>CM062817.1:2025614367-2026214367 GCA_031772625.1 Pinus tabuliformis | reverse complement strand
GGAAATGTAGAATATTTTGGCAAGTGAAGCTTTGGACAGTGGAACCTTTGGAACCTTGAACAAGTTAAGAACATGAGGGCCTTTTGGATAGTGAAGTTTGTTGATAAAAATTTGAAGATATCCTTGTAACAGACATATTGAAGCATGCTTGAAATAGAAGTGTTGAGGTACATTATAGAATACTTAGAAGAATTATTTGGTGCAAACTTTGATGCTTAGTGCAACTTATTATAGACACATTGTTGAGAAGCCCTAGATGTCCTTGGAGTTAATCTTGGATACCATGATGCATTAGTCATCATGAAGTGACCTTGGTGAAAGTGTTTGGGTAATATGAAGTGTAGTGGCGACACCTTCATGGTACGACAAGGTTGTCATTGATGAAGTGATGTGGAGAATAAGTGAAGGAATTATTGAATATTGATAGGGTTTGTTGAAGAAGACATTAGGAGCCGTGAAAAATAATCAAACACATTTTGATGAATTGAATCTGAGGGTTGGAGCCCTAGAGGATAGAATTCCTCAAAAAACCAGGTTGGAGCATGTACGAGAGATAGGGTTGTAGCCCTACACATATATTATACTTGATTTATTGTACAGAAGAAAATAATAAAAGTATTTATTCTATCATTGTTCATTTTGGGTTCTAAATATAAGTGATCTAATTGGTAAAAATAACAATTGAAAAGAAATATCGATTCAACCCCCCTCTCAGTATTTCCAACAATTGGAATTAGAGCCAGTACCTTAACTCAAAGCCTAATAGCTTGAAGGTTGATCCTTAGAACACAAATGGAAAAGACAAGGAATAAAGGCTCCAATCCTTCTAAAGATGTCTCTTCCTCATCCATCAAAATTGAAGACAACCAAATTGGGAAAGTTCCATGTTCAATGGAAACTTTGATATATGGAAGATGATAATGAGGAATTTCTTAATGGCTCAAGGCATTGAAGTTTGGGAATTAGTGATTACCGAAAGCATGATGGAAGGAGAATCCAAGGATTATAATACAAAAGCGACGAAGGCAATCTTGAATGGGCTACCAGATGCTATAAAGATCAAAGTGGAGAAATGTTCATTGACAAAAGGTATGCGGGGAAAAATTCATGATATTCACTCAAAAGGAGCATTGACCATGAATGTTAGTCAAGAAGATGATGGAAACCAAGAAGGAAATCCAGAAAACATTAAGGAAGACGAAAACAAGAGTGAAGATATCAAGGCCAAAGAAGACCTAGAAAATGAAGAAAATAAAGAAGACTTCGAAGAAAATCTCAGGGGAAAACTTATAGTTTCCTTATAAGATATTAACATATTGAAAAGGGAAAATGAGGAGCTTAACAAGCAATTACAAGATGGTGACCATAACCTTGACAAGGCAAGGAAGGAAGTTGACTTATTCAAGCTTTAGGTTAAAGAAATAGATAAGGATCTCACCAAGCTAAAGGAGGATTGCCATCAAAACAAGAAAAGACATCATTAAAAAGTCATATCCATGACAAATCAATTGGATAAAGAAAATAAAATGGAAGACACTTTGTCAAGCCACCTTGAAAAAGGACACAAGACCTTGAACAAAATTTAAGCAGAAATTGGTCAATGCAAGGAAGAGGTCTCCTCCCTTAGATATCAACTAGAAGAAGCAAAGAAACAAGCACAATGAGCTAAGAAGGTGATGGAAGCTTTGGCACTTATAGAAGGACAAGTTGATGAAGTAGAAAAGGAAAGAAACACCATGACATGCCAACTAGAAGAAAAGGATGATGACATCACCAAATTAAGATCATAAATCACCTCACTTAAGGCCAATCATGTGAAGCAACCAAGATGAAGGAAGAAATGGAGATCAATTTATCAAATAAGGATGAAGAATGCAAGAAAATAAAAGAAGAAATTGATATCCTTAAAAAGAATTTGATCATTTGAACAAGAGCCTAAAGAGCTCTCATACCCTAGATGATATCCTAAGTCATCAAATATATTCTCTTGATAAACCAGGTCTTGGTTATGCATGTGAACCCTCAAACACGAATGATGCAAACCCTAATTCTTCAAACAACGAGGATGTGCAGAAGCTTGGAAGAAATATCGATGCCCCCAGTTCCAGCAAAGGCAAGGAGAAGGGTCAATATGACATTGGAAGAAACCCTACTACAAGAAGACATGCAGATGGTGTCAAGAATGCAAGAGGCAATGGATATGATCAAATGATCCCAAGACATAATGACTTCAGAAGTACATCAAGGCAATCTCCATCCTCCAGGTATCAAAGTATATTTTTTGGTTATTGCTATTCTTGTACAAATTTTGGGCACATGGAAAAGGTTTGTAGGGCATACCACAAGGACAAATATAATGATCCTCGTCAGTTTCCTAGAAGCAAATTTGCAAGAAGAACTAATGCTTCCTCATTCATGAATAAGATGGAATTATGCTTCAATTTCCGTAAAATTGGACATATGGCTCATGATTGAAACTGACTTGGGTCCATAAACAAGATAAAACTATGATAACCAAGCTAGAGAAGAAAGTTGCATAAATATGGAGAAGGAAGAAAATTGGATCCGAAAGTCTCTTGAACACTCCAACCAACAACACATTTTTTTTATTTGATTAAGACATCCTTGGCAGATGTGATATTCCAAGTGTTTGATGACCAGACTCTGCCAAGAAGGAGACCATGCATACAGTTAGGGGGAGCTTGTGATTCTTGATCATTCTTGTAGAAGTTATCAGTGAAAGGGCCATATGAAACCCTTGACAAGTCACACAAGGACAATCATATTTGATAAATCTTCTCTCTAGAGCAACTACATTAAAGAACATAATCCTTTACTCAATCGATGGACCATTGTTGAAGATGTATTCCACTTAATCATAAGGCAAGAAATATTTCTTGAGCTAGAGAAATTTATGTTAACAAGGGGAGAAACATATCTGTCATGAAGAACTATCATTGATGAAGAAAATACGATGGTTGCAGCATATTAAGAAGCACATTGACTGGGGAAGTACTTGGACACCTCGTTTTCCATTGATGTCAAAAGGGGAGAAAATGTTGGAGGGGCAAGAATATTGCCATCAATGACAAAGGGGGAGACTGTTAGTCAAGGTTGTTATTGATGTCAATATGACATTGTTTGTGATGGGAAATTCTTGTGATCCTTGATGTTGCCCTAAGACGCTCATTGATCATAATTCCCTAGTGATGAAATTTCTTATGAAGATTCCAAAACCTCATGTATATTATGATATCCTTTCTCTTGATAAAGAATCCCTAAAAACCACGATGATCTCCTTACTCTAAATAAAGGAGTCTAAGATGCCCATGATACCCTAAACATGAAGATTTATGTATAATCCTTAAGTTCCAATTATGTGCCTAATATTCAAGCCTTAGAAAAAACCTTTTAACCAAAGTTCACAAATGAAAATATATCACAACGCATATAATAAAACCCTATTGGAGAAATATCATATCGATGTTTTATTGTGTGTCACCACTCAAAACCTCCGATCTTTGATATGCAATATCATATAACCTCTACTTTGCTTTGATTTCCGATATGCGGACCCGACTTGATTTAAGTTAACGATTTAATTATCAAATCACATCCACCACTTTATTGAAACTTTTGCAATGACACCTCCAATAAGACCTAATCTCTAATTTTCGATATGGTTGCAAATCTGATTAGATTTATCATAACGTTTTTAATATAATATCACGTCCGCTGCATTAGAACTTTCCTATATCGCATGTTTTGTAGGTTGTGTCATGTTAAAGCTTCCGATACCCAAACCTCTGATACCCATCCATGTCTGCCATTGATGACACTTGATGAAGGATTTGATGACATAGATGACGTGGATAGTTGTTGAGGGCACACTTAGCTCAAGAACAGTCACAAAGAAAAATATTTTTTGACATCTAGCCGACCTATTCCCTATCTCTCATGTTGACCTCCCTCCATGGTCATGTCCCTTCATTTTCATAACATAATGTATATAAATAAGACCAAAGACCTTCATTTCTCATCATCCAACTCGATCAAAGAAAGAAAGATACAGTTCAAAACTCGTGAACTTGGAGGAATAAAGGACATGAGACTTGGAGGCCGAAAATAATTATTGATTGGGTTATAAGAAAACAAAGACATATCATTTAACCTTTGAAGCAACTCCTTGGCTCAAACATCACAGGAATATGAAGTAAGCTACAGGCAGTAGAACTCAGATTATATCTTGGTGAGAAACTCATATTATAGACTTTTGACCCTCAAACACCACATTTTTGGACCTGTGATCACCACAGGCATCACAAAATCTCGGGTTTGGAGGTTCAGACCTGCCATCATTACAGTGAAAACCTTGTTATGGCTAAAACCTATTCTACACTTGTCTATGGCTTAGAACTAGTGCAAACTTGTTGTCTCAGACCTCCTTAAAGAAGTATACATCAGTGACTATACCTCAGACCATACTCAAGATAGCTCTTAACCACATGAATACTGAACTACAGTAATATTTGGGTTGACAAATTCATGTGATAGTATGTGCAACACACAAATGTGAACTCGATGTAAAGGCAACATTCGTGAAACTATGATGATCAGTTATGATAGAGTTTGTGATTGTGAGCTTGTGTGAGACAACGTGAATGTGTGTTATCTATTGAATGCCAATGATTTCAACAGTGTTCTAGACAAAGACAGTAAGGTTGTTGGTGATTCTAATTCTTGAGTTTGAGGTCATTGTCTGAAGCAGTGAATAAAGAAGAGCTTGGAGCATAGGACAAAGAATAGCTTGAAGCTTGGACAGTGAAGCATTAAGGCATTGGGCAGTAAAGAAGTATTAAGGCATTGGGCAGTGTAGAATATTTTGACAAGTGAAGCTTTGGACAGTGGAACCTTTGGAACCTTGAACAAGTTAAGAACTTGAGGGCCTTTGGACAGTGAAGTTTGTTGATGACAATTTGAAGATATCCTTGTAGCAAACATATTGAAGCATCCTTGAAGCAACAATGTTGAGGTACATTATGGAAGCCTTAGAATTATTATTTGGTACAAAATTTGAGGTTGAGTGCAACTTATTGTAGACACCTTGTTGAGAAGCCCTAATTGTCCTTAGAGTTAATCTTGGAGACCATGATGAATTAGTCATCATGAAGTGACCTTGGAGAAAGTGTTTGGGTAATATGAAGAGTAGTGGTGACACCTTCATGGTAAGACAAGGTTTTCATTGATGAAGTGACGTGGAGACTAAGTGAAGGCATTGCTGAAGATTGACAAGGCTCATTGAAGAAGACATTGGGAGCCGTGAAAACTAATCAAACACATCTTGACAAATTAAAGTTGAGGGTTGGAGCCATAGAGGATAGGAGTCCTCAAGGAATCAGGTTGGATCCTATACCAGAGATAAGGTTGGAGCCCTACACGTATATTATACTTGATTTATTGTAAAGAAGAAATTAATAAAATTACTTATTCTATCATTGTTCACTTTGAGTTCTAAATATAAGTGATCTAACTGGTAAAAATAACAATTGAAAATAAATACTGATTCACCTTCCCCCCCTTAGTATTTCCAATAAAAGGACCAACTACTTACCCACAACTAGTCATATAGGGTGTTTTCCTAAGATTGACCATTGAGGTTACTTTTGTCCCACGAGAGTGGTTGTGTCTTGAGCTTCTTAGTGATAAAAAATTTCGCTATCACAAGTTGGGTAGCCCCAAGGAGAACTACTCACACCATTACCTAGCCTAACCCCCTCTAAATCGGGTTTCTAATGCACTTCGACTTTTCAACTTTCTATGTCTCAATGTAAGTGATCAATGGGCATTATTGGAAGCCTATCCCATTGATCCTACACCTAACTACAATGTGTGTTTTGTTCCTTGTGCCCAAGTGGACTTAATATATGTGAGTTGAATTATTAAGGTGTAGTGTTTCAAGCCTTGGCTTAGTGCTGACAACCAAGTTCACGTTCGCTTAGTGGTATGTGCATGAAATAATGTGTCAAGTGGATAAGTTAATTAAGCATGTTTTGATGATGCCATGTGCTACTAAAAATAATGTGCCAAAAACTGTAAATAATGTTGAAAATGGATAGTAAAATAAATAGTAAATTCAAACACACAAACTCCCACCCAATAAGGCTATCAAGTAGCTAATAAAGTGAAGGAAAATAATCAACTCAAAGACACCAAAAATGGCCAAAATATCTAATGTCTAAGGGACTGGGAACTAGAGGAAACAATCTACTAAAAATGGGACAGAAAACCAACAAACAACAATGGTGAAAATGTTGGAAAAATACAAGCAAGAAGCTCCAAATACTACGACCCACAAGAGGATCCTAAGGGGGACGGTTGACACCAAACTCGAAAGGGAGTAAAATGTTAAAGAAACCTATCTAAAAGGGTTGTAAAACAGTGGACAAAACCCTAAAAAACAAAGGCTAAAAATGATGCACATGGGACTCCTTAATTCAACAATTCTCTTCTTAAATGGTGCAGGTGTACTCTAAACCCTAGGGGGAGTTTTCCTTCCTCAATGAGAAACTACTAAGTGGATCTAGGCCTAGAGGTGGCTAAGGAAATATTAGGAACCCTTCCCGCACACATGCAATAGTATCGAAAAAACTGGAATTTTTTTTTTTTTAAATCATAGTGCGGAAACCGACTTGAAAAGTGTGCTAGCACAATTTTTGGGAAAAATAGTGTGTTCTGGGTGTAGTTATTGGGCCAAAAAGTGTTCTTTACTCCCGCTTCTCATGCTCAACAGATCTGGCCCAGAATGTGTTGTCTCCTGCTCAACTGGTACCTGTGACCTGCGGAAATATGTGAAACCGTAACAGAAACAGAAAATTTTCAAAAAAACAAAGGAGATCCAAAAATAGAAATTGAGAGCACTAAAATTTGTTGGAAAAACACTGAAGATATATGAAAAAATAGTCACCAAGGTTCTAAATTACTACACCAGCGAAGTCGTCCTTTGTTGATGACTATGTATCTAAAGACCCAGTGGAGTCGTCATTTGTTAGTGTAAAGATTTCATAGAAGTGTTCAAAAAATGCTTCATTTAAGTCACTGGTGACTAGTGACCCTAACAACAGAAAATGGTTGTTTCTATGCTTCAAATCTGCAATAAAATGTGATAAAACCCTACAAGAAAATATATGATGCAAGCCGAAAACATATAGCAGCAACAAATGAAAGTGCAATAACCCACTGGAGGACTTAAAATGAATAATAATTTTATTAAAACACCTAGTGAGGAAGATTTACAACATGGGTATGTAGATCCCCCTCTATGGGATGGGTCCTTTTGATGTCCTTGTGCTTTAGTTATCTGTTTCCCTCTCTAAAAAATAAATGGAAATAACTTGAACTCAAGTGGGAGGTCAAATGTGATAAGTCGATAGTGGTGATGATGAGAATGATTATGGTGAAGAATGAATGGAAACACCCTCTATTTATAACAAAGTATTGAGCTAAATTAGGAATTGGAAAATAATAAAATATTATTGACCAAATCAAAATCTAGCAGTTGGGAATACATTATATGTTTTGGAGAGGGAAAAAATATTTAAAATGGTCATATATCTTTATTTAGAAAGTGGTTGAAGTAATTAACAAATAAAAATGATTTATTAATCACTTTGTGAGAATTAAGAAATAAATAATTATTATATAGTGGTTTAATAATTATCTTATAAGGAAAATATGCAATAAATAAGGAATAATAAATAAATAGTGATTTATTTAAATATTCCAAGGCGATTAAGTCAAAATTAATTAAGAAATAATTATCAAATAATTATTTAATAATTATTTCTAGAGAAAATTAAATAAATAATGATTTATTCAATTATTCTCATGGGATTTTTGAATTTTAATGAGAAAAAATGTAGGGAAAATGATTTACTAAATTATTTCCCATGGTGAAAGTGAATTTACTATGGTAAAATTAATCCTACATGGTGTATTTCGACCAACCTAGGAAGAAATGGCTAGGTGATCATTTTTTGGGTGGTAACACCATGGCTATCTAGGAAACGGTAAGGCAAGGATGAAACCACTCTCAAACCCATCAAAACCCATGCCAATGACATCAAATGAACCAAATAAGCAAATGCATGTACCATGCATTCACACCTCAACTAGGAGATCACACATGCAACCTGTTACTTGCAAAATCCTCCTGCTGAAGTTGTTTATCCAACCTTCTTCTTGCTTTCCTTGTTTGTCCTTTTCCTTTCCTTTGCTTGCTTGCTTTCTCTTCTTGGTGTTCTTCTCTCTCTCTCTCTCTCTATGAAACTAATTCTTCACCTTCCATTTCTCTTATTTTCCTTTATTTCATAAATAAATTTTTTTTAATGCTTCTTTGCCTTTGTCAATGTCTTTGCTAATTTTCTTAGCCATTAATAAACTGAAAGTGATGCCAGCTACATTGCATTACCCAACATTTAGCTTGGAATATGTGTCCCATGTTGTTGGTCTTATTTTTCCTTTTTAACCTTTATTAAATGAATTTTAACCTGAGGCTATTTCAAAGCCCTCCCCCTTAGGGGAACACCGTCCTTGATGTTCTATGACACTTATAACCAACAAACTGTTTAAAACAAAACATAATGCCCATGGAGCTTTATAGCATAGCTCAATGTAGTATTTACAATGGAAAACACATGAAAACCATGACCAAAATGACAGATTACAATCATACTGCTTATTGGATCTTTATAGCATAACTTATCGCAACATCTACAAAAATATCCATATATACATATACATATACTAAACAAACTAATTTGCTTGAACCAATAAATAATAAAGGATATAAAGCCCGAATCTGATCAGCCATCTCCCATGTAGCTTCATCAGGCTATAAGTGCTTCTACTGCACTTTAACTTTCTATATTGCTAAATTTCATAGCATGAGTTGTTTCCGCTGCAATATGCATTATGGTTATGGCTGGAATTCTCCCTCTAGTTCCACCTGCAATATAAACTATTCAATCACATGATCAACATCCTGGATGTTGTAGTTGGATCTTTCCAGGTAAAAAATAAATGCTCCTTTAAACAAATCCATGGAACGTTTGAAAACAATACGCTGAGTCTGTAAATTTTTTGCTTCCTTGTAAGAAAACACAAGATTCTAGTTGAAGACTGTGATATTATAGGACAAAATTTTTATAATTTTGTTTTTAAAATTTTGGCAAAGTTTTTATGAGCGTTATTATGTTCTCGATTTGTACAAAAAATATTGGGATTTTTTCCAAAATGGTTCTTTTATTAGAATATTAGGGCTTCCTTTATTTAAAAAAAAAATATTATGCTCGAAGGTCCCAATATCTGGGTTTTCATTCCATGGGGTATGCAGTTTCGTAACCGTCAATCATAATTTACCTTACAAACAACCTCGACACACAAACTGATAAACCATGGTAGTGCTCAAACAAAGCATCAAAGGAGGAGCCCACAAGAAGCTACAATAAATTCCACATCATGTTGGGAAAATGCATTTGAAATGGTTATTATAAAAATTTATACAACATTACCCTCCCACAAATATGTGATATTGGTTTCAAAGTAAGGACATACAAGGTGGCGATGTCATAATAGAAAATGTGTAAGCGTTGGACCAAGCTCACTGACAAAAACTATACTGTTTGAAAAGCACAAAGAAAGGGAAATTTAAAAACCAACCAAAGAGGTTAATTGAAAAGTATTAAGGTAATATATGCTTGAGATATACATTGACAATTGTGCAGATGATGCTCTACATAATTTCTTTTTGAACAAGATTTCAAGAGGGCTGAAGTTTATATTACAAACCGCTAAATTGGATGTATTACTAGTATAATGAAGTGGAATGGCATTATGATTGTTGAGATTTGGAGTCAATATTTATGTCGGTCGGTGATAGGGGAATTGTCAATACTCATTTTCACATGACCTTGCAAGCCCCTTACAAAAATTCATAGGGTACTGACAGCTATGGGAGTACCGTGGAAGAATGTCATCTTCAAGCAAGAGTATGGCACAATTTTAGGAAATCAACACCATAAAAGGAGTTTTCTAAATTACATGTACCCAAATCGAACTCAATTCTTATGATGGGTTTCCCAGTTTATGTAACAGACCAGGGTTAAAAATCCATGTAATAAAGTTAATAAAGGAAAAATAAGACCAAGTTCATGGGACACACATGCCAAGTTGAATGATGGGAAAAACATCCTAGTGGGTGTTCATTTGGTTTATTATGGCTTGGGGAAATTGGCAAAGGCAATGGAAAGGCTTTGAAAAGGAAAGAGGCATTACTTGACATTTTATTTATGAAAATATTGGAAAATAGGAGAAAAGGAAGGTGAAAGATCACAAGTTTCATGTGAGGAGGAAATTGAAGGAAAAAATAATTAAAATTGATGAAATTAGAGGTCTCATTAATAAAAAGGATTTTGAGGATCAGTTCACAACTTTTGACAATTAACCTTTTGCCAGTTCAGTTTTGGAGCTCTCTTTCTATTTTCTCTCTCTCTCTCATACTCTTGCACACCTAGAGTATTCTCGGAGCATTCTAGCATTGGAGAAAGGAAGGAAAATGAAGGACAACGAGGAAACGGGAAGCAAAGATCAAGCAAGGAAGGGCTAGATCAAGTTGCTACATCGAGATTATTTGCAGGTATCGAGTTGCATGCATGATTTCCTTGCTAGTTTTGGCATGCATGGTATATGCATGTATGTATTTGGTTCTCTTGTTGTCATTAACATCGATTTTTTCAAGTGAGACAGTTATTTTTAGCCTTACCTTTCCATTTCCGGATAGTCATGGTGTGATGGGCTTCTTTTACTTGGTTGAGATGGATTGTTGAATGGTTCGAAACTGAGTGAGGTGGTCTCAGGAAAATTCCCAACAACCTAGCAATCCCTTGATCGGTAAATGGCGAGATAGATGGTAAATACTGAGCATGGAGACATGAAAATTCGTTGTGGTTTAGGTGGAGATATCTAGAGGCATCCATGCTTGTTTAGGGCCTAGCGATCCCTTGACTAGTATATGGCGGGATTGCGGAAAAACCTACTAGTGTATGTTTATTGTTTGGGCCTAGGAATCCCTTGACCGATAATGGCAGGATACATGATAAAGTCTAGTTGTATATATAAGGGTTTCAGACCTAGGAATCCCTAGTTGGTTTTGTTATGAGTCTCACATTCATGCTTGGAATATGGCACAGGGGTGATTAGCTGAAAGAAAGATTTGGTTCAATCTAATCTATGGTCGGGTGGTATGTGGAATTCCCTGACTTGTTTGACTTTTGCATTTGTTAATAATATCTCTTTTTCCTTGTACTTCATGAGTAAATATATTTGTTACTATGTGAGTTTGATGGTTGTTCTATCATTGTTATTATTATGGTTATATGTTGGTTATAAGCATGGTTTTATGACAGGCTTGCGTTATGGATCTCATCATGATTTGGTTAGTAAATTAAATGTTAATGAATGTAGATCTAATAGATGATAATGCAACTATTATGTGAGAACATCAAACCTTCTTAATGATTCTCATATAAGTATGAGACCCCTATGTTCAGATGTGTATTTATGACCCGTAGATTTCATGTTCATCATGTGTTTGAAAGAATGTCTGTCATAGTTAGGCTTAGTTAGATCAAGTTCTTGTCTATGTTTTGTATGGAAGGATTTTCTCCTGTGTCATTTATTATGTCTAATAATTTCATTAAGTTCTGGGCAGTGGTCTAAAGACTAGCCCTGAAAAAGTGTCTCAAATATGGTGGTCACAGACATAGAACTGAGTGAAAAAGACTACACTCGCTCCCTTACAGGATTGTGCATGTGATTGGAGGGTTATAGTTGAATTCCAATAGTGTTGTGCCAACATCTAGGGGTCTAGGACACAAAATCAGGGGTTTAACTCAGGTCTAGGCACCTAGAAGGATGGTTTAGCCCTTGGGGGTCCTATAGCACCCGCGGGAGGTCAGTAAGGTTTTGATTTTGTCAATTCCACTTCCTTAAGGTGATCTAGGAGATTGAATCATATCATACTAACTCTTCGTCACATGTTTACCCTGGTAGGACAGTTAAATTGGGTAAATGTGGGAGAAGGGTGTTATAGAGTGGTATCAAAGTATGGCTCAACACTTGGAATGGATGGGCGGAAGGTGTTTGTCATGCATGCATGAAGGTTGTATATTTGTTTGTTATGTATGCATGGTGATGGTCGTTGTTGCAGTCGTGTTTTCATATAGAAGTTAATGACATTTCTATTGGGATGTGTTTGTCGTGAATGCATGTCAGCGAGATATGTGTTCTCTATACATGTCAGTGTCTATATGTTGTTATGCATGCATTATGTCTAGTTGGTGTTATAGTTGTGACATCATGCATGTTAATTGGGACGATGATTGAGATGATGTCTATATACTGTTATGATTATGAATATACAAGTATCGTGATAATCTAGTAGATCTTGCAGATGAGATATCCTCCCCTAAACTATACTAAGGTATGTTGGTTATGTTTATGTTTGGTTTATTTGACATGATATACTTGCAGGAAGAAGAAGATCAAAGATGACAAGAAAAATGGTGGACTACAATTCATGTGATTCTCCCTATAAATTAGATGAGTAGCATCGTGATGACTACTCCCCTCACATAGCCGACACTTTGAGAAGTTTGAATGCATAAATAAGGAGTTGCAAAGCAGATAATGAAAAAATCATTCTGTCACGAGAGAGACTTGCCAAGGCATATGAGAAACAAGAAGAGGTCAATGTCGTTATTCTTCAGAGTTTGTCAGACTTGCAGAGACAAGGACTGCTTAGTATTAGTCATGGACAAGAGGATAGGACTATTGGAGCCTATGGCAGCATATCTCATGGTGGGCATAGTTTGAACATGGATGATACTGCCAAGGATGTCAGATTCTTTGATACAACTGATAGGCGAGGCAGTGGACATGGGATTTATTCTAGTTTTGGTTCAGGCAGGTACCATGGTCATCGTCGCTATCATCCTTACAGCAGCAGTGATAGGGAATATTTTTCGAATGAGTTCAAGAAAGCCAAGCCACCTACATTTGATGGAGAAATGAATAATTCACAAGATGTAGAAGCTTGGTTATTGGGGATGAAAAAGTTCTTCAGATTTCATGAGTACTCAATGAACATGAAGCAAAAATAACTACATTCAGTCTTAAAGGAAAAGCATACATTTGGTGGGAAGGTGTAAAGAACGTTAGAGACATCCGGGAAGAGGAGTTGACTTGGAGTGAGTTCGAGACACTTTTCAGGAAGAATTATTTATCTGAGAGATACTATGGTGACAGGGAAAAGGAGTTCTATGAGGTAAAGATGGGATCTATGATTGATGAGGAGTAGAATGTTCTTCAATTTGTTGATATATGTGACTTATCTTAAGGAGGAGAAAGAAAATATTCAAAGATTCATCAATGGGTTGATGATATCATTCAAGGACAAAATCAAGTTTGATGAGCCTAGATCGTTGGAGGAAGCCATCAAAAAGTTGAATCATTGTTATGAGCAATAAAAGCACAGGTATGAATTTAAACAGCGTCGGAAAGGTAATGATAAAAATAGGGGTAAGTGGAAGGAAAGTGGATTAAGAAGAGAGGAAAACCACAGGATATAAATGACAAGGAGAATGTAGCATCGCACAAGAGGTTCAATGCAACTAATAGAGGATAGGGACTTCAATATGAGGAGCAGAACAAGGGTGATGGTAGGAAACCTTAACAATATTAAACTTCTGGCAATGATCATCATAGGAGAGATTGTCCACAACACCAAGGTGGTAGACCATAGATCTACAGTGCTAAGGAGGAACAAATAGTGGGGGATGTTGGACAGAGTATTCCTCGAATTTATGCAACATTGGATAATAGGCAAGAGGATCAATAGACATCCATTACCGAGATGGATGGTAATCTTTTTGATCAATTTGTTTCTATTTTGATTGACCCTGGATCTAATTATAGTTATGTTAACCTTGACTTGGTGGATAAGTGTGGTTTGAATAAATAACTTAATAAGTGCATGCAAAATATTGGTTAGTGCAGCTAGATACACGTAATAAGAAAAGAGTTCAACACTGGGTAAGAGCTTGTGAATTTGAGTTGAATGGTATGCCTACATCAACACACTTGAATGTACTTCTGTTGGGATCATATAGTATGATTTTTGGGATGGATTGGTTATACCTTCACAAGACCAAATTATATTGTTATAACAAGGCTATTGAGTGCTTGAATGACAATGGAGAATAAAGAATATTATAGGATAAGAAGAAAGCTATATCAGTTAGGATGGTGACAGCTATGCAAGAAAAGTGCAGTTGTAGGAAAATGTGTGTGTTATTTGCAGTGCATATTTCCAATGATAAAGGTAAGGATATTGAGGATTCAAAAGTATTCAAGAAGTATCCAATCTTGCAGTAGTTTCAAGATGTATTTCCACATAGATTTTAGAGTTTCTGCCTCATAGGGAAGTGGACTTCTCTATTGATTTGGTAGCAGGGGAAGCACCAACATCATAGGCACCTTACAAGATGAGAACTCCAGAGTTAGTGGAATTTAATTTGCAGCTAAAGGAAATGCTTGACAAGAGATACATTAGGCCAAGTGTATCGCCTTGGGGTGCACTAGTATTATTTGTAAAGAAGAAGGATGGTACTTGTTAGCTCTGCCACATGCTGCTGATTTTCTAGGAGAAGGAATTGGTCTGGTCCTTGGTTGCTGGCTCAGAGATGGTTTATAATGGCTATCATGGTCCCTCCATAGTTTCCCCGCTACCTCCATTTCATCCTTCCCTGTTCATTTTCCCTTATTTCCCTCTAAACCCCTTTTTCCCTATTTTGCCTCAAAACCCCCAATAACTCTTTATAAAACTCATTTACCTTTATAAACCTCGAAAACCCTTTAAACTTCATATTAATATATTTCTTCATTTTATCCCGAGTCACTTAAGTCCTAACACTCTTAACCCCGTGCATATAATAAAGTTTATAACCCTAAGCTTTAATTAGCCTGGGCCCGCCCCTCGCCTGTTACATCAAACTCTAAATTGGTGCATTAACCTTTGACCTTTCTTCGTCGTCCGATTGCGCCTGCTGTATAATCTAACGCCATTCGCAAGCCCTCTTCCTATAAACCAACCGTCCAATAACTCCTGGGGAAAGCGGTTTCCCTGTCGTCCTGTCAGCCACGCATCGTCATGTAACTGGATCGCGCTCATATGTACGATAACTGCCTGCAGCCCAAAGGCAGTGCGGGCAAACTGCTCGCCCGTCATACCACCATCCTCCCCGTGCGTTAACTATCCTGCGTCTTCCACCCTCGATCACCGTTGGATCTGCCTGACGGTGATCCAACAACTTTCGTTGAACCCCGATCCTCTATTCCTATTAGCTCCCGATAGCCCCTCAAATCAGATCTCGGCCATTTATTTACACCATTCGACGGCTATCATTTGTTCTTAGCCCCTCATTGGTTGTCCATGAAATTTCCATGTTTTGGCATGCCCCGCGCTTCCAGGGGATGAAGGTGATCGTCCTCCAGCTCTCTGCGATTAATACTTCACCCACTGTATTAAAGAGACAGCACGGATGAGGACAAGAAGGATGGCTTCAAGCAGATCAAGGTACTAATCAGTCATGGAGCCTTGTGCACATTACATTCCATATGGTCAGGAAGGACATCAAAGTACAAAAAGAGCCATTTTGTTCATTAAAAACAATCAAACTGTTATCAGAGACCCATATCTGAATGTAAATGTGGTTGGTAGTCCATTAAGACACCTCCACGCATGAGTTATGCAGAGCAATTTTGTATTCAACCTCTATATATACTCAGAAAAAAGATGGAATCAGGTTGATGAGTGTTATTATGTTGCAAGCTTCAACTTCTGGAGACTGTAACTACTTTGTAACCTGCAGCTTCTGGTCTGCATTTCCAGCTAATACAAGCTTCTTTTGTTGTTGATTGCTCACTCTCCACTGCTTCTTCTTTGTTCTAGGTTGTGCCTGTTCTACATTATTTCATGTGTTGTTAATATTTAGCATTAGAGGGGCTGTCATCCCACCTCTGTGTTAGGATTTAGCATGTATCATTAAATTTGCTTGCAGGTTTCTGTTGTTTTAATGCCAGAGAGCTGTCATCCTGTCTGTGTATTAGAAAACAGATTTACAGACCTTTTAACTAGTTGCAGCCAGCCATCACAGGGTCCTGTGCATCTGCTGGTGTGGTCAGTCTTCTCCATTATCACCTTATCCTCAAGCTGTGAGTAATTGGTGGTTAAAAGCCTTGTAGTCTGGGGGTGTTCACCCATGTCTGGGGTCAATCATGGTAGAAGTGGTTATCTGGCTTGAATATGCAACATTTCTTCATTCATCCACCTATTTTTCCAACTTTTTGTTGAGTTTGTAATGTTCCCGAGCATCACTGATATACAACCTAGGTGAGTTTCTTGGGGTGATAACATTAATTGGCGTCGTTGCCGGGGAGAGGAGAATCGAAGCTCAGCTTCCCTGGGAGAACGACACAGCTTCAAGCTTTGATGACAGACAAGGTTTGAACACAATTTCTGGTTGTAATCATTTGTCTGGCGACTCCACTGGTGGAAGACCATCCTTTGGCGACTCCACATTCAAGTTCTGGCTCAGTTTGTGAGAAATACTCGAAGAAATCCTCAAAATCCTCCTGCTGAACCAATGCCTGAACCTGAGAGGACTACTAAATCGAAGAAAGCTTCACAGAAAGGGGCATCAGGATCAGGTAAGCCTAAGAAATCTTACTCATCTCTGAAAGATATTGTCATTGCTGAAGATTTACAGTTTGAAGAATTAGAACACAACACTGTTAATAAGGAAAAATCCTCAGAGATTCGTACAACCCCTAGTGCAGTTAGTTCCCCTTTGCATCTTAGTCCAAAGAAAGAATCCCATTCAGTCCAAAACATCCCTTTATCTCAACCATCCATCACATTACTCCCTACCACTCAATCTGTTAGTATTCTTCCAAATATTCCAATCGTGGCAGGACATCAAGCACCTACGAGGATAGAAAGAATTGTAGCTGCCAGATATGGACCATTGGTGTTGCCTGTGCCTTTAAATCCTATGCCTATGGGAGAATATAAAAAATATATGCCTAAATTCACTGGAACAGAGGGAGTAACAGCAGAAGAACACCTTGAAGCTTTTTATAGCTATGTTGATAATTTAGATATAAGTGAAAATGATGTGTGGATGAGAGTTTTTGTCTAGAGCCTTGATGGAGAGGCTAGGAAGTGGTTTAGAGAATTACCCCAGAGATCAATAATAGATATTGAAGCATTAGATGATGCATTTTTTAAGCAATGGGGAGATAAAAAGGACTTTCTGTATTACCACACAGAGTTTGGTAATCTGAAAAGGGAAAATGGTGAATCAATACTTGATTTAAATAAAAGATTCAACCGAATGTATAGTAAGATACCAGTTGAAGTAAAGCCTACTCCTACCTCTTCCAAACTCACTTATGCCAATGCTTTTGACTCAGATTTCTGCCTGTTATTGAGAGAAAGAAGATGTGCTACGCTGGCAGACATGCAAGATGCAACCCTAGAGGTGGAATCTAATATTCTGGCTGCAGAAAAACTAAAGCGTCAAGCTGACAGGAGAAGACAGAGAAGTCAGGCTTCTACTTCCTCTGCATCATCTTCAGACCCCAAATTTGATAAAATGACTAAAATGATAGAGTCATTGTCTTCTAAGATATCTAAGTTGGAGGTTGAGTAGAATTCAGGAAGAACAAGGTAGCAGAACACATTTGCTCCAAGAAATCAGAATCCTTTTAGAAGAGCAAATGAGCAGTTGCAAATAATGCAGAGGGGTGAAGAATCAAAAGAAGATCAAAAAGTTAAAGCTCCTTTCAAAAATGTAGTCATGGAGGAGGAATAATTTGAAGAAGACGAGGATGAAATTCACTGCATGGAAGATAAAGGCAGCGCAACATTTTTTACATTAGCTAAGTATGAACAATCATTGCTGCGGGAACAAAACAGTCAAGATTGGGACAAAGGAGCTATTCTACAATCTGGTGAACAGTAGCAGAGATATAATCTAAGATCCAATGCAAAGAATGTCAAAGAAAATTTTGCGCAAAGAGCTGTTGTCCGAACAGAACCTCAAAATGGCAAGAAAATAAGACCAGCAGCTGATCCAGTCATCCTCAAAGCTCCAGTTCAAGAGGTAAAAAGTTCTGATAAGTCATCTTCTTCCTTCAACTTTGAATCAAAGGTCCAAAAATTGAAAATATTTGTGCCTCTGGTTGAGTTGGTCAAGAGTGAAGTTTTTAGAAAACCTATCCTTGAAGCCCTTGAGCTAGAAACCAAACAAGCCTCCACTGACTCTGTTAATTTGTAAGATGACAAACCTACTATTGTGCTCGGTCCTATGATTGAACCTGCTGATAATAACTCTCCATATTTTTATGTCTCATTGACCATTCATGACAAAATCCTCCACAATTGCCTGCTAGACACAGGGGCCAGCCACAATCTAATGCCCAAAGCTGTCATGGAAGAGTTAGGCCTTGATATCACTAGACCCTATCATGATTTATTTTCTTTTGATTCAAGGAAGGTGAAACGTCTTGGATTGATTAAAGATCTGGCCATTACCTTAACTCAACTACCCATGAAGAGTATGATGATGGATATTGTGGTAGCAAATGTCGCTCCTAAGTTTGGCATGCTACTGTCCAGCGGATGGATTAAGAGACTAAGTGGGACACTACAAAATGATTTATCTTATGCCACTGTCCCAGTGTTTGGAGGAGAAAGCAGGAGATTATACAGAGAAGCACAGTTGGCATATATCATCAGTGATGAGAAGAATCCTACAAATCATCTTATATATGCAGTGGACACTGATTTTGGAGCATGCATCCTCCAAATAGAAGAATTTTAGAAGGCCGAAATGCAACTCAGGAAACCAATTGTTCTGGCCGAGCAAGAGCAAGGAAGTCAGGTTTGGGAGATGTTCTTTGATGGAGCATGTTCCAGGGAAGCTACAAGAGCAGGGGTGGTGCTAGTTTCTCCACAACAAGAAAGCATTCAGCTATCTTTCAAACTAGTTTTTCAAGTGACAAACAATATAGTAGAATATGAAGCACTGTTGTTGGGCCTTAACGCAGCAAAAGATAGAGAAATCAAGAATTTAAAGGTATTTGGAGATGCTGACCTGATTATTTAGCAAGTAAA
Organism: Pinus tabuliformis; assembly: GCA_031772625.1. Lineage (NCBI taxonomy): Eukaryota > Viridiplantae > Streptophyta > Pinopsida > Pinales > Pinaceae > Pinus > Pinus tabuliformis. The sequence continues at coordinate 2,026,195,073 of CM062817.1, read as the reverse complement.
TAAATCTTTTCAAGCAAATAACCCAAGGCTGAAAGCATACAGAGATGAGGTATGGAGAATTAGAGACTTTTGATTTTTTCCATATTTCATACATTTCTAGAGCTCAAAATTAGCTTACTGATTCCCTTGCTATGTCTGCTAGTCTATTTATACCTCCCATGCCTCCCAGACTAGTTTATGAAGTCCAAGTGAATTATAGACCTTCCTTGCCTGACAATGTCCACCATTGGAAAGTTTTTGATGATGATGATGAGTTGAATAGATTCCTTCAAGTCATTGATGAATTTTCTGAGATGAAAATTGACCAAGAAAATGATGTCTTGTTAGAGAATCCCAAATCCCAGCTTAGAAATAAAATTGGTAAAGACAGCATTGTCCAGCTTCCTAGTAACCACATTCCTAAAGGTCTGATCCCTCTTGAAAGACCGTTTGACCAAAATGATGTACCTTACAAAGCTGCTAAAAAAGAAGACCAATCTACAGTCTGTAAGCATGATATAGGAAGTCCAGGTCAGCCTAGGTATGTGAATTTTTCCACTCATTTGTCTGCTGATCAAAGTGCTGAATACTGCAATTTAATGAGGCAATTTGTTGATGTGTTTGCCTGGGAGTATAGTGACTTGAAAGCATATGACAAGAACATAATTCAGCATAAAATCCCTCTGGACAAAGACACTGTTCCTTTCAAATAGAAGCTGAGACCAATAAATCCCATGCTTCTTCCTCTAATTGAAAAAGAAATTAAAAAGTTGTTGGCTGCCAAGATTATAGTGCCTCTCAAATATTCCAAATGGGTAGCCAATTTGGTGTTTGTGAGGAAGAAAAGTGGAGAAATCAGACTGTGCGTTGATTTCAGGAATTTAAACAAATGTTCCAAGAAGGACAACTATCCTCTACCAAAGATGGAACATTTGCTGCAAAAGGTCTCAGGAGCTAAAGTGATGTCATTTTTGGATGGATTTTCAGGGTTCAATCAGATTGTTGTGCACCCAGATGATCAAGAAAAGACTACATTTACCACTCCTTAAGGCACTTTTATGTATGCCAAAATGCCATTTGGATTGATGAACGTTGGAGCTACCTTTCACAGGGCTATGAATATAGCATTTGTGGGAGAGAAGGAAAAATTTGTCCTCATCTACCTTGATGATATAACTGTTTATTCCAGCAGCCATCAAAATCATTTGCAGCATTTGGAAAGAGTGTTTTTGAAGTGCGGGAGGTTTGGAATATCAGTCAATCCCAAAAAATCTCAATTTGCTTTAAAAGAAGGCAAGTTGTTAAGACATGTTGTAACTGCTGCAAGTGTTCAGATTGACCCAGAAAGAGTCAAAGCAATTCAGACTTTGTCTGTCCCTAGATCAAAGAAGGATATCCAATCCTTTCTAGGAAAAATTAATTTTGTCAGGAGGTTTATTCCAAATTTTGCAGAACTAGTGAAGCACGTCACCTCCATGTTAAAAAAGGAGCAGAGGTAAGATGGACTGAAGCAGCAAGAAAATCATTTGATTCCATCAAAAAAGCTATTATGGAGGCTCCCACATTGATAAGTCCAGACTACAGCAAGGAGTTTCACATATTTTCTTTTGCCTCTGAAGACACCATTGCAGCAGTTTTATTGCAAGCAGATGAGGAAGGTTCAGAGCATCCAGTGGCATTTTTCAGCAAGAATTTGAGGGATGTTGAACTGAAGTATGATATTATAGAAAAACAGGCATATGCTCTTATTAAATCCTTAAAATATTTCAAAGTTTATATCTTGCATTCAAAAATAATTGCATATGTACCCTCTGCTGCATTAAAGGATGTTTTAACACAACCTGATGTTGATGGTAGAAGGGCAAAGTAGATTGCAAAAATGATAGAATTTAATATAGAGCTGAAGCCCACCAAGCTGGTCAGAGGTCAGGGGCTTGCCAAGTTATTGGATGAAGAAAATTGCAGGTCTTTGAACATGGATTTCCTAGATGCAAATGCAGAAAATGGTCAGACAGAAGAAGAGGAAAAAACAACAAACGGAGGGTAAACAGTCAGTGGCCGAGAATCTAGCTTCATGTAACTGGTACGCTGAAATAATTAATTTATTGCTGAAGCTAGAGATCCCTTCAGGATTTACTCATAGTTAGGCCAGAACTTTAAAGCTTAGAGTAGCAAAGTATTGCATTATGGAAAATCTTCTCTACTGGAGGGATCCATCTAGAATATTTTTAAGGTGTCTGGACAAAGAACAGTCAGAATAGGTTATGCAGCAGCTTCATTCTAGCGTGTGTGGAGGGCACCATTATTGGAAAACTACAACCCATAAAATTCTCAGAGTTGGGTACTATTGGCCCACTTTATTTTCTGATGTGTTTACTTTTGTTAAATCTTGTGACAGGTGCCAAAGATTTGAAGGAAAGAAACAGTTGAAATCCCTGCCCCTAAAACCAATTCAGGCAAAAGGGCCTTTTCAGCAAGGGGGTTTAGATTTCATTGGAGAAATTAATCCACATTCCAATGGCCAGCACAGGTGGATATTAGTAGCCACTGATTACTTTACTAAGTGGATTGAATCAGTCCCTACAAGGAAGGTTGATCATAATGTGGTCATTAAGTTTTTGTCAGAGAATATCTTCGGCAGATTTGGTTGTCCACATAAAGTAATAACAAATAACGCAGCAGCCTTCAAGGCAAAGGAATTGGTAGAAATGTGTGATTCAATGGGTATCAAACTCGTTCATTCCACCTCCTATTATCCTCAGGGAAATGGTCTAGCAGAATCCTCTAATAAAAGCCTGATCAAGATAATTAAAAAACTGTTAGAGGACAATAAAAAGAATTGGGATTCAAAGCTCAAGTATGCACTATGGGCTGACAGAGTGACCATAAAAAAATCCACAGGGAATCTCCTTTCAAGTTGGTATATGACACTGGTGTTGTATTTCCAATTCAGCTATCTCTCCTTATGGAAAAATTCCTTCAAACAGAGCAGGATGAGGAAGAGGAAATGACAAAGAGAATCACCGATCTAGCAGAAATACATCAGATTAGAGAATAGCTAGTTGAAAAAACTGCAGCACATCAAAAAAGGATCAAAGAAGCCTTTAACAGGAAGGCAAAATCAAATAATTTTCAGGTTGGTGACTTGGTTTTGAAATGGGATGCATTAAAAGAGAAGAAAGGAAATCATGGGAAATTTGATGCTTTTTGGACAAGGCCTTTCATCATTTCACAGGTTCAAGGGAACAACACCTTCATACTGAAAAGTATGGGAGGAGAGACAGTTTTTGATGGCCCAGTTAATGGGCGGTTTTTGAAATCTTATGTTGTTTAAAGTCTTTGGCCTTAAATGCTGTAAATATTTTGTTTTTATCAATTTTGTGTAGGCACAGTAGACTCCATGTCCAATGGAACACTAAGAATTTTGGCTAATTTGCGTTCAGCTGGAAACGCAATGGTCTGCAGGTTCTTGAGACCTCACAGGGAGGCTCTCATCCCCAGAAGGAGCCAGTGTTAGCTCTGCCACATGCTACTAAATTCCAAGAGAAGGAATTGGTCTGGTCCTTGGTTGCTGGCTCAAAGATGGTTTATAATGGTGATCATGGTCCCTCCATAGTTTCCCCGCTACCTCCATTTCATCCTTCCCTATTCATTTTCCCTTATTTCCCTCTAAACCCCTTTTTCCCTATTTTTCCTCAAAACTCCCAATAACTCTTTATAAAACTCATTTACCTTTATAAACCCCAAAAACCCTTTAAACTTCATATTAATCTATTTCTTTGTTTTATCCCGGGTCACTTAAGTCCTAACACTCTTAACCCCACGCATATAATAAAGTTTATAACCATAAGCTTTAATTAATCCCGGGCCTGCCCCTCGCCTGTCACATCAAACTCTAAACAAGTGCATTAACCTTTGACCTTTCTCCGCCGTCCGATTGCGCCCGCTGTATAATCTAACGCCATTCGCAAGCCCTCTTCCTGTAAACCGACCGTCTGATAACTCTCGTGGAAAGCGGTTTCCCCGCCGTCCTGTCAGCCACGCGTTGTCATATAACTGGATCACGCTCATATGTACGATTACCGCCTGTAGCCAAAAGGCAGTGCAAGGAAACCGCCCGCCCGTCATACCACCGTCCTCCCCGCGCATTAACTATCCTGCGTCTTCCGCCCCCGATCACCGTTGGATCTGCCTGACAATGATCCAACGACTTTCGTTAAACCCCGATCCTCTATTTTTGTTAGCTCCCGATAGCCCCTCAAATCAGATCTCGGCCGTTTATTTACACCATCTGACAGCTATCATTTTTTCTTAGCCCCTCATTGGTTTTCCATGCAATTTCCATGTTTTGGCCTGCCCCGCACTTCCAGGGGATGAAGGTGATCATCCTCCAGCTCTCTGCGATTAATACTTCACCCACTGTATTAAAGAGACAGCACGGTTGAGGACAAGAAGGACGACTTCAAGCAGATCAAGGTACTAATCAGTCATGGAGCCTTGTGCACATTACATTCCATATGGTCAGGAAGGACATCAAAGTACAAAAAGAGCCATTTTGTTCATTAAAAACAATCAAACTGTTATCAAAGACCCATATTTGAATGTAAATGTGGTTGGTAGTCCATTAAGACACCTCCACGCATGAGTTATGCAGAGCAATTTTGTGTTCAACCTCTATATATACTCAGAAAAAGATGGAATCAGGTTGATGAGTGATATTCTGTTGCAAGCTTCAACTTATAACTACTTTGTAACCTGCAGCTTCTGGTCTGCATTTCCAGCTAATATAAGCTTCTTTTGCTGTTGATTGCTCACTCTCCATTGCTTCTTCTTTGTTCCAGGTTGTGCATGTTCTGCATTATTTCATGTTCTGTTAATATTTAGCATTAGAGGGGCTGTCATCCCACCTCTGTGTTAGGATTTAGCATGTATCATTGAATTTGCTTGCAGGTTTCTGTTGTTTTAATGCCACAGAGCTGTCATCTTATTTGTGTATTAGAAAACAAATTTACAGACCTTTTAACTGGTTGCAGTCGGCCATCACAGGGTCCTGTGCATCTGCTGGTGTGGTCAGTCTTCTCCATTATCACCTTATCCTCAAGCTGTGAGTAATTGGTGGTTAAAAGCCTTGTATTATGGGGGTGTTCACCCATGTCTGAGGTCAATCATGGTAGAAATGGTTATCTGGCTTGAATATGCAACATTTCTTCATTTATCCACCTATTTTTCCAAATTTTTGTTGGGTTTTTAATGTTCTTGAGCATCACTAATATACAACCTAGGTGAGTTTCTTGGGGTGATAACAGTACTCTCAAGTCATGCATTGATTATAGGCAGTTGAACAAGGTAACCACCAAGAACAGGTATCTGTTGCCAAGGATTGATGATTTGCTTGACAGGATGAAGGGAGCATCAATGTTCTCAAAGATTGACTTGATATCGGGATACCATCAGGTATGCATCAAATAAGAGGACATCTACAAGACTGCTTTCTATACCAGGTATGGGCATTATGAGTTTGTTGTAGTTCCTTTCGGTTTGACTAATTATCCAACTACTTTTATGTGCTTGATGAATAATGTATTGCATCCTTATCTGAACAATTTTGTGATTGTATTCATTGATAATATATTGATATATTCTTAGAATGAGGAAGAGCATGTCAAACACTTAACAGTGGTATTGAGATTGCTAAGAGAGCATCGGTTGTGTGCCAAGCTTAATAAATGAAATTTCTTTCAAACATAGGTACATTACTTGGGACATTTTTTTCTAAGGAAGGCATAGCAGTGCATCTGGAAAAGATAAGTATGGGCATCTCCTAGGAATGTGGATGAGGTAAGGTCATTTATGGGGTTAGCAGGTTACTACAGGAGGTTCATTAGGAACTTCTCGCGTATTGCATATCCTATCACATCATTGTAGTGAAAAGAGAAGAAATTTGAATGGACAGAAGAATGTGTAGCAAGTTTTGAGTAGTTGAAACAGTTTTTGACAAATGCTCCAGTTCTAAATATTACAGATCCGAATAAAGAGTTTATGGTGTGTGCAAATGCTTGTAAAAGAGGACTTGGTGGAGTCCTAATGAAGGAGGGAAAGGTGGTATGTTACGAATCAAGGACACTAAATGAGCACGGGCATAATTATGTGACACATGATTTTGAGTTGGCAGTGATCATTCATGCATTGAAGATGTGGAGGCACTATCTTCTTGGCAAGAGGTTTGTATTGATGAGTGATCACACTGAATTGAGATACTTGTTTGATCAACTGAATCTGAATGTCAAGCAAGCAAGATGGTTGGCCACGATCAGTGAGTTTGACTTTTGAGATCAAGTACATTAAAGGGAAAGAGGACATGGTTGTAGATGCTCTTAGCAGAAGTGTATATGTAAATCATATAGTAGATACGAGTTCATATGGAACGTATTTACAAGATCAGATCTTACAGGACGGAAAACATGATGATAGGTATAGGGAACTTAGGCACAGGTTACAACAACATGGTATAGGTGATCAGGATGTGGACTATCGTCTCATAGTGGATAGTTTGGCTAGATTTAGGGAGATGATCTATGTGTCAGACAAAAGTGAACTCAAGAAGCTCATCTTGAGGGAATTTAATGCTAAGCCATATTCAGGTCATATGGGATATCAAAAGACATTAACAAAGGTGAATAAGTTTTACTATTGGCCGAATCTGAAGAAGTAAGTGGTAGAGTTTGTGGCTAGATTTTTGGATTGTCAACAGGTAAAAGTAGAGTGTAAGCATTTAGGTGGTCTACTACAGTCTATTCTGATTCCATAGTGGAAATGGGAGGTCATTTCCATGGATATCATTACAAGTTTGTTGAGGACATATAGCCAACATGATTCTATTATGCTTGCGGTTGACAGGTTGACAAAGTTCGTGCACTTCATTCCAGTGAAGTCTACTTATTCAATTAGTGAGGTAGCACAGATCTTCATCAAATATATAGTGAGATTCTATGGTGTTTCGAAGAATATTGTGTCAGATAGAGATGCTAAGTTCACTTCTAGGTTTTGGAAGGATTTATTTGCAGGATTGGGTACAAAGTTGGCCTTAAACACAACTTATCATCCATAGACAGATGAACAGACATAAAGGGTGTTAGGTCCCTATACTACTAGTGTAGCCTCTTATTGTTATTAGTGCAACCCCCTTATTGTATTGTTGTGCCCATGTAGTCCCCATGTTAGGTCCCTATAGTACTAGTGTAGCCCCTTATTGTTATTACTGCAACCCCCTTATTGTAGTGTTGTGTCGATGCAGTCTCCATATTGTAATTATTGTGCCCCATATATGTCCACTTTTGTTATTGTTGTGCCCTTACATTATTATTGTTATGTGGACTCTGATTATATTGTGACCCCTTAGACTCTTATATATAAAAAAGAGGTCTTGTCATTTTTATCATCAAAGAATTGTTTATTTGTGTAATTTAAAGGAGGTTTCCCACTAAAAGTGGCTTATTTTGAAGTCATTGATCTATTTATGCTTCTATTTTGTGAGCTGGTTTTATAACATTTGGTATCAGAGCTTTGGATTCTAGGGTTTTGCTACTTCAAATAGTTCATCATGGAATTTTCACTATAAAAAAAATTCTACGAAGCTTTAGAAGCTGAAATTAAAACCCATTTGATCCGAAATCGTGATGAACCTCATGACCGAATTTCAGATCTTTTCTCGTTATATTTTCGGATATATGAACTGAGGAAGTTAGGGTTTTTGCAGACTCCCGAATTCCATCTTAAACAGATGACCTTGGGAAAATCGTCATAACTTTCTCTTTGAGCATCAAATTCAAATTTCGTAAAACGTGAAAGAAATAGGACGAAATATATCTTTTGTGTATCGTTTTCAGGGTCAAAGGTCAAAACACTAACACATGACATGTTGTACAAGTTCTCTCTACTAAACCATTCTATAATCAAGTCATCGTGGGAGATTGGGCATAAATATTTCTTGGAGAATCCAATCTCGATAATACTTGTGGGGTTGAAAAGAGAACTCACAGAGCTACTACAGGTAGAAATGTCAAAAATTACAGAGTTACAGTCATTTAAATATTGAGCTCCTGAAATCAAGAAAAAGAATGACTTGAATCAAGAAAATAGAAACACCTAGTAAGAAAAATTGGATGGATGATTTGAAGAATGCAATCGAAGCTAAGATAAATAGTTTTATCTATGCCATGGAAGCTAATATTGATGGTATAGAATTAGATTTGAGGAAAGGAATGGAAGATTTGAAGAAAACATAGAAGGTTTGAAGGAAGGTGGGAAAAAGATGTTACAAGAAAGACTTCCTAATGGTGAAAAGGTAGTAGAGGAAACTCATGATGAGTAAAAAAGAAATTTTAATCATGATTTCATAGAATCTAACATTGGTTTGAAGACCCACCATGTTCCAAAGATCTATATGAGGAAGTTTGATGGCAAAGATCCTGTAACATGGATACTACAGATGGAGAAATATTTTTATCTCCATAATGTGAAAAACACACAAAAAGTACGTATTGAAACTTTATATTTAGAACCCAGTCAATTTTCATGGTATCAATCACTTTGCTCTTGTAAACAAATTGCCACTTGGTCCATTTTTATGGAGGAAATGATAGCACATTACGATGATACAAATAGCAACACCTTCTTTAGCAAATTGATAAATCTCAAACAAAAGGGTTCAATGGCAGAGCACATTGAGGACTTCCAAAAATTGAATATAAGGGTAAGTGATATTCTAGAGGAGCATAGGATTGATGTCTTCATAGGGAATTTAAATGATAACATCCAACATGAAGTTCGCCTTTGGGAACTTGATTCATTGGAGAAGGCATTCAAGGTGGCAAAAAAAGTCAAAAGCAAAATTATGGAAACAAGGAAGTCTGCCACTCACAACTATAAATATGGAAGTGTTGTTGCTCCTTGCCTTCCACAACCTACAAGGTTGACACCACAACAATTGGAAGAAAAAAAAGAAAAGGGCTTTGTTATAGTTGTGATAGAAAATACACTGAAGAAATTAATTTACATAGATGGGGAAGAGGAGGAAGAAAATGAACAAGAAACATCAAAAGAAGAGGATATACACCAGGAACCAACCCCAGAGAAAGAAGAAATAAATCTGACCATATCTTGTAATCTGTTGGCAAGAATCACTACTCCTCAAACTCTCAAGATATAAGTACATATCAAGAAGAAAAAGGCTCAAACAGTGAAATATCAGATCGAGCATCAACAACAAGTTCTCCAACTTTTAAAGGATAACCTCACTTTGGCACATAATCGAATGAAACAAAAGGCATATCAACATCGCAGCGAAAAAAGTTCCGATGTAGGCGACTAGGTATTTTTACGGCTACAACCATACAAACAAAGGTCCCTCAAGCAAGCTAAGAAGGACAACAAATTATCACCAAAGTATTATGGTCCTTACAAGATGTGGCAAAATATTGGTATTAGGGCATACAAATTGGAGCTTCCTACATCTTCCTGAGTGCACCCATTTTTCCATGTTTCATGCTTAAATAAGGTTATAGGTGACAAGCTCCTAGTTCAAACAATATTGTCGGAACTTGACGAGGAAGGAAAAATCATATTGGAACTTGAAGCAGTCACGAAAACAAGAACCCGACAACTATGAAATCGATCAATTTTAGAGTATCTCGTCAAGTGGAAGAACTTACCCAATGAAGATTTCACATGGGAGGATGAAAATTTTATACATAAGCATCTAGAACTACTCAAACATTGAGGACAACACTTTTTGAAGGAGAGGGGCATGTTAGGTCCCTATACTACTAGTGTAGCCCCTTATTGTTATCAGTGCAACCCCCTAATTGTATTGTTGTGTCCACGTAGTCCCCATGTTAGGTCCCTATACTACTAATGTAGCCCCTTATTGTTATTAGTGCAACCCCCTTATTGTATTGTTGTGCCCATGCAGTTCCCATATTGTTATTATTGTGCCCCATAGAATCCCACTATTGTTATTGTTGCGCCCTTACGTTATTATTATTATGTCAACTCTGATTATATTGTGACTGCTTAGACTCCTATATATAGAAATGAGGTCTTATCATTTGTATCATCGATGAATTGTTCATTTATGTAATGTAAATGAGGTTTCCCCCTTGAAGAGGTTTATTTTGAATTCGTTGATCTATTTCTTCTTCTATTTTGTGAGTTGGTTTCATAACAGAGGGTCAACATGATACTGGAGGATATGTTGATGATGTACGTTATGCATTAGCAGTGGAAGTGGGAAGAGTATCTTCGATTAGTGGAGTTTCCTTACAACAATGGGTATCAAGAGTCAAAGAGGATGAGTCTGAATGAGACACTCTATGGTAGGAGTTGTAATACTCCTATTAGTTGGAGTGATCCAGTGAACAGGGTATTGATAGGACCAGATATATTGGAAAAGATGAAATAAGAAATGTAGGTTATCAAACAAAATCTAAAGGCATCACATGACAGGCAGAAGAGTTACGCAAATCAACACATGGTGTTTAAGGAGTTTTAGTTTAGGGAACATGTGTACTTGCGCATCAAGCCTAAGAAGATCTCTTTGAGGATTCAGTCATATTCAAATCTAGCATCTCAAATTTTGGGCCTTTCAAGATCCTTAAGAGGATTGGACCTGTGGCATATAGACTTGCACTGCCTCTGACAGTGAAAGTCCTTGAAATTTTCGATGTTTCATTGCTTAAAAGATATGTAAAGGATGTTGATCATGTTATTGATTGGTCTATATTCCAGGTGGAGCCAGAAGGAGAATTCCAACCATAACCTCAGTGCATTTTGCAGAGAAATATTTTCATGCTCTGGAACCGAGCAATTGAGCAGGTTAAAGTGCAGTGGAAGCACTTTAGGCCTGATGAAGCTACATGGGAGATGGATGATCATATGCAGGCTATGTATCTTTCATCGTTTTTTGGTTGAGGAAAAGTATTTTTTGTATATGTATATATGTATATGGATGTAAATAAATCCATGAGTTGTGCTATAAAGCTCCAATAAGCAGTATGGTTGTCATGTTGTTATGTTTGCCATCTTGATGTTTCTTTTTCAGCATGTTGTTCATTGTAAATATTACATCGAGCTAAGTTATAAACACTCATGGGAAGTCTGTTTTGGTTTTCAACGGTTTTGTTGGTTGTACGTGCCATTGAACCTCGAGGACGGTGTCCCCCTAAGGGGGAGTGGTCTATAACAACTCCAAGTTAAAAATCCATGTAATAAAGTTAATAAATGAAAAATAATACCAAGGTCATGAGACACACATTCCAAGCTGAATATTGGGAAACACATCTCATTAGATGTTCATTTGGTTTATTATGGCTAGGGGAAATTAGTAAAGACAATGGCAAAGACTTTGAAAAGGGAAGAGGTATTAATTGGCATTTTGTTTATGAAAATAATGGAAAATAGGAGAAAAGGCAGGTGAATGGTCACAGGTTGCATGTGAGGAGGAAATTGAAGGAAAAATAATGGAAATTGATGAAATTAGAGACCTCATTAATAAAAACATTTATGAGGATCAGTTCACAACTTTTGACAATTAACCTTTTGTTAGTTCAGTTTTGGAGCTCTATCGTTATTCTCTCTCTCTCTCTCATTCTCTTGCACACTTAGAGTATTCTTTGAGAATTCTAGCATTGGAGAAAGGAAGGACAAGGAGGAAAAGGGAAGCAAAGATCAATAAAGGAAGGGTTGGATCAAGCGGCTACAACGTGATTACTTGCAGGTATTGAGTTGCATGTATGATTTCCTTGCTAGCTTTGGCATGCATGGTATATGCATATATGTGTTTGGTTCTCCTATTATTATTGGCATGGGTTTTTCTAGGTGATACAATTGTTTTTAGCCTTTCCTTGTCATTTCTGGATAGCAATGGTGTGAAGGGGTTCTTTTAATTGGTTGAGCTAGATAGCTAGATGGTTTCGAAATTGAGTGGGGTGATCTCAAGAAAATTCCCAAAGGCCTAGGAATCCCTTGACCGGTAAATGGCAGGATACACGGTAAAGACTGATGGTGGAGACAGGTAAATTCATCACGGTTTAGGTGGAGAGATACAGAGGCATCCATGCTTGTTTAAGGCCTAGTGATACCTTCACCGTATATGGTGGGATTGTGAAAAATCTAGGTAGTGTATGTTTATTATTTGGGCCTAGGAATCCCTTGACCGGTAATGATGGGATACATGGTAAAGGTTGGTTGTATAGATGAGGGTTTCATGCCTAGGAATCTCTTAACCAGTATATGGTGGGATACATTGTAAAGCTTGAGGAATCCCTGGTTGGTTTTGTTGTGAGTCCCACATTCATGCTTGGAATATGGCACGAGGGCAATTGGATGAAAGAAAGATTTGGTTAAGCCTAATCTACGGTCGTGTGGTAAGTGGAAGTCCTTGACTTAGTTCGATTTTTCATATGTTAATAATAGATCTTTTCCCTTGTATTTCATGAGTAAACGTATTTGTTATTATGTGGCTTTGATGATTGTTTTATCATTGTTATTATTCTAGTTATATGTTGGTTATAAGCATAGTTTTATGACATACTTGAGTTATGGCTCTCATCATGATTTGGTTAGTAAATGAAATGTTAATGAATGTATGACCTAGTAGATGATAATGCAACTATTATATGAGAGCATCAGGCCTTCTTGACGATTCTCAAATAAGTTTGATACCCCTATGTCCAGATGTGTATTATGACCTGTAGATTTCATCTTCATCATGTGTTTGATGGAATGCTTGTCATGGTTAGGTTTGGTTAGGTCAAGTTCTTGTCTAAGTTTTATATGGAAGACTTTTTCCTATGTCATTTATTATCTCTAAGAATTTCATTAAGTTATAGGAAGTGGTCTAGAGACTAGCCCTGAAAAAGTGCCTCAAATCTCACGGCCGCAAGCATAGAACTGAGTGAAAAAGACTGCAGTCACTCCCTTATAGGCTTGTGCATGAAAATGGAGGGTTACAGTCAAATTCCAATTGTGTTATTCCAGTGTCTTGGGGTCCAGGACATAAAAACAGAGGTTTAACTTTGGGTATGGGCACCTGGAAGGGTGGTTTAACACTTGGGGGTCTTGTAGGACCTGAGGGAGGTCAGTAAGGTTTTGGTTTTGTTGATTCCCCTTCCTTAAGGTGATATAGGAGGTTGAATCATATCATAGTAACTCTTTGTCACATGTTTACCCCGGTAGGCCAGAGAACTTGGTTAAATGTGGGAGGAGGGTATTACAGTTTAGTTGGAAATTCGTTCTCTAGATCTGTGAGGATTTTGTATGTCGAACAAGATTTTTGGATCCAACAATATTTCCCATCCTTTGTTATCTTTGTTGCAGGAAGTTCATATCTTATACAGTGAAGTCCCTCAATCCTTTTCTAGCATCAAATTGGCATACATTGTCCAAAGTTTAACATGGGAATACGATGTTGCTTAGATTTTGCTGGAGAATTTGAAATCATGGAGGTCGCTTTGATCAATCCTTTTAGCAGGCTTATGTGTCAAATAATAATATCTTTGTAGAACTTGAGCATGAGGATTGTCTCCACCATCAACAATAAATAAGCTTGATCGACAACATATGATAAGGTGGATGATTGGGAATTGACTGGACTTGCTAGGGGGGAGACCACGCGGGCATTGGTAGGACATAAAGACAATGGAAAATTTGCAATTGGTAATTCTATCATGCGTGCAAAGAATTTAAGTCACATTCTCTTCTGTTGCAGTTACACTTAGTTCTGAATTACAACAAGTCCAGATGAACGATGGTTGAAAAGTGAATGTGGTTGATACACCCGGTCTCTTTGACCCTATTGCCAATCCAAACTTTCTTAGCAAATAAAATGTCAAATGTATTGATCTTGCAAAGGATGGTCTCCATTGAGTTCTTTTTTAACTGTCTGTTAGAAATCGACTCACTGCAGAAGAAGCAACTGCCTTAGAGAGTTTGCAATGGCCAATAAACATGGATGCAAGATCAATTTCTCTTAGGGATATTCTGAGGTTCGATCCAACTGAGAACGATAACATAGAAGGCTTGCATCAAAATGCAAGAGGTCCAGGTCCTATCACTTTCGATCCTGATCGTGTGTTGGACTTCTGCAAGAAAAACAAATTATAATTAATCATTATGGCACATGAATGTCTAATGGACAATTTTGAATGCTCTACTCAAGGTCATTTGATTACATTGTTTTTGTGACAATCCATTGTGAACGAGAGGCGCAATGAGAATATGAAGAAGCAAGAAAAGAACAGATAAGAGACAACTAGTCCCGGGGTCGCGTTGGTAATATTTCTCCCATGATATATATATAGGAGAAACTTTGAGCCTTAAAGGCTGTGGTGCAGTCATGGGAACAAAGGAAGAAGGCACAACAGAAAAAGGATTTAAAATACATTAACGCAACCCTGGAGTCACTCCTACCGCTCATGTTAACTCATCTCCCATCGGTTGAGGTTCGGGATAAAATACATGCATTGGAGCTCAAAAAGAAGCAAATCCTCCACAAAGGGAATTGACTTGGCGCCTAAAGAGCAGGGCCATATGGATTCGTGAGGGTGATAAGAACACAAAATTTTTCCACCGTTATGAAAACCATAGAAGGAAGGTTAATTCCATATGGGAGATTTCTTATACTGATGGCAACCGCGTGCAGTCACAGCAAAAGATTACAAGATTGGCGGTAGAACATTTTGAACGGGCATATCGTAGTAGGGGTCTAGAATGCGGGGAGGAACAAGTGTGGGGGGTTAGTGAATATCCTTCGATGTTTGACGAGGAGGCCAATTCGGCATTATATAAGGTTGTCTCGGGGGAAGAAATTCTTCAGGTGTTGAAATCTCTTAAGGGGGACAAGAGCCCTGGTCCAGATGGTTGGACGGTAGAACTATTTACCCATTTCTTTGACATATTCTAGGAAGATCTACTTGATATGGTGGAAGAATCTAGAAAGAGGGGATTTATACACCCTCACATAAACTCTACATATATTGCTCTCATCCCTAAGAAGGCATCCACATGCTCGTTTTCTGATTATCGGCCTATCTCACTCTGCAATCTTATTTACAAGATTATCTCAAAGACTATTGCAACCAGGATTAAGCACATACTATCTAAGTACATATCTCCTGAACAATTTGGTTTCTTACAGAACAGACAAATACATGATGTCGTGGCTATTGCTCAGGAATGCTTACATACGATCCATGTTAAAAAAATAAACGTTGTTGTAATGAAGGTAGATTTACAAAAGGCATACGATTGCCTTGATTGGGGATATCTACGAATGGTACTTCAAAAGGTCGAGATACAGACCAGAGGAGCTGAATGGATAATGTCCTGTGTATCAAATGTCAGGTATGTTGTTGTTATTAATGGATATCCTTCTCATTTTTTGGGGCAGGGAGGGGACTTAGACAAGGGTGCTCACTTTCACCTGTATTGTTCATTCTGGCAATGGATGGTCTCAGCTTACACATTAAAAAAGTTGTGGCGGAGGGCCAATTTGATGCACTTTCTATAGGTAGACAAATTAAGATATCACACAGTTTCTTTGTTGATGATGTTCTGATTATGGGGATGATAGATAGATTTAAATGGCTCACATTATTTCATATCTTCACTAAATTTGGAAGAGCCATGGGCCTCATTATGAATCTACTGAAATCTACCATTTTATATGGTTCTAGTGATTTGAATGACATTGCCTATATTCAGAGAATCTTCGGGGTGGGTGTCGACTCTCTGGTAGCGGGCATGAAATACCTGGGCTATCATATAAAGCCATGTCAATACAGGAACAATGATTGGTTGTGGCTTGTTGATCGATTTTACAAGAAAATAATGGGGTGGGAATTTAGATGCCTCTCGTTGGGAGGGCGTATTACTCTCACTCAGTCGGTGATCACTCAGCTAGGTGTATATTGGGCACACTTATATTGCCTTCCCCATTCTATAATCAAATCTCTGCACTGTATTATGGCTCAATATATTTGGTTGGGGCGTCACACAAATTTAAATATCACCTGGTAAAATTAGAGAACATAAAAATACCTAAAAAGCTGGGCGAATGTGGCATATTGAACCTGTGATGGTTCAGTTGGGTGTTGCTGTTGAAGTCATTGTGGCGTGGTATATTCGGGGAAGGCACATGGGGTAAAGTTATTAGATATAAATATCTGAAGAACAAAGAGTTTGTATATTGGATGTGTCGGGGGACCATTGGAATTTCCACGGGATCGTCCATATGGCTCAGTCTGAATAAGATCAAAAAAAAATTTCTTCAAAATTTATGTTGGCAATTTGGCACTGGACATCGGGTTATGATTGGCCTGGACCAGATTCTTGGTATGAGCAAGGACTTGTGCATATCTGTGGACTTAATACAAGTTTTTAATAGACGAGGTATTTTCTATTGGAACCAAGTCATCCGAGAATGGCTTGGACATGTCCCTATATGGAAAAGGGCCAATGAACTGGGTTTGACGGGCCAGAATGCTCTCGAATGGGAATAGATTAGGATCATGATGAAATCCATCAGAGTTTGTCGTGATGGGCGTGGGGATCATATCACATGGGCCAGCAAGATAAAGGAAGGAGAAGTTGAGGTGGCAGACACATACTACAACCTTTGCACTCAGGAGCTACACAACATAGAGGTATGTTGGTTCTATAAATTTTGGCGCACTAAGTTGCCCACTAAGATCATTATGTTTCTTTGGCTTGTTTGGAAGAATAAAAATCTTACATGGGACAACCTGTTAGCACTTGAAATTTCACCTCAGGCTGAAAAGGCAAATCTCAAAGCTACATCAAACCATTCAGCCTCGTAGCTAGCCCTACGGGGCAGGAGAAGGCTCTCTCCGGTCAATCTCGGTAGATCTTCAATTGAATGAGATGACCAACAATGTATCACTGATATTAGGCTAGTAAACTGGTTATAAAGGTTGATTTTGGGGGTTTTTGGGTGTTTTTGGTGGCAAATTGAGGAGCTGCAATTTAGGGTGCGGGGATTGGACACAGTTTCTGCAGGGGGGTCTTTGGGGCAAGGTAGGAACCTGTATTGATGTCTTTAGCTGAAGTGGATGATTAGGAAGAAATATAAGAAGGCTAAAGAGAGAAAACAATGGATTTGAATTCTCTTTAGACAGCAGAAAACATAGAAATTAAACAAATTTAAAAGTAGAGCATGGCAAGCATGAATTCTAACTTTATCACTTCATTTGTTTAATATGCAGCAGTATAGAAAGGAAATGAATCACATAACAAAGCTTACAATAACATGAAGAAACACACCATCAACACATGAGTCCACAAGAATCCCAAAGATGACTGCAAAACCCTGGTCTTCCTTAGCCAAAAATTGCAGAGATACAAGTGATAATACAATGATAGCTTCTCCCTCAAGAGTCCAACCATGAAAATGAGCAAGAAAGTACATAATATAGATGATATAACCTCTTTCCCTGCCTCCATGGGTCAAGCTCACTATCCTAGGAGCTGTTTGAACCACTTCTAAACTAAGCACTAGAAAATAGGCAGTCAAAACAACTTGCCTCTATAAACTTGGAAACCAGTTCATACATTCAATTTTTACCTTTTACATGAAAGAAGCTTCTAGAAGAGTTAAACAAGAGTAAAAGTATCCAAAAAGTGTCACAATTACATCCATCAAGATCATAATTAACCTCAGAAAGTCGAAAAAGGTCAAAATTGCAATTTCTGGGCTGAACTGGTCAAATCTGGCAACTTTTCCTCAACGGGTCGCACACATTTCCTCAACGGGTCGTGCACTTTGGAGCTCTGTTTGGAGGCCTTCCCGGTGTCAGAATGAGGTGAAGGATAGCTCGTTGGAAAGGTCTCTGAGTCTAATTTCCAACCCAACCGGAATTTTTGGATTTGGAGGTCATTTGCCCAGTCAAAAGTCAATTCTCCCAAGACTGCTTCTGCAACTCAAAAAAGGGGCAGAAAGTCAAATTTTGGTTGTATTTTGACCTTTTGGAGGCCCAAAACTCCATAAAAACTCAAGTCCATCCATAGGCATGTGTAACTTTGCATGAACAATCTAGAAATGTTGAGTTTTTGCAAAACGGAGCTACGATGACAAAGGGTCTCATCGGGGGTAAAACCCGTTGAGAAGCCAAAACCTGTAAATTTCCCAAAAATACCAAAATTACCCAAAATTCTCAAAAAATTTTGGGATTTGTGCTGTAGATGATGCTAGTGAGTGCCATGATCCTTGAGGGATGCCTCAGCCAAGATACGGAGTGGATTTGGCCTTTTTCTCCGTTTTAGTTCCTCGGTCAACCTCCTTTGAAAAACTTTCATCTTAGCCTTGCAGACATGCATCCTTGCCCAATAGTGATTTTTCATGTTTCTCAGCAGCTTCTTCTCTTGGTTGGCCTTAGCCAACAGCCTCTCTAAATGTGCATTGACCTGGATAAGCATAGACTCACGGTCAGCAGGCAAAGGATCACCGGGCCTCCTTCGGTTTAGGACTCGGTCACTACGAATCCTCCATAGCTCATCAAGAACTTTCTCCTCCTCTAGCTGTTTGTTCCGCTGCTCCAGGTAGGTGATGGTCCATTGGGCACCCTCAAGTCTCCTCTGCAAAACATCATTCTCGGCCCTGAGATGCTGAATGATCTCCTTTGCCTCTTGGCTAGGAGAACTGGCCTCAAGATCAATCATTGGATCCTCATGAATCATGGGCTCTTTGCCCCTCTGCAGTACCTGTGCTGATGAAGAAAGCGAGGCCCCTTCCACCTGATGTGGAGATAACACTCGCTGATCTGAAGATGAAGGCGAGACCCCTTCCACCTGCTGTGGAGATAGTACTCGCCTAGTTGCTGCAAATAAGGCCCTTGGGCCTTTCTGATAGGTGACCAAAGGAGTGGAGCTGACATGTCGGGTGATGGGAGCATTAGGCTGCTGAGATGGTCCTCCCTCCTCATGAATGGCCTCCTGATGTGGCTGAGGTGGCACTATGAAAAACTCACGGGAGATGAACTCCTCCCATGAGATGCCCTGCTGAGTCAACTGATGTGAGACTATGAGCTGAATCAAACCATAATGGCAAAGGCTCCTGTACTGCTGAGCCGGGGTCTTCCTCTGCAACATGGGCACCATCATCTGAATGTTATGAAACAAGAAGACCGGGAGGTTCATCATCCTTACTCGGGTGAAATGCATCAAAAGGCGAATGTGATATGAATACACCTGTGAAAATCTGCCCTCACAGGTAAAGTAATGCATAATAAGTCTCATGAGGGGAGCATACTCGCTCCGAAGAAATCTGAATGGGAAAACACCCGTCAACAGTCTCACAAATGATGGCCGGACATAGGGCTCAAAGTGAACAAAATCAAGTAATCTGCGCTTAGGCGACACCTCACCCACATTTGGTATCCCTGTAGCCTGTGAGATCACCTCAGGTGTCAATGTGAAGTTCACCCCTGCAAGAGTGACATGTCCATCATGGAGGTGTAAGACAAACAAGCGGGCCAACTCTCTATGATGCTGAATCTGAGAAATCCTCTCACAAAACTGATAGCAAGACATGTACTGGAAGCAATTCACTGCCAAAGGACAGGCCTGTAATTCTGCCAAAGAAGTAGGCTCCTCCCGCTTATGATGTCCTCCCTTACCTCCTCTACGAGGCCTCCTCTGTTCCTCAACCTCTGTAGATGATG
This sequence comes from Pinus tabuliformis, assembly GCA_031772625.1. Classification (NCBI taxonomy): domain Eukaryota; kingdom Viridiplantae; phylum Streptophyta; class Pinopsida; order Pinales; family Pinaceae; genus Pinus; species Pinus tabuliformis. Next base: position 2,026,175,361 of record CM062817.1, on the reverse strand, counting down.
AATGGTCATCACTTTGCTCATAAGTTTCGGTTTCTGACATAGTTTTGGAGCAAAGTGGACAAACTGAACTGCTGTCTCTGCCTGCAAAAAGTGCTGAAATCTATGCTGTTTCAAGGGGAACCAAACATGAGGGAAATGTTAGGGGAGGGAATTTTTAACAAGGAATGGGAATATATAAAGATAACAGGGAATTTTTAAGGGAAATTTTGCAAATCATATTCATAAAGGAACACATATTTGTGATGGGAAATCATTTGCAAAGAGTATTACATATGGGAAGAAACATGCATACAAGTGAACATGAGCACATATGCATACATGTATCAATAGGGAAATAGGGAAGCCATATACAAAATTTGCTGATATATTCACCAACATTTGCTACTGTTTTCACATGAATCTTTTCTTTGTTTTTTACATGTATATGGTAGAGGGAAATTAGGGTTTTGTATGCTTTGGGAGAGGGGTAGGGTTTACATTTTAGTGATTTAGGGATGTAAAGGGATTTTCATTTCATTGATAAAATGACATGGGGAAAAATGATGTACATATGAGTGTGAGCAAGAGGGAAGGAAGGGAAAGGAATCAAAGGAAAAACAACTTGAAACACCATAAACCCTAACACAGTTTGCATACAAATATTGCAGCCATATAAGTCTTTTCATTCACATGATGTGAGGTTAAAATCATAGCATACAACCTTATTTTCATCATCAACCTCCAAAACAATGAGTAAAGACCCTACCTCGAGCGATTGAGATGAGTTGAAGGGAGATTGAGGAATTCGTTTGAAGTTTGGAAGCAAACAGCTCAACGGGTCGCGCAGGGCTCCCAACGGGTCGCGCACCTCCCAACGGGTCGCGCCCGTAGTATTTTTGCACTGCGGAGGGGTCCTGGACGGGTCGCGCACCGCCCAACAGGTCGCGCACCACCTTCAACGGGTCGCGCACCACCTTGCTGCCCGAAATCACTGCGATTTTGCTTCTTTCGCCTATCACTTTCTCAAAACCTCTCTTGCAAGCTTTAGAATGCACAATGAGAGTGAAAGGAGGGAATATGACCTTTTATAAACTTCATTTGAAAAAATTTGATCCATAAACCCACTTTATAAAGTTTATTTTTGACACTTTTTAAAACACTGATTTCTTGGTTTCCTTTACTCTGAATTTGACTTTTTGAGTGCTTTGACTTGATTCTTTTTGCAGGTAGATCATTTGAAGGACTGTGGCAAGGGGACCAGGGTTATTGCTGCCTTTTTTAAAACTTTTTGGAATTTCATTCTTTTTACAAAAATTTAACATGACCTTGCCTTTAAAAACAGAGTTTTTAAATCCAAGGTTAGAAATGAACTGTACATGATGAAAATATCAAAGAAACATGTTTACAAACCTCCCTCTGGCTTGCTGGGCACTCAAGGACTTTCAAAGACATGACCTTACTGAGAGAAATGACCAAAACCCTAGACCTAGGACTTTTGACCTTAAGACAAAACAAGACAAGCTTGAAAAGCTCAATAACTGATATGACCTGATCCAGCAAAGCCAAGAGGGGTATAAATAGACCAGCTCCTCCATCAGGGTTATGGCATGCCTAACGGGATGCAAACTTTGAGACTGATGAGACACCTACTAATGCAAATACAAAGAGCTTTGATCACTGATGGAGGGCTTTCAAGACCGACACTAACACAACCTACAAAAGAGAAAATGGAAGGGGCCGAGGACTTTTTATCTTTGTAGGAATGAGTGCGAGGATAATACTCATCTTTTCTTAAAGTGTCCTATTTCGGTCCAAATCTAGCGATATTTTGATGTACATATTGGTATACCTTTCATACAATATGATAATATCTTCGACTGTTTGTATTGGTGGAGTGAACAAAGTACCACATGGAGGCTGATTCCACTGGTTGTTTTCTAGGAGATATGGCGGTGGCGCAATCAAATTATATTTGATAACTGTAAGGTAAAAGATGCATTGGTGATGGACCGAATATCTAAATGGTTCAATGGTGATTTTGTACAAAGCAGAGCGCCCAAGGAAAAGACTTGTAGGAGATCTGGTCCAAGCATTGTATATCCAACGAGATATTTTGATGGGGCGGCACAAAGAGGGCTTTGTGGATGTGGATTTTGGATCAAACTTACAGAAGAGCAAGAATTTTGGGTTCACTGGGGTGCTGGTAGGGGCACAAACATGAAGGCAGAAGCCATGGCATTATGGGCTTGCTTTGGTTCTCTACTTTTTTGGACATTCCCTCCATGCATATTTTTGGGGATTCTCGTATCATTATTGAACATGTACTGGGAAGGAACAAGATACAACAGAATACACTCCATGGATGGCTCTGCCAGATTGAGAATCTTTGGGCCACTTTTCAAGACTCATCTATCCAACATATTGGACAGGAATATAACCAAAATGCAGATCACATGTCCAAGCTGGGTCTATTGGATGAACCAGATGGTATGCACATCGAAATAAAGATGGGAGCATATACTATGGACGTTGGATGTCTACCACTGCCGGGATAACAGATACACTTCCATGGGTTATACACAAAGCAAAAAAAATGTTGCATCCAGAAGAGATAAGTTAAAATTTTGTGCCTTTTTTGTAAATTGCATATATTATTAGTAGATTATGGAGGAATTATGTTTCAGTGATACAAGCACATAGTTAGAAATAGTTTTAATTTTTATTACTTTTACAGGATTCACATATGTGGCACATAGTTTGATGATAAGTATAGATGAATATTTGGCACACGAGTGCACAGTTCATGCGGTTGGGGAAATCGGTTTTCACGCACCCCGCCCATGATCGATTCTCATATGTGGCATTGCACGGCAGCGGATATGCCTCATTGTGCTTGTATGTTGGTATTATTGTGGGTTGCAGTCAGCGTGACACAACGTTTATTGTATCTGCTCGCTTCGGCGAATATGTGTAAATGTTGCTTCTTCAGCCGGGATGCTCTTCCCCCTAAAAAAATATAGATAAATATTTGTTCAATGCTTAAGTTATGCTTAATGTATATAATCAGAAATGAATATGACGGCTATAGATGCCCAGAATTCTTGGATTATGTACTGTTTTTTTATTTAATACCAAAACAGACATTTTTTTCATGCTAAAAAAAGAAATGGACATGGTTCAAGCTCATATTTTTATCAAATTTGCTTAGTTGTTACGATTTCATATTGCTACTTATCTCGACAACAAGTTACCTGGTCAGCCGAGGGCGACTAAGCGATTGGGACGATCCATCATGTTAATATGTGGCAAACTGAAGACTAAGAAGGATTGCAACCGAAGAAATTTAATGCGAAAGCTGGTGTCAAATAAATTATCTGGGAGGATGACCAGAGACTTGACCTTTGCTACTTAAAAAAGAGTTGCAAAACCGTGGTTATTTGAAGCCACGAATTCTTGTGGGATTTTGAGCTGCAATTTTGCGGGCCGTTAGAGCTGCAATGTCGTGGGTCTGTGGAGCTATGAATTCTTGGGTTTATGAGCTGCAAATTCGTGAATTTTGGAGCTGAACAAGTTATGTATTCTGGAGCTGTAAAATCGAGGGTTCTAGCGCTGCAAAATTTGTGAGATTCAGAGTTGAAAAATTGTAGATCTGAGAGCGGAAAATCTGTGGGCCTTTGGGCAGTTTCCGAGATTGTTGTGCTGTTCGACGAGATATTCTGACACCCATTTTTCACCAAATTTCAAGTAGATTCGTGACCTTATTCTTCAACATTTTGTGGATGGCTTTTCCAGCAACGGCGTTGGTGGCTCTTCCACCAAGTTCCTTCTACTAATTTAATTTGTAGCCACGGATCTGGAGATAATAGAGTCTCTACTTGGTAGCTAGGGCGCACGCAGTAGGATGAACCTTTTGAAATTCTGTGCTTGTCTCTCTAACTCAGCAGGAAAGTGATATTTCGTTCGCTATGCCTTAGCAAAAAGAGGAAAAACGAACTGATTTTCTGATATGCAGAGCAGAAAATCGCGTGCCTTGGCAATTAAAAATCATCCACAAACAAATGCTTTTCAGAGAGTATCCTGCGAAAGGAGAATTCTACAAGGCGATATTTAGCTCTACGACTGCAGAACATTCATTGCGAGGGCAACAATAAACACAGCCAGTGCCGGAATTTCAAAATTTACTATGCTTTTAAGTGAAAATTTGATGACGTTCATTTGTTTTTAATGCCTTACATTTTCCCTTATTCTCTTATTCAGCCTCACGATTATTCAGATTCATTTATTCAGCGTCATGATTATTCAGATTCATGAGTGTCAGATTTTTTTGAGAAATTTGTTGCAAAGGATTCTTAATAAGCTTCCTAAATATTCAGATTCATGTGTCAGATTTTTTCAGATTGTTTAAATAAGGGAAATTGATTTTTTAAAGCTTGCAATTGAAAATAGAGTTATATCATATTAATAGTGAACATTTTGATGTTCAAATATATTTGAATTTGAATTCACTTGGATTAAGGGTAGTAGATATTTGATATTTTATTAATGTTTTTGCAAGTTCTAACCACTATTCCATGCTTAGCATAACAGGCTTGTATTCCATGCTTAGCATAACAGGCTTGTGGTTAAATAAGAGATGCTCATTTTACTTGCGGGATTCATCATTTTGTCTATGTTCATGGTTTTTTGATCTTGAAAATTTCCAAGTGGGAGCCTTGCAGTGACATAGAAGTTTATAGCAATGGCACATTAAGGGGTGTATTATTACAATGCAATCCAGCATCGAGTGCAAACTCATGGCACAATTGTCAAGTTCCATAAATGAGAAATTGAGATCGACAAGCAAAAGAGCACTGTCATCAATATCCAAGGGATTCAACTTGGGTTTCTCAGTGACAATTGATAGGCAAAACCTGAAAGAAAAGTTGGCCAGAAGACAAGTAAGCAATCCTCACCAAATGACTCCTCATGGTAATCGGAAACAATGCTTGGTTGCATAGAGGAGAGGAGATTTTGCCTATCTCGTTTCATGATTGGACATGCATTTGGATATTTAGTTAACCAGTAATGGATGGAAGAACTTGCTTTCGGAATTTCAAAAGAAGAATCATGATCCATTTTGATAGCAAAATAGAAGCACAATTGGAGCATTTCCCATTGAATGAGATTAGTCGCAAATTGCAAACGAATGGTACTATTATGATAAGACCAAAGTCTACATCTACCCTCTCATTTGAATAAATGAATAAATCAATACATTGTACGTGGACTCAGACTTTCGAAAAACATTAAATTTTGTTTATTGTTTCATTTACACCTTCAAGTTTTATCGTTCACCACTCACCTACTTTATTAATTAATACCAAAAACCATCAATTGATGTTGGAGATCAGATGCACAGCTAATTAAACAAAAATACACAGCAGATAAATCAAGCACATAAAGACACAGGAATTAACATGGTTCACCTAACCAATCTGGGCTACGTCCACACAACATAGGCATCGGCAATCTTATTAATCAAACAGGGGATTACATAATTCAATCCTCACAAACTCTCACCTCCTCTTCCAAACAATCCGAATGGTTGCTTGTTTTATAGCAAAGGGAATCTAACAACTTCATTAACTCACTTTCATCAAATATATGAGGCATTAATCATCTCCCAACAACCTGGAGCTAATCTAGGAACTGATTCCTATTGTTGTCATCTACTGAGATTTTGCCTATCTCATGCAAAACAGAAAAATCTCAACAATCTCCACCTTGACAACAATTAGCCTGATGCCCTGTTATTATTATTTTATCTTTTCTACAAGCCAAGAGAAGCCAAACACCAACGTAGCTTCTCTAACAAAACTGGTTTCGTGAACATGTCTGCACAATTCTCCTTTGTATGCACCTTTTCAAGAGAGACTCCCCTTTCAGTGATAACATGTCTTACAAAATGGTATTTAATTGGAATATGCTTTGATTTACTATGATAGGCCGGATTCTTAGCCAAATGTATTGCACTTTGACTATCACAAAGTAACCTGATGTTGTCATGTAACCTACCAAACTCACCAAGCAAACCTTTCAACCAAACCGCCTCTTTGCAAGCATGCGAAGCAGCAATGTATTCTGCTTCAGTAGTGGATAAAGCGACAATGTTCTGCAGCTTTGACATCCAGCTTATAGCTCCACCTGCAAGAGTAAAGACATACCCTGAAGTTGACCTTCTCTTATCCAAATCACCTACAAAGTCGGAATCAACATATCCGCAAACAAATTCACTACTCTTATTGTAAGTGATACAGTAACTACTTGTGCCTCTCAGATATCGAAGCACCCATTTCACTGCTGACCAGTGTTCTTTACCCGGATTTCCCATGTACCTGCTGACAACCCCAACTACATGTGAAATATCTGGTCGCGTACACACCATCGCATACATTAAACACCCTACTACATTAGCATATGGAATTCGAGACATAAATTCCTTTTCTTCATCTGAATTAAGACATAAACTCGAAGAAAGCTTGAAATGGGAAGCGGAAGGGACTGACACAGGCTTCACGTTATTCATACCAAATCTCAAAAGTATTTTCTCAATATACTTTTGTTGTGATAGCCATAGCTTACCATTGCTTCTGTCTCTGAAAATCTCCATGCCCAAAATTTGTCTTGCTGCTCCTAGATCTTTCATATCAAATGTCCTTGCCATCTGAGCCTTCAACCTGTTGATTTCTTCTATGCTTTTGCTTGCTAAAAGCATATCGTCAACATACAATACTAAGATAATGAATATGCCATTTTTCAATTGTTTAAAATAAACACAATGATCATATTCACTTCTAACACATTTCTGACTCAACATGAAAGAATCAAACTTCTTATACCACTGCCGAGGCGACTGCTTCAGGCCATATAATGACTTCTTGAGCCTGCAGACAAATTTCTCATTGCGATGCTGAACAAACCCTTCCGGTTGTTCCATATATATTTCCTCATCTAAGTCTCCATGTAGAAATGCAGTCATAACATCTAATTGCTACAACTCTAAATCAAGAAAATCCACTAATGCCAACACAATTCTAATTGAAACAATTTTAACCACTGGCGAAAAAATCTCATGAAAGTCAATACCGGCTTTCTGAGAAAACCCTTTTGCAACCAGCCGCGCTTTGTACCTGTCTTCCGTATCATTCACACCCCGTTTCAGCTTGAAGACCCATTTACACCCCACAGTTTTCCTGCCTTTCGGAAGCTCAACCAGATCCCATGTGCCGTTCTTACTCAAGGCCATCATTTCGTCCTTCATGGCTGCTTTCCACTTATCACTCTTCGAACCTTCTATTGCTTCCTGATAGCACAGAGGTTCATCGTCATTAGCAGTAAATGCAACAGAAGTGACATAATCATCATACCTTCTCGGTGGCCGTTTGATTCTTGTCGACCTCCTTAAGGATGTTTCTGGCGCTTCCTCGATTGGCTAACTACCATCTGTAGGAACTTCTTGCCGATCAGTATCTGAGACCTGTTCATGATCTAAACCTGAACCCTGTTCATGTTCTGAAACCTGTTCATGACTAGTATCTGAACTATGGTCATCATGACTATCATTAGAAATGCTATCAAACTGAATGTGCTGAAAGTCAGATACATCATCCTGTTTCAATCTACTATCTACATCTAACTGTACAAGAGAGGATTCATTAAACTTTACATCTCTGTTGATGATGATTTTGCGGGTAGTAGGATCCCACAATCTATATCCCTTTGTTCCAACACCATACCCAACAAAGATATACCTTTTCGACTTTGGATCTAATTTAGTTCGCTGATGTTTAGGCACTAGAGCATATGCATCACAACCAAACACTCTGAGTTTAGAATAATCACAAGGGCGTCCTTTCCATACCTCTTGTGGAATCTTGCAGCCTATCGCCGTTGATGGAGATCGGTTTATCACATAACAAGCTGTTGCCACTGCTTCCGTCCACAACTCCTTTTGCAACCTGGCATTACTCAGCATACTCCTTGCTCTCTCTAGAAGAGTCCTGTTCATGCGTTCAGCAACTCCATTCTGCTGAGGAGTATAAACCGTGGTCTTATGTCTCTCGATCCCTGCATCCTTGCAATAGCTGTCAAACTCCTTGGAAGTAAACTCACCACCATTGTCAGTTCTTAAACATTTTATTGTTCTACCAGTGCTGTTTTCTACCAATGCTCTAAATTGCTTGAAAACTGAAAAAACATCAGACTTCCTTTTCAACATGTAGACCCACACTTTCCTAGAAAAGTCATCAATGAATGATACAAAATAAGACGAATCACCATATGAAGTTGTAGGAGCTGGACCCCACACATCTGAATGGATATAATCAAGTATACCTTTACTAGTATGTTTGCATGTTTTAAACTTTTGTTTACTTTGTTTTCCAAACAAACAATGCTTACAGAAATCTAACTTTCCAAACTTCAGATTTGGAAGTAACTTGCGATCAGCCAAAATTTTCAACCCTCTTTCACTCATATGCCCCAATCTTTGATGCCATAAGTGAATGGAACTACTGTTATGTTCAGACACAGTAGACACAAAATCTGACCCTGTACTTCCTTCTAACTGAAATAGATTTCCTACCTTCTTAACTTTCATAACTAGTAAAATACCTTTGTAAATTTTCATTACTCCACCTTGAATTAGAGTTTATATCCATTTGAATCAAGTGCGCCTAATGAAATCAAGTTTTTTCTTAAATCTAGTACATGCCTCACATCAGTTAATATTCTAGTTGTCCCATCAAACATTTGTAGTTGTATGCTCCCAATCCCAACAATATTACATGTTACATCATTACCCATGTACACAACTCCATCATTAATTGATTTATATTCCTTAAACCATTCTTTATGGATACACATGTGGTTTGATGCACCGGAATCTAACAACCAATGTTGACCATGATTTGACACATTAACTGATAATACTTCATCACTCATACCTGAACCAGATGCCGAACCTGTATCTGTCGTATTTGCCTCCTTCTTCTCTGTCGAAGAATCTGCTTTTGAAGTTTGCTACTGTCGCTTCCAGCAGTCCTTCTTTAAATGCCCTGATTTGCCACAAAACCAACACTTTAGCTTACTCTTCTTCCCTTTCGACTTTGAACGTGAGTCTCTCGGCCTCCTGGAGTGTCTTTCTTTCGAACGACCTCTAACCATCATAGCTTCTGATGTAGAGGTTTCAGAATGCGACCTTCTCCTTATTTTTTCCGATAATAAGGATGCAACTACATCATCAAACTCAATAGTTTCTGATGAACTAAGACTTATAGAAGTAACAAAATGATCCCATGATTCGAGCAACGAGCACAATAAAGTAATAGCTTTATCCTCGGATTGAATAGTTACCTCTATACTTTGTAATTTCACAAGAAGAGTATTAAAAGCATTTAAATGATCAGCAATCGATGTACCTTCCTTCATTTGCAAACTGTACAACTGTCGCTTCAGGAGAATCCTATTGGTTAAGGATTTGGTCATGTACAGTTTCTCCAGTTTCATCCACAAACCAATAGCTGTTGTCTCCGACACGATATTAAACAGGACATCATCAGCTAGACACAGTCGAATAGCACTTATCGCTCTTTCATCCATCTCGGCCCACTCATTATCTGTGATGTTGTAAGGCTGTTTGGATTTTCCCAACAACGCCTTTGCCACACCATGTTGGACAAGCAAATCGTACATTTTCACCTTCCAGATCTCGAAATTGTTTTTGCCATTAAACTTCTCAATTTCAAACCGGGCACTTTGAGTTTTCGCCATTTTGTATCAACCAAAAACCCGCAATAATCTCCAAAACCAATGTTTAAATACCAGCAATTAAAAAACTGCCTATGCCTTTGTTTTAAAAAACAATTTTTTTTTGCTGTGCAAAATTACAATAAAAAAAAAACTGAGTATCAAACTTCCAATAAGTGCATTGGAATTGAGTCATCAACATCAAGTAATATGGGTCCATCGTTATGGACATATATCGAACTTTTCTCAAAAGTGATACATCCCTTTCAATAAATAATGGAAACCATTTTTAATAACAATAAGTTGTGAACGTGGCCTTCACACACGTGATCGGTGCCAAGTAATACAACTCTAGGTTAACCGTATATGATATGGGGAAATATAAAACAAGTCACATATTTCACGGCATCCATCCTTTAAATATTAACGATGGAGAAATCAAAACACGTTATAGTTTCATGGACTCACATCTCGCATTATAGTTTCATGGATTCGATTGTAGTTTCATCCAACGTGTGAACGAGTAGGCACTAAAACCAACCGCATAAAGAAAAGAGGAGACTCAGAAAAATTCAATAGGCGTGCAGCAGGGAGCATCAACATTAGAGCTTTAATTCCACTTCTTGTTCTGGCAATTGCTGCGTGGAAGATAAACAATACACACAGAAAGCAATAGAAGGTTCATCTCAGGTGGGAACAGAGATACGCTAACGAATATTTAACGCACCAGCAGCCACGCATGCAGCCATCACTCCACGCAGCTGTTGGTAAACGACTCCACGCATCCGGCAATCAACTGCCCCAGTACACCACGCAGCAAAGGGACATATAGGCACCAGCGCTCCAACGCTCCAATGCTCTACGTCCACGCAACACCAGGCACCAGCGCTCCACCTCCAGCACGCAAGTGAATACCACCAACAACGATTATACCAGCAACGATTATACACAGAAAAAACTCTCCACACAGGTTAGACAACAGTCTAACACGCACCAGCACCTTCACGCCTCCACTGCTGCGCCAGGCCTCCAACTTGCTCTGATACCACTTGTTGGAGATCAGATGCACAACTAATTAAACAAAAATACACAGCAGATAAATCAAGCACATAAAGACACAGGAATTAACGTGGTTCACCCAACCAATCTGGGCTACGTCCACACAACATAGGCATCGACAATCTTATTAATCAAACATGAGATTACATAATTCAACCCTCACAAACTCTCACCCCCTCTTCCAAACAATCCGAATGGTTGCCTGTTTTATAGCAAAGGGAATCTAACAACTTCATTAACTCACTTTCATCAAATATAGGAGGCATTAATCATCTCCCAACAACTTGGAGCTAATCTAGGAACTGATTCCTATTGTTGTCATCTACTGAGATTTTGCCTATCTCATGCAAAACAGAAAAATATCAACAATTGATGCCATTATTACCTCTAGGCTCTGCCATGCTATAGCATAATTACTCGGTAGGTTGATACAGTGTTGGATCACACCGCATAAAGTGTGGATTTCATAAAGGATAAACATGTTATTATCCCTGCCGCGGGCAAGGGTATAACGTATTCAAAAATACGTTGACCCTTGCATTTGCATGAGTGTAATGTTGACCAAATTTTTTTAAACAATATCTAAAGTTGACATTACAACATAAAAATAATTTATTTTTTAATTATTAAATTTTATTTATTTAATTTTTTCTTGTGCAGAGAAATTAGAGTCTTATTTGGTAATCATTAGCATTACAAACTTGAATTAATTAAAGACTTCATTGCACTTTATTCTCTTTCACCGTAAATGATGACAGGATGGATTATGGTATTGTTATGTTTTTCAGTTTTAGACAGATTCAACTTTTCGACTTTGTCTGTTAAACCAGTTATAAGTTGTTTAGTTGTATCCAAATGATCAACTAATTTTTCTTCGACGACTTCTATTTTATTCAAAGAATCTCTAGCATAAGAACGAATCATACTAGATTCAAACTGTACATTGTTCAAACATCTATTTACATCATTAATTGACACTTGGACAATATCAATTTGTTCCTTGACTTCTATTGATTTTGCAACATTCATTTCTAAGCCTTTTACTGTAGTATTTGTCCAATTTATTTGTTCACTGGCTTTCTATATGCGGCCATCAATGCCTAAAGCATTGTCATCTTTCTACACCAGTGGGATGGCTTTGGTTGCATTTTGATTTTCCCCTATAACAATTCCTTTGTAAGGAGGAAAGGTTGTAGGAGTTTCAACCTTGGATCCATCTAATGCAGTTTAGGCATGTTTGTTGTTGTAGTACTGGTAGAACCAGTAAAGACATTTAATGGAGCTATATTATCTTTCCATGAATAGAAAGATATCCAAGTGTTATTCATCTCCATATAGTGCTTCCAATCTTCAGCAAACTGCTTCTTCTCTATGGGTGTATAATTTTGATCAAACTCATCAGCCTGAGGATTAGTGTATAAATCCTAATTTAACATAGCTTTCATCCATTGGGCACTAATATCGGATTTCAAGCATCCATCCATAAGAGAGAAAAATTTATGTATCTCCATTACTGTAGGCTTTTTGCAGTCAGAAGGAACAGGGCGAAATCTGCAATCTGGAATCAGGCCATGTGCCTGCTCAAGGTATCCCAATCCATATCTGGGCTTTGTTGGTCTCATTGAACACATCATTTTAGTCATCCTTGGATGTTCTCCTTCTACAGTAACAATTTCATGCATCATGAGCACATGATCAGCATCCGGTTCATGCAGGAAAGGGATGTTTGAGCATTTGGGATTTGGGCATGAATTTACAGATGTAGAAGGTGGGGCTATACCAGTCCTTGGATTATGATTTGCATGGATGTTAGATTTTACCAGAGTAAGCAGATTTACATGTTCTTGACAATCTGGGCATTTGACCTCTAAAGAACAATAATTTACAAGCTGGACTAATTCATACAAAGAATTATGTCTACAAGAATATGAAGTAGAACAAGTTGTATCTACAGTGGAAGGATCTCTGTAATACTTAGATTGTTTACAGGCTAACTCTATACCTCGTCTATCAATGGTGGATCTTCTGGGGAATGATATAACTGTAGAAGACATATTTTCTGTGATATTAGCGGAGGTAATATTCTTCGAAATGAGAGGCTTAGGATTATTTACAACCCAGTGTTCTGGAAATGTCAAGTCTTCCCAACAGATGGTCTGATGCTCAATCTTTTGGTTTTTGGCATCTGTGAGGACAACTATGCTTGACTTTGATTCTCTGCTGGGTGTATGGTGGATGGCTGGCCAAAGGGTATTGGTGTGACGGAAACAACCTTTGGTTTGGATGGCGATATTATTTCTCTTCTTTTTCATATCAAAACCAGTAGTCTGAATTTGGAGTTGTAGAATCTGGTCTATGGTCTCGTCAAAGGTATAAATAGATAAATTTGGGTAACAGTCGAAATAGACTGGGCCATCAGAGGGAGGAGCAACAATCCCGCCTATTAAGGAATCTGTATACTTATTGTGCGTCATATCTATGACAGTTGCTAGCACAAAAGTATTTAGGCCTTTACGAGTTAAGGCATTGATTCCTACTCGAATACATCCTAAATGCAAATAATTTGTCTTTAATTTCTTTGCCTTTGCCTGTATTTTTTGGGTTTCAACAGAGATATAGTCTGAATATTATCTGAATTTTCCTGTATTTGGCTTACATACTCTTTGATGCTTATTCTAGTAGCGGCTATCAAATGGAAAGCTGAAAGGTCACTATATACTTCTGAGGGAGCTATAGCTGGTAGTTCCCATCGGGCCGAAGGCTGGGGTTCTTCATATGAAAGTTCAACAAAATTTAAAACTCTACTAGAACTAGTAACAAACATATCTCGTAAAGGATTTTCCTCAGCCTTTAAATCTCTTTCTTCTAATTCTCGGAAAGACACAGATTTCCGGAAAGATTCCATTCTATATGAATATAAAGATTTGAATACCGACCTTATGAACCAAACTTCACTGGCTTTGATACCAATTTTTAGCAGGAGCTCCTGTCACGAGCTTGCTACTTGCTGCATCTCTTCGTTAGGCTTTGATAGCCAACTCCTTGTGAACCAGTGGTGAACCAGTGGTGAACCTACTCAGAACTTTCACGCTCTTACGGCCTCAACAACGGCTTCCTTGCCTAACAACGGCCTTGGCGTCCCTTCGTTCCTTTGGCGAACTTCCTACGAACTTCGGATGAAAGCACAAAGACAACTACTATCGTAGCAGACAATGCTAAAGCGCAGACAAGGTATTCAGATGCAGAATGGTGTACTCATTTTATTTCAGAATGGATAAACTAATTACAAAGAGATTCTTTATAGAGATAGACTATCTTCGCATTTATCAGACTTTATGTCGTTCTCAAGGAACAAGCATTACCAAAGGCTACCTGGCGATAGATAGGCTCTGCCTCAGAATATGACACAACTCATTTACAGACTGGACGACTCTCTAAATGATTTGGCCACTTTAGGTTCTCACCAGTGCCGAGCACACTGATGCGCAGGCTCCCAAATCACCTAAGGACTTGAGTTCTTCTCGTGTTGCAAGCAGATCAGATAGAATGTCCGCAGATGCAGAGCAGGAGAGGCACTCGACTCAAAACACACAAAGACTCTAACTGACAAGCGATGTTGTGGTAGCTTTACATCCCTTCAATGCACTGCAAAAATCATCGAAGCCTCTAGACTTGGATGGGACAACACCACCACAAGGAAGCAAAACCCATCAATTAAAAGTGGAGATATCGTCCGCTTTGGAATAAAATGTTGTGTAACATCTAAGATGCCCACATTATGTAATGTGCACGTGACTAATGCTAATAACAATATGTTACACGTCAAAACAAAGCATGGAACAATGATGGGTCATTTCCTTTACTATTGATATTAATGTTAGGTTCTTTTATATAATTTTTATTATAAATTAATACAAATTTAATTAGTAAAAATAATTTATATACTAAATTATGATATAGGGAAAAAATGATGGATACATAATATGGTCAAATTTCTTACTTGATATTTTATTTTAATTAACCAATTTATATTTGCAAATTGGAATTAAAATATTTATTAAATATTTTGCAACTCTTTAATTAATTCTTGAAACTCAAAAATAGTGTCTTACCTTTTATAAAACTACACAATTTTCAAATATAATATAAATAATTTCAAATAAAACTTATATTGATCATCAAATAAGAAATAAACTTATTGCTTATATTCCATCTTAAAAACATATATTCAATGTTAAACAACTATACTAGGGTTATGTATGGAAAATCAAGTTGTATTGATACCTTACAACTTTTGGAAATGTAATAGAATTGAGTTAATCATGATTTTAATTTGAGAGTTCCAAGTGTACCAAACACAAATAGCATGCACCTAGATGCTAATGTGATAGGAAACTTAGAAGTTCAAAGCAAGGTGTTTGATAGATTTAGGAAAATTAAATTCAATAACAAATATGCAGACAAGTAAAACTATGGTCTTGATAAACTATTAATTAAATCTTTATTTCGTTATTGTTTTTACTTTAATTTAACTATATTTAAACCAAGCAACAATTGAAATATGGCAGAGGGTTCATACATTTCAAAGTTCAATAATTAAACTAAGTGGCAGGGAATGCTAGCTATGCGGCCTTGTTATAATTGTATTGAGTGTAACTTGTAAATTTTATAATAGCATTGGGGTTTGGGCCCATATGAAATATATATATATATATATATATATATATATATATATATATATATATATATATATATATATATATATCAGATTGATTGTAAAGCTCTTAAGAAATAGATTTTAAATGTTTAGAGTAAGGTTTGTAACTAATTCAAGAATTAGTGTTGAAACCAATTCTTGAACCGTTAGTCAAGAAGAAAATATAAAAATTAGAAAGGAACAATCAATGGGGGTTTGAAGTCTTGAATTATGGTTTGTCATGAAGACAATGCAATGAAGAAATCTCTCATGAACTCAGTAATAGAAGTCAATTTTATTCTAGCAGTGGGTATAGTTGCAAGCATTGTTTTCTTTGTTATATGTGTTATTTCATTCTGTTTTTCCTCTTTGGAATGGTATATGATGCAATAGGTTGTTTCAATTTAGACTCGTGAATTTACTTTTTGTACTTGTGCTTTAAATTATAAACCCTTAATGAGCGCTCCACGTTCCAAAAATTCAATCACACTTTCCTTTTTTGTTCACACTTCTCTCTATAGGGTTGAGAGGTAGATTCTTAATTGCCTATGCTGAAACCCTATCTCCTTTACTTTCTTCTACACCATATCTTTAATTCAAGGCCTCTGCAACACTCATTGTTTTTGGCCATTCTAAATCTAAGGTTATATCCTGAATTAGATAATTGATTGCAACATTCATGGCTTGTCCCTTCGACCACTAATTTTAACAAATTTCATCAATCTTTAGATGTCTCGTGCACTAGTTCCTTGCAGCCAAGAACTGTCTCTAGGGAAACAACATTAAATTGGCGACATTGTTGGGGAATGGATTAGAAAAATTTTCCCTGGGTTTCATAAAAATTTGGAGTTGATTCTTGAAGG
Organism: Pinus tabuliformis; assembly: GCA_031772625.1. Lineage (NCBI taxonomy): Eukaryota > Viridiplantae > Streptophyta > Pinopsida > Pinales > Pinaceae > Pinus > Pinus tabuliformis. Next base: position 2,026,158,978 of record CM062817.1, on the reverse strand, counting down.
TAACAAGACTTAGCAGTTGGCTATATATCTTCACCTATCTACTTCACCTTGGGTTTTCTTTTCTTAGGTTTTAAAATGCTAATCCCTGCGTTCTTTTTTGATAAGTTCATTCCAGGAAAAGAAGAATTAATTGAGCTGCAAACAAACCCTCAAAGGTCATATTTTGTATATTTTACTAGTGCTCCAATTTTTTATACTTATCTTTCAGATGAGGGTTTTGGTTGTTCACAAGATTCTCCTATCTATGATAATTGCAGTTCATAGGAGGAAGATTCTATTGCAGATTTCTAAGAAGATTTGCTTACAGGAAAATGGCAAGAAGATGACCAACAACAACCTTTTTAGGAAGAGCCCGTGGTGGAAGAACCAAGCAGTGATTGTGGCTACCCAATGCAAGAAAACACATGTAAGAAGGTCATTCAAGAAAGGGAGGCAACTCCAAATTTTTCTCATCAATTTTATGATCCAGTGGTTGACTATATGGCAGCCTTCTTTGGTTAGCGATTATAAATTCTAGGGTATGTATCAATTTTTTTGTCTGAAAAAATTATATTATGCATGCATATTTTAATTACTGAATTCCTCAAGCACAGAGGCACAAGGTACAACACTCAAATGTTGAGTTGGTACCACTAGAAGGTGGATTTCATTTGAGTGAATTCAGTCTTGTTTATAGGTAGGACATGTACACAAATAAGCTCAGGTGTTGAGCATTATATTTTCAGTTACAATTTTTTCAGTTCATCTTTACAGTTGGTGAGTAAGGGAAGCAGTTCCAATTCAAATCAGTCTTGAGGGATTTTAGACTTCAGTTTTCAGACTTGAGGTTTGACTCCATACCCAATAGAAGCTACTGACCAGTGGTTCTCAGCGCTTTGCAGGCAAAGCATTGTCCCCAATTGGAGCCAATATGTTGTAGCTGGATCTTTCCAGGTAAAAAATAAAGGCTTCTTCAAACGAAGCCGTGGAATGTTTGAAAAGAAGATGTTGAGTCTTTAAATTGTTTGTTTCCATGTAAGAAAATACAAGATTATGGTCAGAGCCAGTGATATTATAGGATAAAATTTTTAAAATTTTGGCAAAGTTTTTATGAGCATTATTACGCTCTCGATTTGTACAAAAAAATATTGGGCTTTTTACGAAAATGGTTCTTTTATTAGAATATTGTGGTTTCCTTTGATTAAATATAGAATATTTAGCTCAAATGCCCCAATATCTAGGTTTCATTCCATGGGGTATGCAATTTCATAAACCATTAATCATAATTTATCTTACAAACAAGATCGACACACAAACTGACAAACCAAGACAATGCTTACACAAAGCATCAAGGAGGAGCCCACAAGAAGCTACAATAAATTCCACATCATGTATGGCAAATGAGTGTGAAATGGTTATTATAAAAACTTATACAACAATATCCTCCCACAAATCTGGGATATTGGTTTCAAAGCAAGCACATACAAGGCGTCAATGTCATAATAATGAATGAAATTTTAACATCCACGAGACTAGCTATAGTCTATGAGACCAATAGCTTCCTTGTTTTTTTCCTTTTGCAATTCAATCCACTTATTATTCAAATTAATGATGAGCTAACCCAACCTTCTAACAGTCCCCTCACTGAAAAGACAATGCCAAGGAACCAATGTTAACATACTGTTGTAACTATCTCTGATGTCTCTGAAAGTATCACATTCCAAAATGAAATGTTTTTCCGATTCCACTACCCCATAAGTGAAAAACGTACACACCTGCTCTTCCCAAGCTTCTTTAGGTCTTTTTCACTGACCTGTTTCGCACCGTAATTAATGCGAGTTAGTTCTTAATTGAGCAATAAGAATCTTTTCTCTCCATGCAATGTTAGCTTCAATGTACTATTCTTCTACCCAACTCTTTTCCCCATATATGCTTACGAAACTTCTCCATAACATAACTCTTCAGATCCTTGCTATTTGTGGGACATGCATTGATGTAAATATACCATTTTTGCATCCATTTGTTGTTTTGTCTCATCCATGATTTCTTTCTCACTCATTCTTTCATTGAAGATAAATTTACGCCATATACCTTCTCCCATTTTCTCAATTCTCATAAGATACCTTATGAGACGCATTATAGCAATTGCTTCGATGGAAGTTGCACCCGTTTCACTCAACATTATCTCATAAGAAACCAAACTTTTTATTTTAAACTTGCTTATGATCAAGCATTTTTGGATTTTCTCAATTTGCTTCCATTTTGAGACAGGAATGTTGCTAGCCTACCATTCACACCCATATAATATTACTAGACAAATTAGGAACCCAAAAAGCACTTTAATTGTTTTCCAATCCCATAACTCTGTCTCTCTACCTTTGTTTTGAAGAGCATATAATGCTTTACACCCTCCTAAAATTCTCTTCTTTCTATAGTGCTCCCAATTAAGCTTGTTGTTGAAACTAATCCCAAGGTACTTGTATTCATTTACTTCTTCAAGAATGTTGTCTTCAAAGAAGAACGTATGTTGGCTCTGTGTCTTTTTATTTGAGAAAATAATTACTTTGGTCTTGCTGGTATTGACTTGCATACCCACTACTTTAAAAAAATGCTCAAGGGCATATAGGTGCATCTGCAATCCCTGGGATGATTTAGAAATCAATACAAGGTCATCAACATATAAAAGAGGCTTTAACTCCCCCAACCAAACACCATCCCCACCTTGCAGATTTATCCACTCTTCCAATTTATCAATATATAATGGCAAAAAGAGTAGGGGATAAATGACAACCTTGCTTGACTCTGATGTCACTTATAAAGCTTTTTGAAATTCCTGTTGAAGTTCTAATTTTGATTTTCACCTCTTCATAAAGCCTATGGATAACAACTCTATAACGCAAAGGAATTTGAAGTTTTTCCATTCTACTCCACAACTTATCTCTAGGGACTGTGTCAAATGCCTTTTTGAAGTCAACAAAGCAGCAAAATACTTCTTCTTTGCCTTCCCAAACCTTTTCAATAATGTGTCTCAACATGATACCATGATCTACTATAGAATTATTTGTCCTAAAATTTGCTTGCCCTTTTGCCCTATTTTCTTTGACATTTGCCCACTTAGTGATTCTATTTTCCACCATGTTGCTGAAGAGCTTTGAAAACAAAGGATTGATCATAATGGTTCTATAGTTGGAAGGATTATTAATGTCTCCACTTTTAAAAAGGGGTATTGTTAGATTGGTTGCCCAATCTCTTGGGAATCCTTGTCGAATAACATTGTTGAATATTTCCCTGATGTGCGATGCAAGAATATTCATTCCACACTTTAGATATTATGGTTGAAGTTCAACCAAGTCCTTTACCTTTCATATTTTCAATTTCTTAATTCTTCTCTCTAATAGAAATTGTCTAAGCACTAACCAAACAAGAAATTGTCTAAGCACTAACCAAACTCACGGAAAAAAAACCATACTGTTTGAAAATCACAAAGAAAGGTCGATTTAAAAACCAACAAAAGAGATTAATTGAAAAATATCAAGGTAATATATTCTCGAGATATACATTGACAATCATGCAGATGATTCTCTATGTAGTTCCAATTTGAAGCAGGATTCCAAGGGGGCCGAAATTTGTATTACAATCCATTAAATTGGGTGTATTACTGGTATAATTAAGGGGAATGGCATTTGTATCGTTGATATTTGGAGTCAATATTTAAGTCGGTTAGTGATAGGGGAATTGTCAATATTCATTTTCACATGACCTTGCAAGCCCCTTGCATAAATTCGTAGGGTACTGAGAGCTATGGGAGCCCCGTGGAAGAATGTCATCTACAAGTGAGAGTCTGTCACAATTCAGGGAATCATTTTTTTCAGAAAGAAAAAAGCAGTAAGTTTCAGGGAATCATCACCATAAAAGGAGTTTGCTCAATTCCATGCACCCAGATCGAGCTCAGTTCTTATGATGGGTTTCCGAGTTTAGTTGGAAATTCGTTTTCTAGTGCCTTGAGGTTTTTGTACGTCGAACAAGATTTTTGGATCCAACAATATTTCCCATTCTTTGTTATCTTTGTTGTAGGAAGTTCTTTATCTTATACAGTGGAGTCCCTTAATTCTTTTCTAGCCTCCAATTGGCAAACACTATCCAAATTTTAACACAGGAATATGATGTTGCTTAGATTTTTCTAGAAAATTTCAGATCATGGAGGCCACTTTGATCAATCCCTTTGGCAGGGTTATGTGTTGAATAATAACTTGAGCATGAGAATATGTTGTGTGTGGAGAATGATTGTTCAGAGGTATTTGTTTCAGTTGGATGTATACCCCAGGAAGTTTGTACACCCCTCCACGTGGGGGGGTGCGGGGGGGCCAATCCCCCCCGGCTGGGGGGTCTGGGGGCTAGCAGTCCCCCGGCGGGGGTTCGACAAAGCCAAAAATAGATGTAAAATTGCCTTGTTAAAGTATGGTAATTTCTAGTTAATCTGGGCCATTCATTAGGCGAATGATCTGACAGTAGAACTTATGTTTAGTTTAGGGTTTTTTTCCCTAGAAGGCAACCCCTCTCTTTGTATGAGGGAATTGTATTTGAGGCTGCGATATAGATATGTATTCTCTGAGCGAGAAACAGAGAGGTGAGATTGTGAGAGAAAACAGAGGATATTACAACGGATTTGCTGTAGGTTGTGTCTCTTCATTTTGCTGGATAATAGAAAGGAAGGACTGCCTGTTCGGGGTGGACATAGCCCAAACTAGGTGAACCACGTATATCTGTGTCTCTCTTGTTTTATGCGTTTTCTATGTTTATATTTCTGCAGTATTTTATGTGTTCCATTGCTCCGTAATAAATAATTCTCTAACAACTGGTATCGGAGCCGAAGGTCTATTTGGCTGATAAACTCGTAGGAAAGAAGGGTTCCTCGTTTGAGTGGGAGCAATGGTGGAAGATGGTAAGTTTAGGGTCGAGAAATTTAATGGCCAAAACTTCTCGCTATGGAAGATGCAGATGGAAGATTATCTGTATCAAAAAGATCTGTACCTAACATTGAGCGAAAAAACAAAGAAGCCGACAGTTATGACAGATGAAGAATGGAACCTTCTCGATAGAAAGACACTCGGACAATACGGTTGTGCCTCGCTGTGTCAGTCGCCTTCAAAATTTCGAAGGAAACAGCGACAGAGGGTTTGATTCAGGCGTTGTCGAAACTATATGAAAAACCCTCGACCTCAAACAAGGTATTTCTTATGAAACGATTATTTAATATGAAGATGTCGGAAGGTGGATCTGTTGCAAATCATTTAAATGATTTAATACAGTTACAAGTCAGTTAAGTTCTGTAGGGGTAAACTTTGAAGATGAAGTTAGAGCTCTGTTATTCTTGTGCTCGTTGCCAGAAAGTTGGAATGGAGTAATGGCCATTAGTAACTCTGTCTCTGGATCTAGTACATTAAAGTTTGATGATGTTGTTGGTGCTATCCTTAGCAAGGAAATGCGACAGAAAAGCTCCGGTGAGACATCGGGTAATGCTTTGAGTGCAGAGTCTAGGGGAAGAAAAATGGAAAGAGGAAAGAGCTCAGGATATCGCAGTAAATCAAGGAAAGGCAGATCCAAGTCTAGATTGGGGATAGTGTGCTGGAAATGTGGAAAGAAAGGACACCTAAAGAAAGACTGTAGATCTCGGAAGGGAAAAGAAGGAGATGCACAACAAGAAAACAATCATGAAGCAAATGTGACAGGTGAGGTGTTACAAGATGCTTTGATTCTTTCTTTCGAAAATATCACTGATTCCTAGGTGGTAGATTCAGGGGCCTCATTCCATGCCACACCTGATAAGAAATACTTTCATGACTATGTTCAAGGCGATTTTGGACAAGTTCATTTGGGTGATGATAAACCCTGTAAAATTGTTGGAATGGGTAAGGTTCTTGTAAAACAGCAAAATGGAAACCAATGGCTACTAAAGGAGGTAAGGCATGTTCTAAATCTAAAGAAAAATATGATTTCAACAGGGCAGTTAGGCAGTGAAGGCTGTGTGAAAACTTTCACAATTAAAGCTTGGAAGGTCACCAAAGGAGCCTTGGTAATAGAAAAAGGCGAAAAGGTTGGTACATTGTATTTATGCAATGGTATTTCTAACTCTGTTAATGCTTTAACTTCCAAAGGAGCAGATGCAGCATTATGGCATCATAAGCTCGGACACATGAGTGAAAACGGGATGAAGATTATTCACTCAAGGAATTTGTTGCCGGGTTTGAAGAATGTTGATTTGGACTTATGTGAAAATTGCATTTATGGAAAACAGAAGAGAGTCAAATTTCTCAGAGTTGGGAAAGAAAAGAAGAGCAAAAAATTAGAGCTTGTGCATACAGATGTATGGGGACCTACTCAGGTATCATATCTCGGTGGCTCTCGTTATTATGTTACCTTTATTGATGATGCAATTAGAAAAACGGATTTATTGTATTAAGAATAAATCTCATGTATTTGATACTTTCAAGAAATGGAAAGATTTGGTTGAGATTGAGACAGGAAAGAAATTAAAGTGTCTTAGATCAGACAATGGAGGTGAATATTGCAGCAAAGAGTTTGATAGGTACTGTTCAGAGCATGGAATTCACAGAGAGAAGATAGTTCCAAGAACACCACAAGAAAATGGTGTGTCAGAAAGGATGAACAGAACAATCATGGAGCGTGCAAGGTGCATGAGATTGCATGCAGGATTGCCTTTACAGTTTTGGGCAGATGTTGTAGATACTGTTGTTTATCTAATAAACAGAGGGCCTTCAAGTTCCTTGGATGGTGGTGTTCCAGAGGAAGCATGGACAGGTAAAAAGGTAAACTACTCATTTTTAAAGCCTTTTGGTCGTGAGGCCTTTGTCCATATTGATAAAGAAAATAGAACAAAGCTTGAGGCAAAGTCAAAGAAATGTACCTTTATTGGATATGGTGTTAATGATTTTGGTTATCGCTTATATGATTACGAAAATCACAAAATCATTAGGAGAAGAGATGTAATATTCAATGAAAAGGTCTTGTATAAGAATCAGTTGCAGGAAAAGAAGCAAGAAAAAGAAAACAAGGAATATGCAGTTCTTGACGAAATCACTGAAAAAGTAAAGGTGCCTGAAAATAATAATAATCAACAACCACAACAACAGCAACCACCACGACAACAACAGGCACCCCAAACACCTGAAAGTGGTGTTAGAAGATCTACCAGGATAAGTAGACCCCCTGAACGATACTCTCCTTCATTATATTATTTATTGTTGACTGATTCTGGTGAACTCGAATGTTATGAAGAAACAATGCAGGTTGAAAGCAGGAAGAAGTGGGAGGTAGCCATGGAAGAAGAGATGGACTCCTTAATGCATAACCAAACTTAGGACTTAGTCAGGTTGCCTGCAGGAAAAACTACATTGAAGAATAAATGGGTTTACAGGCTGAAGGAAGAAGATGGAGGAAAACAGAGGTACAAAGCTAGACTTGTGGTGAAGGGGTTTGCACAAAAGAAAGGTATTGATTTTGATGAAATATTTTCTCCTATTGTTAAAATGAATTCAATCAGAACTATTTTAAGTCTAGTAGCAGCTGAAGATTTGCATCTTGAGCAGTTAGATGTAAAGACAACCTTTCTCCATGGGGATTTGGAGGAAGAGAAATATATGTAGTAGCCACAAGGATATGAGGTGAAAGGGAAGGAGAAACTAGTGTGCAAGTTGAAGAAGAGCTTGTATGGCTTAAAACAGGCTCCAAGGCAGTGGTATCTAAAATTTGACAAGTTTATGTCTGAACAAGGTTATACTAGATGTCACTCTGATCATTTTGTTTATTTGAAAAATCAAAATGATGGAAGCTATATTATATTGTTATTATATGTAGATGACATTCTTGTTGCAGGGTCTAACATGCAGGAAATAAATGTGCTCAAAATAAAATTGGCAAATTCATTTGCAATGAAGGATTTGGGAGCAACAAAACAAATCCTTGGTATGAGAATCACTAGAGACAGGAAAAATCGCAAATTAACATTGTCTCAGAATGAGTACATACAAAAGGTGTTGAAAAGATTTAATATGCACAATGCAAAACCAGTTAGTACACCTTTTGCTAGCCATTTCAAACTTAGTAAGGAAATGTGCCCAAAGACCCAAGAAGACATGGATTATATGTCTAAAGTTCCATATGCATCAGCAGTTGGAAGCTTAATGTATGCAATGGTCTACACAAGGCCTGATATTGTACATGCAGTGGGAGTTGTAAGCAGGTACATGAACAATCCAGGAAAGGAACATTGGATGGCAATGAAATGGATTCTCAGATATTTGAAAGGTACCACAAATCAAGCATTATGCTTTGGTGGTTCAAAAATTTCTTTACAGGGATATGTTGATGCAGATATGGAAGGTGACAGAGATAACAGGAGGAGCACTATAGGATATGTATTCACTGTTGGTGGAATAGCTGTCATTTGGGTTTCAAAAATCCAAAATGTTGTTGTGATTTCAACAACAGAAGCAGAGTATGTTGCTGCTATAGAGGCTAGTAAAGAAATGATTTGGTTACAAATGTTTATGGGTGAATTGGGTAAGGAGCATGATATGGGCACGTTAGACAGTGATAGCCAAAGTGCCATTCATCTTGCAAAGAACTCAGCATTTCATTCCAGGACTAAACACATAGAGCTCAAGTACCATTTCATACGATCAGTGTTGGAAGATGGAGAGTTGAAACTGGAAAAGATACACATTAGCCAGATCCTGCAGACATGCTAACAAAAGTTGTAACCAGAGAGAAACTGAGAACATGCTCAGTTTCAATTTGGTCTTCAAGGATGATGATGAAGATGAGAAACAACCAGGTCCAAAAGAGGAGTCATTGTCCAGCAAATGAAGCAGCAGTGGAGTTGCTACAATCATTCTCCAAGTGGGAGATTGTTGTGTGTGGAGAATGATTGTTCAAAGTTCTTTGTTTTAGTCGGATGTATACCCTAGGAAGTTTGTACACCCCTCCACGCGGGGGGAATTGTCCCCCTCGCAGGGTTCCGGGGGGGCAGCAGTCCCCCGGCGGGGGTTCGGGGCAGCGCCCTTGAAGCCAAAAATAGATGTAAAATTGCCTTGTAAAAGTATAGTAATTTATAGTTAATCTGGGTCGTTCATTAGGAGGATGATCTGACGATAGAACTTATGTTTAGTTTAGGGTTTTTTTCCCTAGAAGGCAACCCCTCTCTTTGTATGAGGGCATTGTATTTGAGGCTGTGATATAGATGTGTATTCTCTGAGAGAGAAACAGAGAGGTGAGACTGTGAGAGAAAACAAAGGATATTACAATGGATTTGCTGTAGGTTGTGTCTCTTCATTTTGCTGGATAATAGAAAGGAAGGACTGGTTGTTCAGGGTGGACATAGCCCAAACTGGGTGAACCACGTATATCTGTGTCTCTCTTGTTTTATGCATTTACTGTGTTTATATTTCTGCAGTATTTTATGTGTTCCATTGCTCCGTAATAAATAATTCTCTAACAACTAGTCTCCACCATCAACAGGGAGTAAGTTGGATTATCTCGAAAATGAGTTACCTGGTCAGCCTAGGGCGACTGAGTGACTGGGATGATCCATCAGTTTAATATGCAGCAAACTGAAGACTAAGAAGGATCACATCTGAAGAAATTTAATATGAAAGCTGGTGTCAAATAAATTATCTAGGAGGAAGACCAGAGACTTGACCTTTGCTACTTTATAAAGAGTTGTGACCACCATTTAAAGTTGAATTAATAGGTGGAGAGACATTTAAATTATGGAGGCTTTATATTTTTAATCAATGATCCATGTTGTTTATGCTTGAATCCAATGGGATCTCAGTAGGACGAAATGCTCGAATGATAAGATTTGGAGAAGTCTTTAAGGTCGGTTTTCTCAAACTTTCCAACTAAGAAATCAATGGTATACATTTGTTTCGACAACCTCACTAGGGAAGAGATGTCTAATGTTGTGCAGGGACCAATAATTGATATAGTATTGGTCTCACCAAACTACAAAAATTTGAGAGATATGCAACAAATATTTAAACAAAAATAAATAACATTAAGTGCAAATATGTTTTAATTTATGTTCAAAATTTACCAGTACATTGACTGGGCCTACAACTATCCATAAATAGTATCTTAATACTTAAGAGTACAAATCATATTGACCCAACTAGAAAATAGATAAAACCATAAATCCTTTCAAAATGGTCTATTCCAGAAGTACAAAGTAGCAATCACTTGAACCCCCACTCATCAGAACTGGAGCTATGTAGTCCAAATAAATATCCATACCTGCACATAATAAAAGTGAATGTATGTCAGCCATAACTGCTATGTTGTTCAACATTTAAACCCACTGTGTTCAATAAATGACACCCAACCCAATAACATTTAAACCCACTTTGTTCAATAAATGACACCCAACCCATTCTATTTCTCATTAAAACAAATCAAAGCACATGTTCAATAAATGACACCCAACCCATTCTATTTCTCATTAAAACAGATCAAAGCACATGGATCAACAAATAACAAATTCCCAACCATTAGATCACATCCAATTAAATCCAGATCACACATTCAAAATGAAGCCATTGCAATCCATGTCCATCCTTACCACCAATTAAATTCAAGTGCAAAAAATTGTAAAAGAAGTTCAACCACTGCTGAAGTTGCATGTTATGCATTCAAACTATTCACCAGCCTTGGAGACAAACCATCACAGAACATTTGATAGTATATTCAGATTAGTTATTTCAATTACAACACATTTTTCTTACAGTTCTATTTTCTTATGCTAATGGAAAAACCTGTGAGCAATTTATGAAACCAACGTTTCGGACTATCTAGGTGAGTCCATCATCAGGGCAATGAGATCTATATTTTGAGAAGAGAGAGTCGAGAAAAAATTATGAAGCTATTAATAGATGAATAGAAAGATATCTTTTAGCTTCTGCATTTGGCGAAATTTGCATTGCTTTAGAAATATGAGATTGGATAGGTTTCTAGCTCTTGACATTCTCATCTTCTCAAAATTTAGAGCATTGTTCAGTATGTCCCTTCCATGGTGGGACTTAATGGTGTTAAAGAGAGATTCCATACAGGCTGGCATAATTTTTTATGCTAATGGAAAAACCTGTGAGCAATTTATGAAACCAACGTTTCGAACTAGCTAGGTGAGTCCATCATCAGGGCAATGAGATCTGTATTTTGAGACGAGAGGGTCGAGAAAAAATTATGAAGCTATTAATAGATGAATAGAAAGATATCTTTTAGCTTCTGCATTTGGCGAAATCTGCATTGCTTTAGAAATATGAGATTGGATAGGTTTCTAGCTCTTGACATTCTCATCTTCTCAAAATTTAGAGCATTGTTCAGTATGTCCCTTCCATGGTGGGACTTAATGGTGTTAAAGAGAGATTCCATAAAGGCTGGCAGAATTTTTTATGCTAATGGAAAAACCTGTGAGCAATTTATGAAACCAACGTTTCAGACTAGCTAGGTGAGTCCATCGTCAGGGCAATGAGATCTGTATTTTGAGAAGAGAGAGTCGAGAAAAAATTATGAAGCTATTAATAGATGAATAGAAAGATATCTTTTAGCTTCTGCATTTGGCAAAATCTGCATTGCTTTAGAAATATGAGATTGGATAGGTTTCTAGCTCTTGACATTCTCATCTTCTCAAAATTTAGAGCATTGTTCAGTATGTCCCTTCCATGGTGGGACTTAATGGTGTTAAAAAGAGATTCCATACAGGCTGGCAGAGTTTTTTATGCTAATGGAAAAACCTGTGAGCAATTTATGAAACCAACGTTTCGAACTAGCTAGGTGAGTCCATCATCAGGGCAATGAGATCTGTATTTTGAGAAGAGAGAGTCGAGAAAAAATTATGAAGCTATTAATAGATGAATAGAAAGATATCTTTTAGCTTCTGCATTTAGCGAAATCTGCATTGCTTTAGAAATATGAGATTGGATAGGTTTCTAGCTCTTGACATTCTCATCTTCTCAAAATTTAGAGCATTGTTCAGTATGTCCCTTCCATGGTGGGACTTAATGGTGTTAAAGAGAGATTCCATACAGGCTGGCAGAATATTTTATGCTAATGGAAAAACCTGCGAGCAATTTATGAAACCAACGTTTCGGACTAGCTAGGTGAGTCCATCGCCAGGGCAATGAGATTTGTATTTTGAGAAGAGAGAGTCGAGAAAAAATTATGAAGCTATTAATAGATGAATAGAAAGATATCTTTTAGCTTCCGCATTTGGCGAAATCTGCATTGCTTTAGAAATATGAGATTGGATAGGTTTCTAGCTCTTGACATTCTCATCTTCTCAAAATTTAGAGCATTGTTCAGTATGTCCCTTCCATGGTGGGACTTAATGGTGTTAAAGAGAGATTCCATATAGGCTGGCAGAATTTTTTATGCTAATGGAAAAACCTGTGAGCAATTTATGAAACCAACGTTTCAGACTAGCTAGGTGAGTCCATCATCAGGGCAATGAGATTTGTATTATGAGAAGAGAGAGTCGAGAAAAAAATATGAAGCTATTAATAGATGAATAGAAAGATATCTTTTAGCTTCTGCATTTGGCAAAATCTGCATTGCTTTAGAAATATGAGATTGGATAGGTTTCTAGCTCTTGACATTCTCATCTTCTCAAAATTTAGAGCATTGTTCAGTATGTCCCTTCCATGGTGGGACTTGATGGTGTTAAAGAGAGATTCCATACAGGCTGGCAGAATTTTTTATGCTAATGGAAAAACCTGTGAGCAATTTATGAAACCAACGTTTCGGACTAGCTAGGTGAGTCCATCGTCAGGGCAATGAGATCTGTATTTTGAGAAGAGAGAGTCGAGAAAAAATTATGAAGCTATTAATAGATGAATAGAAAGATATCTTTTAGCTTCTGAATTTGGCGAAATCTGCATTGCTTTAGAAATATGAGATTGGATAGGTTTCTAGCTCTTGACATTCTCATCTTCTCAAAATTTAGAGCATTGTTCAGTATGTCCCTTCCATGGTGGGACTTAATGGTGTTAAAGAGAGATTCCATACAGGCTGGCAGAATTTTTTATGCTAATGGAAAAACCTGTGAGCAATTTATGAAACCAACGTTTCGGACTAGCTAGGTGAGTCCATCATCAGGGCAATGAGATCTGTATTTTGAGAAGAGAGAGTCGAGAAAAAATTATGAAGCTATTAATAGATGAATAGAAAGATATCTTTTAGCTTCTGCATTTGGCGAAATCTTCATTGCTTTAGAAATATGAGATTGGATAGGTTTCTAGCTCTTGACATTCTCATCTTCTCAAAATTTAGAGCATTGTTCAGTATGTCCCTTCCATGGTGGGACTTAATGGTGTTAAAGAGAGATTCCATACAGGCTGGCAGAATTTTTTATGCTAATGGAAAAACCTGTGAGCAATTTATGAAACCAACGTTTTGGACTAGCTAGGTGAGTCCATCGTCGGGGCAATGAGATCTGTATTTTGAGAAGAGAGAGTCGAGAAAAAATTATGAAGCTATTAATAGATGAATAGAAAGATATCTTTTAGCTTCTGAATTTGGCGAAATCTGCATTGCTTTAGAAATATGAGATTGGATAGGTTTCTAGCTCTTGACATTCTCATCTTCTCAAAATTTAGAGCATTGTTCAGTATGTCCCTTCCATGGTGGGACTTAATGGTGTTAAAGAGAGATTACATACAGGCTGGCATAATTTTTGATGCTAATGGAAAAACCTGTGAGAAATTTATGAAACCAACGTTTCGAACTAGCTAGGTGAGTCCATCGTCAGGGCAATGAGATCTGTATTTTGAGAAGAGAGAGTCGAGAAAAAATTATGAAGCTATTAATAGATGAATAGAAGAATATCTTTTAGCTTCTGCATTTGGCGAAATCTGCATTGCTTTAGAAATATGAGATTGGATAGGTTTCTAGCTCTTGACATTCTCATCTTCTCGAAATTTAGAGCATTGTTCAGTATGTCCCTTCCATGGTGGGACTTAATGGTGTTAAAGAGAGATTCCATACAGGCTGGCAGAATTTTTTATGCTAATGGAAAAACCTGTGATCAATTTATGAAACCAACGTTTCGGACTAGCTAGGTGAGTCCAGAATCAGGGCAATGAGATCTGTATTTTGAGAAGAGAGAGTCGAGAAAAAATTATGAAGCTATTAATAGATGAATAGAAAGATATCTTTTAGCTTCTGCATTTGGCGAAATCTGCATTGCTTTAGAAATATGAGATTGGATAGGTTTCTAGCTCTTGACATTCTCATCTTCTCAAAATTTAGAGCATTGTTCAGTATGTCCCTTCCATGGTGGGACTTAATGGTGTTAAAGAGAGATTACATGCAGGCTGGCAGAATTTTTTATGCTAATGGAAAAACCTGTGAGCAATTTATGAAACCAACGTTTCGGACTATTTTTATTTCAATTCTTACAGTTTCATTTTCATGAAAATATATATTTTTTCTATTTTTCTATATTCTTAATCATTTTAAAGTTGATTGGAAAATATGACACAACCATAATGAAGAGTATTGGCTAGTATGGCTAGCTACAGATGAAAAAGAATAGAACCTATGAGACATTAATCTTGTGCTGAATATTTGAATGAAATGTTATGTCTTCCTCATAAAATTTTGAAGTATTACAATTAGATTGAACTTGGTCAATTAATGTGCTCATCATTCCCTTCAATATGTTCTCAGGTTGGTTATGGTAACTCAGACCATTACTGTTGGCAAAGGCTAGAATATATGAAAACACCAAGACAAGCCTACAATATTGACACTAGCAATCTTGGATCAAATCTTGCAGGAGAAACTTCTATGCTAAGGCAGTCAGTCATCCCTCACACAAAAGATTTTATATAGATAGGAAGACTCGAAAGTCACTCCCTTGACTCTAAGCAACTAAGGTATCTAACGAATGTCTTTTCCTCGTGTATCTCCGCACTCCTTCAATCTTTGTCTTCGAACAACTCATCTTTGCAAGCCATTTCTCAGTCAATTGAAAATCATATATCCCCATCACATATTTGCAATAATCCACAATACCCATAGGATCTCTATCATCCACTTATGCACTAAAAGCATCCTCATTAGAAGAAGCACTCAGGCCTCTCACTCTGACATCACACTGTTGGTGAAGACACTTGGTTGAAGTCTCTCGATGTTGCTCAAGATTGGGAGAAGACCCAACTTCTCCTACCCAACCTACAAATTGACTCATACTGTCAATTTAGGATGCTCATGTAGGCATATCCACCTGCTCCATTTCTTGTTGATCATGATATAGGGTTGTCCCCTTCTCAAACTTATGTAACTAAGGATCTATCTCATATAACACAACTGTGAATACCATTGAATGATATTCCACACTACTCTCCTTCACCATTGGCACTATCTGAGCTCCATGGTCTCTAATGATAAAAAGTTTATCCTTCTCCAATAAAGGAAATTTTTACGTTGTCCTCATAAAATCCAAGCCCAAAATCATCACATAATTTTCCAAAAATATAACTCTCAAATACATCCTACCAAACACATGAGCCCACTCCCATCAGTGCATCCTTGAGAATACCAAATGTTGACATCATCTTAGAGTTCATTACTGTGTAGGAAAACATCATTCCCTTCAATATGTTCTCAGGTTGGTTATGGTAACTCAGACCATTGTTGTTGGTAGAGGCTAGAATATATGAAAACACCAAGACAAGCCTACAATATTGACACTAGAAATCCTGGATCAAATCTTGCAGGAGAAAATTCTACTACAATGGAAGTTTTTTATTACTCAAAAGTTATTTTCAACTTGAAAGCAACATAAGGCAAACACTACTTGAACTACATGATCCTCCAATAGTTTAAGTCTCAAATACATCCTACCAAACCATGAGCCCACTCTCATCAGTGCATCCTTGAGAATACCAAATGTCAACCTCATCTTAGAGTTCATTAATTTATAGGAAAACATCATTCCCTTCAATATATTCTCAGGTTGGTTATGGTAACTCAAACCATTGCTATTGGAAGAGGCTAGGATACATGAAAACACCAAGACAAGCCCGCAATATTGACACTAGCAATCCTGGATCAAATGTTGCTGGAGAAACTTCTACTACAATGGAAGTTTCTTATTACTCAAAAGTTTTTTTCAACTTGAAAGCAACATAAGGCAAACACTACTTGAACTACATGATCCTCCAACAATATAACTCTCAAATACATCCTACCAAACACATGAGCCCACTCCCATTAGTGCATCCTTGAGAATACCAAATGTTGACCTCATCTTAGAGTTCATTACTTTGTAGGCAAACAACCAATCCCTTCAATATGTTCTCAGGTTGGTTATGGTAACTCAAACCATTGCTGTTGGCAGAGGATAGAATATATGAAAACACCAAGACAAGCTTGCAATATTGACACTAGCAATCCTGGATCAAATCTTGTAGGAGAAACTTCTACTACAATGGAAGTTTCTTATTACTAAAAAGTTCTTTTCAACTTGAAAGCAAAATAAGGCAAACACTACTTGAACTACATGATTGACAATGCAAGTCCACTTGGTGAGACAATGTGGGCCATGAATGAATTCAATTGCAATAACAAACATGAGTCTAAACAAATTAATTCAAACAACAATAACTACCAGATCTTCTCATAGTACCAGAAGAAGGTGGAAATCAACAGTGGTTTTCCAAGTACATTCCCTTTAATATGTTCTCAGGTTGGTTATGGTAACTTAGACCATTGTTGTTGGCAGAGGCTAGAATATATGAAAACACCAAGACAAGCCTGAAATATTGACACTAGCAATTCTAGATCAAATCTTGCAGGATAAACTTCTACAACAATGGAAGTTTCTTATTACTCAAAAGTTCTTGTCAACTTGAAAGCAACATAAGGCAAGCACTACTTGAACTACATGATTGACAATGCAGGTCCACTTGGTGAGACAGTGTGGGCCATGAATGAATTCAATTACGATAACAAACATGAGTCTAAAAAAATTAATTCAAACAAAAGTAACTACGAGATATTCTCATAGTACCAGAAGAGGTGGAAACCGACAATAGTTTTCCAAGTACATTCCCTTCAATATGTTCTCGGTTTGGTTATGGTAACTCAGACCATTTTTGTTGGCAGAGGCTAGAATATATGAAAACACCAAGACAAGCCTGCAATATTGACACTAGCAATCCTGGATCAAATCTTGCAAGAGAAACTTCTAATACAATGGAAGTTTCTTATTACTCAAAAGTTCTTTTCAACTTGAAAGAAACATAAGGCAAACACTACTTGAACTGCATGATTGACAATGCAGGTCCACTTGGTGGTACAATGTGGGCCATGAAAGAATTCAATTGTGATAACAAACATGAGTCTAAAAAAATTAATTCAAACAACAATAACTAACAGAGCTTCTCATAGTACCAAAAGAAGGTGGAAATCGATAGTAGTTTTCCAAGTACAAATACAATGATGGTATTTTAAGTGTAAAAACAAGTTATCAAAACAACAATCACTGATAATTTTGAAGACATATAGCAAAATGATTCTGTAGATTTGATTTTTCAAGGATACTAACATACATGTTGATAATTTCTTGTAATAAAGCACAAGTATTTTTTCCTTGTATGAAATCATAATTTACAAATAATATTAACTAAATGCATGCAATAATTCTTCAAGTTGTTGCATCTATGGCAAGAGTTAGTTATGTTGCTCGTACAAGGATAAGTGGCAGGAGAGTGACAAAGGGTGCCTAGTTGCAATGCCCATCATTAGATTAGGACAAGACAGGTGATGTCAATGTCAACAATGCCCCAAGAAACGTTGTTGAGGATTACCATGCGACTGAAGCTGATGTTGTCACACCATCACCCATAGAGCCACCATCAACAATAGTCCAAGGGGCAAGTTCAACTAAAAATATCAATGATATAAGAGGATGGAAAAAAGAAGAAATGTTAGTTGCAATTGACGACATATATTTTAATGGATACTTAGTTTAAGCATATGCAAAAAAAACATGGTATTCCTCCCTCATCAATACATTATTGGATTAATGGATTGACTCATACAAAACGTAGAGGGCCTCTTACAATTATGACTGACGAGGAGGAGGCCGAGGTGGTTGAGTGGTGTAAAGAGATGGCCCAATTGAGACATGCCTACAGTTGATATGACTCAAATCCACGAGTGCTCAAATCTGTCAAGGGAGGCCAAACCTATTCAAAGATGGGTTCCCTGGTAAATCATGGTGGTTTGAGTTTAAAAAAAGGCATCCATACCTTGTATTGCATACAGATGAGGGCCTTGACATAGACAGAGCATTAAATTTGTGCCCTACAGTTGTGCAGAAGTTTTATGACACTCTTTCTAGTGCTTACGATAAACATTCCTATGGAGCATACCATATATGGAACTGTGATGAAACAAGTTTATTGGCAGGGATGAATTATGGCATGCTGGTAATTGCCAAGAGAGGGAGCCGAAATGTGTCAAATATTTTGCCTAAGAGTAGGGAGTGGATAACTATTTTATGTTGTGTCAATGCAATTGGTACTTCAATCCTAGGATTTTATCTATTCAAAGGTAAAAATCAACTGAAAAACTATATATAGAACTGTGAACTAGGTGCGTGCATGGATGCACATCCCCATGCATGGATGACTAAAGAACTGTTTTTAAGTTGAATTTTTCACTTTGCTGCATCGGTACTAGGCAATGTCTCACCTAATAACAGACACCTATTGATATTAGATGGCCATGGAACCACATGGTTGTACAAACAATTGAGGAAGAAAACAATTTAGGCATCTACCTATTGACATTGCCCACTGATACCACCCACAGATTGCAACCCCTTGATGTTAGCGTGCTTGGACCTTTCAAGAACTATTTCAGGTCAGAGCATGCTGCATGGATGGCAAAGAATCCAGGGGTTGAGGTGAAAAGGTTCGAGCTAGAAGAGCTTGCAAGTAAAGCTTTTAAAAGGGCTCTAACACCATCAAATATCAAGGTTGGCTTTAGGAGGACAAGAATTTGGCCACTGAATTATGATTCTCTTATGCATGATACTGGTTGTAGCCAGGCGTTTCATGTGGATGGTCAGGAAGAAGGGCATGTCCAAACAGGTGTTGAAGTGCAAGAAGTAGATGAACAAGATGATGTGGTTGCAACTGGTAATATGATTTCCCTCTCTCAAGGACACTTATATGATGAAGATGATGAAACTGTATGTGAAACACAGTATAATCATGAACAAATTCATAGTAACATGGAGATCATTCTACCAACTCAAGAACATGAAAATCCTGTTGTTGATATTGTTAATGACATTGTTGAACATGCAGTTGACAATGACCAATTTACATTGCCAAGCCAAGTAACCCCACCATAATGGATGGCAGAAGCCATGATTAATATGAATGAACATAGTGTCTCAACAACCAATGAACAAAGCATGAACATGCCCTCACAACCAGCAAAATTGAACAGTGAAATTGTTCACTTTTGTGGACAATAGATCAATGGAAGAAGATGAAGCACATAATGAGGTATCAAATGAAGATAATGATATAATTCAATCAGTTGTCTCAGATATTGAAAGGTAAGTACCAAGCAATGACATGTAGGTGGGAGGGGTGGAGAAGATACTTGTTCGGTTCCTAAAGCTACTAGTAGAGAGAGTATCAATGAAAAAAAAGCAAGGTACATCGGGTAGTCTTTGTTTAGGCCGAAGTTCACAGTTACTCACCTCAAAAGACTATATAAACTTGTTATTTGAGTCTAAAAAAAGAAATTTTAAATGTAGGAATTAAAATGGAAAAAGAAGGATCTAGTCAAGGAGAAGAAGGTAGCAAGGATTGTTGCAGCACAACGTCGAGCAGATGAAAAGCTTGAAAGAGATAAAGCAAGGCAAGTTAAGGACCAACAAAAACAAATGGCAAGACAAGAAAAGGAATCAAGAAAGACACAACAAATTCTTGAAAAGGAACAAGGGATGATCAATATGGTTGACAATGATGCAAGCATAGCTGATGAAACCAAGATTATTTCAAACACATTGGACAATATTGCAGATAATACACCATTATTCCAAGACCTCATAAACATTCAAGTGCCTCACTATCAAACTGAGGGTTTACCCACTTGCCTTATTCCTACTAGAGGAGGTGTCAATTCTATGTATGCTCATTACACACCTCCACTTAATGCAGGGGTTAGTAGTGGAAATGTGAGGTATGGGTACTCAATTCCTCCATGGCTAGAAGGTGCAAATTGGACTCAATCATATGGCAGCAATCAACCATTTCCTAATCAACCCTTTTTAAGTAGGCCAACCTACCTGCCTTAAGTAGGTAACTCAGGGAGTTTTGGCACTCAAGATTCTCAAGGCCATAAAGAATAGGGGTGTCATATGTTTTTGGTTGTAACCACATTATGATGCAAATTTTTTATGGATTGTATCTTTTTCTTGTCACATAAAGATTTTGGCTTACAACCTAGGTTGTTTTATTTCATACTATTTGTGGCATTGTAACCAAAATCTATTTTAGAAGAAACATCTATAGTCTATTATAATGTATAAATCTTACCTGAGAATGCAAATGGGATTTTCTATTATGCCTCTACACACCAAATGATTTACAATACATTTATAACTGAGTTGTAAATATGATGAAAAACGAGTGAATAATGAAATCTTGAACAAGTCACTTATTTTAATATGAAAATTCCATAAAACAGTGAACAACAAAAGTACATAGCTATTAGTTTCATATTCACAAAGAACCTAGCATTCCATACATCAAAAAATATGTCAAAGAACCTAACATTCCATACATCAACAAATATGGAGACATAGCAATAAAGAAGCTCCTCAATATGGCAAGTTACAAAAGGACAACTTACTTCCAATTAAAACATAATACAAATGGGTAATGCACTCTTGGCATTGAATTTCCCTTATAACCCAATTTACTTCGAATCCAAACACAATGCAAGGTTTCTCTTACAAATCAATTTACCTCCAATTCTGCCAACTATGGACATTGAATGACTCTTATAAATGAATATACAATGCAAATGGGCTAGTAGACCATCCCACTATGAACATCAGTTTACATTTTTAAATGAATGCACTTCCAATTAAAACACAATACAAATGGGAAATGCACTCCGGGCATTGAATTTCCCTTATAAACCAACATTCAATATATCAACAAATATGGAGACAGTGCAATAAAGAAGCTCCTCAAGATGGCAATTTACAAAAGGAAAACTTAGATCCATCTGATATAAACTCAACAAGACAACAGACTAAATCTGACTAGAACTAAAACCATTTCCAAAATGACATAAAATCCAGATTTCTCCACAAACCAGATGCCACAAAGGAATGAAACAACAATACACAAGTACATTCGTTCCAACCCAAACATCTTTCAACTGTACATTCGTTCCAACCCAAACATTGAGCGCAATTACATCTTTTAACTGTAAGTGAATCGTAAAATGAATTTCACAGATTAATGCAGTCACTGCATTTAAAGTATCTGTCTAAGAATTTCTAATGTGAAACCTCTAAATGTGAAATCTCTACATATTATCACAGATTATATTCCAAACAATACATAAATGAATTAAAACACAATGAAAATGGGTTGGACTTCCCACTATGAGCATCAAAATACCTTTATAAATCAATGTACCTCCATTTAAAATATAATACAAATGGGTAATGCACTCTCGGCGTTGAATTTCCCTTATAACCCAATTTACTTCGAATCCAATCATAATGCAAGGTTGCTCTTACAAATCAATTTACCTCCAATTCTGCCAACTATGGACATTGAATGACTCTTATAAATGAATATACAATGCAAATGGGATAGTAGACAAGTCCACTATGAGCATCAATTTACCTTTTTAAATCAATGCACTTCCAATTAAAACACAATACAAACGGGCATTGCACTCTGGGCATTGAATTTCTCTTATAAACCAACATTCAATACATCAACAAATATGGAAGCAGTGCAATACAGAAGCTCCTCAAGATGGAAATTTACAAAAGGACAACTTAGATCCATCTGATATAAACTCAATAATACAACAGACTAAATCTGACCAGAACCAAAACCATTTCCAAAATGACATAAAATCCAGATTTCTCCACAAACGAGATGCCACAAAGGAATGAAACAAGAATACACAAGTACATTCATTCCAACCCAAACATATTTCAACTATACATTTGTTCCAACCCAAACATGAAGTGCAATTACATATTTTAACTGTAAGTGAATCGGAAAATGAATTTCACATATTAATGTTGTCACTACATTTAAAGTATATGTCCAAGAAGTTCTAATGTGAAACCTCAGAATATGAAATCTATGCATATTATCACAGACTATATTCCAAACAATACATAAATGAATTGAAAAACAATGCAAATGGACTGGACTACCCATATGAGCATAAGATACCTTTATAAATCAATGTACCTCTAATTAAAACATAATACAAATGGGTAATTCACTCTCGGCATTGAATTTCCCTTATAACCCAATTTACTTCGAATCCAAACACAATGCAAAATTGCTCTTACAAATCAATTTACCTCCAATTCTGCCAACTATGGACATTGAATGACTCTTATAAATGAATATACAATGCAAATGGGCTAGTAGACCAACCCACTATGAGCATCAGTTTACCTTTTTAAATCAATGCACTTCCAATTAAAACATAATACAAATGGGCAATGCACTCCGGGCATTGAATTTCCCTTATAAACCAACATTCAATACATCAATAAATATGGAGACAGTGTGATGCAACCATATGGCTACCACACCCTAACACCTTATCAGGACTATTTGACCCTTATAAAGCTTTAAAGCTTCATCCCTCATATAGATATCGGAAGCATTCTCATATGCTTTTGCTTTAATCTAGGACCAATTAAACTTATTGGGACTCCATAACACTATCGTAAGTGTTTAATTCCACTTTTTGCCTTAAAACCCCTAGCAACACTTTTATTTGAAATACACAGGAGTGTGGGCAATACACGGGAAACCCTGCTCCACACAAATAACCAGATCTCAAATATTTATAAGCCGCTTCTATATATTGGCGGGTCCGTCCTTTGGTCCATCACCTTCCTATTGCGCGCTCATATCACCGATCCCCGATCGGCTGATCTCCACCATTCAACACATCCTCCGATCCAATGGTCCACATTTACTCTGAACATCTAAATTGACGCGTCGATTCTCCACCGTTGATCTACGCATAGTGGATCCGACGGCTCACATCTTATTTCGGGCAAACAATTTATACGGGGATTAACCGCCCGATAAAGCAGTTTCCCTATTCACCCTTGCTGCTACGTGTCGAGTGGTGAATGGGATTGGGGGTCTAACCTTTGATACAACTTACGGCCTTTTGCTCGCCCAAAAACCA
This sequence comes from Pinus tabuliformis, assembly GCA_031772625.1. NCBI lineage: Eukaryota > Viridiplantae > Streptophyta > Pinopsida > Pinales > Pinaceae > Pinus > Pinus tabuliformis. Next base: position 2,026,135,482 of record CM062817.1, on the reverse strand, counting down.
CTTCTACTGTTGCGAAACCGCTTCCGCGATCCAACGGTCATGGTTGATCGTGATCCAATGGTTGTGATATATCGCGATCTAACGACCACGATTGAATCAACCAATCGCAAATTGCAAATTCACTTGCCAAGCTCCTTCCGCTTCAAAGCGCTGATTCGATCAGTCTTCTAGACCCAATAAAGTATAGAGCCTCGTCTATAAATGGTTCAAGTCACGATTCCAAATCCGATTATGTTTTGCACTCATTTTTAGTGTAAACTGGGGTTTTTGCTTGCGGGACCAAAACTATGTAAAAAGACTTTGCCGACCCGCATCAAACAATGATATTTAAAATAAATGCCCTGACTTCTATCCATCATGCATTTAGGCATTTAAACATAACAAAACAAATGGATATTCACCCAGCCTGAATACAAAGAATCTAAAAGCATACAATGGTTTCCACAGACTCGATAATCAATCACAAACACAAAAATATTATTCATTCAACATAAAATGATTACAGTGTCTCACCTTCGCCTATTACACAAATTAAAAGACCTCTGTTTCAATTACAATCCACACACTATTCTGCTCTCCTAAATTCTTCCTCTTTGGCCTTATTCTTCAATTAGTGACCTCTGTTCCTAATCCGCCTGTAGGCTTACAATTCCGTCGTGAATCCTCTCTCACTGTCTCTCGAATCCCCCTTCCAGAAAAGAAAGGAAATTACATATATGTTCTATCTAACAGTTTCCTTCCACAAATGAAGGAATTCACTATATTTTAAGAAATCAAATCCTACTCTAACTAATAAATATAGCTAATTGGCTTGATCTCCACATAAGGAGGATCATTTGCCATTTTATTCCCAATTCTATTCAAAATTAGGCAACAATTAACCACTTACATAATTTGAATTTAATGCAAATTAAATAAACAATTCTTCCTCCAAGCTTTCCTTAGCCACAACATGTGACCACATCATCACATTGCTAGCTAGGCCTAGATGCTCCTGCATCAGACTCCCAAGGTTAAAAATAATCATGATCTCCTAATCATGTGATTATGATCTATGTCCTCCTGGATCCCATACTTTATTCAGTAGTCTGTCCTTGGTTATTGTTGTTGTTTGTTTTCCTTCAGGTCTCCATACTTTATGCTGCATTGCCCACTAGCTATGCTCTCCCTGTTTGTTGCTGTCTCTTCTATATATCTTACTACTTTTTGCTCCTCATCACAATTTATGTCAAGCTTCCACACTTTAATTTTCCATTTACCATTACCTTCACCTGTACCATTCTTTCCAGTCAATCTTCCTTCCTTCTTTTGTCCTCCATTTAGTTTATTGGAATGTTGTTGCATGAATTCCCACAACTCATCAATTTCTTTGTCCACTTCACTTCTCAGTTGATGAATACTATTCTCCTGCAACTGGATGTGTTCTTGCATAAGAACATCATAATCCATGTGCCAATGCTTTCTCCATTGATCCCTTGCAATAATTCCACTTTCTTCTTTTGGTTTCTCATTCATGGCTTCATCATTTCTTACTTCAATTCCCAGTATACCTGCAACTCCACAAATTTCTTGAAAACTAAGAATTCTTCCTGCTTGCTTAGATACTTGGAATACTCCTTCTAGTAACTTAATTTCCACACCCTTAAGGATTATGGCATCATATTTGTCTCCTTCTGAAATGTCATCTTCAGCCTCTTCCTCATCAATAACTTCCCGTTGCACAATAGTATTATTGTTACTATCATCTCTTGAACTCATCTCTATTTCAACAATTTCATTCCGTAAATTCAACATCATTTCATCTTTCTGAGACATTCTGATCTCACCCTTCCTTACTTCGATTTGATATTCAGAATCAACTCCTTGTTTCATATTGAATTCACATTGCCTTGTTTCTGCATATAAACCTTCACCAGAATCAATCAATTCATCAAACACAAATGCTTTACCCTGTTTCCTCATTATGCCAACATTTCTAACAACTTCTTTTCCATATTTGCCATCCATGACAACTTATTCATTCTTATTCAGTTCTGGTTGTACAATCTGATTACTTATCCTTTGGTTTCTTTGCTTCTTCTCCAAAAGACTTGACTCATGCCACAAATCTTCCATCTCATTTGGAATTTCTCCCAAGAGCTCTACACGATCTTCACTAACTTCATTGTCTGCAACATCTGTCTTTAGTCTTTCTTTACTCTATCTTTCTTCAAGGTCAATAATCTTCAATAACTATTTAACATCTACCAAGTCTTCTGTATCAATCTTCAGTAGCTACTTTCCTTTGGCTTCAGTCCTCAATAGTTGTCCAATACCTGCATAATTCATTATAGCTATGTTTAACAACTGTTCTTTCACCTGCATCACAAGATTATGTGAATTTCCTTCTTCTAACTTCTGAAAAATCATATCTTCGCTTTTCCCTTCACTTATGACAACACTAGACAGTTGCCTTACTTCAGTGTATCTTTCTGAATACACCATAAGATTCTCCATTTGCTTTGTGTTAGCTTTATCAGTTTTCCTAAGAAAACTCTTTGTTCCATATTCATATGAATGGATCTCTTTCTTTCCAAACATTCCTTTGATCTCAATAATTCCTTTGCCATCCTCCTTTTGACTTATCCTTTGGATGTCATCTGTCTGGACATCTTCCTTCACTTGACTGTAACTTCTCTCTTTATTCTTCATATGACTATGAGTAGTCATCTCTTCACTTGTTAATATAACAGTTTCCAACAACTACTTGTTTTCCCTCAAGTTTACATGACCTACAAACACACAAAAACCATCAGTTTTTAGAATACAATATCCTTCATCCTCTTTTGATGCTTCCAGCACCAATCTTCCATCATAGATTTTCTGGATTTCAACAGATCCTTCTGGTTGTGAATCCATTCCTTTGAGTCTCTCCTTCTCTAACAAATCAATGTGAATTTGTTCAAGTTCCCTAAACTCACTTATCAACTTGCCATTCCATCTTTGTTGCAATAACTTCCACTTAACCCTTTTCTTCATTCTCCATCTGTATCTTCGGTCTTTACTTGTATTTCTTTGTACTTCCAGACTAATCTCTTGTTCTTCATTCTGTTTCCAGTTGTTATACTTCTGCAATCTAATGCCTTCCTCAAATTCATTCTCATGTTGCTAATCATCTCTTTTAAATTGATGGTTCCTTCCATATTTATCCTACTGGATTAATACTATTGTCTCCTTCATGTCTCTAAGGACATGACTTCCTTGATGTTTATGATCTTTCATTTAACCTTCAAATAACCTCTACTCAATTTCTCTGATTTCAGCATCATATTTATTAATGTTGTCTTCCATACCTGTAGTCACATCATTAACTGAAGAGTCTAAACATTTACTTAACTCTATAAATGTTAGATACATTTCATCCTTATCATGCATAGTAACCATATCCTTTTCTTCATCAAGTTCTGAAAGCTTCATTTCTCCTTCAGGTTCCTTAAGTAGTCTTTCCAAGAATTCTGTTTCCATGTGAAATCTCTCCAATAGTTCATCACAACTTCCATCCTCAGCTTCATTCTTTTTCTGGCAATCCTCCTGAGTTATCCTATTTTCTGCACTATCATATTGCAAAGTTCTTTCATCAATTTCATCAGAAAAATTCATTTGCTTACCTTCTTGTAATACCACTATGGAATTTTCATTAGAATTCTTGTCTATATCAACTTCATCTGACTGTCTCACACCAAACATAATTTCATCTATGAACTCTTTCTTCTGCAATATATCAACACCTTCTTCCTCTAAAAGGCATTCTCCACCATACTTCACCTCAAGAGCTTCATTTCTGTTTGTGACAATTTCACCAAACTGTCCATCATCCTCTTTATATCCTGCAAACATACACAAACTATGAGAATTAAAATCTCAAGGCTTCATTGCCTCATCTGCTTCCCTTGTCATAATATCGTCTAATTGTTCTGAACTATGCCAATAGTCGATGAGATCTTCAGCTGATCTCCCATTATCCTCTTCACCCAACATTTCACCCTGTTCTGGTCTACAAATGGAAACTTCCATTTCTACTTCTGCTTCTCTGAGGTTTTCCATCAACCACTTTACCTATCTTTGCTGCAGCCTTCGCTACAACTTAGGCCACTTCACTGGCTTCCTCCTCAAGACCCAACCTTGTCTTTGGTTCTCCTCTAGTAGCATTACCAACGCAACGAGTTCTTCTCTTATCTCAGCTATTTCCTTGTCAAGCTCTGCTTGACTCATACATTCCCTATGGATTGTTTGAGTACTGTTCTCCTCCATCTTGTAGCCTTCTTTTGAGCCTTCCATATGACTTTCCATAGCCATATTCTCTTTTGTGTGAGCTCCTACACCTACAACCAATCAACTTCTTTCTAAGTTGATCTTCTCCCCAAGCTTCTCCTCTGCCTGGTCTCCAAATCCTCTTTCCTTAGAACTTGCACTGAGCACTCTTGCTCTCACTCTCTCCGGTTGGTTGCTCCACTCACTTCTCTTAAGGACTCCTCTCTCCCTATCTATTCCAAGCCTCAGCTGGAATGAGGTTCTGCTACAATCTCTAAGAACTTCCCAAAAGTTCTTCTACAATCTTACTGCTGTAGTCTGGTGCCAAACTTTGCATTTATCCAATTGCTGCAACTTTCTTACCTTTGTAGTCATAACCTTCATAAGCAAGACATCCTTCTCATAGGAAAGTTTTTTCCTTTTTCCTACTCTAATACCAAAAATGATGCAACCATATGGCTGCCACACCCTAACACCTTATTAGGACTATTTCACCCTTATAAAGCTTTAAAGCTTCATCCCTCATATAGATATCAGAAGCGTTCTCACATGCTTTTGCTTTAAGCTAGGACCAATTAAACTTATCGGGACTCCATAACACTATCGTAAGTGTTTTATTCCACTTTTTGCCTTAAAACCCTTGGCAACACTTTTATTTGAAATACGCAAGAATGCGGGAAATACACGGGAAACCCCACTCCACACAAATAACTGGATCTCAAATATTTATAAGTCACTTCTATATATCGGCGGGTCTGTCCTTTGGTCCATCACCTTCCTATTGCGCATTCCGATCACTGATCCCCGATCGGCTGATCTCCACCATTCAACACATCCTCCGATCCAACAGTCCACATTTACTCTAAACATTTAAATTGACGTGCTAATTCTCCATTGTTGATCTACTCATAGTGGATTCGATGGCTCACATATTATTTCGGGCGGACAATTTATACAGGGATTAACCGCTCGATAGGGCGGTTTCCCTATTCACCCTCACTGTTATGTGTCGAGTGGTGAATGGGATCGGGGGTCTAACCTTCGATACAGCTTACAACCTTTTGCTCACCCGAAAACCACTTCTACTGTTGCGAAACTGCTTCCACGATCCAACAGTCACAATTGATCGTGATCCAATGGTTGCAATATATTGCGATCTAACGACCATGATTGAATCGACTGATCGCAAATAAAAAATTCACTTGCCAAGCTCCTTCTGCATCAAAGCATCAATCCCATCGGTCTTTCAGACCTGATAAAGTATAGAGACTCGTCTATAAATGGTTCAAGTCCTAATTCCAAATCTGACTATGCTTTGAGCTCATTTTTAGCGTAAATTGGGTTTTTCACTTGCAGGACCAAAATTGTGTAAAAAGACTTCGCCGACCCGCATCAAACAATGATATTTAAAATATAGACCCCGACTTCTATCCATCATACGTTTAGGTGTTTAAACATAACAAAACAAAGGGATATTCACCCGACCTGAATACAAAGAATCTAAAAGCATATAAGGGTTTCTACAGACCCGCTAATCAATCACAAACACAACAATATCATTCATTCAACATAAAACGATTACAAAGTCTCACCTTGGCTGATTATACAAAATAAAAGACCTATGTTTCAATTACAATCCACACACTATTCTACTCTCCTAAATCCTTCCTCTTTGGCTTGATTCTTCAATTAGTGGCCTTTATTCATAATCTTCCCATAGGCTTACAATTCCCTCATGAATCCTCTCTCACCATCTCTCGAATTCCCCTTCCAGAAAAGAAGGGAAATTACATATATGTTCTATCTAAGAGTTTCCTTCCACAAATGAAGGAATTCACTATATTTTAAGAAATCAAATCCTACTCTAACTAATCAATATAGCCAATTGGCTTGATCTCCACGCAGGGAGGATCATTTGCCATTTTATTCCCAATTCTGTTCAGAATTAGGCAACAATTAACCACTTACATAATTTCAAATTAATGAAAATTAATTAACCAATTCTTCCTCCAAAATTTCCTTAGCCACAACATGTGACCACACCATCACATTGCTAGCTAGCCTAGATGCTCCTGCATCAAGTGCAATAAATAAGCTCCTCAAGATGAAAATTTACAAAAGGAAAACTTAGATCCATCTGATATAAACTCAATAAGACAATAGACTAAATCTGACTAGAACCAAAACCATTTCCAAAATAACATAAAATCCAGATTTCTCCACAAACCAGATGCCACAAAGCAATGAAACAACAATACAAAAGTACATTCATTCCAACCCAAAACTATCTCAACTGTACATTCGTTCCAACAAAAACATTAAGTGCAATTACATCTTTTAACTGTAAGTGAATAAAAAAATGAATTTCACAAATTAATGCAGTCATTGCATTTAATGTATATGTCTAAGAAGTTCAAATGTGAAACCTCTGAATGTGAAATATCTACATATTATCACAGACTCTATTCCAAACAATAGATAAATGAATTAAAACACAATGCAAATGGGCTGGACTGCCCACGATGAGCATCAAAATACTTTTATAAATCAATGTACCTCCAATTAAAACATAATACAAATGGGTAATGCACTCTCGGCATTGAATTTTCCTTATAATCCAAACACAATGCAAAGTTGCTCTTACAAATCAATTTACCTCCATTTCTGCCAACTATGGACATTGAATGACTCTTATAAATGAATATACAATGCAAATGGGTTGGTATACCAACCCACTATGAGCATCAATTTACCTTTTTAAATCAATGCACTTCCAATTAAAACACAATACAAATGGGCAATGCACTATGGGCATTGAATTTCCCTTATAAACCAACATTCAATACATCAACAAATATGGAGACAGAGCAATAAAGAAGCTCCTCAAGATGAAAATTTACAAAAGGACAACTTAGGTCCATTTGATATCAACTAAATAAGACAACATACTAGATCTCACCAGAACCAAAACCATTTCCAAAATGACATAAAATCTAGATTTCTCCACAAACTAGATGCCACAAAGGAATGAAACAACAATACACAAGTACATTCGTTCCAACCCCAACATCTTTCAACTGTACATTCATTCCAACCCAAACATTAAGTGAAATTACATCTTTTAACTATAAGTGAATCGGAAAATGAATTTCACAGATTAATGTAGTCACTACATTTAAAGTATTTGTCTAAGAAGTTCGAATGTGAATCCTCTAAATGTGAAATCTCTGCATATTATCACAGACTCACATCTTGTAACAATGTATTATGCCTAGCGCTACAATTACATATAAAATCATGCCCAACCATAAATACACAATGACAACATTTTTAGTTTACATTTCATCAAATTGTAGCAATACTTCATGATGAAACAACACATAACATTTACCCAAAATATTATTGTGAGACAACACATGATGGAATTTAGACAATCATTCATAGGTTATGGCAATATGTTATGATTGTAAAAGATGATAATGCCATTAAAAGCTACATGCAAAAATTTCTCTTGCTATCTATGTAAGAAAGTTATGTATAGTTACAACTGTTAATTCGATACGAGCTTCCCTACTTTACCGCATACATATGTATGGGAAACTAACAATTGCATAGTCCTTAGAGAGGGCATATGTAAATAGAATAAAAGTTGAATACTAAGAAAAACAGTAGTAACGATAGAGATTATACAAGGAAAGACCAGAATAATAAGCCACAGACAATGGCATAAGCCACAATTAGTAGCATAAGTCAACAAATCTTATACAAAGGAATACTAGGGTCAGAGTTATAGTAAGCCATAGTCAACATGCTAAGTTTGTTGCATGAACCAACAATGTCATTCTATATGTCATCAAAAAGGGAAGTTCCACCGTGACACCAGCTTGAAGTGGATAACCAATGATACCATGAGGTATTTTAAAATTCCAAATCAGACTTAAGGAGGAATGAGACCTCCATAGAGCTTGCATCATAGCAAGGAGATCTATACACTATTTAACTAGGGTATGCATATCGATCAGCTTTGGGATGGTATATTATTTAAAATCAATGTCCAACATACAACATTATATTTTTAAATCCACATACATGATTGCAATATCATATCCATTATTCCACCCCTTTCTACTATGAAAACTAGTAACTATACACATCACTAAACTCTTGTAACTGTGCACAGACAAACTTGTGGTGTATAGGGAAAACATACATAGTGTTGTAATCTAGCAACCATGTGCAGGTAGGTGGACAGTCCAAGCATATTTGGGACATCAAAGGTAGTAAGGCTACTAAATGGTCATTGGTATAAGGTCAATAATTCTCCTCTGGACCACTGACAGACTACCAACAATGATGCCACCCCCTAGCTTATGAAGCTTGTCCCAATGACTAGACTAGGGATTCCAGATATCTATTCCACCTCTACCCTGCATATTGTGGTCAGTTGTGGCGTGTACTAGTTTCCATAGGTAATCCTCCTCCACCCATTAGCGAATGAGGGATTCCAGAGATGAAAATATCCACCCTTTCTCATTTCATGGATTCCAGAGATTTCCCTCCCCCCTGAGGTTTCTCAACCACTCCACCCAATTCTGGGAATCTAGAGTGTACTAAATCTGAGCACTCAGTAAGTAAACTAGTCTAGGGAAGCTAGAGGCCTCTGCCCTTTAGCCTATGAGGGACTCTTGACATGAAAATTCTCCACCCTCAGTTAAATCGAGTGCCCCAGAGAACTTGAATGACAGTTCCATTCATAAAACAAGCAGAATCGACAAAAATCATAAGAAATTGCAGAAAACATGCGATAAGAGCTAATTTCCCAACAAATTCAAGTGTTCAAAAACACAACATTGCAACAAGAGAAAAAGGAACAAAAATCCCAACAAAAAGTTTAGGTGTTGAAAAACACAGTGGCTGGTAGGATTTATAATCCTACTGGATAGATGCAAAAGCCACCACCATGTCCAAACATCCCCCAGACCTCGCCATACCTGCAACCAAAACTTGTAAAACATGAAAAAATTAGTAGATGGCAAAAACATACAAACAAATTACAAGCAATTTGAAAAAAAACCCATGTATTTAGAAATTTACCTTCATGGACCTCGAACTGGTTAGAATTTCACACTGGCTCCTTCCCAAACAACAGGCCGCGAGAATGAAACAACGACCAAGGTATCTGTAAACCCTCAATGGTGCAGAACAAACAACAACAACAACATTTGTAAACCCTTGACGATGCAAAGTGTTTAACAACAACAACAGAGTTAAACCCCCCTCGAAACAGGTAAAGCAACAAAACCCTAAACCCTGAACAAAAATGGCAGGCGCAATCAAACAACCACAACATAAACCCTAAACTGCTAACGAACCACTGCAAGCAACCTCGCCAGGTGAGCAACTCAAGAATGGCGGACAAGGCAAACTAGTATTGGAGCCATCCCAAGCCATCATCGGTGGAGTGCATCACCCACATACTAGACCCAAACAAAAAAACATAGGGAAGAGAAGACATCAGAGAAAAAAACTCGAATGAAACCCTAAACAACGATGTATGTGGTAGGTTAAATTCCCCCACCCACCACAACACATGGCAGGCTCCACTCGACAGGTGTCATACACCGTTGGCAGGTGTCCATGTGGAAAAAGCTGAGGTGGAGGGGAGGGCGCACATGTAATGGTGTCCATCCCCTAGTCTTTTCCAGAACACACCTTGAGTGGTCCTGAGTCTGTATACGTTTTTCTAAGAGCCCTTTGTGGGTTTGTTATCATGTACGTGGAGACTAGCCCATTCTAGTTATTATTAGAGCCACGTAACATCAAATAATAACCATGGACCCACACACTCTTAGCACTCGCTTCAACATTATTACTTAAAATTGAAGGCATCCCGTTGTTATTGAAAGAACTTATTATAATTAAATTTGAAAGCATCTGATTGTTATTGAAAGACCTTATTATATTTGTGTGGACAGAAATTCGTAAATTTTATAATCGAGTTGTTTTTAGTGTGATTTTTTGGAAGTTTTTACGGTGGATTATTTTTCTAAAGTCGGCAGGAATTCATTGAAATCAAAAGTTTGATGGGTAGTCTCTGCACAATAGAAGTTCCGAAGGGGTTTTCCAGGGTGCTGAATCCATATATAAAATAAAAAAAACTAGTTTAAATAACACAAATCAAGATTTCACCACAATTTTTTTCGTCGGATTCCAGCATCAAAAACTCCAAAAAGTCACAATAAAGACAAATCCTTTTATAATAGCGTTGGGGTTTGGGCTTATATGAAATGTTATATATAGAACTTAGAAATTTCAAAATTAAAACTTCAACAAGCATTTCAGAAAGCTTTAGAAGTGACATCAGAGTCAAGCAAGGTTGCCTTTTATCCCTTACTCTTTTTAGTTTATATATTGATAAATTGGAAGGGTGGCTAAATCTGCAAGGTGGGGATGGTGTTCAGTTGGGGGAGTTTGTGATAAAGCTTCTTTTATATGTTGATGACCTTATATTGATTGCTAAATCGGCTCAGGGATTGCAGATGCACCTATATGCCCTTAAGCATTTTTGTAAAGCAGCGAGGATGCAAGTCAATACCAGCAAGACCAAAATAATGATTTTCTCAAATAAAAAGAAGCAGAGCCAGCATATGTTCTTCTTTTAAGGCAACATTCTTGAATAATTAAATGAATACAAGTACCTCAGGATTGATTTCAACAAGAAGCTTAATTGGGAGGACTGTAGAAATAAGAGAATTTGAGGAGGGTGGAAAGCATTATATGCTCTTCAAGACAAATGTAGAGAGGCAGAGTTATGGGATTGGAAAATTATTCAAGTGTTTTTGGGCTCCTAGTTTATCCATTGATATTATATGGGTGTGAACTGTGGGCTAGCAACATCTCTGTCTCAAATGGAAGCAAATTGAGAAGATCCAAAAACACTTGATCATGAGCAAGTTTAAAATAAAAAGTTTTGTTCCTTATGAGATAATGTTGAGTGAAACAGGAGCAATTTCCATTGAAGCAATTGCTATGGTATGTCCTCATAAGGTACCTACAAATAATTTGTTGGACACCTAATCCTCTATGGGTTGGTGTAGAATGTGAACAATCATGAGAGTCCAAGAGACCTTGGGATGTGGAAGCCATCGGTCACACGAATGTACTATAAATGTATATCATTTGCAAAAAATAGATGTACTCTCCTGCTTATCTTTAATATTCTGTTGCTGCCATGTGTGTGTTTGACATGGCATCAGAGTGGGCGATCTCCCACCCTGCTCATATTTGAGCCACTTGTTTTGTGGCCTCTCTGTGCATATCAGTTATGACATTTTGGTTCACTGTACATAACACTCCATTAATTCACTGACGGTCAGAAATTTGTTGCTTTTCCTCTGTCAATTCCTTGGATTGTCTCTTTGTTGTGCCTAATCGGAATTCATGCACATTGGCTATAATGTATTCTTCTTCCACTACCTTTGACTGTTTCTCTTTAGATTATTCTTTGAAAAGTGATTTGTCAGATCATTTTCCTGCTGGCCTCACAAAAAATGCCTTTGTTGGTTCTCTGACTGTTCAATGCTCACTATGGTAACTGTGCGCTCAAATTAGTGCTATCTTTCATTGTTATTCTTTGCATTGGATATCTGGTTGGCCCACATTGGCATTTCTCTCCTTGCCAAGCATTATTCCCATGACGGTTTTCTCTGCTCGACTGCTACCTTGTTAGAATGCTGACACTTAATGTTTCACTGGTGCAGACCCTGAATCTCAAAAGCGTTACTCTCCCTATGCTCAAGCTGCCTGCGATTCCTCACAATACCATTGTATTCTTTCCTTTGCTCAACTCTCATTGCAGGAAACCATTCATGTCATTGTTCTGTCCATGGTGAAATTTCATTTCTCCTGAGAAATACAAAAGTTCTCGTCGACTACAATTACGCTTATTCTCAGAACCTCTACATTCGCGACATCTTTCCATGTGTTGTTCCCAAACAAAGTGAAAACAATTCCTTGAGATTTTCACTTTGGGAATCAACGTACTCGGAACAGAGACTTCATATTCTATATACTAGTCGACAAAGGCTTGTAGAATCCATTGAATGCCAAGTTCAATATCTTCAAATTCATTAAACTTGTCAACTCTGGAGGCAGATTGCCAAAAAATCTATTGAAAGAAAGAAACATCGTCTGCAAATCCTTCAGACGCCCGATGGAATGAGGAATCTCTCCATTCATGAAATTGTGATCTAACTTCAGAACGCGAAGCCTGGTGCGATTTGAAATATCAGTGGGAATTGAACCACTGAGGTTGTTTCGTTCCAAATTCAGATACATAGGGTTACTCAATCTGCCGATTTTAGGATCTAGAGAACCCAGGATACTATTGTAGGAAAGGTCAAGATGAGTTATGTTGGTTAGAGACCAGAGAACGGACGGTATTTCGCCCTCTAAAAGATTGCTCCCGACAAAAAAATGCTGTAGAGTGGACTGGTTGTGGAGAGGGCCAAGTTCTGTGACTGAGTGGCTGAGTTTCCCTTAAAAAGGGGATGAGTATATTGTTGCGCGTGGAGTTTTTAAGAGGCCGAAGTCCTATCATTAGTAGAGGGTCGAGTTCATGTGATATTGCTGGCCGAATTGTGTCACTGATAAAGGGGTCAATTCTGCCATTTAAGAAGGGTCGTGTTACCTCTTTCATTGGGTTGAGTTTGTTGCACAGTGGGTATGAGTTTATCCCTGTGCCATAGAGCCCAAACCAATGCTGCTACAGGTCGAGTTAATTGGCCTAGGAAGTCTATTCATAGGGGATAGAGTTTGCTAGTCTTGGGGTGGAGTTACGTTTTGCTGACTAGAAAATATATACATACAGTCAGTTCGTGGAGGAATTTCCTGAGAGAAAGGGCCAAGTTCATAGCCAATTGAGAGCCATTGTACCTGAAATTTACAGTGTTGGAATCACACAAAGAAGGGACTAATATATTGAATTCACATTGCTGGAACAAGCCCATGTTCACTTATTTCCTTGTTTGTAAAATGTTATATTAGTCAATATAATGCAATTTTTCTAAAAGAAAAAATAAAAAATCACCAATTTGTATGTCAAGAATCTGGAAGATGATTGTATTTGTGAAGATGGAATGAAAACATGTTTTGCAAGTAGGCTCTAGAACTGACAAATTTCATTTGCAAAGAAAGTAGAAGATTGGCTCTTCTTTTGCATGGTGTGAGTAGTTTGAGAAGTAAGTGCATTGAAGTAGCGAGTCATTTGCTGCATTGAAATTGGTACTGGGCTATTTGCTACAGTGACTTGTTGATATTGGTATCCTATTACTCATCTAATAGTAGTAGCTATTTATCATTTTATAGGTCAACTTGTAGCTGAAGATAACATCGCTTCTTTGGTTATATTGGTTTGAAATGGATCGAATGGATGAAGTATTGAAACTATTGAATAATTTAATACATTCCACTGTTGATGAGATGGTTAAGATCAACAAAACCTCTCTTTCCAATATTAAAATTTTTCTCCAAAATGCACAGGAGAATATTGAGTTTTTGCAGCTTAAGACAAAGCTATAACAAGAAGAGCTACATCAAAATTGTCATCATTCTGAACCTGTTTCTATTCAGAAGATTGAAACAGACTCCCATAAGCAACAAGACAATAATGTTACAGTTGATTTAGATCCAGTGCCCAATAAAGCAGTAGAGTTACATACGGATGTAGAAGTTCAGTTTGCACTTCCCAAGCCCATCATCAAACCTTGGGAAGAGCTTATCCACAACAAGCACAAAATAGGTCTTGGATATGATAAGGAGGTTTCCTTTCATATTCCAGATTACTCAAAGCCCAATAAATTTCAGAGTGTTGGATTCCTTCATGACAATTCACCTTCAGCTGTTCCAGATTTTGCTTCTCTTCCACAACAAAAACAACAGATTGTGAAATGCCAACACTGTGACCAAGTTGGCCATATGAAAGATCACTGTTTTGATCTTCATCCATGTGAGAACTGTCATAAGACCACCCATTCTTCACACAGATGCTTCAGAAACAAGCCTACTGCAAGAACAGAGATTCATCTTGGATGGATCGCTTCTTGGCAATGGGCATCAACAACTAAGAAGATATTCCAGTCATATGTCAGAACTTGTTCTAGAGTATTGAATAGTCTTGCAGTTGAGTTTTCTCCATCATCTCACCTTGTATCTGACAAGGGGGGAAATGATGGTCATCTACAAGCTTCAAAGTCACATCAAGCGAGCCTGAGCCACAACCTGCCATACCAGATTCAGAGTTGTAGCTAGAGACAAATATGCCCCCGAGCATGCCTACAGTTGGTGATACCTCTTCAAAGAATTGGGGACATTTCCTCTAGCAAAATACTTCAGCTTCTTGCCAGTTTTGGAAGAGTTTCAGGAATTGCATTAAGCATTCCAGAGTTGTTGGTCATCCTTAAACCATCACAGGTTGAGACCTCCCTTTTTAGGTTGAGGTTCTCCCTTTTATGCGGGGCGAGACCTCCATTTCATGGTTGAAGGTTTCCCTCTTCAAAAAATTAGGATCACTTCCTTTAGTAGAAGACCTCAGCTTCATGCCAGAATTGGAAGAGTTCCGGGAACTGCACTAAGCGTTCCAGTGTTGGTGGTCATCCTTAAACCATCGCCCTTTATACTAACATTTCAGAGAGTACATTTAGCCCAGTGCTGCCATGTTTTTTGCACATTTTGTATTACAACTCTCTTCTTGGACTCATACATACCCCTTCAGATTAAGGGGGGAATGTTGGACACCTAATCCTCTATGCGCTGGTGTAGAATGTGAACAACCATGAGAGTCCAAGAGACCTTGGGATGTGGAACCCAACGGTCATGTTAGTGTCAGTCTTTCCAGCCTTCCTCCAGTGATAAAATAGGCTCTTACAAAGTGGTCTCTGAGTGTCAAGGTCAAATTTTGTCATTTCAAAGAGTTTTCAAGCAAAATTTGGTCACTAGGCATTAGGTCTAGGGTTTGCTTTCACTCCTTACAAGATTGCCCAAATGTCAGTCTATGTCACTATTCAGCTGAGTCAATCATCATTCATTGGGTGGTCATTATCATGTCAGTGTCTAATGAGTCATTTTACACCTTGTTCATGCTTCAGTTGCGCCTAGGTAAGCTCATTTCCTTCTCCTAGGGTTTTGAGGGAAATTTCTCTTGGATGGTCAAATCATCGGCACAACTTCTATCCTGATGTTCATACACCTTCCCCTATCCTTAAAGTACCTTATCAAACACTTCCAATCCCTTAGATCCGCCAAATTCCTCATTTTTGCACAAACCCTAGTTTCTAGCTACAACCTGGCAATTTTCTAGGTTTGGCCTGTGTCTTGCCCTTTTGGACCCCTTCCCCTCACTCAATCTCTGAGATTCCACTTTCCCCTGCTTCCTAACATCCCTCCCCACTCCCAAAAATTTCCCCAAGAATTTAGAAGCCCCCTATCCCCTTCATTTCGCTTCATTTCGACAAAATTCCTTGTTTCACACATCGGGACAAGTTTCACTCAAATGATGTTCCAGAGCAATCAAAGATGAATTTTTCAAAACTGAGAGAGGTTTTTGTCCAAAACATGCCAAGGAAGAAAAAACTCCTTCACTTTTTGCACAGGTGTCATGGTTTTAAAGAAATGTCAAAAATACCGGCGAGAACGAAGGTGCTCCAAGGACGGTTGGCCAAAGCACAAAAACGAAGGAAAACGCCCGATCCACTCCAAATTTTGGTCAAAGCCTCTTTGACTGAGCATGGTACTTGATTGGGGACTCCCAGCCCAAATTTCAAGAAATTTGGAGAAAATTTTGTCATTTGTGAATTTTTTGTGCCATTTGCAGGTTTTTCCCATTAACGGGTCTCACCCCCCGCGCGACCCTTCATCATGGCAACTCCTTTTGGTGAAAACTCAGCATTTCTAGATTTTTCATGCAAAGTTACATATGCCCATGGATGGACTTGAGATTTTGTGCAGTTTTGGTCCCCCAAAAGGTCAAAAAACTACCAAAAAATGACTTTCTGGCCCTTTTTTGAGTTGCAGAAACTAGTCTTGGGAGAATTAAGTTTTGACAGGGCAAATGACCTCCAAATTCAAAAATTCTAGTTGGGTTGGAAATTATACTCACAGACCTTTCCAACAAGCCCACTTTTGCTCAATTTGGACACCTGCAAGTGCCTCAAACATCGCTCCAAAGGCGCGCGACCCGTCAGGCAGGGGCGCGCGACCCGTCAGGCAGTTTTTGCCAGATTGCATTGTACAGCCCAGAAAACGCAGTTTTGACCCAGTTTGACTTTTTGGGGTGGAAGATGATTATCTTTGATGTAATTATTGTAACTCTAAGACACTTTTACTCTTGTTTAACACTTCTAGAAGATTCATTCATGTAAAGGGTAAATATTTAATGAATGGATTGGTTTCCTAGCTTATAGAGGCAAGTTGTTTTGACTGCCTAGATTGTAGTGCTTAGTTTAGAAGTGGTTGAAACAGCTCCTAGGATAGTGAGCTCGACCCATGGAGGCAGGGAAAGAGGTTAGATCATCTATATTATGTACTTTCTTGCTCATTTTCATGGTTGGACTCTTGAGGGAGAAGCTATCATTGTATTATTTCACTTGTATCTTTGCAATTTTTGGCTACGGAAGACCAGGGTTTTGCAGTCCTTTTTGGGATTCTTGTGGTTTCATGTATTGATGGAGTGCTTCTTAATGTTCTTGTAAGTGTGTTATGTGATTCATCTCCTTTCTTTCCTTCTGCATATTAAACAAATGAAGTGTTAAAGTAAGAATTCATGCTTGCCATGCTATGCTTTTAAATTTGTTTAATTTCTATGTTTTCTACTGTTTAAGGAGAATTCAAAGTATTATTTGCTCTCCTTAGCTCCTCACCAGTCTTTTCCATCCACTCACCTCAATCAAAGGCATCAATACGGTCTCCTACCTCGCCCCAAAGAACCCCTTGCAGAAACTGTGTCAAATCCCCGCACCCAAAATTGCAATTCCTCAATTTGCCACCAAAAACCCAAAAAACCCCAAATCAACCTTTTTAATCAGTTTACTAGCCTAATATCATTGTTACCTTGTTGGTCATCTCATCCCATTGAAGATCTGCCGAGATTGACCGGAGAGAGCCTTCTCCTGCCCCGTAGGGCTAGCTACGAGGCTAAATGGTTTGATGTAGCCTTGAGGTTTACCTTTCTCAGCCTGAGGTGAAATTTCAAGCGCTAACAGGTCACACGAATGTACTATAAATGTATATCATTGTCAAATAATAGATGTACTCTCTTGCTTATCTTTAATATTCTGTTGTTGTCATGTGTGTGTTTGACAGAATTGAGCAAATGGGAGAAGGTAGATGGCCTAAAGTTATCTTCAATGAAGGAATGAGTTAAAAAAAGAAATCATGGATGAGACAAAACAACAAATGGATGTAAAAATGGAATATTTACCTCAATGCATGTCCCAAAAATAGCGAGGAGTTAAAGAGTTTTTGTTATGGATAAATTTCGTAACCATATATGGGGAAAAGAGTTGGGTAGAAAGAAGAAGTATTATGTTCAGGAATTTAACCCCACTTGTGATATCCAACAAAAAGAGTACATTGGAATTAGGGGTGTTTTGAGGTCTAAAATGGGCCTCCTAAGGAAATTATAAAATAATAGTGGAAATAATAAAATAAGATTAGATTACATCATCAGATTTTAGAGGGAATTAAGGCAAAACTATTTTTTCAACTCGTATTTTCAACTTATCTCCATGTGGGTTTACTCAAATTTCGAGCAGAAACACTCGTTGGATGTAGAATTTGATTCCTCATCCAAGGAGTACCCATGTTTCATACTTTCGATGGACCTTGCAACACGAAAAATGAGGAATACATGAAAAACATGATTGCAATCACGTTTTTCATGTATTTCTCATTTTTCGTGTAGTAGGGTCCATCGAAAGTATGCAACAGGGGTACTCCTTGGATGAGGAATTATATTTTGCATCCAATGAATAATTCCACTCGAAATTTGAGTAGAAACTTAGGGAGATAAGTTGAAAATACGAGTTGAAAAAGTAGTTTTATTATTTTATTATTTTTAATCTTTGTACTTTTTTACTCCAAAAATGGTGAATCAATCCCCATGGTTGACATCATCATCTTGAATCCTATTGGTTCTTATAAAGTTTATTTTGGTTGTACATTTTTCTTAGGAGGCCCATTTTAGACCTCAATAATCCCCTAATGAGCTAGCATTCCATGGAGAGTAAAGACTCTTATTGCTCAATTAAGAACTAAATCGCATCAACTATGGTACAAAAGAGGTAGGTGAAAAATAACTAAATAAGCTTGGGAAGAACGAGTGTGTAATTTTGCACTTCTGGGGTAGAGGAATCAGAAAAACAATTCATTTTAGAATGTGATGCTTTCAGAGACATCAAAGACAGTTACAACAATATGTTAACAATGGTTCCTTGTCATTTTCTTTTTAGTTAGGGGATTCTTAGAAGGTTGGGTTTGCTCATCATTAATTTGAATAATAAAAGGATTGAATTGCAAAAGGCAGGGAAGTTTGTGGTCCCATAGACTATTTCTAGTCTCGTGGACATTAAAATTTCATTCATATATATATATATATATATATATATATATATATATATATTTCATATTTTTTTGTAAAGCTCTTAAGAAATAGTTTTTGAATTTTTAGAGTCAGGTTTGTAACTAATTCAAGAATTACTTTTGAAACCAATTCTTGAGCAGTTAGTCGAGAAGAAAATATAAATATCAGAAAGGAACAATCAAGGGGGGTTCAGAGTCTTGAAGTCTAGTTTTTTCATGAAGACAATGTAATGAATAAATATCTCATGAACTTAGTAATAGAATTCAATTTGATTCTAGCAGTGGGTATAGGTTCAAACATTGTTTTCTGTCTTATGTGTGCTATTTCATTTCTATTTTTGCCTCTTTGGAATGGTGTATGATGCAGTAGGTTGTTTCAATTTAGACTCATGAATTTACTTTTTGTACTCATGTGCTTTAAATTTGAAACCCTTAATGAGCGCTCCACGTTCCAAAAATTCATTTACACTTACCTTTTTTGTTCACAATTCTCTCTACAGGGTTGAGATCCAGATTCTTAATTGACAGCGCTAAAACCCTATCTCCTTTACTTTCTTCTACACCACATCCTTAATTTAAGGACTCTGCAACACTCATTTTTTCTGGCCATTCTGGTTCTAAGGCTAAGTTTCTTGAATTAGATAATTCATTGCGGAATTCATGGCATGTCTCTCCGACCACTGGTTTTAACAAATTTCATCAATCTTTAGATGTCCAGGGCATTGGTTCCTTACAACCAGGAACTATCTCTGAGGAAACAACACTGGAAATACTTCTTAAGAAATGAAACATGGAAAACATCATGGACTTTCATTGTTGGATGCAATGCAAGTCTATAGGCCACTGGTCCAATCCTCTCAAGGATCTCGAAAGGCCTACAATACTGAGGTTCCAACTTGGCATATGACCCAATATTCAAGGAGTTCCTCTTGGGCTTGATGCACAAGTACACATGCTCCCAACATAAAACTCCTTAAGTACCCTCTGCTAATTTGCATAACTCTTTTGCTTGTCCTGTGTTTCCCTCAAATTTATTTTAATAACTTCCATTTCTTGTTCCATCTCTACCAGCATATCTAGTCTAATCAACACCCTATTCACTGGATGACTCCAGCTTATAGGATTATTACAACTCCGCCCATAAAATGCCTAAAATGGAATCATCTTTAAGGACTTTTGATACCCATTATTATATTAAAACTCTACCAATGGAAGATACTCCTCCCACTTCTCTTTCTGATGCATGACACACATATTCAACATGTCCTCAAGAATCATGTTAACCCTCTTTGTTTGTCCATCTGCCTGTGGATGATAAGTTATATTGAAATCCAACTCTGTCCCCAACCCTACAAACAACTCCTTCCAAAACCTGGAAGTGAACTTGGCATCTCTGTATGATATGATCTTCTCGAGAATGCCATGCAACCTCACTATATCCTTAATGAAAATTTGAGCTACCTCATTCGCTAAATTAAGAGACTTAACTGCGATGAAGTGAGCTACCTTACTTAACATGTCAACCACAACCATGATGGAATCATGTTGTCTAGATGTCCTCAGAAAACCTATAATGAAATCCATGGAAATGACCACACATTTCCACTCTGGAATCATAATCGGCTTCAATAAACCACCTGAATGCTTACACTTTGCTTTTACTTATTGACAATATGAACATATTGCAACAAACTCAACCACCTCTTTCTTCAAATTCTTCCAATTATAGAGTTTCTTAACTATTGTCAATGTCTTCTGATATCCCGAGTGACTTGTTTATGACTTGACATGAAAATCCCTCAAGATAAGCTTCTTGATCTCACTGTCATCTGGTACATTATTCATGTTTCTGAATCTAACCAATCCATCTACCATGAGATGATACTCCTCATCCATATCACCTGCACCCTATTGTTGTAACCTATGCCTAAAATCCTGATACCTATCATCATTTTTCGATACTTGCAAGATCTACTCCTATAAATCTATCCCATAAGAACTCACTATTTCAATCTGATTCACCTGCACTCTTCTACTAAGAGAAATTGCAACCATATTCTCATTTCCCTTGATGTACCTGATCTCGAAATCAAACTCACTGAGAGTAGACAACTATCTAGCTTTCATGGAATTCAGATTGGGTTAGTCAAACAAGTACCTTAGTCCACTTTGATCACTCAACATAATAAATTGTTTGCCAAGAAGATAATGTCTCCACATCTTCAAGGCATGAATAAAAACTACCAACTTACGATCATGAGTCACATAATTTTTCTCATGCTCATTCAACTTCCTAGACTCATAGCATAACACTTATCCCTCCTACATTAGGAATCCACCAAGTCCTCTCTTGCAAGCATCTATACGTACCATGAACTCTTTATTAGGATCTGCAATCTTCAAGACCAGATCACATGTAAGCAATTGCATCAACTTCTCAAAACTAGTTGCACACTCCTCGGTCCATTCAAAATTCTTCCCTTTTCACTGCAAAGATGTAATAGTATAGGAAATTAGTGAGAATTTCTTAATGAACCGCTTGTAATAACCTACTAGTCCCATGAATGATTTGACCTCATCCACATTGCTAGGAGTTTCCCACTCCATGATAGCTCTGATCTTTTTTGGGTCCACTACTATACCTTCTTTGGAAACAACATGTCCCAAGATATGAACTTCAGTCTGAAAGAAACTACACTTACTAAGTTTGGCATACAATTGATTCTCTTTGAATAGTCTCAACACTATTTCCAGGGGTTTTTCATGCTCTTATTCATTCTCTGAATATATCAATATGTCATCAATGAATACTATAAAAAAATTCCAGATACGCAACACATTATTCATCAAACATACTAAATTAGCTGAAGCATTAGTAAGATGAAAAGGAACCACTACAAATTCATAATTCCCATACCTAGTACAAAATGTAGTCTTATGAATGTCCTCTTCTTTGATGTGTACTTAATGATATCCTAATCTTAGATCAATCTTTGAGAACACGAATGCTCCAAAAACTAATCAAACAAGTCATCAATCTGCGGCAATTGGTAGTTGTTCTTGATCGTCACCTTGTTCAACTGTCTGTAATCAATACACAACCTAAGAGTACCATCCTTCTTATTTATGAACAACACTGGTGTACCTACCCCAAGGAAATACACTTGGCCTAATATATCCCTTATCAATCATTTCCTTAAGCTTCAACTTTAATTCTAATAACTATGGAGTGCTCATCATGTAAGGTTCCCTTGATGTTGGTGTTGCTAAACTTACCAAGTCAATAGAGAAATCCACTTCCCTATGAGTTGGCAACTATGAAATATTTTTTTCAAATATATCCTAAAAATACTCTAAAACAGGATACCTCTTCAAGAATTCAGTGCCCTCAACTTCCTTCCCTTTGTCACTGGAAACATGCATTACAAATAACACACACCCTTTCCTGCAACTACACTTAGCTTGCATAACTGTAACCATTCTCACTGACATAGGATTCCTCTTTCCCTTCAAGATTCTCCTCTCTCCATCATCATATAAGCACTCAATAGTATTCTCGTAACAACCTACTTTGGTCTTGTGAAGGTACAAAAAATCCATACCCAAAAGCATATTTTACAAAGCCAAAGGAAGCACATTTAGATGTGCTGATGTAGGCATACCATTCAACTAAAATGCACAAGCTCTCACCCAATGATGAACTATTTTCTTGGTCCCTATAGCCAACTGCACCAACCAAGACTCTGCATGTACTTCTTTACTTAAGCCACACTTATCCACTAGGTTAGGATTAACATACCTATAATTAGATCCATAATCAATCAAAATGGAAACAACTTGATCACAGAGCTTACCTTCCATCTCAGCAATGGGTGTCTGGTGATCTACCTGATTATTATGAAATGCTGCGTAAATCTTAGGAATACTCTAACCAACATCCCTAATTGCCTACGCTTCCTGAGGAATCTAGATCTAAGATTTGCCACTCTGATACAATGGGAAATCTTTATTGTGATGATCCTTGCCACATATCCAACATTGCAATAGTTCCCTACCACTTCCTTTATTTTGCTTCTCTCCAAGCTAAGATCCATGTCCTTTCTCTATTGTACTGAACTTCTTGTAAGGATCCACATTTTCATTCTCACTTTCATCTTGAGGTCTTTCCCGCTTCGGATTTCATTTTCCTTTGGTCTTGTCATTGCATTTCCAGACACGCTTAGGCTCAATCTTGCATTTAGACTTCTCATAACAATTCTTCAACTTCCCAATAACGTCCTACAATGACCAAGGCTCATCATACTTGTTAAACACACACATGGCAGCAACAAAATATTAAAGATAAGTAGGAGAGTTCATCTATTATTTGGCAATGATATACATTTATAGTGCATTCGTGTGACCGTTGGGTTCCACATCCCAAGGTCTCTTGGACTCTCATGGTTGTTCACATTCTACACCAACCCATATAGGATTAGGTGTCCAACATTCACCCCCTTAATTCGAAGGGTTATGTATGATTCTAAGAAGAGAGCTGTAATACAAAATGTGAAAAAATGCATGGCAACACTAGGCTGAATGTGCTCTCTGAAATGTTGGTATAAAGGGTGGTGGTTTAAGGATGACCACCAACACTGGAACGCTTAGTGCAATTTCCAGAACTCTTCCAAGTCTGGCATGAAGCTCAAGTCTTCTACTAGAGGAAGTGCTCATGATGTTTTGAAGAGGGAAACCTTCAACCATGAAAGGGGGGTCTCACCCCACATAAAAGGGAGAACCTCAACCTGAAAAGGGAAGTCACAACCTGTGATGGTTTAAGGATGACTAACAACTCTGGAATGCTTAATGCAATTCTTGGAACTCTTACAAAACTGGCAAGAAGCTGAAGTCTTCTGCTAGAGGAAGTGTTCCCAATTCTTTGAAGAGGTGTCACAAACTGAAGGCATGTTCAAGGGCATCTTTGTCTTTGGCTACAACTCTGAATATGGTGTGGCAGGTTGTGGCCCAGGCTCGCTTTATGTGGCTTTGAAGCTTGTAGATGACCATCATTTTCCCCCCTGTCAGATACAAGGTGAGAAGATGAAGAAATCTCAACTGCAAGACTGTTCAATACTCTAGAACAAGTTCTGACATATGACGAGAATATCTTCTTGGTTGTTGATGCCCATTGCCAAGAAGCAATCCATACAAGATGAATCTTTGTTCTTGCAAGAGGTTTCTTTCTGAAGCACCTGTTTGAAGAATGATTGGTTTTATGATAGTGCTTACATGGATGAAGATCAAAACAGTGATCTTTTAGATGGCCAACTCAGTCACAATGTTGGCATTTCACAATATGTTGCTATGGAAGAGGGGCAGAATCGGGAACAGTTGAAGATGAACTTTGATGAAGAAATATAACACTCTGAAACTGGATGGGCTTTGAGTAATCTGGAATATGAAAGGACACGTCCTTGTCATATCTAAGACCAGTTTTGTGCTTGTTGCTAACAAGCTCTTCCCAAGGTCTGATGATGGGCTTGGGAAGTGCAAACTAAACTTCTACATATGCATGTAACTTTGTTGCTTTATTGGGTAGTGGATCTGAATCAACTTCAACAATATTGACTTGCTGCTTATGGGAGTTTGTTTCATTGTTCTGAACATAAACAGGTTCAGAATGATGACTCCATTGTTGTAATTCTGCTCGTTGTAGCTGAGATTCAAGCTGCAAAAAGTCAATTTCTCTTGTGCATTTTGTAGACAAACCTGAATGTCTGAGAGAGAGCCTTTGCTAATTTGGAATGTTTCATTAGAAGTAGATTGTATTAGAGTTTTCAATAACTCTAATACTTCACCAATTTGGGTCATTTTCTCCAATGTCAAACTTAGACTTTAAAATTTGTTCACAACTATGAACCAATGTCACTGCAAGGTATTCTCTTTAGCCCCAAAAAATAAAATCCTGAAACTTGTCAACTATAGGGGAAGCACTGATTTTTTTTTTAGTTGACACTTTTTTTTTGCACTTTTTATTTTCAAGCATAATATCAAATTATGGACAAGAATTACAAGCATAGTTTCAGGAAAACCTAGAATGTTATATCAACAAATAAACTATAGCAAATTAGTCCATGTAATAATAATATATAGCCTGAGGGAGTAAATAAATGTGTCTTTTACAGAGATAGCAACTCTCTTGTTCCATAGGTGTTCACCTCCAGGAGATTAGAGAATACTTGGCCTTGCTTCAGATGTATAAGCAACCAATTATTAAGGAGATTTGACCCATCAGTGAGTAAAGGGCCTTAACTCCTTGACAGTGATACGCTCTGCCCACAAAGGACAACTCGAACAATAGCTTGGACAAAGTAAACTTGTCCTCTTTCCCTCTAGTATTGCACCCAACCACTATAGAAGTCACTGTTACAAAACTTAGATGTAGGTTCCTTTCGTTTAGATGCAAACTCGGCCCTTTCCACTAGAAACTTCAACACATTAAACCTCAACAATGTCCAGTCGAAACTCCAACTGTTATGCGTGTTGGAAGCTCCATTGTTTGACCCAGAATAGACAGTATGTAAAGTACGTAGAGGATCTTCAACGACAACTCCAAAAAAATATAGAACCATTCAATATTCTAGATCATACGCTGATCACCAAAAACTGAACACCAGAGCTGACCACGATGCTCCAAATCTCATATGTTGTGCCACAAATGTCATACACTGATCACCAAAAGCCGAACGCAAGAGTTGACCATGATGCTCCGAATCTCATATGTTGTGCCACAAATGTCATACATGTTTCTCAACACATCTCAAACACATTGCTCACATTCATCTACCATAGTACAACTCCAATCGTTTAGTATTCCTTCAATGAAAAATTCACAAGCATTAGAAATCTACCTCAATTCATCATTTGAGGTTCGAGTTCATGTGGATGACTCTCTACAAATACGAGCTTGAAGGCATCTTTTGAGAAGGATATACAACTCTATTTTTTTTTGTTCCTTTGATACAAATTTAAAGAGAGACAATTTTGAGAAGATGAGAGCAGTTTAGAAATTTTACTGTGGTTCTTGGCACAATAACATATTAAATGCATATGACAAGTATCACGGGTATGGTAGCATATGGCAGTGTATCACCAATGTAACCTGGTGTGGATAGATATTAAAAACCAACGTAAAATTCATATGACAGCGGATTGGTATGGGTAGTGGTATGGAATGTGTGCAACACAGTGGTATGGAGGCGTTTTTGTAAACCAACGTTTGTATATTAATACCATAGTTATAAAAAATGCAGCATGGAGTATGGAGTGGGATGGGAGCGGATTGGCAGATTCAACGTATGTAGTGAAACAAAGAAATAGCTTGATATGGAGGCAGCATGATAGAGGCAACGTGACAGAGGCAACATGGAGTTGAAACGTAAGAGAAGCAAAGGTATGACTATCAAATATCCTTGGATGCACACCAGCATTCAGGAAACCTCTCTCTCTCTCTCTCTCTCTCTCTCTCTCTCTCTCTCTCTCTATATATATATATATATATATATATCACAGCGTGGATGGAAGATACAACATTTGAAGTCACGAAGCCAATTCCAATGAGGTGTTTAACGACCTCGAGCTCTACTTGTTTGAGCTTGACGCCTTTGACAGTGCCAAAAAACTAATTGTAATTCGCTCCAAGAACTTGAAAAGTATGGAGTTCCTTCCCACTTCTAGTGAACATTCTGCTGCCAATGGAGCCAATTTTGAACAGGGGTGAGAAGCATTATCTTGCAGAGGGCAGAGACAATTGTCGATGATTCTCTACACATGTGTTTTCTGAAGCTCAAGAATCACTGCCTCTCCACCTCAATTCCCAAAAATTACAATGGTGGAACTTCTAACGTTCGCTTTGTCAAAAGATGGAACCAAGATCCTACTTTCGAAGCTGAGAAGGCCGAGACAAGTGAGGAGATTGCGTGGTGTTTGAGTTTCAATAGGATTTCCAAGTTTGAAAGCAAGGAAAGGCTGAGGCTGTGGTGCCATTCATGGGTGAGACCACAAGTCAATTCCAAACCAAACTCAGATTGGAGCAGCTATGAAACAGCTATGAACCAGGAATAAAACATTCAAGTTTTGCAAAAAGAAGCTAAATTTGGGAAAGAAAAATTGTGCGCAGTCTTTTGGGGCAATAGAAATGTTAGAGGAGTTACACTATATAAAACTAATTTGAGACCTACGCTCTGACTAGTGCAGATAGATTCTGGAAAGTGTATTAAGGCGGTTCATGAAATTCAAGGTATGGTATATCGTTTAACTTTCGACCAACTCATTCAACAACAGAGATTTGACAAAGATGGCAGTCTAGAATAGAGGTATAGGACTGACATGTATAGAAAGGCCACAGAAAAATAAGCTCATATAAACAAGTGGCTCATACTTGAGTAGGGCAGGAGATCACCCGCTCTGATACCATGTTAAACACACACATGGCAGCAACAAAATATTAAAGATAAGCAGGAGAGTTCATCTATTATTTGACAATGATATACATTTATAGTACATTCGTGTGACCGTTGGGTTCCACATCCCAAGGTCTCTTGGACTCTCATGGCTGTTCACATTCTACACCAACCCATAGAGGATTAGGTGACCAACAATACTCAATCTGATCCTTCAA
Organism: Pinus tabuliformis; assembly: GCA_031772625.1. Classification (NCBI taxonomy): domain Eukaryota; kingdom Viridiplantae; phylum Streptophyta; class Pinopsida; order Pinales; family Pinaceae; genus Pinus; species Pinus tabuliformis. Next base: position 2,026,107,899 of record CM062817.1, on the reverse strand, counting down.
TGCTAATGGTAGCCCACTAACAAATCTTTGAACCTTCCTCTTCTCATCCCTAAGATAAGGCACATACCTCAATAGCTCCAGAAATTTAGTCATATACACTTCGTTTGTCATAGATCCCATCTGTAACTCATATACATCCTTAGCCTTACCGTCATAGTATCCCTTTGACAAATACTTATATATGAAAAGTGTCTTGAATTCACGCCAACTAAACTCCTTTGACTTAATGCCTCTAACATGATTCACATATTCCCACTAGATGTCTATTTTTCCCTTGAGACCAAAGATAACTATCTTGGCCTTCATGTTCTTTGAATAATCATGTAGCTCGAAGAACTTATTCATCCCAAGCAACCATGCTTTTTCATCTTCTGGTTTCTTCAACTCTCCATCAAATGTAGGAGGTGTTAGCGCTTGAAATTTCACCTCAGGCTGAGAAAGGTAAACCTCAAGGCAACATCAAACCATTTAGCCTCGTAGCTAGCCCTACGGGGTAGGAGAAGGCTCTCTCCGATCTATCTCGGTAAAATCTTCAATAGGTGAGATGACCAATAAGGTAACACTGATATTAGGCTACTAAACTGATTAAAGAGTTTGATTTGGGGTTTTTTGGGTTTTTTGGTGGCAAATTAAGGAGAGGGCAATTTTGGGTACGGGGATTGGACACAGTTTCTGCAGGGGGTTCCTTGGGGCGAGGTAGGAGATAGTGTTGATGCCTTTAATTGAGGTGGATGGTCAGGAATGAAAGGTGAAGAGCTAAAGAGAGCAAACAATAACTTTGAATTCTCTTTAGACAGTAGAAAACATTGAAATTAAACAAACTTAAAAGCAGAGCATGGCAAGCATGAATTCTTACTTTAACACTTCATTTGTTTAATGTGAAGAAGTAAAAGAAAGGAAATGAGTCACATAACAAGCTTACAAGTACATTGAGAAACACACCATCAACACATGAGTCCACAAGAATCCCAAAGAGGACTGCAAAACCCTGGTCTTCCTTAGCCAAAAATTGCAGAGATACAGTGAATAATACAATGATAGCTTCTCCCTCAAGAGTCCAACCATGAAAATGAGCAAGAAAGTACATAATATAGATGATCTAACCTCTTTCCCTGCCTCCATGGGTCGAGCTCACTATCCTAGGAGCTGTTTCAACCACTTCTAAACTAAGCACTACAAACTAGGCAGTCAAAACAACTTGCCTCTATAAACTTGGAAACCAATTCATTCATTTAATATTTACCCTTTTCATGAATGAATCTTCTAGAAATGTTACATAAGAGTAAAAGTGTCTAAAAAGTACCATAATTACATCAAAGAGAATCATCATTCACCCCAAAAAGTCAAACTGAGTCAAATCTGCGTTTTCTGGGCTGTACAGTGCATTTTTGGAAAATTCTGCCTGACGGGTCGCGCGCCTTTGGAGCCATCTTTGGGGCACTTGCAGGTGGCCAAATTGGGCAAGAGTAGGCTTGTTGGAAATTTCTATGAGTCTACTTTCCAACCCAACTGGAATTTTTGGATTTGGAGTTCATTTGCCCTGTCAAAAATCAAATCTCCCAAGACTGCTTTCTGCAATTCAAAAAAGTGGTAGAAAGTTATTTTTTGCTAGTTTTTTGACTTTCTGGAGGCCCAAAACTTCACCAAATCTCAAGTCCATCCATGAGCATATGTAACTTTGCATGAAAAATATGGAAATGCTGAGTTTTGGTCAAAAGGAGTTGCCATGATGAAGGGTCACGCGGGGTGAGACCCGTTAATGGGAAAAACCTGCAAATTGCCAAAAAATGCCAAAATTCACCCAAAATTCTCAAAATTTCTTGGGATTTGTGCTGTGGCTAGGCTATTTAGTGCCTTGATCCTTGAGTGAAGCCTCAGCCAAGATACGGAGGGGATTTGGCCTCTTTCTCCGTTTTAGTGCCTCGGTCAACCGCCTTTGAAACATTTTCATCTTTGCCTTGCACACATGCATTCTTGCCCAGTAATGGTTCTTCATGTTCCTCAGCAATTTCTTCTCTTGGTTGGCCTTAGCCAACAGCCTCTCCAAGTGTGTATTTACCTGGATGAGCATGGACTCTCGGTCAGCGGGCAATGGGTCACCGGGTCTTCTTCGGTTCAAGATTCGGTCACTACAAATCCTCCACAGCTCATCAAGTGCTTTCTCCTCATCCAACTGTTTGTTTTGCTGCTCCAGGTATGTGATGGTCCATTGTGCACCCTCTAATCTCCTCTGCAAGGCATCATTTTCAACTCTGAGATGCTGAATGACCTCCTTTGCCTCTTGGCTCGGAGAAATGGTCTCAAGATCAACAAGCTCAATATCTGGAACTCCTGATGGCCCCTCATCAATCTTGGGTTGCTTGCCCCTCTGTGCTGCCTGTGCTGCTGAAGAGAGCGAGGCCCCTTCCACCTGATGTGGAGATAACACTCGCTGAGCTGATGATGAAGGCGAGACCCCTTCCACCTGCTGTGGAGATAGTACTCGCCGAGCTGCTGCAAATAAGGCCCTCGGGCCTTTCTGATAGGTAACCAGAGGTGAGGAGCTGACATGTCTAGTGACAGGGATGTCATGCTGCTGGGATGGTCCTCCCTCCTCATGAATAACCTCAGGATGTGGCGGTGATGGTGCTGTGAAAAGCTCACGAGAGATGAACTCCTCCCATGAGATGCCCTGCTGAGCCAACTGATGCAATACTACAAGCTGAATCAAACCATAATGGTACAGGCTCCTATACTGTTATGCCGGGCTCTTCCTCTGCAACATGGGCACCATCCTCTGAATGTTCTGATAAAAGAAAACAGGGATGTTCATCATCCTCACTCGGGTGAAGTGCATCAGGAGGCGAATATGATATGAATATACCTGTGAAAATCTGCCCTCACAGATAAAATAGTGCATGATGAGCCTCATCATGGGAGCATACTCGATCCTGAGAAACCTGAATGGAAACACACCTGCCAAATGTCTCATGAATGGTGGCCAGACAAAAGGCTCAAAGTGAACATTATCCAGCACCTTACGCTTATTCCACACCTCCCCAACATTAGGTATCCCTGTGGCATGTGAGATCACCTCGGGTGTCAATGTAAAGTTCACCCCTGCAAGGTTGACATGTCCATCATGCAAGTGTAAAACAAATAAGCGAGCCAACTCTCTGTGGTGCTGAATCCGAGAGATTCTCTCACAAAACTCGTAGCAAGACATATACTGGAAACATGTGACTGCCATAGGACAGGCCTGTAACTCTACTAAAGAGGTGGGCTCCTCTCGCTTATGATGTCCACCCTTTCCACCCTTATGAGGCCTCCTCTGTACCTCAATCTTTGAAGCTGATGACTGGTCATCACTTTGCTCATAAGTTTCGGTTTCTGACATTGTTTAAGGAGCAAAGTGGACAAACTGTACTGCTGTTTCTGCCTGTAAAAAGTTGATTTATATGCTCAAGCGATTTGATGATTTAGAGGGTGCTTGAGCAAATTTGAAATGAGTTGGGAGGAAGGTTGCTTGACGGGTCGCGCACCTCGCCCAACAGGTCGCGCGGGCCTGACGGGTCGCGCCCTTTGAAAATTTGAACTGCGGGAAACCTCCTGACGGGTCGCGCCCCTCTGACGGGTCACGCGCCTAGCCTGACGGGTCGCGCGCCTGTCTTGCTCCCAATTTCGACCAGTTTCGCCCAAATTCGCTTGGAAGCTCGCCCAATCTCCCTTGCAAGTGTTTTGGATGCACAATGAGAGTAAGAGGAGGGAGATTGGGTCTTTATAATTTCCATTTGAATAAATTTCATGCTCAAACCCATTTTCTAATGTTTCTCTTTGACACTTTATAAAACTGACTTTTTTGGTTTCCTTTGTCCTGAAATTGACTCATTTAGTGCTTTTGCTTGATTCTTTTTGCAGGTAGATCATCTGAGGGATCTTGGCAAGGGGACCAGGGTTGCATATTGTCCACTGAAGTCTTTTGAAATTTCATCACTTTTTACAAACATTTGAAAAATGACCTTGGCTTTAAAAACAAAGTTTTTAAATCCAAGGTAAAAAATTAACTGTACAAAATAAAAAATTTCGAATGAACATCTTTACAATCATCCCTCTGGCTTGTTGAGCATTTATTGACCTTCAAAAACATGACCTTGTAGACATTTTTGACCAAAACCCTAGACCTAGGAAATTGACCTCAAGACAAGACAAGACAAGCTTTGAAAGAGCTTAATGACTGAAATGACCTGATCCAGCAATGCCAAGAGGGGTAAAATATACCAGCTCCTCCATCAGGGTTATGGCATGCCTAATGGGATGCAAAAATTGACACTGATGAGACACCTACATATGCAAATGCAAAGAGTTTTGATCGCTGATGGAGGGCTCAAGACTGACTCTAACAGGAGGTTTGGCTTTCTTGAACTCATCTAGAAAGTATCCCATCTCACTCCTTCTATAAGGATGATAGTGATGATAACCATAATGCCTATATGAACTGGAACTAGAATATAACCCATAAACACTACCTCTCCTCTCAGGTGTATCCATCCATCTACCACCTCTGACTGTGTCATCCCTATCCAACCTGTGTCCTCCATGAGACTTGCTACCACATACCCCATTAGTCCTTTCCTCCTATCCATAATTGATCCATGGTTTCCCCTGTCTCTGCCAATCTGATAAATTCTAATGTATGACCACATTAACCTCAAATTTCTTTTCCTGAGCCTTGGAAAGTCTTTCTTGTGACTGAATTATCCTTTCATTATCTACCTTGAAACTTCTAATTTATGTCTTCATACTTCTCAAGGTACCTGTTATGTTAAGAGAATACTCTTCCCCATGCTGCTCAGTTGATCTATAAGGAGAGTCATGTGAACTGTAATCCACCATTATGATTGTCATCTTCGATCCTCTATCTTTTACAAACATACCATGTCGTATAAAGCAAGTATAAACATGATCAAACATACCTTAGTGAAGTTCAAGGGAGGTTATCTCATCTGCAAAAATCAGTCCAGATTAGCATGATACATATATATACATATTCATATCGACATATCGACATCATGCATGATAACACTAAATGCATATAATGACCTCATGCATGATAACCATAACCATTACAATGCACACATAACAACATGAATCTAGTCTATCCATTCCAAGTGTTTGAACTTGGAAGCTCTAATATCAATCCGTAATGACGCCACCCCACATTTACTCACTTTTACAAACCCTCCAGGTAAATGTGAAGTGAGGTGCCACTATGACATGGACCGACCTCCTAGTTCCAGTTAAGGAAGTGGGGTCTATAACTAACCACATACTAACATCATATAGGGACTACAGGTCACTCAGAAGTTGAAAAACCACCCTAGGTGATCAACCCCTGAGTTGGAACCCTTTTAGTGACCTAAGCCTATAACCACAACCTTTACACTACCTGCATGCGGTTGTGAGTGTCCAACTACACCCACAAGCCTTGCTCCATATTCTCCAATTCAAAGTATGTAGTTCCAGGATTTGAGTCACTTTTCTAGTCTAGTCTCCAAACCACCACCCAGAACTTCCTGTAACTTTGTAGAATCATATTTAACATGAAAACAATGCTAATCATTCAAACTTGAATTAGAAACTTGACCTAGATTGACTAGATTATACTAGGAATTTCATCAAACACATCCTAAACATGTAAGATACAAGTCATGCATGCATATCTGAGTGTAAATCTTTGTACTTTAGCTAAAAATCAATGAGAAGTTCTAATTCCCTCTCAAGTAGTTGCAACAACACTTGTTAGCCCGTGCATTCATAAAACATTCATTAACTTATCGAAGCATAACAAGATCCATAACTATAACATGTTATAGAACCACGCTTATAACCAACATATAACCATAATATTAACCATGAAATAATATCTATCAAGGAAACATAATAACAAGTATAAATTCTCATAAATAACAATAGGAAAATAACTCTTATTAACTTTGGTAAAAACCAACCAAGTCAGAGACTTCCACGTACCACCCGAACATAGATTGAGTTGAACCAAATATTTCTTTCAACCAATCACCCCCATGCCATATTCCAAGCATGAATGTGGGACCTAATGGGATGAACCAATACATAAACAACCAAGGGAACCCAGAGGTTAAACCACGTCCACCCTCAAACTACCGTGATCCCACCAAAACCGGTCAAGAGATCACAAAACGAAAACAAACTTAGATGCCTCAAAATTTCTTCACTATACCTTGAGGATTTTTCCTGTCTCCACCCACCTATTGAGGGCTTCCTAGAGAAAACCATCTCCACCTCCAATCCTTAGGAATTTTCCTAAGATCACCTTAGTCAGTTCCAAAAACTTTCGGCAATCCAAAGCTCAACCAACAAATGAATCCCATCACACCATGACTATCCAAGAAATTGCAAGGCAAGGTTGAAACCAATTTCAAACCTTGCAAAACCCATGAATTAGAGAAATTTTGAGGTCCAAAATGGGCTTCCTAAGGAATATTATAAAATAATAGTGGTAATAATGAAATAATATTATATTACATCACCAAATTTTAAGGGAAAAAAGAAAAAAAAATGCAACTCGTATTTTCAACTTATCTCCCTACGATTTCACTCAAATTTCAAGTGGAAGGACTCATTGGATGCATAATTTAATTCATCATCCAAGGAGTACCCATGTTGCATACTTTCGATGGACCTCGCTACATGAAAAATGAGAAATACATGAAAAAATGTGATTACAATCACGTTTTTTATGTATTTCTAATTTTTCATGTAGAAGGGTCCATAGAAAGTATGCAACATGGATACTCCTTGGATGAAGAATTAAATTATGCATCCAATGATTTTTTCATGTAGCAGGGCCCATAGAAAGTATGCAACATGGATACTCCTTGGATGAAGAATTAAATTCTTCCAATGATTTTTTCATGTAGTAGGGTCCATAGAAAATATGCAACATAGATACTCTTTGGATGAAGAATTAAATTATGCATCCAATGAGTTCTCCTGCATGAAATTTGAGTAAAACTCTAGGGAGATAAGTTGAAAAAGTAGTTTTTTTTTTTAATCATTTTACTTTTTTACTCCAAAAATGGTGAATCATCCCCAATGGTTGATATCATCATATTGAATCCTATTGGTTCTTATAAAGTTTATTTTGGTTTTACATTTTTGTTTTGAGGCCCATTTTTACCTCAAAATTTCTCTAATTCCAATGACAAAAAATGAACCAAATAAACAAATGCATGTACCATGCATTCACAACTCAACTAGGAAATCACACATGCAACATGTTATCTGCAAAATCCTCTTGTTGAAGTTGTTTATCCAACCTTCTCAATGATTTCCTTGCTTGTCTTTTTCAATTCCTTTGCTTGCTTGCTTTCTCATCTTGGTGGTCCTCTCTCTATCTCTCTCTATGATACTAATTCCAAAGCCAAACTAAAAAAAAGTTGTTAACTAATCCTCATAAGCCTTTTTATCATTGAGGTCTCTATTTTCTTCATTTTCTTTAATTTTCCTTCTTATTTCCATAGCATGAAAATATGTGTCTCTTCACCTTCATTTTCTCAATTTTCCTTTGCCAATGCCTTTGCCAATTTCCTTAGCCAATAATAAACCTAAAATGATGCCCACTATAGTGCTTTGCCCAACATTCAACCAGGAATATGTGTCCCATGACCTTGGTATTATTTTTCCTTTATTGACCTTTATTACATGAAACTTTAACTCAGGGCTGTTATACTAAATTATCCAATTGGTTTTCCTTGACTTCTAAAATAATACCAAACACACTTGACATAAATTACATAAAAAATGATAATTTGAGCCTCGATGATGCAACGACTATTGAGCGTCGAGGCATCTTGATTGTTAAAACATTAATCTATAGGACATACAAATGCCTCTTTCAGACTAGAAAGAGATCTAAGGACCAGCTGAACCATTTGTGATCCAAAATGGATTTTGGATAGACTCCTAAGTCTAAGTGTTCCTCACAGAGGAAAATCAAAGTCCAAGGAAGTTCTTGGACATAGCCCCATTGTAGAGATCTTTTCATTCTGAATCTACTGCAACTTGAATGGGAAAAAGTGGACTTAGGATGCAGAAGTTATCACTCAAAGAAGATGCCCTTTGTTCTTTGGAAAAAGAGGCAAAATCCCCTAAAAATGGAAAAAAAAAACCTTATAAAGGGAAATTGCACTGGAGAAGGGTCAAAGAGGTGGACTTAAGCGGAAAGGGGAGAAACCCCCGATTTTCGATCTCCAATATATCGGGTTGGAGATAGGCCTGTGTGCGATGGCGGGACCTCGGGATATGTGATACGCTGATTGTTGATGATCGAATTGGAAAATCGGTATCGGCGATGGCATGAGACAAAGGATTGACCCCTCAGGCCGATGTGACTTGCGATTGCAATTTGTTGCATCGCAACAATATACAAGGAGCGATAAAACCTGACCCGAAGGGAAATTTAGGCGCGATCTATATAATTTGAGTTCTGTAAAGGTGGATTTCAGGCGGCCCTCAAGTGGTAAATGGTTTTGGGTTGGCTCCGCCCACTTCCACACACTGGTTGACATGTGGCTGGCGGAGGAGAGAGGAAAACCGCCTTTTCGGGCAGGTAACCCCCATACTCCTAAGCCACCTGAAATTAGATATTGATCGTTGATGGAAGATCCCGTGGATCGACAGTGGGGATTACGCTAGTGACAAAAGGTGGACCCAAAATGATTATAAAATGGATGCGATAAATTTTGAAATCCGACAAAAGAATTTTTATGGGTTTTTCAATGATTTCCCGTGTATTTGGGATTTTAGCCAATATGCCTATGCGATGCGATATAACACCTAATGGTGGACCCGATAGGGATTTAGGGGCGATTGAATGGGATTTCAAGTCCGAAAAACACACCCGATAGTGTATTTTCAGGAAAATACCTGTGTAATGGATTTTTCTCTATTTTCGACTTATTGCTTGGAAAATGGCCCTGATCCCTTGTAATAGCTCCTAATCATCATTCCACATTACAAGCGGGTGTTTTTGGCAAACGATGAGGCCTTTGAAAGCCACAGAGTTGTAGAGCCAGATGCCCAGTCAAACAGACAACGCAGAGAAGCCACAAAGCCACAAGGGAATGATTGAACGCAGGAAATGGCTGGGGAAGCCAAAAAGCCAGGAAAATGCCTCAAAGGAGCCCAAAGAGCTCAATTGAGGGGAAAGAAGTTGCAAGCTAAAGGTAGAGAGCAGAGAGAGAGAAAAGCTACTACGCAGAGCAGCTAAGGGAGTCTTTGGGGTCACTTGGAGTTCAAGTGAAAAGCCAGAGAGCTGAAGGTTGCAGAAAGCCAAAGCTAGAGCCAAAGAAGCTAAAGCTGAAGAGCCAGAGCCAGAGCCAGAGCCAGAGCCACGAGCCAGAGCCAAGAGCCAGAGCTAGAGTCAGAGCCAGAGCCAGAGCCAAGAGCCAGAGTGAGAGCCAGAGCAAGAGCTAGAGCTAGAAAGTTGAGAGCTTCAGAGCCAGGGATAAAATGGTGTCTAAACCCATTGTTTCTGTGTAAAACAGTGGAGTTGAGCCAAGAGCTTGTAAAAAGAACTTAGACCATAATCCCAGAGAGCCTAGTTGAGTTGACTAGAGCTCAAGGAGACGTAGCCCAAGAGTTTTGGGTGAACTCCATATTAAATTGCTGTCTTATGTGTTTTCTTATTACTGCATTTGTCTACTGTCATATGTATTTACATATCAGCACAAACAACAGAATTTTAAAGGCATATAAATAGTTTAAAACAAACATAAGCATACACCTATATTTTCAAGCATATTATCAATTCCTCATTGGTTAATCATAAATACTTGGGAATAAATAAGCTTTGGAAGTGGGAGAGGTTCTTGTAAGTTAAACAAGAAGCCTAAGTGCCCCATTTTCAAATCAAGTGGTATCGGAGCTTAAGTTTGATTAACCACACCTTCAAAGAAGGTTATATCAGAATGATTGATTGACAAAGCAAAGATTGCTTGTATGAAAGGTGTTTAAACAGTCAGAGGTTGATTGTATGCTTGCTTGCAAACTGACTATTGTTTAAGTTTGCAGAGGTGAAGGGAAAGCTATTGATAGTTCAGTCTAGGAAGGATAAGAAGGAAGAAGGGATGAAGGCATTCTTCTATCCCAAAGGACCTCAAAGAAATCCTTGGAGCATAAGAGGTTTGTTGCAAAAGGTTGTTGAATAAGCTCTTTATTAATCTTGTTTGAAGTTCTTTTGTTCATTGGCATAATGACAACTTCTACAAGTGAGTCCTTGAATTCTTCTTTCTTCATCACAAGAATCTTTGATGAAGACTTGAAGCAAGACTTGTCCACCATGATGGATATGGTGAGAGAAATTTATGAGGATGGAAGGAAGAGCAACATACTTAGAGAACAGTTGAATTCCATGAAGGAAGAGAAGCAGTTGCTTTCTGACAAATTGCAGGAAATGGAGAGGCAACTTCATATTGCAAATATGAACCTGAGAAGGATGCATGAGTTGGAGACACAACTATTTGTTGCCCAAGAATCCTTAGTCAAGTATTAGCTTGAAGAAGAGGTAAACCATTCTAGTTTGTCTTCAAATTCCTCTAAGAATGCTTATATTGGTTCTTTTGAAAAACATACCAAAGGCATAGGTTCCAAGCTAATGTCCAAGATGGGCTATGAAGGAAAAGGCTTGGGTAGACATGCACAAGGTGTTGTTGAACCAATAATAGTTGAGGAAAGACCTAAGTATTTGGGTCTTGGCTATGGAAAAGCTTATGGAGAAAGTTCCAAAGCTGCCATGAAGGCCATTAAAACAGCTCCAAGAAGGAGTTGCATTGTAGAGTGTGAAGACTGTATTCAGGAGGAATGCAATAGCTTGAAACATCATTTGTAGGATACAGGTGTTCAGAAGCACACACTTGAACCAAAGAGTTGTGGAAACTCTGAAAGCCTTGAAGATATTGATGGTGTTCCAAAGGGAGCCACTTCTTCATTTGCTTCACCTCCTCATGAAGGCAATAAAGGTGAAAGTGAAAGGTATAAATCTGGTTCTAAACATTTTCCTTTTGATTGTGCAAAGCATGATAAATTTCCACATATGTATGGGAAAAGAATTGCATGTTCCTTTTGTGGGTTGGATAACCATAATGTTTCTAGATGTTGGAAGAGAATGGCCACATACAAGAAACTTTTGAAGGAAAGAAGCAGGAAGCCAAAGGTCCATTAGACAAGGCAAATCATGCTGTCAAGAGCACATACAGTGCACTTACTGCCATAAGCAAGGACATCTTGCTGCAAAATGTTGGACTCTGAATCCAACAATGCTTCCACAAAAGCTGAAGAAAGTGGAAAGAGAAGATGGCAGAAATGGAAAGGAAGATTCCATGAATGATGTGTCTCAGGATGATTCACATGATGATGCTGATGTGCAGACAAAGGTAGTACCTTTGAAAAGGATTGGTAAGAAATCATTAGAGTTCTTATCCGATTAATATTGCATGTCTATTGATGCATCTACATTATATTTCATTTCAGCTTCGAAAGTACAGTGTGCTTAAGTGAAAGTTGAAGTATGAAATGCATGCATGAGTAGGAGATGCATGAACACAGGGATGTTGATGATTTCCTTGTTTTTGAACATGTATGTGTAATTAACTTGCAGGGTTGATTGCTTTGACATGCATGTGATGCCATGTTAACCTGGGAGAAGTTAAGTTGGTCTCCAAATGGAGATAATGATGAAGTGTTTCATCTTTTGAAAAGAGTCCTAATAGTCTTTTTCTACATGCTTGACTTGAAGGGTCATTTGTTTAAAGGCATGTTCTGTGGGCTTGTTATCTAGTCCATCATTTGTATGCAGATGTAAGGCATGGAGGTGTTCACCAAAGGTGAAAGTTTTTTCTTTGGTTGAAGTAGGAGGATATGCCATCCATTTGTTGTCTATATTTCTGTTGTTGTTGATAACTTGTCAAATAGATACAAATGAAAGTTTTATGAAGAAGATGTATTTCACATTTGTTTGAGCCACCTTGGATCAATGATCAAGGCAGAGAAGTTCAAACTACCTTTTATGACCATTTCAATAGAAGTTCTGCAGGAAGGCAAGAAGGAAGACAGTTCTTCCTAGGAAAACCAGCCCACCCAGGAGGGGAAGTGGTCAGAGACTTTGGTTCAGAGGAACCATGCAAGGCAAGTCTGTGGAGGTTGAAAGAAGAGGGTGTTGTTACTCTCAGGTAATGTTCAGATCAGTATATCGTTCTTTTGGAGACCAAAAGTTCTTTTAGTGGGAAGGCGTGATCCAAAATGGATTTTGGATAGACTCCTAACTCTAAGTGTTCCTCATAGAGAAAATGAAAGTCCAAGGATGTTCCTGGACATAGCCCCATTGCAGAGATCTTTTCATTCTGAATCTACTGCAACTTGAATGGGAAAAAATGGACATAGGATGCAGAAGTTATCGCTCAAAGAATATGCCCTTTGTTCCTTGGAAAAAGAGGCAAAATCCCCTAAAAATGGAAAAAAAACCTTATAAAGGGAAATCGCATCGGAGAAGGGTCAAAGAAGTGGAATTAAGTGGAAAGGGGAGAAACCCCCGATTGCCAATCTCCGATATATCGAGTCGGAGATAGGCCTGTGTGCGATGGCGGGACCCCTGGCTATGCGATATGCCGATTAACGATGATCAAATCGGCAAATCAGTATCAATGATGGCATGAGACAAAGGACGGACCCCCCGGGCCAATGTGACTTGCGATTACGATTTATCGCATCGCAACGTCACATCATAGCGATATAAAAGGTGTTAGAGTTGGTCTGGTCAGTCCTCCGTCAAAGATCAAAACTCTTTATGCATTTCATTTTTAGGTGTCCCGCTCCATTCACTCAGCTGCATTCTGCTAGGGGCATGCCATAATCTGATGGAGAAGGTCATGCTAGTCATTTCCCCTCATGTCTGGCTCCTACTGGCTTATGTCTTTGTGTCAAAAAATCAAAAACTCCACAACAGTCAAGGTCTGGTCCTTCAACAAAAAAGGTCATTTTTGGTCATTAGGTCTAGGGATTGATCAATTTGGTCTTTAATATGTCCAGTAAAGCCATGCAGGCCAGAGGGATGTTCTTGCAAAGTAATGATCCGCAGAGTTTCATCATCATGATGATAGACTTCGACTATTCTTCAAAACTCTATTTTGAAGAAAAGTCAAATAGTGTCATTTGTGACAAAATGTTCAAAAAGAGTCGACAGTTAATTCCTTCAAGTGAAGTCATGATTCCCGTGACCAGATGCTCTGTCATGCAATCCCTGCAAAAAGTGTCGAAAATTTCATCGTTTGAGCCAAAATTTCAGAGAAAGTGAAAATCAAGGTTATATTAAAATTAGTGAAAAAGTGTTGAATAGGACATTAGAAAAGTGGGTTTTTAAAAAAGTAAATTTAAAACATCACTACCAAGGCTATATATACAAGTGTTCATCAAAATAAAAGGTCATTGTGCTAATCCAAGCCTTGGAGAAATGTTGCAAAGGGTGTGAGTGTGCATCGTGAGCGTTTGAGGGAGTTGGAGGCAGTTTGAAGGCGGGCGGCGCACACAGGCAGGAGCGCGGTGCACTCACCGGGCGCGGCGCACATAGAGCCCACCCATAGTTCAAAATTACCACTAGCGCGGCGCACTGGGCTTTGCGCGCGGCGCACAGGGAAAAATGCCCAAAACTTTGCCAAATCGCCTCAAATTTTTTGTGGAGCTCCTCTATTTGCAAGGTAGGCTACCTAAATTCAATTGTGCACCAATTTTTATGGGTAATATGATGATTTTATGCCTGTAATAAAATGAAATTTTTTTTCATAAAGCAAGCACAAAGAAGACACCAAAGAAAACCATTATGCTAGGGTTTGTGCTACAGTGATATTGCTGCCAAGGTTATTCTTCCTACCCTACCCCTGTTCCTTATTCCCCTATGCCATTTTTGTCCCCATAATCACTACCATAACCCTACCAAAATAACACTCCCTTTCCCCTCTTCCTATTGCTAAATAAATCCCAAACCCTACCTTGCAAACCCTAAAACCTTACCTTGCCCAAAACACAAAACCTACCCTATCAAAATACCCCAAAACCCCCTGTATATCCCTAAACAAAATTCTCCTATACAACCCTATTCCCATTATATTATCCCCCTCCTAATACTCCCTTTTTAATTGTCCCCTTGGTGGTAGATTGTCAAAACAAACTCCAGCTTCACTATAATCAAAGGGCAGCCTAAATTCAGTTTACAAACAGTAGTCATGGCATCCGAGGTTTCATCAGAATATGAGGAGGAGACCCACAGTGATACAGCTTCAGGAAAACAGGTCCCCAGGAGACATCACCAGAGTGGCAAACACGTTAGAGATGAGCCAAACACCCTCACCGAGTTGCAAGCATGCCCTCTTGCTATGTCATGTTTCCAACACTTAGCATGTTTTGAATTTTGTCAGAGGGTGGCAAATGTCAGAGTTCATCATGAGTTGGCCCGTCTTTTTGCACTTCACCTACATGGAGGTCAGTCTATCTTGGCTGGGGTCACTTTCACATTGACACCCAAAGCCATATTAGTGGAAACATGCATACCAATTGTAGGAGAATAGTGGCATAAGAAGAAGAAGGTGGAGAGGCATCATTATGAGCCTTACATTAAGGCCAGTTGTTTGAGTCAGCTTACAAGAGTCTTCCCATTCAGATTTTTGAGAGATGAGTATGCTTCGCTCATGAAATTGATCATGAAATACTTGAGTTGTGAGGGGAGGTTTTCTCGCCTTTATGCCTATCACATCAGGTTGCTCATGCACTTTACCAGGGTGCGAATGATGACCCTCCCATTTTTTATCTGCGGGAACATAGAGAGGATGAAAAATTTCATGCAGCACAAGACCCCTCGATAGCAGCTCAACAGTGTTTATCACTTTGCTCTTATCCGGATTTTGGTGGACCATCAGTTGGGATCGCAGGGTATTGCTTGGGAGGACTTCATCTCCCGCGACTTCTTCAGCGCTCCACATGTAGTATCAGAGGCAGAACATGAGATAGGTGGCCCATCTCATCAGTATGAGCGACATGACACTGTTATTATGCCAGTATACATCACCTATCAGAGAGGCAGTAGACCCTTATTTGCAGCAGCAAAGTGAGTGTTATCTCCACCCGGGGTGGAAGGGGCCTCTCTTCCGACATCGGCATCACATGAGCAGGGCAGAGGTAAGGAGCCAGTGTTGGAGGAAGGGCCATCAGGTGAACGAGAGACCGAATTTGTTCTCCTCCACGATGATGAGACAGATGCAGAACGAACAAATGCAGAGCTTACAGAGATCATCCAGGAGCATCAATCAGTGAATGAGTCCTTATCCCTTGACTTGGAGAGGGAAAAGTGGAACATGAAGTACCTGGAGCAAAGAAACAAGCAGCTTGAGGATCAGCAGGTGATTATGGAAACATTCGCGAGCATCGCCAAGCTGCTCAAAGGAGAAGAGTTGAGCTCACATCATTGGAGCAAGAGATAAATGAGGATCGGGAGGCCCATCTCGAGAGCATGAACATGCACTTGGAGAGGCTGCTGGACAAGGCCGATCAGGACCTTGCCTTACTGAGACACATGGCTTATCGTTACAGGACACGAAACATGAGTGCAAGGGCCCAGATAAGGAGCTTGAAGGCGAAATTGAGGAAAGCAACAAGAAAGGAAAAATAAGAAAAAGAGAAAGATCAGCTTTGAATCTTGGTTGAGGCTTCCTTAGCCTATCACAACACCCCATAGGGAACCTCCAGCCCAAATTTCAAGAAATTTGGGGAATTTTTGGTCACATGACAAATTTTTGGGCAAAAAACAGGGTTTTTCTCCCAGTGGCGCGGCGCTAAAATTATAGAGCTCCAAATGAGGAATGGTTTGCATTTTTGGATTCAGCATGGAAAATCATGACTAACTGTGCCCAGACAAGAAATTTTAGCAAGAGATGAGTCTCCAAAAGGTCAAAAAACACCCAAAAATGACCTCTCTGCCACTTTTTTGACACATAGGAAACAGTCTTGGGAGAATGAAGATTTGGAGGGGCAAATGAGCACCAAATTCAAAAATTATAGTGGGGTTAGAAAGTAGATAGGATAGGCTTTCCAACAAGCTCACTTGGGCACATTTTGGATATCTGAAAGTGCCTCAAAATAGGCCCCAAAGTAGTGCAGCGCACAAAGAAAATGGCGCGGCGCACAGAGGAAAAATTGCCCAATTTGCTTCCGTTTCGCGAAATTTTGGTTCGTGACTTCTCCAAGTGGGCCCACTCATCTACACTTCGGTTTTTTTGGAACCAAAGGTGGCATTTAAAGTTAATTTTCTCCAGATTGGCTTCTATCCAAGTGGCGAAAGAAGGCAAACTGTCACCCAGGCCAAATGTCATGTATGTAGCGCTACACCTGTAGATGATGGTTGGCTCTCCATCTCCATTTTGCAATGATTCGAGTAACTCCCCAACCCTTGGGCGTTCTATCTCTTCCTTACACATTATATATATTGTATGCAAACTATTTGCAAAGGGTTGGTTGGCGTGTAACTTCTGGGAGACTTTGGGAAAGAAACTTTGTTTCTTCACTATGTATTTTTGACAAAGAATTAATGAAAGGGAGCGGCTCTGTTTCATGAGATTCTTGTGGTTGTGAGTATAGAAAATGTGTCTCTTATGTTTTCATATGTATTTCATTATGTTTCATAATTCAATTCATGTTCATTTCCAGTGAAATTTTCTGAGTGAGATTAGGTAGAATTCAATTTTATTGCTCTGCCTGTGGGAAAATTTCATGTTCAGTGTTTTTCTTCTGTTGAAAAGGATTCATGTAACTATGCCCTTTTCACTTTCTTCAGCAATCTATTCATGCCGTATTACCTCAAACTAAATTGCTACATTTTCTGCCTGCCTTGCCTCACGAAATAATCTGTGCCTTTGTATTAAATTCTCTGTTCTTTGCTGATCGTTGGTCCCATACAATCCCAGAAGCTCGGTCATTCATAAAAATTGTTTATTGTATCCCTATTCACTTACTATCCTAAGATCAATATTTCACTGTAAGTCATCTCAGACCGTTTTTGCTTATATATTCACTGAGCGTGACTTGGAGAGAGCACTCTCCTATTCTGGTAGGGCTAGCTACCAGACTGAGCGTGGTTTGTGGTTACCCTAATTTTTGTCTTCCTTCAGCCTAAGGCAGATTTAGGTGATAACATAGCGGCGACTCCACTGGGGACAAAACTGAAATCAAATCCCCTTGTTTCATAATAATTCTAAGCTTCCGGATGATGAGCTTAGGATTGGAAAGACTGAGTAAGTTGGTTGTGTCCTGTGATTTTTCTCAATAGCATGCTGGCTTCGAGACGATATACCAGAGCCAATCCAGACCCGGATCCTCCTCATATCTACGAAAACACCAATTTGATTCTGAGACTCCTTCATCAAGAAAGCACCATAACTCCTGTGTTCAAATCCCATTCATGTCCCGACATTGTTGAGTATCTTGAAGAGCTTGAGTTTGACGAACGGTTTGAGATATCATTATTCGAGTCTAAATCCGAAAGGGATGTTGATTATACTGTCCCCAATCCTCAATTTCTTGTATACCTCGAAATAGAAAGAGCTAATCGCTTAATTGATAATTATATTGCGGCACAACCCCAAACTCTAATTGCTAGCCCCTTACAAACTGTGCACACTCCTCCAACACCTCCAAGGCCAAATCCAACGAGAATGATGGCTGCCTGTTTTGCACCCCTTGTTCTGCCCCAAGTTCTAGATGATATGCCAGCGGATTATCAAAGTAAAATCCTGTTTTTTGATGGCACTCCTAACAACATTACTGCTCAGCAACATGTGGACAAAATGGCAAACTTCTATGAACTCCATGAGATCGATGCAGAGAATGTGGCAATGAGACTCTTTGTACAGACATTTGCAGGTGATGTGAGGAAGTGGTTCAGAGGTTTGCCGGCAGCAAGTATCACTACCTTGGCCGAACTACAAAGACAATTTTTAAATCGATGGGAAGTGAAAAAGAATCCCCTTCAAATTCTGGCTGAATATGAACAAATCAAACGAAACGCTGGTGAGTTGGTCCAAGATTATTGTGTTAGATTCAATACAGTTTACAACGAGATTCCAGATCATCTAAAGCCACCTGTGGGACTAGCTATGATGAAATTTCCGAATGGTTTTGATGCTGACATGGCCTACCAATTAAGAGAGAGAGAACCAGCCACAATGGAAGACATGCAGAAAATTGCGGTCAGCGTTGAAGCAAATTTGCCGTCCAAAAGAGCTAGAGCGAAAGTAGAAAATAAAATCACTATGAAAGAAGAGTCTTCTTCAATGGATCAACTACTCAAAAAGGTAGAGCAGATGCTTGAAAGGGTGAAGCTCGACAAGCTTGAGCCACAAGTTAGAAATCCTAACTTCCGTGGCCAGCAGTAGCCACAATATAGAATAAGACAGAGAGATCAGCAAACTCAAGAACAGACAGCACAATAACCGGTACAAACACCTTTGCAGCAGAATTTTCTGCATGGACCGGAGTCAGATGAGGACGGGAATGTAATAGGCGAAGAAAACCACCTCTTTACTCCAAATGAGCTGCCTACTTACATTACCGAAGAAGAAGAGTGTGCGGTGAGTTCAGCTGCACACAAAGACACGGATTTCATTCTAGCTAGTGACACTGTTTTAGAAGAAGAATCAGAGGAGTATCAAAGGGGGTATATGAATGCTTTGTCCGCATAGCAGCAACGATATTCACTTAAAAACAGAGATGTGCCGGCCAAACCAATTCAGAAAAAGAAAGAGGTTGAAGCAGTAAAGAATGATTCATCAACTACACAAAGAAAAGGAAAAGAGGCAGTTGGTTTGGAGAGCAGAAAATCAAAATCAGCAGAACAATCACAGCGGCAAGCTGCATCAAAAGAAAAAGAAAAGAAAGAGATCCCAGTCAAAGAGGTAGAAAAGACTCCCGCTTTTAGCTTAGAGAATGAGATTTCTAAGTTAAAGGTATCCATCCCCTTGACCGAAATAATGAAGAATAGCAGTTATAGAGGACATATATCTAAAATCTTGAATTTGGACCTAATGTCCGACATGGTAAATGTAGAAGATGATCAACCTAAAATGATTTTTGGACCAGCATCAAATGGTGAGTCTCCTGACAACGATGTGCTACCCTTCTATATCAGTTTAAGATTGTATTATTTTGTGTTACATAATGCCATGTTCGATTCCGAAGCTTCTCACAATCTCATTCCCAAGGCTATCATGGATAAGCTCGATCTGGACATCACCCGACAGTACCACGATCTCTATTCATTTGATTCCAGCAGAGTGAGGTGTATAGGACTCATCAAAGACTTGGTTGTGAGTTTGGATCAGCTTCCCATGAAAAATGTTTTGATGGATGTGGTGGTAGCAGATATTCCTCCAAGGTTTGGCATGCTTCTTTCCAGGTCTTGGGTAGCGAAATTGAAAGGGACACTACAGCTGGATTTCTCCTATGCAACAATCCCGGTGTCGAGAACAAAAAATGAAATATATGATCACAAGCAAGGAGAAAGCTATAAATCATCCAATTAACTATGTACATACAGATTTAGAGTCTTTTGTTTTGTTTTCAAATAGTTTAAATGATATAGATAGTCAGATAGTAGAAGCAGATGATATTCCGGAAATAACAGAAAATTTTAGAGAAATTTTGAAGAAAGAAGGACAAGAAAAGCAGAAGAATGTTGGGCAATCAGCTGAAAGTAATGGACAACAAGCAAACAAGGCACAACAAACAGATTTCCAGCACTTACAAGAGGAGGAAGAAGGCTTGTGGACCATGGATTTTGATGGAGAAGTAGGAAATGATGGTGCTGGAATTGGAATTTGGGTACGCAGTCCTTTCTCCACCCCAAACAAAGTGCCTAGCAGCGTGAGGGTTTGCTCTTACAAGCTGGCCTTTGAGTGTTCAAACAATGAAGCTGAGTATGAAGCTCTGATTGCTGGCCTGAAGATTCTTAGAAAGCTGAATGCTAAAAGGATTTCAGTATATGGCGACTCCAAATTGGTAATAAAGCAGGTCAAAGGTGAGTATCAAGCAAAGCATCCTAGGATGTGGGCCTATCATAATGCAGTTTTAGACATCTTAAAATTATTTTCAGAATGCACCTTGACATGTGTGCCTCGTATACAAAATAGTATTGCTGATGCTCTTGCCAAGGCAGCAAGTAGTTTGAAGATCCCCATGAACTCCAGCAATAAATTTGAAATCCATGTCAAGCATCGTCCAACCATTCCAGACAATTAGCGATATTGGCAAGTGTTTCAAGATGATGAGGAGATTAAGGATTTTTTGCAAAACAAAGGCAAGTTCAAAGAAACCTCAATTGATGTAGAAAATGACGACGGTAAAGGGAATGGTACAGACGACGTGCAGATCAATGAAATGGACGTGTTGCAGCTGAAAAATAACATTATTCCTAAAGGCTTGATACCTCTAGAAGAACTTTTTGATCAGGATGATGTAGCTCGCAAGCCAACATTGCAGCCAACAGAGAAGGGTGTAGAAGAGGTCAACATCGGAACAGCTGCCAATCCAAAGTTGGTAAAATTGTCTAAAGCATTGCTGCCAAAGATCAAGGACAAATATATCAGTTTGATGGCTTCATTTGTAGATGTGTTTGCTTGGGACTATTCTGATTTAAAGACCTATGATACCAATATTATTCAGCACACGATACCCATCAAGCCCAATCAAAAACCATTTAGACAGAAGCTGAGAAGGATAAATCCAAAGTTGTTGCCTTCTATTGAAAAATAGGTAAACAGGTTGTACAAGTCAGGTATCATTGTGCCCATCAGATTTTCAGATTGGATCTCTAACTTGGTGCCTGTAAAAAAAAAGACAGGTGAGATCCGCTTGTGTATTGATTTCAGAAATCTAAACAAAGTCTCATTGAAGGACAACTATCGACTGCCCAAAATGGACCATATACTCCAGCGAGTAGTGGGGGCATCTCGTATGTCACTTCTTGATGGTTATTCTGGATATAACCAAATTTCTGTCCATGAGGATGACCGAGACAAGACAACATTCACCACTCCATGGGGAACCTTTCATTATGCCAAAATGCCTTTCGGTTTAAAGAATGCAGGTGCAACATTTCAGCGTGCAATGGACTTGGATGTTGTGAATGAGAAGGATGTGTTTTTGGTGTTGTACCTGGATGATTTGACGGTGTTTTCCAAATCTAATGAAGAGCACATGCATCATCTAAAAACTGTCTTTCAAAAGTGAAGAAAATATGGTTTATCGCTGAACCCTAAGAAGAGCTTGTTCACCATGGAGGAAGGAAAATTGCTTGGGCACATCATTTCAAAGGATGGAATTCGTATTGAACCAGCACGTGTGCAAGCAATTCAGCAAATCGATCTACCTAGGAATAAAAAGGAGATACAATCGTTCAATGGTAAGATGAATTTTCTGCGTCGCTTTGTGCCTAATCTTGTTGAACACTTAAGAGAGATGGACAACATGCTCAAGAAGGACAGCCAAGTGAAATGGACAGAGGAGGCTGTAAAATCTTTCAACTTGGTCAAATTGGCCCTTTCTTCAGCTCCAGTTCTAGTCAGCCCGGACTACACTCAGGATTTCATATTGTTTTCATTTGCTTCGGAGCACACTATGGCAGCAGTATTATTGCAGAAAAGAGATGATCATGAAAGACCCATCGCATTCTTCAGCAGATTTATAAGAGATGTATCATTAAAGTACAACATCATTGAGAAGCAAGCCCTGGCACTGGTGAAGGCATTGAAGGATTTATGGGTATATATTCTACATTCTCACGTTTTGGCCTATGTTCCTAACGCTACTGTAAAAGGTGTTTTAGTGCAGACCGATCTGAAAGGAAGAAGAGGCAAATGGATTGCAGCCTTGCTGGAATATGATGTGGAAATAAAGCCCACAAAGCTGGTCAAAGGACAGGGGTTGGCAAAGTTAATGGCCGAATCAAACTTGCATGCCTTGGACATAAATCTGATCACTGCTATGTCTGATGAGAACGAGGAAATATCATCCATTCAGGTATCTGAAATGTTCGCTCTGTCCCCATGGTATTCAGATATAATATATGTGCTAAAAAATCTATCACCACTGCCCGACATGACTAGAAATAAAGCGAGAACACTCAAGTTGAAGGCTACCAAGTTTTGCATTCTAAATTCTACGCTGTATTGGAAAGATCCCGGTGGCATTTTGATAAATTGTTTGGTGGAAGAGGAGGCAAAGAAAGTCATGGAAGATTTCCACAGAGGAGAGTGTGGTGGTCACCTTTTTTGGAAGTCAACAGCGAACAAAATTTTGAGAGAAGGGTATTATTGGCCTACATTGTTTGCCAATGTGTACAAGATGGTCAAGCATTGTCATAAATGTCAGATTTTCGAAGGAAAACAGAAATTACAGCCTTTGCCACTTAAGCATATTGAGGTGAGCGCTCCTTTCCAGCACTGGGGGTTGGATTTCATTGGAGAAATTCATCCCGCTTCTTCCGGACAGGATAGATGGATCCTTACAACGACAGACTATTTCACAAAATGGATTGAGGCAGCTCCCACCAGACAAGCTACAGATACGGTAATCATTTCATTTCTTGAAAATAACATCTTGTCTCACTTTGGTTGTCCGAATAAGTTAATTACCGATAATGCAGCAGCTTTCAAATCAAAGAGGATGGTAGAATTTTTTCATAAATATCACATCATTTTGGGTCACTCAACAGCCTATCATCCGCAAGGCAATGGATTGGCAGAATCTTCGAATAAATCATTGGTCAACATCATCAAGAAGCTGTTGGAAATAAATAAAAAGAGTTGGAATAAGAGGTTGGTCCATGCGCTTTGGGCAAATCGGATCAGTCAGAAAAAATCCATTGGTATGTCACCGTTTGAGCTTGTTTATGGAGTTGACACAGTATTTCCCACCTCTCTTGCTACCCCGGTAGTCAAACTTCTTCAGGAGGCAGGAAGTGAAGAAGATCCCATGCAGAGAAGGTTTAATCAAATTGTCCACTTGCAGCAGAGAAGAGAAGAAGTTTTCAAGAACACATCCAAATTGCAGGAGAAAATAAAGAAAATCTATGACAGAAAAGCGAAGGCAGATAAATTTCAGTTGGATGATGTGGTGCTAAAGTGGGATGCAAGGAATGAAGAGAAAGGTAAGCACGGAAAGTTCGAGAATCTTTGGAAAGGTCCTTTCAAAATTGCAGCATATAGGGGTCAGAATGCCTTTCTTCTAAATGAAATGAACGGGGAAGATTGTCCAGGAGGGCCGATCAATGGTCGGCTGCTCAAGCGGTACCACTGTTGATTTATTAACGCTGCTTCCACTGTCATTGTAAATAACATTTTTATTTCAGTTTGGTTTCAGTCTATCAAGTTAGTTTTTGAATCATCTCAATGTCAAGTTTGAGTCAATTTCTTGGTCATTTCAGTTTCATAAATAAGTCAGAGCCCTGTGTTGTAGTCGAAATGATGACTCCATAGCCTAATGGACAAAAGGCATTGTCTAGCTCCTCTAGAGATCTGTTGTTCTTGGCACCTCCAAGGAGATACCATCCCCCATTGGAGCCAATGTTAGAGTCGGTCTGGTCAGTCCTCCGTCAAAGATCAAAACTCTTTATGCATTTCATTTTTAGGTGTCCCGCTCCATTCACTCAGCTGCATTCCGCTAGGGTCATGCCATAATCTGACGGAGAAGGTCATGCTAGTCATTTCCCCTCATGTCTGGCTCCTGCTGACTTATGTCTTTGTTTCAAAAAATCAAAAAGTCCACAACAGTCAAGGTTTGGTCCTTCAACGGACAAAGGTCATTTTTGGTCATTAGGTCTAGGGATTGATCAATTTGGTCTTTAATATGTCCAGTAAAGCCATGCAGGCCAAAGGGATGTTCTTGCAAAGTAATGATCCACAGAGTTTCATCATCATGATGATAGACTTCGACTATTCTTCAAAACTCTATTTTGAAGAAAAGTCAAATAGTGTCATTTGTGACAAAATGTTCAAAAAGAGTCGACAGTTGATTCCTTCAGGTGCAGTCATGATTCCCGTGACCAGATGCTCTGTCATGCAATCCCTACAAAAAGTGTCGAAAATTTCATCGTTTGAGCCAAAATTTCAGAGGAAAAGTGAAAATCAGGGTTATATTAAAATCAGTGAAAAAGTGTTGAACAGGACATTAGAAAAGTGGGTTTTTTAAAAAGTAAATTTAAAACATCACTACCAAGGCTATATATACAAGTGTTCATCAAAATCAAAGGTCATTGTGCTAATCCAAGCCTTGGAGAAACGTTGCAAAGGGTGTGAGTGTGCATCGTGAGCGTTTGAGGGAGTTGGAGGCAGTTTGAAGGCGCGTGACGCACACAGGCAAGAGCGCGGCGTGTTATCACTCAGGTTGTCCCTTAGCTCCTTGAGGGATACGGCCGAGGTAACCACAAAGCAATCTTTGGACTGCAGGTGCTAGCCCACTAGCAGTCAGAGAGGGCTCTCTATTTAGGATTTAGCTTTGTTGATGGTGATTTTAGGCTAGTTATTGGGTACAAGGGGTTTGGTTTTATTTTTGGTGGGATGGATGATGCTTTCAAGTAAAGAGGCAGAGATATCATGAAAGTTTTAGAACCATTGGGCATGAAGTCAAGGAGTAGGACTGCTGGTGCATTTTCTTGGTCACAAGAGGAAATATGGAGCAAGCTAGCTGCACATGAAACAATTTTTCAAGCTAAAGGATGGAGTGAAGGCTAGGAATGAGAGGCAGTTAAGAATCTCTCGTTCAGCTTAACAGAGGGAAGGTGAATGAGCTCTATCTAGGAGCAGTAAAGAATCCCTAGATAACTGTCAAACATGAGTGAATTAGGGGAAATATGAGCCATAGGGAATTCATATTCATTTCTAATTCAGATGAAAACATATAGAAACAACAGAAATTGAGCATAGAGGGCAATTAAACCAATTCTAAACTATTCATTCTTTCTGCTATTTTGGATGGTACATCAATGGAAAACAAAGGTAAGAAACACTTATTGAGTCATGTTGCAGCACAAGAATTCCACATTCAATTCTTCAGAACATTCATACACAGCACACAATCATTCCTCCAAGCTTTTCAGCAGTCTTTGATTAAGTAAAACATCAGGTATACAGAGCGAGTCTCTCTTGGAGCTATACAACCAACCAACCCTTTTTACAGTGAATTAGGGTGGTTTTTATAAGTAAAATATCTATAAAGATCAGATCTCAGACAGATCTGCTGTAATAAGTGTCTTTAACCTAATACATGTCTGAAATAAATGCGGGAAAATATCCTCGAGCTGCGCTGGGGCAGCTGTACCAAAAGGAGTTTAATGTGTTGTCTTTATGGCTCTGTGCTGATCACTTAGCCATAACTGTGCTTTGGGTTTTGATCCATGCTCTTGAGTGGTTCTGAGGAGCATTAACTATGATGGGAGAGCCTTGATTGGCCTTTACTGCTTTCTTTGACTTTGTTGGAGGTCATTCAATGTCCACCTGCAATGGGAATAAATTTTTTCATTTAAAACATTCGACTGATACTCTTTGCCGCTTCCTTGATAGGCTTTGGCACTGAATGTGCGCCTTTCTCACTTCTGATACTCTTTGAACCGTTGCATCGACCTTTCATGGCTACTGTTTGGCCCTCTGTTTGCTTTTAAAACTGTGTTTGCCCCTTTCTGAATGCTGCGCAAAGAAATTCATGTCATTCTGCGCCTTTCGGGCCTGTTGAAGCCGAGCTACGAAAGGGATTTCCATTTTGGCCTATTTCCCGTAGCCATGCGCGATTAGCACCGCTAATCATGCATGAAAAACTGCCTCAGATTTTGATTCCAGGATTCCTAGGCTATGATTTGCGCCTTTCGCTCTTTTTGACGGTGACATCAGCATGACATCATCATGAAGTCATGCGGTGGGACCCAGTACGGCGGGTGACGTGGCAGGGTGACGTTAGCAGGGTGACGTCAGCAGTACAGCGGGTGACATGGCAGTACGGTGGAGGAGGTTACATGGCGGTGACATGGCAAGGACACGGCGACAGGAGGCCGACGCAGGATGATGACATCAGCATGATGTGGCGCTGACGCAGGAGGGGGGAAGGCGGTATCCGGTTTCGGGCGCACCGCTTTTGTGCACAGGTGGTTTTGGAGGAGGGGGCTCCGCCACAGCCGAGAGGGTGATGCGTGGCGGGAGTACGACGGGAAAACTGCCCATCTCCCGGGCGTTAACCCTCGGCACATCGGCGTACAAAAAGGCCCGCCCACCGTAGATCTTGGGCGCGCCAGATCTGACGGTCGGCGGCACGAGTAAGGCGGCGGATGGTTAGGGACGGGGCCCACGCATATTTAATTATGTGTTTTTATATGGCGCGGGGGGGTTTTAAACATTAGAAATGTGGGTTTTGGGTTATTTGCAAGCGGGGGAAATATATTTATATGCGTGACCTTAGGATAAGGGCGGGGAATGGGTATTGTAGGGTTGGGACTTAGGGGGAAATGGTTGTTAGGGTGACCAGATGTCAGACTAACTCCTGGTTAGGACACAGAAGGCTAATGCTAAGCCCCAAATGGACTTAGCATTTCCCAAACTGATATAATAGGGCTACAATGCCTGGGGATGGGAATATGTACATAGGGGAGTTTTTTAACATAGTTTTAGTAGGGGAAGGGGAGATAGATAGGGAGCTACATAGTAAAATTAGTAGTTAATATGACAAGTGATCAGAAAGCGCTAAGTATGTGAATATTAGGCTAATAGGGGGGAAAATGATTCATAGAGGAAGTATGAACATGCCTTGAGCAAAGCAGATCTTTACTAAGGCAAATTATATGGAAAATGATGAAACTAAGGGGCATCAAGCAGATATTGACCCTTTCAGGGAAGTTAGTGAGTGGTTTGGGAAATGAGAAGAAGGGGGAGTTAGACATGCCTTACTTGAGCTCCTCTGAATGGAAAACTGCATCATAACTGTAATCTGTGAAGATATAACACCTAAAAACATGAAATGGATTACAAAGCATGATTCTGCAACCACAAAACTACCTACCCAGCCTACTTACCTAGCATTTTTTCTTCTTTTTTCATAGGTGCACTTGGACTTGCAGACCCAGATTATCCTTTTCTCTTTTTGCTGTTCCTCTATCTAAGTCTACACTTATTTCTTCCAAGGGCCCAGATTAAGCAGTTGGGCTCCTTTGTTTCTCTACCTATCTATAAATCTGCCAAGATTGAACTGTTTGGTCAGATAATGACTCTCTATATTCTAAAACAAGAAATTGAAACCTAGGGAAGCCAAGATTAGGCTGTTTGGACTTCCCTTAACCGAAACTTCTTCAAAAATGGATAACTCATAAAAATTGGGATACAGTAGTGGCATTTAGATTGGCACACTTTGATGGCCTCTTCTTTGGCCTCTTTTCAGGAAATATGGAGCATTGCAGCATGTAAAGTATGACATATTTGGCATGTAAAAATGTCAATCATGAAAGATGAACACCTGTTGCAATAGGAGGCTAACACGGCGCACTCACCGGGCGCGGCACACATAGAGCCTGCCCACAGTTCAAAATTACCACCGGCACATCGCACTCAGAGCGCGCGGCGCACTGGGCTTTGCGCGCGGTGCACAGGGCAAAACGCCCAGAACTTTGCCAAATCGCCTCAAAATTTTTGTGGAGCTCTTCTATTTGCAAGGTAGGGTACCTAAATTCAATTGTAAACCAATTTTTATGGGTAATATGATGATTTTATGCCTGTAATAAAATGCAAAAGATTTTCATAAAGCAAGCACAAAGAAGACACCAAAGAAAACCATTATGCTAGGGTTTGTGCTATAGTGATATTGTTGCCAATGTTATTCTTCCTACCCTACCCCTGTTCCTTATTCCCCTATGCCATTGTCCCCATAATCACTACCATAACCCTACCAAAATCACACTCCCTTCCCCTCTTCCTATTGCTAAATAAATCCCAAACCCTACCTTGCAAACCCTAAAACCTTACCTTGCCCGAAACACAAAACCTACCCTATCAAAATACCCCAAAACCCCCTGTATATCCCTAAACAAAATTCTCCTATACACCCCTATTCCCATTATATTATCCCCCTCCTAATACTCCCTTTTTAATTGTCCCCTTGGTGGTATATTGTCAAAGCAAACTCCAACTTCACTATAATCAAAGGGCAGCCTATATTCAGTTTACAAACAACAGTCATGGCATCCGAGGTTTCATCAGAATATGAGGAGGAGACCCACAGCGATACAGCTTCAGGAGAACAGGCCCCTAGGAGACATCACCGGAGTGGCAAACATGTTATAGATGAGCCAAACACCCTCACCGAGTTGCAGGCATGCCCTCTTGCTATGTCATGTTTCCAACACTTAGCATGTTTTGAATTTTTTCAGAGGGTGGCAAATGTCAGAGTTCATCATGAGTTGGCCCGTCTTTTTGAACTTCAACTACATGGAGGTCAGTCTATCTTGGCTGGGGTCACTTTCACATTGACACACAAAGCCATATCAGTGGCAACAGGCATACCAAATGTAGGAGAATAGTGGCATAAGAAGAAGAAGGTGGAGAGGCATCATTATGAGCCTTACATTAAGGCCAATTGTTTGAGTCAGCTTACAAGAGTCTTCCCATTTAGATTTTTGAGAGATGAGTATGCTCCGCTCATGAAATTCATCATAAAATACTTCAGTTGTGAGGGGAGTTTTTCTTGCCTTTATGCCTATCACATCAGGTTGCCCATGCACTTTACGAGGGTGCGAATGATGAACCTCCCATTTTTCATCTGCGGGAACATAGAGAGGATGAAAAATTTCATGCAGCACAAGACCCCTCGACAGCAGCTCAACAGTGTTTATCACTCTGCTCTTATCTGGATTTTGGTGGACCATCAGTTGGGATTGCAGGGTATTGCTTGGGAGGACTTCATCTCCCGTGACTTCTTCAGCGCTTCACAGGTAGTATCAGAGGCAGAGCATGAGATAGGTGGCCCATCTCATCAATATGAGCGACATGACACTACTATTATGCCAGTATACATCACCTATTAGAGAGGCAGTAGATCCTTATTTGCAGCAACAAAGCGAGTGTTATCTCCACCCGGGGTGGAAGGGGCCTCACTTCTGACATCGGCATCACATGAGTAGGGCAGAGGTAAGGAGCCAGTGCAGGAGGAAGGGCCATCAGGTGAACGAGAGACCGAATTCGTTCTCCTCCATGATGATGAGATAGATGTAGAACCAACAAATGCAGAGCTTACAGAGATCATCCAGGAGCAGCAATCAGTGATTGAGTCCTTATCCCTTGACTTGGAGAGGGTCAAGTGGAACATGAAGTACTTGGAGCAAAGAAACAAGCAGCTTGAGGATCAGCATGCGATTATGGAGTTGCAAAACATTCGTGAGCATCGCCAAGTTGCTCAAAGGAGAAGAGTTGAGCTCACATCATTGGAGCAAGAGACCAATGAGGATCGGGAGGCCCATCTCGAGAGCGTGAACATGCACTTGGAGAGGCTGCTGGACAAGGCCAATCAGGACCTTGCCTTACTGAGACACATGGCTTATCATTACAGGACACGAAACATGAGTGCAAGGGCCCGGATAAGGAGCTTGAAGGCGAAATTGAGGAAAGCAACAAGAAAGGCAAAAGAAGCAAAAGAGAAAGATTGGCTTCGAATCTTGGCTGAGGCTTCCTTGGCCCATCAAAACACCCCATAGGGAACCTCCAGCCCAAATTTCAAGAAATTTGGGGAATTTTTGGTCACATGACAAATTTTTGGGCAAAAAACAGGGTTTTTCTCCCAGTGGCGCTGCGCTAAAATTCTAGAGCTCCAAATGAGGAATGGTTTGCATTTTTAGATTCAGCATGGAAAATCACGACTACTGGTGCCCGGAGAAGAAATTTTGGCAAGATATGAGTCTCCAAAAGGTCAAAAAAACACCCAAAAATGGCCTCTTTGCCACTTTTTTGACACACAGGAAGCAGTCTTGGGAGAATGAAGATTTGGAGGGGAAAATGAGCACCAAATTCAAAAATTCTAGTGGGGTTAGAAAGTAGATAGGATAGGCTTTCCAAAAAACCCACTTGGGCACATTTTGGGCACCTGAAAGTGCCCCAAAACAGGCCCCAAAGTAGCGCGGCGCACAGAGAAAATGGCAGGACGCACAGAGGAAAAATTGCCCAATTTGCTTCTGTTTCACGAAATTTCGGTTCGCGACTTCTCCAAGTGGGCCCGCTCATCTACACTTCGGTTTTTTTGGCACCAAAGAAGTGTTTTTTCTCCAGATTGGCTTCTATCCAAGTGGCGAAGAAAGGCAAACGGTCACCCAAGCCAAATGTCATGTTTGTAGCGTTGCACCTGTAGCTGATGGTTGGCTCTCCATCTCCATTTTGCAATGATTCGAGTAACTCCCCAACCCTTCGGTGTTCTATCTCTTCCTTACACATTATATATATTGTATGCAAACTATTTGCAAAGGGTTGGTTGGCTTGTAATTTCTGGGAGACCGTGGGAAAGAAACTATGTTTCTTCACTGTGTATTTTTGATAGAGAATTAATGAAAGGCAGCGGCTCTGTTTCAGGAGATTCTTGTGGTTGTGAGTGTAGCAAATGTGTCTCTTATGTTTTCATATGTATTTCGTTATGTTTCATAATTCAATTCATGTTCATTTCCAGTGAAGTTTTCTGAGTGAGATTAGGTAGAATTCAATTTTATTGCTTTGCCTGTGGGAAAATTTCATGTTCAGTGTTTTTCTTCTGTTGAAAAGGATTCATGTAACTATGCCCTTTTCACTTTCTTCAGTAATCTATTCATGCCACGTTACCTCAAACTAAATTGCTACATTTTCCGCCTACCTTGCCTCACGAAATAATCTGTGCCTTTGTATTAAATTCTCTATTCTTTGCTGAGCGTTGGTCCCATACCATCCCAGAAGCTCAGTCATTCATAAAAATTGTTTATTGTATCCCTATTCACTTACTAGCCTAAGATCAATATTTCACTGTAAGTCATCTAAGACCGTTTTTCTTATATATCCACTGAGCATGACTCGGAGAGAGCCCTCTCCTATTCTGGTAGGGCTAGCTACCGGACTGAGCATGGTTTGTGGTTACCCTAATTTTTGCCTTCCTTTAGCCTAAGGCAGATTTAGGTGCTAACAAAAGGGGCGATAAAACCGGACCTGAAGGGAAATTTAGGTGCGATCTATATAATTTGAGTTCCATAAAGGTAGATTTTGGGCAGGCCTCAAGCGATAAATGGTTTTGGACTGGTTTCGCCCGCTTCCACACACTGGTCAACAAGTGGTTAGCAGAGGGGAGAGGAAAACCGCCTTTTCGGGCGGGTAACCCCCATACTCCTAAGCCACCCAAAATTGGATATCGATTGTTGATCAAAGATCCCGTATATCAACGGTGGGGATTGCTCCAGAGACAAAAGGCGGACCCGAAATGATTATAAAACAGATGCGATAAATTTTGAAATCCGAAAAAGAATTTTTACGGGTTTTTCAATGATTTCCTGTGTATTTGGCATTTTACCCAATATGCTTGTGCGATGCGATATAACGCCTAATGGTGGACCCAATAGGATTTAGGGGTGATTGAATGAGATTTCAAGTCTAAAAAACACACCCGATAGTGTATTTTTGGGAAAATACCTGTGTAATGTATTTTTCTCTATTTTTGGCTTATTACCTGGAAAATGGCCCCGATCCCTTGTAACAACTACCAATCATCATTCCACGCTACAAGCAGGCATTTTTGGCAGACGATGAGGCATTTGAAAGCCACAGAGCTGCAGAGCCAGAGGGCCAGTCGAACAGACAACGCAGAGAAGCCACAGAGCCACAGGGGAATGATTGAATGCAAGGAAACGGCTAGGGAATCCCAAAAGACGGGAAAATGCCTTAGAGGAGCCCAAAGAGCTCAATTAAGGGGAGATCAGTTGCAATTTGAATGCAGAGAGCAAAGAGAGAGCAAAAAGCTACTGTGTAGAGCAGCTGAGGGAGTCTTTGGGGTCACTTGGAGTTCAAGTGAAAAGCCAGAGAGTTGAAGGTTGCAGAAAGCCAAAGCCAAAGCCAAAGAAGCTAGAGCCGAAGAGCCAGAGCCAGAGGTAGAGGTAGAGGCAGAGCCAAGAGCCAGAGCCACGAGCCAGAGCCAAGAGCCAGAGCTAGAGTGAGAGCTAGAGCCAGAGCCGAGAGCCAGAGTGAGAGCCAGAGCAAGAGCTAGAGCCAGAAAGCCGAGAGCTTCAGAGCTAGGGATAAAATGGTGTCTAAACCCATTGTTTCTATGTAAAACAGTGGAGTTGAGCCAAGAGATTGTAAAAAGAACTTAGACCATAATCCTAGAGAGCCTAGTTGAGTTGACTAGAGCTCAAGGAGACGTAGCCCAAGAGTTTTGGGTGAACTCCATATTAAATTGTTGTCTTATGTGTTTGCTTATTGTTGCATTTGTCTACTATCATATGTATTTACATATCAACACAAACAACAGAATTTTAAAGGAACATAAACAATTTAAAACAAACATAAGCATACACCTATATTTTCAAGCATATTATCAATTCCGCATTGTTTAATCATAAAGACTTGGGAATAAATAAGCTTTGGAAGTGGGAGAGGTTCTTGTAAGTTAGACAAGAAGCCTAAGTGCCCCATTTTCAGATCAATCTGATTGGCTTACAAGCAACAGATGAAAAGATGCCAACATCCTTGTATTAAATCATAATTAAGATGCCAATTTTTGATAAAGATGATCATCATTGTTTCTTCCTTATATCGTTCTATTAGTTTGAATATGCCGATTGATCCCTAATAATATGTGTCTGATCAATTATCCATTTGTCACCTTGAGAAATATAGGTTAGTTCCTATGATATATATATATATATATATATATATATATATATTAAGTCACTCTTTTAACTAATTCCTAGTTCTATTTTGTAATGTGAAATAGAAAACTAAAAAGACATGTATTATACCTTGGCAACCCATGTTAGATATAGGATCAAAGTATTTTATAAAGGAAAAGAGGGAAAATTAGGGAAAATAAAGGAAATGATATTGTATAAAAAAGGATGATTTTGCAGCTCATCGACCTGGCACGATCAATTTATCTCAGTTGACCTACTTTCAACGCTAGTCAAACTAATTTGGTCAACATAGCTATTTACGCCTAGAAATTCAGTCAAACATTCAATCAAATATTCCTTCAAATTCAATCCAATTAACCAATCAAATATTTGGTCAAAGTAGCCTAGAAATTTCCAAGTCAACGTTGATCATACAGATTCAAAGTTGGTTAAACTTGATTGCTCAAACTTCACTCTCTCTGCACGTGTGAACAAAAGACTCCTTAAATATATCCAAATTTTTGATGTGATATCTAAATGAGGAGGTTAAAATGTCAATATATACAAATCTAATCAAGTGGGTTTTGGCGAAGGGTCAGACGCCTTCATCAGGTGGGGCTGACTTGCAAACTGAGGCCGACTTGAACAATAAATAATAATTTATTTCTCTGACTTTGTTGACTTAAATACCAACCTCAAATACATAATTTCAACAGGTCACAATTCAAGCAATGAGTCAGTGACACGTCATGAATAAAAAATTCATGTTATATATGAATCCAATGATTGTTGTGATTGTGATTTGTGATGGGTCAAAGGGGAACTCTTTTTCATAGTTAGAAAAGAAGTAAATATTTTCTTGACCTTGATAATTA
The DNA here is from genome assembly GCA_031772625.1 of Pinus tabuliformis. Classification (NCBI taxonomy): domain Eukaryota; kingdom Viridiplantae; phylum Streptophyta; class Pinopsida; order Pinales; family Pinaceae; genus Pinus; species Pinus tabuliformis. Next base: position 2,026,074,053 of record CM062817.1, on the reverse strand, counting down.
CTTGTGATGTTTCTTATTATTAATATTCTTTATATCTTATTTCTTTAATTCATCAAACAATTACCAAAAGCAACAACACATAAACCAATAGATACTAGATGTAGGCACATGCCAGGGAAAAACCCCCCTCAAGGGGAATACCTAGTCAAGATAATTCTTCCTTTCAATAGTAGTCTTTGACTTCATCCTAGACCAAGACCAGATCTTTCCTCCACACCAATTCAGCCTCCGAGAATTTCAACCTCTTCCCGCAACTTCGACTATGCAACAACTTATGGCAACTAGCAGCTTCCGACAACAGTGAAACTTGAACGACTTTGATCTTCCAATATATGTCATGAAACAAAGAGAAAGAAACACCAAAATTTCAATTTTCCTTGTCTCCTTAGACTTCCCCAAACTCACATTCACTTGGACTTCCCAGCAACAAACTTCACACCTTCTCCCAGCTACAAGAGAACTTCGCACTTCTACCCAGCAACAAGAGATTTTCGCACTTCTTCCAGCTACAAGAGAATTCATAATTGATGACAGAATTATACTCCAAATTAATTTGATGACCTTCCGTTTATAAGCTTCTTATGGGGTCAAATAGGGTCATTAGGCCGACTTGGTCTTCTTCTAGGCCGACATGGTGTGGAGGTTACATAATTCATATTTGACTCAATAATTAACATTTTTACATGATTCAAAAACCCAAGAAGTGTCTCTTTAAATGTACAATAATTCTATAGACTCAGAATAAATCCTAGAAGTCCTCAATGGGGACTCTGACCTAAAACATGGTGACCCAAGCATGAAACCCATGCTTTAATAAGTCAAAACAACAATAATAATTATTATTTTGACGAGTACATTGCATGATAACTCAAGTACATTATTGAAGACCGAACATAGTTACATTTTCTAACACTCCCTCTTAACTAGGGAGGTATTCATAATGTAAAAATATAATGGAAGATCTTAAACTATATGAACCATGAAAAACTTCAGGCACTGCAATGCCATGGACTAGATTCCTGACCAAGGAAATCTATCTAGGTGGGACTAAGATGGACTCAAGCTTTCAGCCCCTTTAGGTACCCTCATGGTTACTTGCTAACCATCAACCCAACTTCAGGACTCAGACATCAACACAAAGTGTCAGTCATATGTCTTCCTAGAAAATGCTTCACTCACAAAGCCTCAATGCCCCTTGATCCAACAGATCAAGAATGACCAATCTCTCCCAATCAAACTGATTGGTAACCAACATGCTATCAAATCCTTTGAGAGATTCACCTGTACAAACACAACTCCAATCAAAAAAACTTTCATATGTACATAATCAAATACAAACCTCCAGGGTCTTCCAAACAACTTTATGTTGCTTCTCAACTTTTCATAATAGGACTATCAACCAAATCTTTGATAGAAGATTACTCACTCATATGTTTTCCTTCCTACTTATCATGCATCAGCATATCCTCCGAAATTTATTCTTCAGTTAACACCAAGCGAAGCCCTCCCACTTAACCAGGAAGCACCTTTTTTTCCAGACTCCCTCTTAATCTTAGGGGTATATTTTCCATTCATGCTTCCTCCGAGAGATCAACTCCTTCTTTTTCGACACTGGAGAGTTTTTCGTGGCTTCCAACCATTTCATCAAAGTTATCATCATATCCATCATGTTTATCACATAAATGAGCATCTTCACCAAGTTGAAGATTGTGTACTTGCACAACTTAAATAGAAAGTACAACCAAATCTATAGAAGCATTATGTTAGGCATATCAAATCATAAAAGAATTTCATATTTATGCATGTCAGATACCCAAACTCAAATACAAACAAGAGACATATACTCTTCAACATCTTTCTAGGGACTTTGTCATACGCCCTAGAATACTTCAACTTCCATTCCATCTAGGGTTTCAATGTGTCTTCCAAAGGTATGACATATAGAAAACCCTAGAAACAATTCACAAAAATATAGAGCTACAAAGAATCTAACAATCTTTCAAAATACATATGTTAGACTTCTCACTAGGGATTCATACAAATCCTATATTTCATACAAAATAACCAATCAAAGTCAATCATAACTTAGTCATTATCCTGACCAGCTTCCACTAACGTTAGTTCCAAACCCTATATTTTTCAATCAACCATCAATCAGTCACTAACATGACTAGCTACCACTAGGGTTAGATGTAAACGCTAGATTTCCTAGCAATCATTAATCTCAAGCAAAAATTCAAATTTCAATAATCTCTCACAAATCTCAAATTTCATATAGTCAACATTCATCTAAGATTTCTACTTCAACTAAGGTTTGACTTCAGAAACCTAGAATTCCATTTTCACAAATTCAACAATCTAACACATATCATATTTCAGAGATTTCACTTTGACTAAGGTTTAACTCCAAAACTCTATAATTCCACAATATCAACAATCATTAAATACATGGATCTCAGATTGTTACATTTCACACTAGAAAATGTTACTATTAGGGTTTAACTGCAAAAACCTAGATTTTCATTTTCCAACAAACATTCAATGGATTTAAGATGTTATATCACTTATACTAGACAATTTAACTACACTAGGGTTTAGCTACAAAACCCTATATTTCCAGATATCATCATACTAGAATCCCAGACAAGGACTACCATTAAATCCTAAGACTTATGACCATCAATGACTAAGTCAATCCGCATATCTAGGAATTCATAATCAAACATAAGCATACCATATGTCCAACAACATTAATACATTTGACCTAGACCAACCTAGGATTTCAACCAAAAGGACATATCCATATAAGCCTAACTTTCATCATCATGAAAATTCATTTCAGATCATGTGTTAGTAAAACCCATCTTCACAAATATCAACAAGAGTAAGACACACAGTCATCTTGATTACACTAGGGTTTGATAAGACAAACACATACATACTAAGGAAATAATTTCTAATACTATATAAGGGTCTTTCTCACATATTCCAAGAAATCCTAATGAGTTAGCATTTCAATGTCGAAACATAGCAAACCCAACATTACCAAAACTTCAAAGGTTCCAGATTTTAGACCTTATCATTCAACCCTAACAAGTTAGGATTTCCCAATCATACCAAAATCCCAAACAAGATATAATAAAAATTCAACTAGCATTTCACAATATCCCTAAGCAACTTAGGATTTCAGATATTCACATTAGCATACCCTTTGGTTAGGGTTTTCCAGAACCTGTCTAGGGTTATACATAGTCAATCAAGAATATGAGTGGGGTGGGTAGATTTATCAAGAGATGAATCACCCAAACAAGAATCACAAAGATTCAATACAACTAGTCATAAAAAAGTTAGTAATAGATCATCAAATGAATAATACTTTCAATCACTGTATTTAAAGAATACCATCATGGAAAATTTTAGGGGCTAATGTTCGCCCAGTGGGCTAATTTTCCATGATTTGTCCACAAAAAAGATTCGCCAATTTCCAATTTTATAAAAGACGATTCGCCCAAATTTTAGAATATAAAATTATTTTACCTTAAAAATCGCCAACATTATATAGAGGCTATATATAAAATAATTATAAATTTGATTAATTTTACAAATATATCAATAAACATTTATAATTTGCATATTAGGGATTAGTGAGATTCGCCAATGTTTTAAACTTCAAGAAAATTTTCCATCCTTAAAATTTTCCTTGAATACCATTGTTTCTTGACTAACCTTGTCTTGAGAGATCCTCCTTCTTGCAAATGCTTTCCCTAATCAAGAAAACAAAGGGAGAAATGTGATTATTATTTCAATATAATCAAAACTAAATGGGTGCATGAACTCAAAATTGAAAAGACATGAGATACTTATCTTTAGGAGTTGTTGGGGGCTCCCTCCAAAGCTTTACGGATACCTACAAACCTATAAAAACAATACAAAAATGTATTTTCCAAAATATGTTAAAAACCTATAAATTCTAAAACATATAAAACAAGATATGTAAAGCAACAAGTAAAGGACTTAATAGTGCAAGTCCCTAATGTCAGGTTCTTCAGGTTTGACTTTCTTTGAGTCTCCTTTTATAGCAAGGTTGGCTTGATCTCTTCCTCTCTTTTTATTATTTAGATTCTTGAGACAGTCACTTTTGTAGTGACCCTTCTTATGACATTGATAGCACTCTATCTTGGACATGTCAATTTTATTCCTCGACCCCTTCGATCTCTTTCCTTTATGATGAGAAACATAAGAATTTGATACTCCTTCAAGATTGGAAACCATTGATATTCTTAATTCTTCTTGACTAGAGGCGGTCCATAATTTTTCAAAGGTGGGATCTTCCTTCCAACTGTTGAGACCTGCAGCAAAAGCACCCCAAGAGGGTGGAAATCCTAATAGAGCAATGATCACTAGTTCTTTATCCAGAACAATCTCATCAATGGCCAAGAGATCATCCCTGAGTCTATTTATCTTCACAAACAAGGTTTCCAAAATATATTCTTTAGTCATCTTCATAGTCCTTAGCTCATTCTTCAAACTTGTTACTTAAACAATGTTCTTAATAATGAAAAACTTCGACATGGTTTCATAAAATTCCTAAGCATGATCGATGCTAGCTATGAATGTAACAATATTGTATTTTATCACTTCTACCAATAGAGTCATATTCACCAATTCTAAATCCCTAAATTTCTTTTTGTCGGCATCACTGGCTTCTTCTGTAGGCTTCTTTACATTCCCTTTCACCAAATCCAACACCTTGTTCTTCTCGAGGATTATGTCAATCCTCCTCTTCTAGGATTTCAAGTTATATGCTCTTTCAAGTTTGTTCTCACCCTTGAATGAGTTAGACATATTCCTTGAATATAATAGGCTCCTTCCCTGAGACAGTACCTATGAATGGATCAAGTGCTTGAGGCTTCCTTTTTCTTCCTTCTTCACCAAAGCTCTGATACCATGTTAGAAAATCAGAAAGGTAGTAAAGGTTTTCTTGATCTTGATAATTACTTGTGATGTTTCTTATTATTAGGATTCTTTATATCTTCTTTCTTTAGTTCATCAAGCAATTATCAAAAGCGGAAGCACATAAAACAATAGACACTAGATGTAGGCACATGCTGTGAAAATTTCTGAATTGTAATCCCTACTGCAACAATTGATGATATTTCTCCTATTTGTTAATTTCCTTTAAAAAACTTACTTGCAGTATACTACGAAAAATATCGAAATACATACACTACAACCTCCATTTAATTAAATATAACGTGGAAACAAGAAACTGATCAATAAATAAAATACAACACAGTGACACCTTTATTTTTTGACAAATTTCCTTGGAAAAACCCAATGCAGGAAAACTAGTGCAACAAATCCGAGGGTTTTATTATTAAGCAGAAGTTATTTCTAAATACAAACTCTGGATTCCTTGATGGCAGTCCAGTACAGAGAATACCACTCAGCAAAAGAAATTAGTGAGATTACCTCACTCTACACTGCAAATCCTAAATGATCCGGCAACTGAACCAATGAGTCACGAGCTACCTTTGCATTGGCCCTACACAGTCACTGCATGGGTTTGTGTCACTGCCTTTGAGGCACTACATTACCTCTCTGCTAGATCGATTTTCTCTCAAGAGCTTGGACTTCAGCCCTTTCGGCTTAGAATGTCAAACCCCAAAAAAATCTTGGACTTCTACCTGGAAGGCACTACGCTGCTCTGTGTGAGCCCTTCCTGGCTTTGCGTCACCTTCACTAGGCACTGTGATGCCTCCTCTATGTCTTTCTTCTTCTTTGTTGTATATTCTTGGCTCCGGAGAATATTCTGCAGCCAAAGCTATCTTTTCCCCTCTTTGTGTGATCACCACGAAATCATTGTGCTTCTCTCTAACTCAACAATTTGATTTGACTGATCAACTCTTGGTGTGTTTTCCAAATGACCCTCAAGCCTCCTTAAATAATCTCCTCGTTGACATTCAACGACCCATATTAGAAGCTAATCAATGGCTAAGATCAGTTATTCTTGATCCTTGTCCTATTCTAGAAGTTACACCCATAGTTAGATTAATACCCATTGATTATTTTAATTTCCTATGTTTAGACTTAGGCACCCATTCCAAATAATTAATTGTTTTAATAAAACTGTCTTTGGGTGGGATTTCCCAAAATCTTTTTGGGCTCTTTGGAATACATGTGCCCAAGCCTCTCTTCCAAATTTGAGACTTCGAGCACATCTAATGCTACCGGAAATCAACACTCCCTATTGGAAAGGAATGTTCTCTAACAATGCCTCTCACTGAAGCATCACCCTGACTTTATAACATCATCCTATGTGCTGCTGATGTCTGATATGTTGTCCACCAAATACTGTATTGCTTCTACTAACATTTCCACTATCAACATTGCATCCGTACTGCAGTTCCCTCTCAAGTGTTGCATCTATGCTACTACTAGCACTACCACTGCTAACACTTTATCTGCACTGCAACTGAAAAACATTCTAAAATCTGAACAAGTGTTTAGCAAAGATGCATCTCGATGCTGAAGGTCTTACTGCTACTAGTCCCATGCTATCCCTCTAAAGCCACTGCACTGTTGCTGCTACTACAATGTGCCTCCTTGCACTATTACAACTCTGCACTACATTGCTCATACTTGCCACTCTAGACATGCATTTGTTGCTCCAACGCTCCTCTGCACCAACTGATATTGGTCCATCCTTCTACTTCTGACTTGGGCTTCTGATAGTAAGGAATTGATCCAAGAGGTGGGATCCTCAAGGATCCCGCCCATCTATAGCTCTTTCGAACTTCAACTCTAAATCAGCCCACCTCCCTCTTGGAGGTATCTCGACTATCACGACAAACTCCTCTTCCTCGATCTTCATGGGTGCAACCTTCGGATCGTGCTTCTCATATTTTTCCTTCTTCCTGAGAGGACACTATGTTATGTAGTGACCCATTTCACCACACCTGAAGCATTTGATCTTCAAGACATCCTTCTTCCACCTTCACTACTCTTGTTGCCCGTTGGATGCAAGTGTTGCATTCTCTTACTCCTCCTTTGGATTTGACCCATTGATGCTACTTCCATCAAGATTACACTTAACTAGATCTCTCCTCAGCTCTTCCTGCTTGAGAGATGCCCACATACTATCCTAGTATGGAAAAGTTTCCCTGCCCAGGTTGCTCTGGACAAAGACTTACCACTCTTCTGAGACCAAATTTAGGGCCAAGCTCACCATCTTGGTAGGTTGAAGCATTGACCCCACAGTTGCTAACTTGTCTCAGGTCTCCTGAAGCTTCATGAGGAATAGATCAATGCGTCCCCCTTCTGCATCTGTGCATATCTCAATTTCTGCTCTAAGTACATCTTGCACTACTCGGAATATCCTTGATACAATGTTTCCAAGGCATCCCACATCTCCATATCAGCCCCTCTGCTAACGATGTGACAGAACACATGATCCTTTACTCCTTCAAGGACCATCCTCTTGGCCTTCGCCATTTCTCCCCTATACTTCTTCAGTGGATCTAGATCTGCAGGCTCTACCACCATGCTGTCGACATAGGCCTTGAGAAAATGCTCATCTAGAAGGAATGACATCTTTTCCTTCCAGATCACATAGTTGGATGCCCCATACAACTTGTCTTGATCTCTCAACCAACTGGCTTCCATCTTTGCTGAAAAAATGTCAAACTTCTCCTCTTTGTTTCTTATTATTGCTGCTCATCCAATAAGAAAATGAACTTCTTGGCGGGAAGTCTACTAAGGAAAAATTCCCTCATTATACTTCTTCTCTCTCTTCTGCTGATTTTCTGCCCAGAAAAATGCCTATAGAAAATTGTTTCCCACCAGATTTTTCCTCAACGTCGAGGCTCTCTGCTTCTCCCTCTAGCGTGGAAAAATTTGGCCTAAAACCCCTTCCTCTCTGTCGACTCACTCAAAGAGAGAATTTCCTCGAAAATTTAGCTCTCCTGGCTTGGACTGTGCAATCCCTTTGGGGATTCGAACTGTTGCCTCCTATAGCTATTGGATCTCCTTCTTTGCTCAACGCTGGTTTCTTTGGCACTTATCTTCTTGTTTCACTTGTAGCTCTAATACCATGTGAAAATTCCTGAACCGTAATCCCTACTGCAGAAACTGATTATATTTCTCCTATTTGTTAATTTCCTTTAAACAAATTACTTGCAATCTACTACGAAAAATATCGAAATACATACACTACAACCCTCACTTAATTAAACGTAATGCCAAAACAAGAAACTAATCAAGAAAGAAAATACAACATAATGACACTGTTATTTTGGACAAATGTCCCCAGAAAAACCCAATGCAGGAAAACCGATGTAGTAGATATGAGGCTTTTTATTATTAAGCAGAAGTTATTTCTGAATACAAACTATGGATGCCTTGCTGGCAGTCTAGTACAAAGAATATCATTTGGCAGAAGAAATTAGTGAGATTACCTTACTCTACACTACAAATCCTGGCTGATCCGATAGTTGAACCAACGAGTCCCCTGCTACCTCTGCGTTTCCCCTACGCAATCACTGCATGGGCTTGCATCACTACCTTTGAGGTACTGCATCACCTCTCTACTAGATCGATTTTCTCTCAGGAGCTTCGACTTCACCCCTTTGGTTCAGAACGTCAAACCCCGAGCAAAATATCAGACTTTTGCTTGGAATGCACTGTGCTGCTCTGCGTGAACCATTCCTAGCTTTGCATCATCCTCATTGGGCACTGTGCTTCTTCCTCTGCATCTTTCTACCTCTTTGCTGCGTATTCTTGTCTTCCGAGAATATTCTGCAACCAAAACTATCTCTGCCCCTCTCTACGTGATCACCACGAAATCATTGCATTACTCTTTGTGTTGTGAACAAAAATCCCCTCTGTGGATAGAGGTGACCCCTCTAGCCCAATGAGTGGGTCTAACAACAAACTAAACAAACTAACATACACTTTCCTAGCTTATGTTTGACAAATGCAGATGGAAGGAGAAACCTACCTCATTCTGATACTAATCGCACGATCCTTAGAGGCGGCTTTTAATCTTTCACTCTAGGCCTCACTCAGTTTTTCTTCACGTCCGGGTACCTACAAGGAAGATCAAAATACTATGCAAGATACGAGAGCATATATGGGATACGTCAAACATAAAATAATTAACAGATCAAGGAACATTAAGCTAATATCATAAACATTTACACAATCATGGAAAGTGAACATCATATGTATATATTAAGAAGATAAAAAGGGAATCATACAACCTATGCCTTGATGTTGGAGACCTCCTTTTGGTGGATGTCCAAGTCCAAGCAAAGACCCTTCAAGCACTCCTTCTCCAAGCTAGAATGGGTAGCATGTAAGCATAATCTCAACATAGGGATGCAACAATCAATGACCAAAAATTTGGGGATGGAAGGGAGTGAATTTATAGGAAGGGTGAGGGAGTTTGGGATCCACAAAAGAGGGAGGAAGGTCCACATATCAAGGGGAAAACCCATGATGATAAGATCAAGAGGCCCGAATGAGAGAGCTCAACCATATCAACAACAACCAATATCCAGCTCGTTGTTCCCGAAGGTTCTAGTGAACGAAACTTCTCCTCCAACTTGGGAAAACATGCCAAAAGAGTTTTAGCATGGGTTTTCCTATGAAAATCCATGCTAGCAGTGTGAGTGTGTAACTGATCAACCTGCCATCAGCATGGGCAGGCAGTGGAGAAAAATGCCTTGATTCCAAAAAATAGGTTTTAGGCAACCATCTCCAAAATGGATGCAAGGTAGTTTTCCTTTGATTCTTCAGGGAGGTTTTAGTATGTATATCATGATGGATATACTGCACAGTAGTCAATGTTTTGGCACTTTGGGATATGGTACAGGAAGTGAATAGGAGATACGACAAAATATTGTGTAGCAGATGCCCCCTAAAGCATGAAGGCAGAACAGGGAGTGATGGTTGAGATGCTTTACAAATCAGTGCAAGGACGAGAACAACACCGTTAGCAGACTTGAAAATCAAGCATATACATATATACATATGTGACATCTATAATGATCATGCCTAACAATACATGAATAGGCATTTAATGAATCAACGGTATGGACACAACCATCCGTATAAAAGGGATCATGTGCAAAGGTCCTCGATATGGTCGCAACCATCCGAATAGAAAGGATCATGAATATGGACCCACAGTATGGTCGCAACCATCTGTCTAGAGGAAACATGTGTACAATCTTGAATGACTCATAACTCCACACAACCTGGAATTCATCAGACAAAAATCCAGGGTCTTGCACTTTGTCTCGACCCAATCAATGTACGAATTATAACACCTAAAGAGATGTGTCGAAGTCGAACATGATAGAAAACCACCTAATTACAATCAACAAAATCGTTAATAGGCATAAGAGAAACCATCAATGATGATAATGGATCTCAAGGTACAATTAGCACAATCCATGACTCTGAATAGTGAAACTAAAGTTGAACACCCATGGAATCATTTGATTGAAGGTCAATGATGTAAACCTGTCACCGAATGTGAAGAACTTGCCATTGAGGCATGCAAGCTCTAAGGTATTGGAAGGGAGTTTTTAGATCATCTTCCTGGATAATGAGGTGAAGTCGATAGGAAGTGATTGTCAAAGGAGGGCCATAATGAATCCCACATCATTGACATGAAACAAAAGGATGTAGTAGAGGACATAAGTTTGATCCAAGACTGTGGAAGAAAGTCAGACAATGTATAAGCGGTAAAGAACTGCAGATAAGACTTCTCTTGAACATATCGATGACACGACTCTGGATTTTGGCAGCATTTGACTCAACATAGGATCAGAGGTCATGATGATGGAATGGTATGATCAAATGAGAGGAAAAATGGATTCCCCAAACTCAGAAGGCAAGTGACCAAGTGAGGATGTCCCAAACCTGACACAAGTAACAGATGAGTGTCATGTTCAAGAGCGACATGCTGCCTTTACAGGATACAAGAGATGAATGCTTTCACTTTTTCCCCCACCATTTCTGGTGAGTACCCCATATATTTTTTATTGCAAGCTTGAAGGGGATAACATATGCTTGCCATATAAGTTCACCCTTCGGATGAATCCATCCTAGTAAGTTTTACGAGCCTTAGGAAGGAGGAACTCGGCCTTGTCATGGTGACAAGTCCTGCATCGTTTAAGTTTTACGAGTCTAACGAGGTGAAACTCAACATCTTTTTCATGTTTAGAGAGTTTGAAAAAGAAGCGAAAAAGAAAACTCCAAAGGTCCCTTTTCGTAAATCGTCTCTTGAACCTGAAAAGGTAGAAAACAATATCCAAGAGAACCTCTTAGCCATGTTCAACTAAGGTATTCCTTTTTTGTACCATAGTCTATCTTAGTCTAGAAAAGGGTTAAACTTATACTGAGTAGACATCATTTCGTTTACTTTTACGAGTTCAAAACGACAAGTACTTGTAGATCTTTTCATTTTTCGAGAGTTTAAAAAGAGCTTAAAGATGAATCCAGGGGGTCATTTTTTTGTTTATTTTTTAAGAGTTTGAAAAGGTGATAAAATAAAAATTCCCAGATAGATGCACTGGCACCAAGGTAAACAATTTGAAGTTAAATCTTCAATGTAAAATAGTTAATCTTGGATTTTCTCTCCATGGATTCTCATGAAATGTTGGTTTGTTGATTTTTTGCAGGATAACCAGTCCAAAATAGTGATTGAATGGAATGATAGGGGTCATGAAGGTAAAGACCATTAGGCTATGTAGGATGAAGACTGTATTGATGCCCTATGAGCATGTGGATTTCTTAAGTTCTTCACGATTCCCAGGATCAGAGCACAACTTGAGTTATTGCAGCACTTAATCAGTTGGTGGGATGTAGATTGCCAACTGTTCATGTTCGGGGATTAAGAGCTCAAAATAGAGGCTGTCGACATTTATTTCATTATTAGTTTGTCTAGAAAGGGACAATGAGTGCAATTATCTAGATCATATACTGGGGGAGAGAGCACATATATGAGCATTGCGAAGCATTGTCTGGGGGCCAAAAGGGTAACAACAGGAAAATTGACATAAAGACCATTACCAACCTCCCACTGCGAACAATCCTACACACTATGGCTCGAATAGCTAGGGCGCAAGCATTGCATGAGGCATCAAAGTCTCATTTCCAGTATGCGATCAAGTGCCTAAATCCCACAATTTTCAATTGGTGTGAAAGTTTGTTGGTGTGTATGAAGTGCCAACTAACCAAGTGCAAGTCAAGAAATCTGAAACAATTTGGTGTCATATCTATTCTGGTGATGTTCATCTTGGAACGTGTGCCATCATTCCACTATCGATGGTTGGAAGTGGATCCACTAACACCTAGAGATCCATGATTACTCATATGGGGAGAGTTGATGCCGCGACATGGGGGCAGTAAATAGATGTCATTCCATCAAGAATTTTTTGGATGGCATTAGGGAAGGGGTGTACTTTCCTTTCCATAGGATTCCCCAAGGGGAATTGGGGTTTGCAATCCATCTCCATAAGTTTTTGGCTCCCAGGGCTTTCCTAGGAGGTCTATGTCTCTAAGACTGAGGCCACCATCTTTTTTGGGCTTGCAAATTTTTTCCCATGCTACTAGATCCCATTTCTGTCTGACCTCTGCACCTCTCCATAAGAATTTCCTCTGAAGGTTTCTGATTTTTTTTGAAATCCCTTTTGGGGCTGCCAGATCCGAGTACAAGTAAAGCGTGGTGGCCTGTAAAACATATTTCACTAGGATAAGATGACCTGCCAAATTGAGAGATTTGAAGGTCCAGTTGGAAATTATTTTCTCCATCTTGTTAATCAGGTTCTCCCAAGTGGCCCAGGAGAGAGGCTTGTTTGTAAGGGGAACACCAAGGTAAGTGGAGGGGAGGGAACTAATGGGAATGGCCAAGAATCTGGAGATGTTCCTGCAAATGGGCAGTGAAGTGTTAAAGAAGAACAACTTGGAGTTCAGGGGGTTGATGGAGGTACCATAAATAACAGAGAAGTCCGATAGGATGGACCTGAAAGAGGTAGCCTCTTTGATAGATGGGAGGCACATGAGAAGGGTATCATCCACAAATTTTTGGTGCATTGAATGGGGGGTAGAGGCATGGGGCTGGAGACCAGAGAGCTTATTTTCATGCAAGGTAGCAGAGATAGAGCGGTTAAGCTCTTCCGCCATTATAACAAAGAGGAAGGGAGAGATTGGATCCCCTTACCTGATACCCTTGGAAGGATTAAAGGGTTGCGAAGGTGATCCATTCACGAGGATGGAGAAGAAAGCTCCTGACACCATAGCCATGATCCACTTGATTCTTTCTTTATGGAACCCAAACGCATCTAGGACATGTCTCATATAGTTCCAGCTAATTTTTTTAAAGGATTTGGACATGTCTAGATGAATCATCATACCAGGTTTTTTTTGGGATTTAAGAGAGTGGATAAGCTCATGAGAGAGGATGATACTATCCATTATTTTCCTTCCTTCCACATAGCTAGACTGTTGGTGGGAGATGAGGAGAGGGAGGATGACTTTAATTCGATTGGTGAGAACTTTGGAGATTATTTTGTATATGACATTGCAGAGGGCTATGGGCCTAAATTTTTCCGGGGAATCCACATAGATTCCCTTGGGAATTAGAGTCAGGAAAGTAGAGTTAAGGGCTTTAAGGAAAGACTTCTGAATTCGAGATTCCTCCACGAGGGCATGTACTTCCAAATTTAAGATATGCCATAAATCTTTGTAGAAATCAATGGTGAAACCATCTAGACCTGGAGCTTTGCCATTGGGAATTCCCATGACCACATCTTCCACTTCCTGGAGGGAGAATTTCCTTAGGAGCATTTTTTTATGGTCCTCCGTGAGGATTTTGGGGATATTCTTGGTGATCTTTTTGATGTCCTAATCCTGGTCATTCCTTGGCTCTTTGAGAAGAGAGCTGAAATAGTGGTTGAGCTCTGTTTCCAACTCCTCTTGAGAGTGAATGAGATGACCATACTGATTCTTCAAAGCCAGAATTATGTTGTTCCTCCTGTGTTGTATCATTGTTTTATGGAAAAATTTCATGTTCCTTTCCCCACATTTAAGCCATTTTATTCTAAATTTTTATTGCCACAACTTTTCTTCCTGAATGGCTCTTTCCTCCCAACTTTGTTGTAGTCGTTGTTCCTCTTTCTTACTGTTCTCCGTTATCCCTTCAATTATGTTTTGTTGGAGAAGTTACAGTTGGTGTTCCAAGTTTATTTTTATCCATGATGATGTTTCCAAATGTTTCTCTATTTCATTTTTTTATTTCCTCTTTGATATGTTTTAACTTTTGTTGGAAATTATACATTTTGTTTCCAATTCTAATGGGAATGTAAGTCCACCATTGTTTCATTTTTTCCATGAAGTCCTAGTGATCCAACCAGAAGGCCTCGAATCTAAAAGGCTTATTTTTCAGACCATTGGAAATTTGAATCTTGAGAGAGATAGGCCAGTGATCAGAGCCTGCTTGCGGTAGGATTCTCGCCTCTGTTTCCTAGGAGGTAAGATAAGTTGCCTCAGATAAAAGGAAGCAGTCTAAATGGGAGGCTATTTGATGGTCTCCTCCTCTTCTGTTATTCCAGGTGAATAAGCCATTGCTAGTGGGAATGTTGATGAGGTTGAGGTTTTCAATGGTGGTGAGGAAAGCCTTAGAGTCATTATCTAACTTATGGATACCTCCTTTCTTCTAAGACAAGTTAGTTATCATATTAAAATCACCAGCTATGATTTTGAGAGGGTGGTGAGGGTCAAGGAGATTGGAGATGATTTCAAGCATTTTGATATGGTTTGTCACCTTTTGTGGGGCATAAATATTAGTTATGAAAATGGTCTCGTTGGTACCTATGATTCTCAGGATCACTGTTATGGAATGGTGAGTGTCCAGAGAGGAAATGAGGTCGAATTTAGAGTTTTAACAAAATGTCATTATGCCCCCCATCATACCTGTTGCCGTGTTAGCCAAGGAGTTGTAAGGCTTGAAGCACAAGTTGAGAAGGAGGGGTGGGTGAGTCGAATCAAGTTTTGTTTCTTGAATTAGCAGGATGTCAGGATGATTAGACATGATTCTTTTTTTTAAGATGCATTTCTTCCCAGGACTGTTAAGTCCCCTAATATTCCAAGACATGCAATTCATTTACATGGAGATGGGTATAGAGCCAGAGCCTTTACCTTTCCTTCAGTGATTAACTTGGCGCCCAGTTCTTGAAGGAGCTGGCTGGTGGTCTTTCGACGTCGCTTTCTACTTTAGCCTTTGAGGTTGAGTCCTTCTACTAGAATATTGGCTAATATTCCCTTTGAAATTGTGCTTTCTTGTACTAGATGGTGAGCTTTGAGTTTTAATTATTCTTGGAGGAAATAAATATGGCATTTATTCCTTTCTGTTTCCATTCCTCTACAATTGTTGCAAGGTCTACCCCTTGCAGTGCTTCCTCTATAAAGTTTTCCTCTAGTGTTTCTTCTGTTTCTATTTGCTCCATTTATGTATCCTCTTGTGCATGCTCCTTTCCTCTATTGGTATTACTTGTATCCCTTTCATCATGTTCGTTGTCTATTGGGTTCACTTCTTACTCTCTTGCTTCATCTGCTATCAGTTCGTTAGGATCCATTTTCTCTTGGGCACTATTTAGTACATTGAACTGATTATGTCTTACTTCTTTAAATAGGTTCTTCTTGGGGATGGTTTTTTCCCTGTTGTTCTTGTTCGTGTAGATGACTTTAGTGAATCATTCACTGTATTTTCGTTTACTTGCTTGGTCTTGTGTTTGAGGGGTTTTATTCATTGGACAATCTCAGAAGAGATGCCCATGTTCATGACACTTTCTGCATCAGAAGGGAATATGTTCATAGTCTTTACTTTGTAGCCAGACTTCGTCCTTGAATATTAATTTAATTGCTTCTGGCAGGGTACTAGAGACGTCTATATATAAACAAATTCGGGTGTAGGAAACATAGTGACCCATTCTGGTACCTTCAGACATTTTGATGTACTCCCCCAGCTGGTCTCCTATTCCTTTTAAGACTAAAGGAGCCCAATAATCAGGTAGTAAGGAGTAGAGGTGTACCCAAAATGGAACCCTAGTAAAATCCTCTTTTTTCAGTGCGAAGTTATCCTTCCAGAATCTCATGTGTAACTTGGTTGAATTGTAGAAATAGTGTCCTCCTTCAAAAATTTTGTCTCTATCTTCTAGGAGGTCAAAGATGACTATGAAAAATCCTTTGGAGCCCAACTGAATTCTGATCTCCCCTTTGGGTGTCCATTTGCTTTGAATCCACCAGTTTAGGGCTCTTTCAATTGTCTATATGCCCATGAAATTGCATATAACTATGTGTTCTTGCATGTATTCTCTGTATTCAGCTACCTCAGGGTCCTGGATTTCTAGTTCAAGGATTTTTTTGGCTTTGGGGTTGCAGTTATTCGTAGTCTTTTTCCCTTGATCCTGTGGCTACTCCTGAGATTTTGAAGGATTGACGTTAGCAGGGAACTGTAGCCTTGCCCTTGTCTGCCCGAGTATCCTTGATTATCCTTTTCACTGTGTCTTCAGTCCTTTTTGGCAGCTCGTTTTGTTGTGGATGAATGGTTTCTTCTTTGTCAGATCTTCCTCCTTGTGGTGTACAGAAGGAAGAGTAGGAGGAAAACTTTGTGAAGAATGAAGCCTAGTCTGGTGGCCAACCAAATAACGTATCCTTGAAGGAACGGGCGCCAAGATGTTGTTGCGGATCCACCATGGCTGGCAGGGCACCGAAGGCCTGAACCAGAGGCACGAGGGGAGGTCACGGAGCGCTCAAAAACCCTATGCTCATGTATTTGTTGAAACCAAATAATGATTATGTTAAATAGTTATTAAGTTAAGTGAAAAGGCATGTCTAAAGACATGCCCAATCATGAAAGGATACATGCCTAGGTATATAAGCATGGTCTCATTGTAACATTCAACATCACTTGTACATTTTATATATATAATAAATTATTATTACGAATACCTTTGTGTATTTTAACATTTAAAGTCAACAAGCTACAATTTTGTTGCTTCAATCCCCAGAGATAAGGATCCACGAGAGGTGGTTAGTACATGTTGCGAAACACATGGGGATCATTGGTTTATCCAATGTCCAATAATCTCCCCCCTTTATCATTGATGGAAATATTCTTGCACTTTGAACAATCTCTCCCCCTTTGACATCAATGGAAAATGAGGTGTCCTGACAACAGATTTTTCCATTAATTTCTCACCCTATCATGCTTCTTGTCATGTTGCTCTTTCTGTCATCATGATTTCCTTCTTCTAGCAATGTGGTGCAAGAGAGATCAAGTTGTCAAACAAGATTTTCTGCAAAATTTCTGAGAGATGATCCATTAGGAGATATATTTGTGTCTCATAGCACGATTGCAAGAATGGTAAAACATTACAAGCCCCCCCTAACAATATGCATGGTTTCCTTTTTGGCAGAATCTCATCATCAAAACTTGGAATATCATATCTGCCAAAGATGTATTTATCAGATCAACAACATGAGTTGATGTTGTCTAAGACATTTTCTGATTTAGTTTGCTTCCTTCTCCAAACTTGTTTAACTTTTTTTCTCTCTTGGTGTTCATGGTTTTAGCTTGTTTAGGAACCCAAGTCAAGTTACAATTACAAGCCATATGTCCAATGTTATGGCATTTGAAGCATTCCAGCTTGTTTATCAATGAGGGGGCATGAAATATTCTTGCAAATTTTCTCCTAGGAGGTTGATGAGGGCCATTATATTTGTCCTTGTGGTATGCTCTACAATCCTTTGACATATGCCCAAAATTTGTACAAGAATAGAAATGAACAAAAAATATACTTTGTTACCTAGAGGATGGAGCTTGCCTTGATGAACTTCTAAAGTCTTTATGCCTTGACATCCTTTGATGATATCCTTTTCCTCTTGCATCCTTAATACCTTTTGCATACCTTCTTGGAGTAGGGTTTCCATTAAGGTTATCTTAATTAATATTCTTGTTTTTGCTAGAATTGGGAGCATCAACATATTTTTCAAGCTTCTCCACATCCTTGTTGCTTGATGCATTAGAGTTTTCATCATTTTTTCTTGAGGGTTTACCTGCATAAACAAAGCCTTGATTTATCAAGGGTAGATATTTGATGACTTAGCATGTCATCTAGGGTTTGAGAGCTCTTTAGATTCTTGTTTATTTGATCAACTTCTTTCCTTAAGAGATCAATTTATTCTTTCATCACCTCGCATTCTTCATCCTTATTTGCTAGATGGTTTTCCATTTCTTCCTTCGTCCTTGTTACTTCACATGTTTGGGCCTTGAGAGAGGGGACATTTGATTTCAATCTTAAGATTTCTTCATCTTTTTCTTCTAGTTGGCATGCTATGACATTTCTATCCTTTTCTGCTTCACCTACTTGTCTTTCTAGGAGGGCCAAAACTTCCATCACCTTTTCAGTTCCTTGTACTTTTTCTTTTCTTCTTCCAACTAAAATTTAAGGGAAGAGACCTGTTCCTTGCATTGACCAATTTTTGCTTCAAATTTGTTCAAGTTCTTGTGTCTTTGTTCAATGTGGTTTGACAAAATGTCTTCACTTTTCTTTGCTTTATCCAACTGATTTGTCATGGATATGACTTCTTCATGATGCCTTTTCTTGTTTTGATGCAATTCCTCCTTAAGCTTGGTGAGCACCTTATCTCTTTCTTGTACTTGAATTTTGAAGAGGTCAAATTCCTTCCTTGTCTTTTCAAGGTCGCGGTCACCATCTTTTGGTTGCCTCTTGAGTTCTTCATTTTATTTTTTCAAGTTGTTTATTTCTCCTAGGGCGGCTTCAAGATTTGTCTTAATATCTATTTCAACTTCTACTTCAATAATTTCTTCATCATCGTCTTCCTTGATACAATTGGTCCCTTCATTTTTTCTTTCATTTATCTTATTTGGTTCATCTTGATGCTCTTTGTCATCTTATTTTGGATCAAAGGTTATGTCCAATAATCCTTTAGAGTGAAGATCTTGAAGCTTTTCCCAAAGCTCTTTCGCTGATGAACAATTTTCCATTCTATCCTTTATAGGATTGGGTAGCCCAATCAAAATTACCTTTATTGCTATTGCATTATGCACTTTCGATTCTTCTTCTTCTATTGTGCTTCCGGTAACCACTGATTCCCAGACTTCAAAACCTTGAGCCATTAAGAAATTCTTTATTCTTTCCTTCCATATTTCAAAGTTTCCATTGAACAATGGAGCTTTCCCAATTTTATTGTCCACTGAGGAGGTGACAACTTCAAAGGGTTTGCAAGCCTTCTTATTGAAAATGTAACAGGAAAATCCTAATTAAATTTTGTCCTTGAATTAAATTGTAATTCCACATCTCATGACAACTTGTAATAGTTAACTAAGTTAATTTGACTTAGTTGGCTCAGTTAATTCAAGTTGAGGGTCTAACTTGAATCATGTAGAGTGTCTCCTACTTTTTAGGAGAGCTGGTTGAGTTTATTTTGAGTTATAATTATTTAATTCAGTCTAACTGAGTTAAATTCAGTTAAACTAGTTCGAACTGTTGGAGGAATTAGTGGGAGATCCAGTAGTGGGGTATAACCAGTAGTGATCAACCAGTAAACTGAGGATTCACTCATAATTAACTCATGCATGTCATATCGTAGAAAGACCCAATTGATATTGGAGTTCAGGGATAGTGTACTATCAGTTGTATAAACATCTGAATTATGTAGGTGGTGCATGCAATCAAAGGAAGGCCTATGAGGATTGCATAATTCATATTTGTGGAATTTCCTAATTAAATATGGGATAATTTCCAAGGAAAATGCATAAGGAAATAGGACATTAGGGAAATTTTGAGGTCTAAAATGGGCCTCCTAAGGAAATTATAAAATAATAGTGGAAATAATAAAATAAAATTAGATTACATCATCAAATTTTATAAGCAAAAAAGAAAACTATTTTTTCAACTCGTATTTTCAACTTATCTCCATATGGGTTTACACAAATTTCAAGCGGAAACACTTGTTGGATGTAAAATTTGATTCCTCATCCAAGGAGTACTCATGTTGCATACTTTCGATGGACCCTACTGCATGAAACATGAGAAATACATGAAATTTGTGACTGCAATCGTTGATGAGTAGAGTAGATTGAAGTCAATTATTTTAGCATATTACAATCTGCAGTTTGAATCTACAAGGAATTTCTACATGGTATTAGAACTGAAATCACTATAGAAGAGGAGAATATGAGTTTTTCTTTTTCTGGAGAAATTAAATTTTCAGTATCATACTTCAAAGCCAGCAGGGTGTCATTCTATGGATTGAGACTTGAATATGCCCTTGAGAGTAGTTTGAACTATATTGCTTGGAAGGACAGGCTGGAAGTAGTGTTGGAAGACAATGGGCTTAAGGAATTCATAGACAAATATATTCCTAAGCCAGCTAATGCTTAAGCTCTGGCAGAGTGGAGAAAATGTGTGGAAAAGGTGAAAGGATTATCCTATAAGGATTTCGACATCATATTGTCTCAAACCTCCACGGTAAGGAAACTCCATTTGCAATGTGGAAGGCCTTGATACACCCATTTCAAAACAACAATGACCACATGAAGCTAGCACTGAAGGACAAAATCAGAAAGATAAATATGGAGAAGGGTAACTCAATACCGAAGTACTTAAACAAGTTCACCCAATATTGGGATAAGCTTTGAAGTGACAATGTTATAGTTGCTGAAGATGATATGGCGATCCTAGTACTTCTAAGCCTTCCCAAGAGTTGGAACAACTACCAAAACTTAGTTAATGGGAGGGAGAAGCTACCAGAGTTGGAGTGATTGTGGTTCGAATTGGTACAAGAAGATATTTGGCAGAACACCAGAGGTGGATCCTCATCTAAGCATGATGATGAGGAGAACTATGCCTTAGATGGAAAGGTGAAGAAAGGGAAGGGGAATTCATCCCACTCCAAATCATATTCTAGTTAGGGTGGAAAGAAGAAGGACATGCCAAAGATTAAATGTTTTCATTGTCATGAGCTAGTACACTATGCTACAAAGTGTTCACACATGAAGGTCAGTAAGAAGCCCTCAGGAGGAGTGGTAGGTCAAGCTCTTGCTTCTCAATTCGAACTGGATTTCACCCTCATCACTTACATGGTGACATCTGTGATGGGTAGTGTGTGGTACCTGGATAGTGGATCCTCATTCCATATGACTGAAAACAAAGAGTTATTGAGTGACATGGAGGAGAAGGACCTCTAGATGCACATTGAGATGGGAGATGATGGGAGGTATAGAGCGACTGACATTGGTAATGTTACCTTTCAGAGGGAGTATGGTTCTCTTCTCACAGTTGCCATGTTGGAGGACCGTGGCTATGATGTGATATTTATCAAGGGAAAGGATTTCCTTCGTCACATAGCCTCAGGACAAGTGAGGCAGATCGGGGTTTGGGTGAATAATCTCTACAAATTGGATGTAGAACACCGCGTTGCTTTGAGCACAAAAGCAGACAAGGTGCAGAGCTGAGACATTGGTGAGTTGTGGCATAGAATATTGGGTCACTTGCACCATGAAGCTTTGAAGATCATGCAAAAAAATTCTACAAGACTTCCCAAGGGTACACTAGGGCAGAGAGACACATGCAAAGGGTGTACATTGGGGAAGTACACCAAATCTTCCTTTCATGATAAAGAAAGTTGAGCGCAAGTGATCCTTGACAGAGTTGACTCATATGTGTTGGACCATTCTCGACAACATCCACAACCAAGAACATGTATTATTTAATATTTGTTGATGATTTTTCTCATAAGTGATGGGTTTTATTCATGCATAAGAAAGATCAGACCTTCGCTAAATTTGTGAATTTAAAGCACTTGTCGAGAAAGATACTAGCAGGAAAGTTAAAGCTCTCAGAAGCAATAACGATGGAAAATATGTGTCAAATGAATTCAAGAAATTTTATGCATCAAAAGGCATCCAAAGGGAGTTAATAGCACCTCATAACCCACAACAGAATGGGGTGGTTGAAGGGAAGAAAAAAAGTATTGTGGGAGCTACACGGGCAATGTTACATGATTAGGGCCTATCATTGCACTTTTGGACTGAAGCATGCAACACAATTGTTTATTTGCAGAATAGAAGCCCTCATCGAATTCTCCGGATGAGTACACCAGAAGAAGAATTTTCAGGTAAGAAACTAGATGTGTCACACTTCAGGATCTTTGGTTCATCAGTCTACTGTTAATTTATCAAGGATGCACAAAAAAATCTAGAACCAACATCTGGGTTGGGCATATTTGTGGGGTACACTGATACACCTCACAACTATCGGATGTACCTCCCATCCAACAAGATGACAATGGTTTGTAGAGATGTGAAGTTCGATGAAGAGAAGGCAATGAGATGTTCCCTTGACAGGGAGCTTCAATTACATGCAAACGAGGAGATTTTAGCTCCAAAGGAAGAACCTCAGGATGATATGGAGGAGCCACATGCAGAGTAGCAGAGAGTGGAAGCACCCACTCATGAAGAGACTTCCAAATATGGAAGGAAGCGCAATAGAGAGGCTAACAACTTGATGCATGATTCTAGAGAGAATGTGGGAACACCCACATCACAACGCAAGCAGAGCAGGTCACCAGATTGGTACCCTGGCTACATGGATCTAATGAGCGAGAGTGTAGAGGTTGAGCCATCCTCATTTGAGGAAGCAGTGAAACAACCAGTATGGTTTAATGCCATGGTTGAGGAGTATGACTCCATTATCAGAAATAGTGTTTGGGAAGTGGTCCCAAGACCAATAAACAAGTCAGTGGTGAGTTCAAAATGACTTTACAAGGTAAAGAAAGCAGCATATGGGAGCGTGGAGAAACAAAGGCCATATTTGTGGCCAGAGGGTTCTCTTAGGTGGATGGAATTGATTACGATGAGAACTTTTCTCCAATATCATGTTACTCTTCAATCATATCTATTCTAGCACTATCAACACAAATGAGATGAAAGATACATAAAATGGATGTGAAGGAAACATCCCTCAATGATGTGATTAAGGAAGAGGTGTATATTGAGTAGCCAAAGGTTTTGAGACATCGTTAGAGAGTTGCATGTGTGCAGACTCAAGCGAGTGTTGTATGGACTAGAACTAGCATCCCATGTTTAGTACACTAGAATTGTCAACTATTTGACCGGGATGGGCTTCACCAAAAGTGAAGCAAATGAAAACCTTTATCATATTATGGTTGAAGGTAAATTGTTAATTATAGTATTATATGTCAATGATTTGATTCTAACTGGTGTTGGGAAGCTGATAAAGTATTGCAAAGAGGATATTACAAGAAAATTCAAGATGAAGTACCTGGGGCTCATGCATTACTTTCTTGGTATGGAAGTATGGCAAGAAGATGAGGAACTGTTTGTCTCTCAGGGAAAGTATGCCAACGAGATACTGAAGAAGTTCCACATGGAGAGAAGAAAACCCATGGAGACTCCTATACCAAGTAATTGGAGAAAGGAAGACGCTACATTATGTGAAGTAGTGGAGGTTACTATTTATAGACAAATTGTGGGTTCACTTATGTATTTGGTGAAAACACGACCGAACACGTGTTTTGCAGTTAACCAGCTTAGTCAAGCCATGGTTAATGCAACCAAACTCTATTGGAAGGCAACTAAACATGTGTTGAAATACATCTGTTATGAATTAAATATTCATAACTAAATAAATGATAAAATATTAAAATAATAATAAATATTAATTAATAATTTGTAAATAAATTAAAATTAAGTTAAGTTACTCAATTGATTGTGAAGAGGCATTAGTCCAAAAGGAAGTGTCTGTAGGTTCGTGGCTAGTCAATTCCTATAAAGGAGAACTGCCCTAGCCTTATAAAATCATCCTTTGAATATTGAATAATAAATTGTAGTGTTTATAAATAAATGAGTTTCCAAGTGATAAATTCCAGTGAACAAGGTTTGTGTGTTACAGTGGTATCAAAGCTAGTTCATCATCCTCCAATTTTGCCGCTATTCGTTACTCATATTTGTCCCCACACAACCGTATCTCCCACTCCCCTATCACAGTCCATTCGTTCCATATCTGCGCTGCTAGTGTTCAAATTCACCCCTGTTCGTTCTGGGTTATCCACCTTTGCTGCCAAGTCATCGTTGTTTCAAATAGTCCTTGTTCACTACCAAACATCGAACACACACAAACTGACCTCTCCATCGTGCCTTCATTCCTTGACCGCATTTGCTTCCATCGCATATCCACCCCTATTCGTTCTGGGTTATCCACCTTTGCTGCCAAGTCATCGTTGTTTCAAACAGTCCTTGTTCACTACCAAACATTGGACACACACAAACTAACCTCTCTGTCCTGCCTTCATTCCTCGACCGCATTTGCTTCCATCACATATGTTGCTACGGTGTTCCCTGTTTGATGTGCCCTTCCCCCCACAGCATCTATGTTCGGTAGATCATGACCAATGCCCTGAAAGTCGATGAGGAACTCCAATTAGTTAATAAAAAGTGTCATTTTCCACTATCAAGCGTGTGACCCAGTAAAAAGGTCAATGGGTGAAGTCTGTCGACGGTTCACACGTGGCTCCATATACATATATAAGTGGTCTTTATATGTAGAGTGGGTTCGATACACGGATTGGTCGATATATACATTTACTCTAATATATCGAGATCAATACACGTTAATCATAATGTTGATCGATTTTTTCTCATAGGACAATTACATACATAATTTAATTAATTAAAATCATATATATATATATATAGGTCTACTTGGAAAAATAAGAACAAAATGGGGAGTATCAGTGACGATGTGAATTCAAAAAAATTCCAAGAACTCGATAAGATGCACAAACCCCTTGACAATGTCAAGAAGATGATTAGTAATCAAGACCAAATGGAAAATGATATCAAAGAGTTGAAGAGCATGATGAGCCAATTTATGGAAAGAGCCAACCCAACTTTTAATCCCTTAGCCACACAAAGTCCAAAGACTTCGGAAGGCGAAATTTTTCCAATTCATGAATTTCTGTCGATGTACAAAAGGCCATGAGTACCACATATATAGTTCAAAGGAAGTTAGTGCCATATAAATTTTCCCTACTGAGACTACCTTAAAATTAAATGAGAATTACCTAAGTATGATGGTAAGGATCATAAAGGCACCATTGTATGGGTAAATAAAATTGACACCATTTTCGGAGCAAACCCGCCAATAGGTGAATGAGAGAAGGTCATGCCCGCATCCAACAACCTAGAAGCGGAAGCAAATGATTGGTTCCTATGGTGGTCCAAAAAATGTGCAGCTCGCTCGCTCAATTGGGAAAATTTTTAAAACGCCTGCTAAAAAGGTTTCATGATGAAGAAGAAGATGATGTTTACAAAAAATTCGTTCACCTCAAACACAAAGGATCGGTAAGTGAATACACCCATGAGTGAGAAGTATTAGCTATAAGGAAAAAGGAATTCTCAGATGAAGAGATGCTAGAAATGTATTGATATGGCCTTAAGGATTATATTCGGGAAGAATTAAAACTATATACCCCAAACCATTGAAGAAGATAGACATGTAGAAATAGTTATTGAGCAAAAATATAAACTCCATAAAGCACCATATGCCAATAAAGAAAAATCAAACAACTACTTAAAAGGGAAGTCAAGTAAATTTCCTTCAGGAAAATTTGGAAAGTACATTCCACCACCAATGCACAATGGAGGAAAACAACAGTCAAATGTTGAAATAAAAAGGCATGGCAAGTGTTGGACATGCAGAGACAAATGTTCCCCAGGGCGCAGATGCACTATAGACAAAATTTACAACTGCGAAGTAGCACAAGAAGAAGAATCTTCAAAAGATAGCTTCAACAAAGAAAATGATGAAGAAAATGAGACCCCTAATTCAGATCCAGAAGAAGAGAATATGCCAAGAATTTCTCTGGAAACTATCACAGGGATAGCTCAACTACAAAAATCGAAACTTAAAGGACATATCAAGAAACAAAATATTATCATTTAATAGATTCAGGAAGTACACACAACTTTATAGATGTCAATGTCGTAAAATGATTAAACATTTTTACCTATCCTGTAGCAGATTTAAAGGTTATGGTGGCAGATGGAAAACAAATAGATGGAGTAGGAAAATGACATAAAGTTAAAATGCAACTAAACGAATACGAAATGGATTCCAACTTTTATAAAATCCCTTTAGGAGGAGTAGATGCCATCTTAGGAGTACAATGGTTGCAAACACTAGGGACATATTTGACAAATCACCAAAATAGTTCATTAAGTTCAGAATGGATGGAAGGAAGTATAAGCTGTTTGGATTCCAATCCCCACCTACCCAAGTCATTTTTGCTCAGCAAATGAAGAAGCTTATTCGCAAGGGAGCCCCAATATTCGTCGCTCAATGACAAAAATTAGAGTTATTGTAGATGGAAGGGATTCACCAATAGTCTGAAGTTTCATCCCTAATACAAAAATATGAAACTGTTTTTCAAGATCTACCGATGAAATTTCCCCCTGAAAGGAAAATTTGTTATGAAACTAGGTGACAAAAAGATAGAAAATATAGATCAATGACTTCAAAATCAACCTCTTCAAGGGGGAAACCTGCTTTACATTACACAAATGAACAATTCTTGGATGATACGAATGACAAGACCTCCTTTCTATGAATGTAGGTTCTTGTGATTTCGAGCACAGGAGACGGATATGGAGATCCGTAACCCTTCATGAACAGTGCCTAACACGGGGTAGGGTTTGACTGTAGCCCTCGCGCATATGCACAACCTTCCCCTACATTTCGACAACTCCGTTTCAACCTTGTTACTGTATCCCTTTGATGTCGTTTGCACTTGTTCCCATTCCCTGGTCGCTGCCTTTGCGTATTATCCTCCCCGTGATTCCGCTGTTCCCCTCGCCATTCTCCTATCTGCAGTTGGTTACAACAACGACAACAGTTTGACAATCTTGGTGGCAGCTAGCGCGTAACACTCGGAAAATAGTAATGGAGATGGATATGGTTGATTATTTAGAAGACCCATTCGTGAATGTCTCCATTTGGACATCCCCACCCTCGAACACAGATGACCTACTCCCCTTCAGTAACGACTTATCGGATGTTATCGCTCCTTGGCCTTCGATCTCGAGGCCCTCATGCCCAATTGTTACCCTACCAGAGGACCCCCCCACTTGGCCGGTTTTTGCTACCCCTCCCCCTTCACTGACCTCCCTATAGTTTGTGGCTCGTTGTATAGGTCCTGACCTCACCACGAGCTCCTCGGGTTACCCACCATTCCCTCCGCCTGCCGGATCATACTTCCCTACATCTACCCCTCTTGGCGAACCCTCGGTCTTCCCTCAGGTTACCCCTCTCACGACACCATTATCAACTCCCCTCTCTAGCAGCTTCACTAGCATACCACCGATTTCAGAAGCTTACCCTTCTGGGCCTGGCTTGAACCCTTCAAACCCTCATCTGAACCCTCACCTTAGTGGCTCTCAAGAGGACATCACCGATAAGGGCCACAGGCCAAGGAAAAAATAGAAGTGCATCAAAGCCAGGACACAAGATGTAGCAATCCGTTTGGGTGAAGATATCCAGTGGGGTGAAATCATGGATACCGCAGATAGAGTCTTGGTAGGTAGGGTTCATGGGAGGAGCTACTCAGCGACACGACTTAAGAAATGGACAACAAAAATCTGGGGGCAACATTTGGCTGAGCTACCTTTCGTGCAAACCTTTGTCCGGGGATGGTTTGTGCTGTGCTTCACCAGAGCCGAGCACACAAATTGGGTTCTATCTTCATTCTGGCACATTGAATAGACCCCCGTGCTCCTGCGACGATGGAACCCTCTTTTCGACCCTGAGAGGGAGAAATTAGGTGCTGGACCACTGTGGGTACGTCTACCAGGCCTGCCACTCCACTTTTGGTCTGAGGACATTTTCAGGTGCATCAGAAACACCTTGGGCACATTTCTGGAGTATGATAAATCATACCTCACTATAGGCATCATGGCATATACAAGGATACTGGTCCATCTAGACACCAGGGAAGGGTTGCAGGAGCATATCACACTGCTCTAGAGAAATTTCTCACGGACTCAGATCCTTGATTATGAGGGGGTCCCTTTTAGATGCAGGAGATGCCATAAGGTGGGACACTTATTCAGGGACTTCCCCTTGAATGGAAAAGCAAGAGTAGTGGAAAGGAGAAACATAATCCCAACCAAGGCTACAAAGGAACATGAGAACCACACCTCCTCTGAAGCAGCAACGACAACAATGGCTAAGGAGACTCCGAAGAAGCATGGAAAAGCACCATATCGACCTCCCTCTCCTCCTCTGACTGGGGAAAGGGAGGCTGCGGCGACAACACATTCTTCGAGGATGTCCACATCTAACCCCTACTCTGTACATTTCTCTACTTCATCTTGTATTATAGCATCATCCTTAGTTGATCATCAATGCTTTGCATTCATGCCCTTGCCCCCCATTTCATTGGCCTGCACTCTGCAACCCCCCCGCATTTACTCTAGCACCCCACCATCCTTTGTGGAGGCGACCCCATCTACCAAATCCTTAGACTCTGATCAAAGGTGTCTATCCCACAGCTACTCGCTTCGATCCCTCTCTCAATCACAACCTCCCGATTCCATTGGCATTGGATTAGTATCTCCCTCCGTTCTCCCAAAGCCACCAAGAGGCAGACCATTCTCCCTATCCAAAGCCAAGCTGCAGGCAAGGGAGGAGATTGCTTCGGGCTGACAACTTGCTATTGACTAGGTTCTTAGAGCATAGAACACCCTGGAGCCATCTCCCCTATGAAGCTTTTATCCTTTAATTGTAGAGGGTTAGCCAACCTTAAGAAAAAACTAGCTTTCCGTAGACTTCTTAGGACTGATCTGGTTGATGTCATATTCCTACAAGAAACCTTGGGTCTTGCAGAAGTCATCTCACACTTGCTAGAATCCATACTACTTGGATGGTCATTTCAAGACCTTGATGTTAATGGCCGCTTGGGAGGCATTGCAATGGGTTTCAACACTCAGACTATCAAATTATGTAACATATGGGGAGGCATTGGACACATCGAGGTGGACATCTTCTCATCTGAACTTGGCTCTGACATTAGACTTATCAATGTATACGGGCCATGTCAAAATCGTGGAGAATTCTGGGAGCATTTACTGAACACCAATCTTCTGCAAAAGGACAACATAATCCTTGGAGGAGACTTAAATTTCTCTATTGGATTCTTGGAGTCATGGGGACACCATGCCTAAATTGACCCCCTATCTGCTTTCTTTGAGAACATCCTGTAGAATCATAGCCTTATCGATATTCCATTTGCAAAAATACAACCTACTTGGAGGAACAAAAGAATTGTAGAGTAAAGCCTCGTTGGAAGGCTAGATCGTTTTCTCATCAAGAAGTGACTGTTGGGTATGGGCTATAACTACAGGTAGTGGGTTGGATTAGGGGGTATATCAGACCATTTTCCGATATACCTTGAAATAAGAGGTGGACTAAACAAACCCAAAGTCCCTTTCAAGTTCAACTCTATATGGTTGAAATATGCAACCTATATTCGAATGGTAATTGATTATTGGAAGACTCGTCCTCCTGCTGCTGGTGGGAATATAGCAGAAGGTTTTTCACACAACCTAAAGGAGCTGAAGAGATTATAAAAATTCTAGGCACACAACAAGAGAGAACTGGATGAGCAAACCCTAAGGGAAACTGAAGCAGAGATAGCTGCCTTGGAAGATGAGCATGGGGGGGGGG
The DNA here is from genome assembly GCA_031772625.1 of Pinus tabuliformis. NCBI lineage: Eukaryota > Viridiplantae > Streptophyta > Pinopsida > Pinales > Pinaceae > Pinus > Pinus tabuliformis. Next base: position 2,026,044,216 of record CM062817.1, on the reverse strand, counting down.
GTTCACTACTCCTGAACAGAAGGAGAAGCTCACTACCTTAATAACAAAGAGAAGTAAAATTCTAAAGGACTGGGAAGAAACTTGGAGGCTGAGAAGTAGAGCTATATGGTTGCTTGAGGGAGATGATAACACAAAATTCTTTCACAAATATGCAAATGGATGAAAAGCTATCAACTCCATTTGTCAACTGACAAATGAGCAGGGGATTAGAGTGAATAACTTCCAGCAATTAGCCTCCTTGGCCACATCCCACTTCAAGCCGATCTACAAGGCACCTCACAATGTCACTCTTGCTGAAGTCATCAGAGTGGCACAATTATTTCCTCAGTTTTTCGACCAGGAGACCACCATGGATCTCAACAGGGAGGTCACAATGGGGGAACTCGAGGCTACCTTGAAATGGTTCAAGCAAGATAAGAGCCCAAGACCAGATGGCTGGCAGTTGAATTCTACACTGATTTCTTCGACATCCTTGGAGAAGGTCTTCTTAAGGCCATTAAAGACTGCCGGATCACTGGAAAGATGTAGGAGGCATTCAATTCCACCTTTAATTCCCTTATCCCCAAATCAGACAATCCTGTCTCCTTTGATGACTTGCGCACATCTCCCTTTGCAATTGTATCAACAAAAATCATTGCCAAAATCATAGCCAATTGTCTCCATCCCATCCTATCTGCCCACATATCCTTTGAACAATTTTCCTTTATCCAAGATCGACAGATACATGAACCTGTTGGAACAACACAAGAAGTGATGCACTCTATTCAGACGAAGAAGCTAAAAGGTATGATCCTCAAGGTAGACCTCTCAAAAGCCTTTGATCAAGCAAGTTGGTTATACATCAAAATTCTCCTAATACATCTAGGCTTTCCCTTTGAATTTATAAAATGGATCATGTGTTGTATAAAAATTATATCTTTTAGTGTCCTCGTCAATGGATCAACAACACCTTTCTTTCACTCAGAAAGAGGACTCATGCAGGGTTGTCCTTTGTCCCCATTATTATTTCCTCTTATCATGGAAGGGCTCAACAAACTTATTAAGGAAGAACATAGCAGGGGAAGATTTAAGGGAATCAGGATCATCGACAGATGTATTCTGACTCATTTACTATTCGTGGATGATGTGTTAATTTTCCTCAATGGTGGTATTGGGGATCTGACTAAATTGCAGAACACCATAACATTATTTGAAACTGTTATAGGTATGGTCATCAAAAACACTAAATCCACCATTACAGCCACAGGATGCGCTCCTCATGAGACATAGTATGCACTCCATAGATTCCCATTCACTCTTATACAGATGGAGGATGGCCTTAGATACCTGGGGTATAGACTGAAAGCCCATGGTTACAAGATAGCAGACTGGACATGTTTAATATCCAAGATAGAAAGAAGGCTCAACATATGGTATCATAAGTACCTCTCCAGAGCAGGGAGACTAGTACTCATCAAAGCTATTCTTGTAGCCACCCCTGTATATTGGATGACACTAGCATGGATCCCCGACGTATCATCTCCAAAATACAAAAACTCTATTGTAGATTCCTCTGGAAAGGTAATCAGTCAGGGAGAATCTTTTCCTGGGCCAAATGGGAATTGCTTGCTCTCCCAAAGAAATGGGGAGGATGGGGAATTAAAAGGCTAGAAGACTTTTCATCTGCACTGGTGGCCAAGCTAGGCTGGCAATTGATCACTGCAAACATCCTATGGACAAAGGTGGATTATACAAAATACATATTCCCCCCTAAATCCGATGGAATGGATCCGACAGCCAAACTGGAACAAAACATTGATCTCAATCATTTGGAAATTTGTTTTAAACTCCATGCCTATTATCCGAGAAGGGCTCACATGGAAAATCCAATCTTGCGCATCAGATTAGATCCTTGTATAGGATGCGATAACGCCCATAGACTACCTCAAGATATCATGCTACACATTACCAATTCAAGTATCACACATATCGGTCACATTGTAGACCTGGAGCACACCACCTTATTTTATCAGGCCTAGAAATCTACTCATAGCCTGCACATCCCTAAGATCTGACATCAACATTGGGAGGACTATATAGCAACACTGACAAAATCACACATCAAAATTGTTGAAGGGGATGATGAGATTATCTAGACACATGCTAAAAATGGGGTATACTCCCCTAAGGAGGGATATCTCTGCTTAGCAACTGTTCATAAACCACATGCTATTAAATATTGGTGGAAAAACATGTGGAAATTAAAGGCGCCACCTAGAACTATATTATTTGACTGGACAGTACTAAGAAATAAGGCTCCCATGGGAGACAATCTAATCAAATGAGCTCAACATGGACATACTTGGTGCTGCATTTGTGAGAACAACTCTGATTCAATAGATCATCTCTTTCTTACCTTCCCGGTCATAAAGGACCTTTGGAACTCTATCATTTCGACAATAATCCCCCAATGCATATGGTCGGGCTTGAGAGAAATGGAATCTTGGACCACATGGTGGACCACCGCGACCCCGACCAAGGCTAGAAATCTTTCTCTCCTTGTTTTTTGGGCAATCTGGATTGCCTGTAACCAATGCATTTTTCAGGACATCATACCTCAATGGCCCTCAATCACTGCCCGTCTTTTGGAAGACTATGACTCCATACCTAAAGATGATGACAACCCCCCCCCCCCCCGCCCCCCCAGGCACATTGTTCTTGAAGACATCAACCAGGAACATCCCTGGGCTTTTTTTGATGGCTCAGCACAGGAAGCTGGGTGTGGGGGCAGAGCAATTCTATACCTATCTGATTCCCACCACTACAAAATCCAAATGGGCCTAGGAAGGGGCACCAACAACTTTTCAGAGTTGATCACTCTTAAATATCTCATTCAATTTGCTTTGGAAAAACATTGCAGGAATATTCAAAAATTCGGGGACTCAAAAATTATCTGCAACTGGATTAATGTTATATATCTGATCTGAAAATATAATATAACAGAAATAAACCCAAGAATAACAAGATCTGAATATATAAAATGCTTCTCTTTATTAATATCAAACCCTTAGGGTAGGGAAACACCATACATTCACTCCTTAAGGAAGGAGAACACTCCACAAGCCATATGCCTATTCATACAATAATCCTTCACCTCCCTCCATGTGGAGTCTCTAGCCTCTATATAGACCTCATACATACAATACCATGGGTCATTACCATGGTTCCATCAATACCATCTATCTAATACCATGGGCCCATTACATTATTACTAACTACTTGTGGTCCCTTACATGATACGGGTTAACCACCTTATTTATTACTATGGCCCATCCCATTATTACATTATTCCCTTGGGTACCTCCCTTTGTACCCCATATTATCCCCCCTAGGTATATAACAATTAACGAAACATTAAATTGTTCTGCTTACTCTCTGAGACCTATACTGGATGAGGCATATAGACTCATTACACATTTTGATCTCTTTGTTTGTCGTCATATCTACAGGGAATGCAACCAATCTGTCGACCAGTTATCCAAGGAAGCTGCGATTCAACCTCATGGCACATGGTTGATCCATGAGCAAAGGAACGATGCCCATTATCAATATTACCACCGTCCATACTTGGACTATATAGACTAGCTGGATTAGCAGGAGCTTGTTATTTTGCACATGTTTATAGTATTACTTTTTTAATTATCAGATGTATTTAAATGATAGACATATTTACTCCCTATGAGGAAATTTTTTATTATCTTTATTATGAACAATACTAAAGACAGAGCCTCCCTGCATGGAGTGCATTGAGATATTTTGATACACTCTTACTGATCCGAATTGGATCCATAGAAGACTGTCAAAGAACCATGACTGTATTAGGTCAGAACAAATCTCTAAAGAATCCAAAACAACGATAAAAAACCCTCTAAACCAATGGCAATGGTAGCCAGCGTGGAACGATGAGGACCTCAGTCAAAGCACGCTGACCGAGGCCCATGGAGACTGCGCAGGAGGTCAAAGTAGCCCCTGGGAGCCTCGGATCGGGAAACAGAGGTGGATTTTAATGTGCAAATCGCGCATCGTTGGGTGAATAGGGACGAAATAGAGGAAGCCTGAGCACTCGGTCGTGTTGCGAACCGGAGGATTGCGGGCAGAAAAGCAAAAAAAGTGCTAAACGTAGAAGGTGGGACCTGCGCTCTGGAAAACCAACGGTTTTGATCAGGGCGTCCTTAAATGGTGAGAGGTTTTGGACAAGAGCGGAGAGATTCCATACATCGATCGACGCATGGCAAGCAGAGGTGAGAGAAAACCGTTGTTGATCGCATGTTATCGACCGAGCAAGTCAACCACGCGAAACATGCCTATGGTGTTAGATCTGGAGGGCTCAAATCGGATGGCTGAGATCGCGCCCAACGGAGGAAGCAGAATCGACAAGGGAATACGTCGTGTTTTAGAAGGGATTTGGAATCCGTTTGACCACCATGGTGGAGGAAAGATTCATCCACGACGTAACTGAAGAAACGAATCGACGAAGCATGTTGGCACCGTTTAGAGGAAGACAAGTGGCCACTCCCTGAGTGTTCATGATGACGTCAAACAGGGAACTCCAAGCGCAGCTACAGAAGGTGAATCGACAGAGGCGGAAGGGGAACTGAACAGGCATAGAGATCGAATGGCTAGAGCCATGAACAGAGACAGTTGAATCGGTCAAGAGAGACATAAGTCGAGAGACGAAGAAGTGGAACAATGAACCCAGAGGGGAGGACTGAACATAGAGAACAGTAAAGCAAAGCAGAAGAGACAGAGGGTCGAGCTGACCAGAGGCAGCATCGAGCACCAAAGAGCTTGAAGACTCAAGCCATCCCATAGAGGAATCTGTCCGGGACTGAGCATCACATTTGGCTCTTTCCACTGTAGACCAGAAGGTCACAGAGCTGGTAGGAAGAAGAAGTCTGTGTACTCAAGTGGCTTGTGGAATCCAAGAACCACCCTGCCAAGCAAAACTTGCTTCAGGAGAACTCACATTGAGTCCCTGTATTGTAATTTCTCTGCTTTAAGGCACAATAAAACAAGGCCACCAATGAAAGTTGGACCGGAGATGTAGCCCTGGAGAATAGGGTGAACTACTTATTAAAATTGCTTGTGTCTTTATGTTTTCTTACTGTATTTCTTTGCTGTCTTTCCATTTATTGTCTGTGTATTGGCAATCTGATCGATCCGTTGCTTCAATAACACAGAAAACATATACCAGCACATGAGTCTGTAATACCTTAGTTTAATAAATCTTTAATTGATGTCACTCATAGGGTGAATATTAGATCAAGTGGTATCATAGCTTTAGGCTGTAAGATTAGACAAGCTTGTGTTAGCTTAGCTATGAATGCTCACCGGATCAAAGCTCAAATTAGGAGAAGGAGAGTTGGTGGAAACTAATCCTGAAATTGGGAGAGTCTATTCTCGGAAGACAATGTCAGAGGAAGGTTCTATTGGGCTAGACCCTCAATTCATAGAGAGTTTCCTAGCTATAAAGTCTATGGTAGAAGAAACGTAAAGAGACTTTAGAAAGCAAAAGGTTGAAGATTCATCAGGTTCTAAACAAGATAAAGAAGAAGATTAGTTTCACTGCCATGACCACTCCAAAGGAAATGGGAAAGATGAAAGCTTTCTCACACCCCCGAATAGCCTTGTGCATAATAAGAAAGCATCTTTGATTAAGCTAAATGTTAAATTTTATTTGCCAATATATGATGGAGATCTAAATGCTGAAAAGTTGGACAAATGGATTAGACAAATTGATGTGTATTGTAGGGTACAGAACATAAACTCGGACAAGAGTAAGATTCAGCTGGCAAGTCTATGCCTAGGAGGCTTTGCCTTGGTTTGGTGGGAAGGCAGAACCCAAGCTGATACGAAAAGACATGGTAAGACCATCTCTGTCTGGAGTGACTTTGTTTCTGCAATCAAAAATCAGTTCTATCCATTGGCCTACATGCAACAAGCCATGATGAGTTGGCAAACTCTTCGACAGTTGAAAGGGAAAAGTGCAAGGGTATACTCAAGAATCCAGAAAGAGAGCATTGATGTTGGGTATCTCATTAGACTCACCAGAGACTCTTTTGAAGTACACTGGTGGTATGCATAGCTACATGAGGCATACCATCCTCATGTTGAATCCCACTAGTATAGATGAGGTATATATACAAGCTACTCATCTAGAAGCTAGAGGAAAGAATGGAAATCCAAAAGTTGGGGGATCATCCCAACCCAATGCAAGCAAGAGCAAGGAGAAAAGAAAGCAGAAGTGGAAAGCAAGGAAGGCTAACACTGCACATAAAGCCAAAGCTTCATGCACTCACGATAAAAAGGATGGGCATGATGATGAGCATTGTTGGATTCTGCATCCAGAGCTGAGACCTAAGAAGTCCGAGGGCAAGAAGAAGAAGACAGTTGCAGCTATTCAGAAAGATTTGGGGTCAGACTCGGGAGATGAAACAATTGTAGCAGCCACAGGTATAAAAGGTAAGAATTCTGAAGCACCTACTAGTAATTCTGCTCAATCTGTTATTGATGAAGAAAATGAGAGAAAAAGACATGAGCTTTTCCATATTTGAGTTATTTCCAAAAATCAAAAGATTGATACTTTGTTTGATAGTGGCTCACAAGTAAATTTGATTTCTGAAGCAATTGCAAATAAATTGGGATTAGCAACTACACCTCACAAGAAACCATACTCATTAGGATGGTTGAATGATAAAGCACAACTACAAGTGACTAGACAGTGCAAACTCAAGTTTTCTTTTAGGTCAACATTTGTAGATGAGGTTGAGTTAGACATAATTCCTTTGGATATATGTGGAATTGTTTTAGGAAGTCCTTACTTGTATGATAGAAAGGCTATTTTCTATAGAGCTGAGAACAAGTATCTACTCATTAAAGATGGAATCAAATACTTTGTAAGAACTCATAAGCTCAAGAATAATTATACTCTCATAAACTCAGGATAGATGAAAAGAATGATAAATTCATGCAAACAATTCTTACTGGTGGTTGTAAAGGAAAAGAAACCTGATGAAACCAATGTATTTGAGGGTTGTAATGTTGAACAACAAGCTGATATAGAAAAGGTTGTTTCAGAGTATGATGTCTTGTTTCAAGAACCTAAAGGTCTGCCACCCAAAAAGGGAATAGTACATGATATTATTTTGCAGCAAGATGTTCCTTTTCCTAACACTGGGATGTACAAGTTGTCTGCTTTAGAGAATGCTAAAATCAAGAAGCAAGTGCAGGAGTTGCTTTAGAAAGGGTTCTTCAGGCCTAGCACATCACCATGTGGGTCACCAATCGTTTTGGTGAGAAAGAAAGATGGCTCGTGGAGAATGTGCATTGATTACCGAGCACTGAATAAGATAACAATAAAAAATTGTTATCCCCTTCCTTGCATAGATGATCTTCTATATCAATTAAAGGAAGCTGTTTATTTCACCAAGCTGGATTTGCACAGTGGATACCATCAGGTCAGAGTTGCAGAGCAAGATGCATGGAAGACTGCTTTCAAAACAAAGCAGGGATTCTATGAATGGTTGGTTATAACTTTTGGCTTGACCAATGCTCCTGCTACTTTCATGAGATTAATGAATGATGTACTCAAACCTTTTCTCGATGATTTTGTTATTGTGTATCTGGATGACATTCTGATTTTTAGTAAAACATGGGAATAACATTTAAAGCATGTTAAGCAGACATTAGATGTTTTGAAAAGAGAAAAACTATATGTTAAACTCTCAAAATGTGAATTTGGCAAAACATCTCTAAACTACTTGGGTCATATACTAGGGGGAGGTGAATTAAAAATAGATCCCTCTAAAGTGGTAGTCTTTGTGAACTGGCCTAAACCCATGTCTGCTACAGAAGTGAGAAGCTTCTTAGGAGTAGCACAATATTGGAGGAAGTTCATTTCTAAATTCTCCTCGATTGTAGCTCCCTTACATGCTTTAACAGGATTGAATAAGGTGTTTCAGTGGGGAGGCAAACATTAGAAAGCCTTCGACACCTTGAAAGAGAGAATTAGTACAACACCTGTACTAGCACTACCTGATTTACAAAGACCATTTGAGATCCAAACTGATGCCAATGACTATGCCACGGGAGCAGTGTTGACACAACACGGTAAACCCATATGTTATCATTCTGAGACCTTTAATCCAGCAGTAGTTAACTATCCTACATATGATAAAGAATTGTATGCATTAGTTCAGAGTGGGAAAAAGTGGAAACATTATTTAATGGGCAAAGAGACAGTAATACATACTAATCATCAACCACTTCAATATCTACACTCCCAAACTGAGTTGCAGCAATCAAGACATTACAAATGGATGGGGTTTCTACAACAGTTTCATTTAGTCATCAGATATAAAAAGGGCATACATAACAAGGTTGCAGGCATGTTATCTAGACCCATTATAAATGCATCTACCATACTTAAGAATAATTATGTGCTACATGAGTGCTACATAGAACAATATGCTCAGGATATGGACTATACGAATGTATATACAACTTTGAGTCAAGGCAAAAGAATAGAAGAATTGGACTATCATATGAAGGACTAACTCTTACACCATTATGGGAAACTCTACATTCCACAAACTGAGAGAGTAAAGATAATTAGGGAAGCACACACTTCTCTAATATCGGGTCACTTTGGGGTAAGTAAAGCAGTTGCATAGCTGCAAAGGTTTTGCTATTGGCCAAAAATGAATGCGACAATTTCTAGATATGTAAGAGGGTGTGCCATGTGTGCTAAAAGCAAGCCCAGCAACAGAAAACTAGGCTTGTACACTCCATTGCCAGTTCCTTCTCACCCTTGGAAAAGTGTTTCCATGGATTTTTTTGGAGGAATGCCTAAGTCTAGGAAAGGTCATGACTATCTATATGTTGTTGTGGATAGGTTCAACAAAATGTGTATTTTGATACCTTGTAGTAAACAAATCACAGCTGAACAGACTGCAAAATTGTTCTTTGAACATGTATGGGTTCATTTTGGATTACCCACTTCCATTGTATCTAATCGAGACACCTAATTTGTGGGGAAGTTTTGGTCGAGTTTGTGGGAAATGATGGACACCAAGTTGAAGAAAAGCACAGCTTTTCATCCACAAATAGATGGCTAGACAAAAGTAGTAAACAGGACAGTGATCCAGTTACTGAGAGGTTATTGCAGACTTGTGTTATGTGCAGCATGCTTACAACAGAGCCAAGCACTCTTCTACACAGAGATCTCCTTTTGAGACCTGTTTTGGTTTCACACCAAGGTCTCCTTTGGATTTTGTCTTTGGTGAATATACCATGGTTGATGGACACAGTGATGTGGAAAAGGCAACTAGGTTCACTGAACAGATTCAGGAGATCCACCAGGCAGTACAGGAACAATTGGAAAAGAGCCAGGCCAAGTACAAGGCTAGGCATGACAAGCATCGGATGGAGCATAGTTTTCAGGTTGGAGACCAAGTTTGGTTGTATATCAGCGAGGACATGATACAAGGTGAAGGTAAAAAGCTAAAGCCTATTAGGTATGGACCTTTTAGGATACTTGAGAAGATTGATGAAAATTCTTTTCACCTTAATCTACCAACTTACATGCACATCTACTCAGTTGTAAATGCAGATTGCTTGAGATTGTTTAAACCTTCAATGATTGAGGACCCTGAAGAGCAGAGTCAATTGCCTTCTATTGATGACCTGCTACCTGAATATCTTAATGAGTTGCAGGAAGACACATTGCTGGACAAGAAGGTGAGGATGACGCGTAGGGGAGATGTTGAGTACCTTAGGATTGGGCTCAAAGGTTTGAAGTTGAGCAGTGCAAAGTGGATTGAGATTGGACAAGTGAAGAAACAATATCCTCACTTAGTCGATGCTTGAAAACCAACTTTTGGTGGTCCAAAAGCTTTTTCAATGGGAAGGCCGTGATTTGAATTGGATCCATAGAAGACTGTCAAAGAACCATGACTGTATCAGGTCGAAACAAATCTCTAAAGAATTCAAAACAACGATCAAAAACCCCCTGAACCAGTGGTAATGGCAGCGAGCGTGAACGACGAGGACCTTCATCAAAGCACACTGACTGAGGCCCATGGAGACTGCACGAGAGGTCAAAGTAGCCCCTGGGAGCCTCGAATCGGGAAATGGAGGTGGATTTTGATGCGTGATTAGCGCCACGCATTACTGGGCGAACAAGGCCGAAATAGAGGAAGCCCGAGCACACAGTCGCGTTGGGAACCGGAGGACTGTGAGCGGAAAAGGAAAAAAAGAGCTAAACGTACAAGGCAGGACCTACGCTTTGGAAAACTGGCAGTTTTGATCGGGGCACCCTTAAACGGTAAGAGGTTTTGGACGAGATCAGAGTGATTCCATACATCGATCGACGCGTGGCAAGAGGAGGTAAGAGAAAAATGCCTTTGATCATGTGCTATCGGCTAAGCAAGTCAACCGCGTGAAACGTGCATATGGCGTCGGATCTGGAGGGCTCAGATCAGACGGTTAAGATCGTGCCCGACGGAGGAAGCATAATTGATAAGGGAATACGCTGCGTTTTAAAAGGGATTTGGAATCTGTTTGACCACCACGGTGGAGGAAAGATTCATCCACGATGTAACTGAAGAAACAAATCGACGAAGCATGCTGGCACTGTTTAGAGGAGGACAAGTGCCCACTCCTTGAGCGTTCATGATGACGCCGAACAGGGAACTCCAAGTGCAGTTGTAGAAGGTGAATCGACAGAGGTGGAAGGGGAACCAAACAGGCATAGGGATCAAATGGCTAAATCCATGAATAGAGACAATCGAATCAGTCAAGAGAGACAAAAGTCGAGAGACAAAGAAGTGGAATAGTGAACCCAGAGGGGAGGATTGAACACAGAGAACAATAAAGCAAAGCAGAAGAGACAGAGGGCCGAGCTGACCAGACGCAACATCAAGCACTAGAGAGCTTGAAGACTCAAGCCATCCCATAGGGAATGAGCATCACATTTGGCTCTTTCCATTGTAGACCAAAAGGTCACAGAGCTGGTAGGAAGAAGAAGTCTGTGTATTCAAGTGGCTTGGGGAATCCAAGAACCACCCTGCCAAGCAAAACCTGCTTCAGGAGAACCCACATTGAGTCACTGTATTGTAATTTATCTGCTTAAAGGCACAATAAAACAAGGCGACCACTGAAAGCTAGACTGAAGATGTAGCCCTGGAGAATAGGGTGAACTCCTTATTAAAATTGCTTGTGTCTTTATGTTTGCATACTGTATTTCTCTGTTGTCTTTCCATTTTATTGTCTGTGTATTGGAAATCTGGTCGATCCATTGCTTCAATAACACAGAACACACACACACCAGCACATGAGTATGTAATACCTTAGTTTAATAAATCTTTAATTGATGTCACTCATAGGGTGAATATCATATCACTTACATGATAGGCACTCAGCCTCACATATAGCATATGCGAAACGCATCTACAATATGTAATTTTCCTATACTGATGAAAATTATGATTTTTCCAAGGGGAAAAAAGACAAGACCTCTTTTCTATATATAGGAGTCTATGGGGTCCCAATACAATTAGAGCATACATAACAATAATATTGTAGGGGCACAACCATAACAATAGTGGGCTTTTATGGGGAATAATAATAACAACATGGGGACTATATGGGCACAATAATACAATAAGGGGGTTACACAAATAATAATAAGGGGGCACACTAGTAGTATAGGGACCTAACATGCCCTTATCCTTCAAAAAGTCTTGTCCTCAACGCTTGAGTAGTTCTGGATGCTTATGTATAAAATTCTTGTCCTCCCATGTGGAACCTTCAACGAGTAAGTTCTTCTACTTGATGAGATAGTATGAAATTGATCAATTTTGTAGTTGTCGGGTTCTTGTTTCTATGACTGCTTTAGGTTCCAATATGATTTTTCTTTCCTCGTTAAGTTCTGGCAATATTGTTTGAACTGGGAGTTTGTCACCTATAGCCTTCTTTAAGCATGAAACATGGAAAACTGGGTGCACTTGAGAAGCTGCAAGAAGCTCCAATTTGTATGCCATAGTACTAATATTTTGCAACACCTTGTACAGACCATAACACTTTGGTGATAATTTATTATCCTTCTTATTTTTCTTGAGGGACATTTGTTTATATGGTTGTAGCCGTATGAATACCCAGTCACCTACATCAAAACTTCTTTCGCTGTGATGTTGTTCTGCCTGTTGTTTCATTCTATTCTATGCCAAAGTGAGGTTATCCTTTAGGAGTTGGAGAACTTATTGTTGATGCTCGATCTAATCTTCTACTTCTTGAACCTTATATTTTCTCTTAAAAATGATGTGATGGACGGTGGATGATATCCATAAAGTGCCATAAATGGGGCCATTTTTGTTGCATTATGGAAGGAAGTTTTATACCACCATTTAGATAGAGGCAACCACTTGACCCATTGCGTCTATTTATCAGATACAAAGCAATGAAGATATCCTTCCAAACATTTGTTCACTAGGTGTTTCTATTTTCTTGATTCGAGTCATTCTTTTTCTTGCGTTTAGCAACTCGATCTTGAATATGTTGTATCTCTAAAATTCCAGATCTCCAAGGTCTGAAATTGCATCATGTAGTAGCCCTCTGAGTCCTCTTTCTAATGCCACAAGTCTGATCGAAATTGGGTTCTCCAAGGAAGAGTTATGCTAAATATCTCACAATGACCTGATTATAGACTGGTTCAGTAATGTGAACTTTTACGAAGTTCCAAGTGTCATTGTTTCGACTTTAGGACTTGAAACCAATACAAAGAAAACTATAGGCTGTCCTCTTTCTGCAACTTTTTATGAAATTTAAATCTAATTCTCAGAGAGAAAGTTATGATGATTTTCCCAAGGTCACCTGTTTGGGATGTGATTCAGGAGCGTGAAAAACCCTAAATGTCTTGGACCGTATCTTTGAAAATATAGCGAAACAAGATCTGAAATTCGAGCCTGAGCTTCAGCAATATTTTGGCTCAAATGTGTTTTAATTTCAAAGTTTGAACCTTCACAAAAACAAAATTATAGAGAAAATTCCACGATGGCCTGTTTGAGATGGAATTCTGGAGCTTGAAAAGACCCTAAATTCGTCAGATCATATCTCCGCAAATATAGCAACATAAGATATGAAATTCGTACCCGAGGTTCAAAACACTTTGGCTCAAATGATTTTTATTTCAGCTTCTGAAACTTCGTAGAGAAAAATTTATAGCGAAAATTCCACGATGATTTGTTTGGAGCAAGCGAAACCCTAAAATCCAAAGCTCTAATACCAAATGTTATGAAACCAGGTCACAAAAAGATATAAAATATAGATCAACGAATTCAAAATCTACTTCTTCGAGGGGGAAACCTCCTTTACATTACACAAATGAACAATTCTTGGATGATACAAATGACAAGACCTCCTTTCTATATATAGGAGTCTATGGGGTTCCAATACAGTCAGAGCCTACATAACAATAATATTGTAGGGGCACAAAAATAACAATAGTGGGCTTCTATGGGGCATAATAATAACAACATGGGGACTATATGGGTACAATAATACAATAAGGGGGTTGCACTAATAACAATAAGGGGTTACACTAGTAGTATAGGGACCTAACAAAATTAAACATATAATTGAAGTCAAACCAGAGTCAACACAAGTGAATGTAAAGCGATATCACTACCCCCATCATCATAAAAAAAATAGAACGATTAATACAAGATCTGTTAAATAATGGAGTCATTACGAAAAGTAGAAATCCACACGCCGCACCAGTAGTATTGGTCAGGAAGAATACTACTAAATTAAACAAAATTACTATTAAACATAAATTTCGAATTCCATTACATATTCCAAATAAAAAATGGGAGGAAATTTCGATGGATTTCATTGAAGGACTACCTATGTCTAATGGCAAGGAAAAGAAGTTTGTCGTAGTCGACAGACTCAACAAATATGCCCACTTCATGACAATTAAAAAAACTGACACGACTAAGCAAATTGCGTATGTGTTTTGTAAAATCATTTACAAACTGCACGGTTTTCCCAAGGTTATTGTTAGTGATAGATACATAAAATTTAAAAGCAATTTTTGGAAAGAATTTTGCCACCAAGTAGGAATATCTTTCTACATGAGTCCAGTTTATCACCCCCAGACAGATTGTCAAACTAAATATGTAAATAAATGTTTGGAAAGTTACATATCTTCATTGTTTTGTCATCGACAAACAAAACAAATGGTCTCAGTGACTGCACCTAGAAGAATGGTGGTACAATACCACCTATCATACTTAAGCTAAAATGGCTCCTTTCCAAGCCCTATATGGCTATGAACCACCTAGGTGGAAGGATTTTGCGCTACTCGATTCTAAGGTACAAGCAGTGAAGGAACACTTAGAAGAAAACCAAAGAATTATTAACTTGTTAAAAGAAAATCTAATAGTGGCATGTAATAGAATGAAACAACAAACTGACCAGCACCGCATCGAAAGAGAGTTCAAAGAAGGAGATTGGGTATTTTTTAGACTTCATCCCTATAAGTTGTGATCATTAAAACAACAAGGGAAAAATAAGTTATCTCCTAAATATTATGGACCATACCAAATAATAATAAAAATAAGTAGTGTGGCTTATGCACTGAAGCTACTAGACAATTGTCGAATCCACAACACATTCCATGTATCAAACCTCAAAAAAGTGCTTGGGCAAAATCAAACAACTCAAACAGAGATACTCGTGACTGATGAAGAAGGAAGGATCATCTTAGAACCTGAAGGCATACTCGCTACTAGGGAGAAGGTACTACGATCTAAGACTATTAAGGACTACCTTATCAAATGGAAAAAACTACCATACTAGGAAGACTCATCATGGGAGACAAAATGTTTTCTTCATCAACACGCAAAATTGCCTATGCTTTGAGGACAAAGAACTTTTAAGGGAGAGGCAATGTTATGAATTAAATATTCATAAATAAATAAATGATAAAATATTAAAATAATAATAAATAAATATTAATTAATAATTCGTAAGTAAATTAAAATTAATTTAAGTTACTCAATTGGTTGTGAAGAGGCATTAGTCCAAAAGGACGTGTCTTTAGGCTCGTGCCCAGTCAACTCCTATAAAGGAGAACCACCCTAGCCTTGTAAAATCATCCTTTAAATATTGAATAATAAATTATAATGTTTCTAAATAAATGAGTATCCAAGTGATAAGTTCTAGTGAATTAGGTTTGTTTGTTACAACCTCAGAGGCACCACTAAGTTTGGTCTTTGGTACAAAATGATAGAGGGAGTGAAGCTTCAAGGCTTCACAAATGCAGATTGGGCAAGGAATCCATTCGACAAGAAGAGCACATCAAGGGGAATCTTCTGTATTGGGTTAGCAACAGTTTCTTCGTACAACATGAAGTAGAGATCAATTGCACTCGGTTCAACAAAAGCAAAGTATATATCTGCTAGTCAAGCAACTTGTGAGGCTATCTAGATGAGGAAGATCCTTGCTGGGTTATTTGGTCAGCAAATAGATCCTACAATGATTTACTATGACAATCAGAGTTGTATCAAACTCTTGGAGAATCCATTTTTTCATGACCATTCCTAGCATATCGACATCTGGTATCACCATCTACGAGATTGTGTGTAGAGGAGAATCTTGTTGTTGGAGTACATTCCTACAGAGGAACATGATGCAGATATTTTGACAAAGGGATTGTCAAGATGCAAATTCGAATTTCACAGAGGCAGGATCGAGGTAGCAAATAATCCGTTTCTTGTTGAGAGGGAGTGTTGAAAATGCAATAAGAAAATCCTAATTTAATTTTGTCCTTGAATTAAATTAGGAATTAAATTGTAATTCCACATCTCATGACAACTTGTAATAGTTAACTAAGTTAATTTGAATTAGTTGGCTTAGTTAATTAGAGTTGAGGGTCTAACTTGAGTCATGTAGAATGTTTCCTCCTTTTTAGGAGCCCTGGTTGAGTTTATTTTGAGTTGTAATTATTTAATTCAGCCGAACTGAGTTAAATTCAGTTAAACTAGTTCCAACTAATGGGGGAAATAGTGAGAGATCCAGTAGTGGGGTGTAACCAGCAGTGATTAATCAATAAACTAAAGATTCATTCACAATTAACTCATGCAAGTCAAATCATAGAAAGACCTAGTTGAGATTGGAGTTCATGGACAGTGTATTATCAGTTGTATAATTATTTGAATTGTATAGGTGGTGCATACAATAAGAAGAAGGCCTATGAGGATTGCGCAATTCATACTTGTGGAATTTCCCAATTAAATATGGGTTAATTCCCAAGGAAACTGTGTAGGGAAATATAAGCTTGGCAGGTAAAAAAATTCGCTAAGTATTGGCTTGAGCTTGTCTGAGAAGCAGTGAGATAGGTTGAGATAGTGTAGAGGTTGCTCGGGCTTGAGAAAAGCATTGTAATCTTCTCATATTTTCTGATTAATGCAATATACATATAACAAAGGTTTTTAGCTATGGCTTTCCCAATAAAATTACTGTGTTATGCGTGATTGAATTATTTATCTTTTATGCATTGTGATTTCATCGATCGTTTATTGTTTCCACTAATGATTAGAGTAGATTCAAGTCAATTGTTTTAGCATATTACAATTTGCAGTTTGAATGTACAAGGAACTTCTATACTTCTTCCTTGATTTTTCCATTTGTGTTCTAAGGATCTACCTTCAATATGTTAGGCTATGAGTGAAGGAACTAGATCTGATACCAATTGTTGGGAATCACGATTTTTATTGGACCAAAACCTGGAGGTGTTAGTCAACGATCACATCGCCAGAAATAAGGATCCACGAGAGACGGTTAGTCCATGTCGTGAAACACATGGTGAGCATTAGTTTATCCAATGTCCAACACATCAGAGGTAGTTTCAGGCCTCACATGTGAGGGTCTGCGCAAGCACTGTGCAGAGTGCTTGCGCGAGGGTTTGGACAACCATTTCTCTAAGGCAAGTGGTGTTGGGATTGCTTATGGAGAGAGAAAATTCTCTCTAATATTTTTTTTGTCATATTACCTTGTCGAAGATTGCCAAGTTTGGGCACCCAGATTGTACTCATAATTTTTTGCTACATAATAACAATAAAACCATCATCTATTGCACCGGTTTTCTCACATTGGGTTTTTTCGAGGACATTTGTCTAAAGATAACTGTCAAATTTATTTTGTGTGTGCTCTATATTTCTTAGTTCCAACATTTTATTTTCCACAACGTTTTTATTTGTGAAGAATTGTAATGTGATTTATTCATTGTTTGTCGTTGCAAATAAAAAACATAATTAATTAGTTAGTTAGAAGAATAATTTTCCAGTTGCTGCAATTTCAAGGAAATTTCACATGGTATCAAAGTGTTTGAAGACAGATCAGGAGCTCAGAAGGGAAGGAGAAATATTGCAGCTTCAAAGTGAGTCTCTAAGCAAAAAGTTTGGGTCTATGCAGAGGGCCAACCAGGCAATGCAAATTATTGGGAAGAGTTTGATTTTTAGTTGTAGGTGGCAGAATTTTTTTTAACAACCTAGAAGCAGTTCCAACAGGCAGTGGTGTAGACAGGGAACAGTTCCTGTGAGTAGATCAATCATTTTGATTGAGCAAATCTGAGTGCAGTTTTTTTTGCAGCACTTTTTTCAGTAGCAAAATCAATGTTGGTAGAAGAGAAATAACACAGATGGATTTTTTTTGAGGGTTTCCAGATTCAGTTTTCTAGAGGAGATATTTGATTACTAGTTGGAAGTGCATTAGGGGAATTTTGAGGTCTAAAATGGGCCACCTAAGAAAAATGTGAAACCAAAATAAACTTTATAAGAATCAATAGGATTCAAGATGATGATGTCAACCATGGGGAATGATTCACCATTTTTGGAGTAAAAAAGTAAAAAGACTAAAAAATAATAAATAATAAAACTACTTTTTCAACTCGTATTTTCAACTTATCTCTGTAAGGTTTTACTCAAATTTCAAGTGAGAGTACTCGTTGGATGCAAAATTTAATTTCCCATCCAAGAGTACCCATGTTGCATACTTTCGATGGACCCTGATACACGAAAAATGAGAAATACATGAAAAAACATGATTGCAATAATGTTTTTCATGTATTTCTCATTATTCATGTAGTAGGGTCCATCAAAAGTATGCAACATAGGTACTCCTTGGATGATGAAACAAATTTTGCATCCAACGAGTGTTTCCACTCGAAATTTGAGTAAACCCATAGCGAGATAAGTTGAAAATACGAGTTGAAAAAATAGTTTTCTCCTTTTTCCCTCTAACATTTGATGATGCAAATCTAATCTTATTTTATTACTTCCACTATTATTTTCAAATTTCCTTAGGAGGCTCATTTTAGACCTCAAAATTCCTCTAATGGCAGAAGCAGCTAGCAGAATTGCGCATTCCAAGAGGGAGTGCAAGTAGCAGAGAGAGAAGCTACGCAGGAAATGAGGAGATTCCTATTTAATTTTCTAGTTATGATTTTTGCAAAAAATGGCCTCAGTATGACTTCGAGATCAGGATAGGCTAGATGGAGCCTCGAATTATTGTATCTAGAAGGCCAAAATGTCTTTCTTGCTAGATGAGCATGGTCTGAAGACGCATGCAGAGAGAGTTGTAGCCACACAAACAAACCCACAACAACTAGAGAACTGAAATAAAAAAATGGCCAAGGCAAAGTGGTTGATCGTTGATGGTGTCCACAATCCTTCAAAGAACCAGAAGATGTTTTTGAAGGAGAATTTGAGGCTCACATGGATTAATAAGGATGAATAAGGGTGAATAAGTCACTCTTTATCTCACCAGGAGTTAGGATGTCCAAGACGAGCTTGTCACAGTCAGAGAAGCGCCTCAAGAGAGTGAGTTGGTGCATAAATATCTTAGTGGTTTCACCCTAGAATGGGTCACTTTTGTCCAAGGCATCACTAGACAAGACAACCTACCAGATTGCGATCGATTGTGGGCATATTTTATGCAGGAGAAAATGAGGCTTTCTCTCGTTAAGAGTAATATCAATGGAAGCAGTAGCAGAGGACTGAAGGGTGTGAATGATGAGAAGAATGAAGCCCTTGCATCAAAGGGGAAGGAAAATAAATTTCTTGATTAGGGACAAGGCTCACAGGGAGGAGAAAATAAAAAGAAGGATATGTTGAAGATCAAATGCTTCAGGTGTGGTGTGATTAGTCGCTATAATACCCACTGTCCAAAGAAAAATAAGGTCAAGAAGGAAAAGTAGGAGCAAACAAAAGCTTCAGAGGAGATATATAATTTATCTTCCAGTTTGGAGGATGAATTCGCACTGTATGCAACTATACCTCCAGGGTAGAGGTGGGTAGACATTGAGCTCTAGTTGCTAGAGTTGTTGAGAGTTTAGGTAGGGTCTAAAGAAGACTGCATTAGATAGATGTTTCTTCTTGGATCATCACCTTTTCTACAGGGGCCCACAATATTCAGTAGTAGATGAATCAATGTTCAGGATGTTGTTGTAGAGCTTGAGGGACAGTTGTAGAGCTAGTTGCAATAAGATGCTAAGGGGTGCATATTAGTGGCAGCACAAATAGTTACTCAGTGGACAGTGGAGAGGCTAGTTGCAATCAGAGACTCAGGAGACAGTTGCAAATCCATTTTAGGGACATAGATGATTCATAGTCTTTTTTCTCAGCTAGAGTAGTTGTAGTAGTAGAAACATGAGATCAGTTGTAGTGAAGAGTAGAGTTGGCAGCAATACAAGGTGTACAATGTAGTGTTAGCAACAATGCAGATGCAGGGTGGTTCTGCTTAGAGTGGGAGATGAATTAGAGTGGCACAATGGCAGGTGATCATAGTTGTTAGGCATCAACAACATGTATGGAGGATGTTATGGAGATAAAGTGAGAGAACGCCTTCCTCGCTAAGAGGGGGTGTTAGTTTTTATACCATTAGATAGGTGTTCTAGTCTTGAATTTGGTCACAGAGGTTAATAAACACAAGGTCTCTAGAACCCAGAAAACATTTCAAGAGAAAACCCCTAGAGATGACTCAATTAAGTTAATAAATCAATAATTAAATGTTTCCTAAGACTAACTTATGAAAAGTGATTAATTAACAACAATTAATTGAGAAAGGTGGGCTTTCTTTAAAAACTCACATGGATCGAGTTAGAAATGATCTTAACCATTGATGAAGATTTAACCATGGTTGTTGGTAAGCCTAGTAGAGATTATAAGAGCAACTCAAAGGGTAGATGGAAAACACACTTGAGGATTCAAGTTCCTTGGCAGACCAAGCTATCTAGCAGCAACAACTGAGCAGGGAATAAGAGTTTGAGCTAGAAGGGACATAGAGACTGAGAGGGAGAAACATAAGTGATTCCGAAGGAAGTTTTCAGTTTGGGAGAGGTAGCAACAAGAGGCAAAGTTATTCAACAATGAGGATGCAGAGGCACTGTGCAAGAAGCTTCAGTGAGTAGTTAGATTTAGCTGAGGATGAGGTTGATTTAGGTTCCATAGGTTGTGATAATTTTCCAGAGGGCTAGAGAGTCACTTGCATTAGTAGTAGTAAGCATGGTGGCTTAATCATAGGCACTTTCGGGCCACAGGTGTGATGCTTTGTGTAAGAACTACACATAGGGCCTCCACAAGGCTTTGAATGATCAATTTTCCGAGGCAAGTTGTGTTGGAATTTCTCATGGAGAGAGATAAAATTCTCTCTAATATTTTTTGTCATATTAACTTGCAGAGGATTGCCAAGTTTGGGCATCCATATTGTAATTAGAATTCATTTTTGCATAATAATAATAAAACCCTCATTTGTTGCACCCGTTTTCTCGCATTGGGTTTTTCCAGAAACATTTATCCAAAAATAACTGTGTCAATTTATTGTGTGTGCTCTTTATTTCTTAGTTCCAACATTTTATTTTTTACAACATTTTTATTTGTAAAGAATTACAGTGCGATTTATTTGTTATTTGTCACACAAAATCAAATGCATAATTAATCAGTTAGAAGAATAAATTTCATGTTGTTGCAATTTCAAGGAATTTTCACAGGAGGGAGCAATCCTGGATGCATGAGTTACCACCTCATCCTTTGTTTTTCCACCCCGCATGTGCGCCTTTTACTTTTACTTGATTTTTCTTTGTATTATTGCTTGTAGATCAAAGAGTTAGAGCTTGCTTTGTATGATGCATAACAGTTGTATTACCCCTTAATGATGAGGTAACTCATTTCCCATCAGGTTGGGACATGCAAGGGTTCATTTTGTGATGTATAGGAGCAACATGTCCTCAATAACCCAATGATGGTCATAATGAGTAAGGTAAAGCTCATGCTAAGCTTTGTCGCACACTCTAATGTGTATGTCTCCACCATCTTTTGCATTTTGATACTTTTACTTTATTTTGTGGCCACACTATTTTTTCCTTCATTTTAGCTGCATCATCCTCCCAAGGAAAAGTTCCTTGCCCTACCCAAGTAGGTGGATGTATAGGTGCTAAATCCTAGAGAACCAATGGTCAGTTGAACCCAAAGAATGGAGGTGAAATATGGGCTTGTAATGTAAGACAAAAAGTGGTGTGGAACATGGATAGATGGAGTACACTATCTCAATCAAGGCTTCCCAAGTAGTGTCCCTCCTATACGCATTGGGTCATTAGGGAGGTTCCACTGGACTAGGATCGAATATTAATCCCCCATTTAAGGTGAGGAAACAAGATCGCGGTCAAAAGCCTTCTTTTAATAATCCATATCAAATGCCCAAACACAAACAATCATAAGCATACAATTGCAAAAAGAATAAAGTACCCTCTGATCAAAAGCCCACATTCGCTGATGTGCTCCTGCCAGATGGTTGAGAAAGTATATGACTAAAGTAGGTGAGAGAGATAAAATGGCACGTTCTCAGTTAGTGGTGGTTATCAAGGTATGCATGGTTTGCTCACTAGATGTGAAGAATGGGAGAAAAATTCTCCTATAGGGTTACAAATTTTGGTGGGTAACAAGGATTCACTCATGTTTATGAAAAGACAATTTCCAACTTACTAGTATTTGAAATTTGAAATTGTTTTGGATTGAGAGGCTTCACAAATTTAAAAATTAACCCCCATACATCTCCATCCCTAGATATAAAATATGGAAGTGCTTAGGTACTTGTAAGGTGGTTGTTGTGGGTCTAACAAGTTGTTATCCATGCATTTTTATGCCAAAATTTACAGTTTGATTTACAAAGCACCATGCTACTTTGACCCATAACTCTATAACTGGCCGCACAAACTAAAAATTAATTACATATTTGGTTAGAGTAAATTTTGTAAACCAAAATCCATTTGTTACTTATATTTTTCTATGTTTTGGTTATGCTAAATCTCATGTTTAGTTTTATGTTATACACTAACATCTTTAATAATTAGTTTCAAGAGATTAACACCCCCACCCCAAGTAACCCCATTTAAGGCATTGATCTTCTTTGCGATAGTTTGGAATTATTTTCGGAAATCTTCTCTTTGCTATTTAAGAGGTTGTTCGGTCTAAATAGTGTGGGCTTGGGCCAAGGTAAGAGTGAACCCCTTCCCTGTGTGCACCCCTCTAGCATGTTGCCATAAAACAACCATGAAAATTGAACCAATAATCGGTATATCCAACTAGGCATACAACATGCACCCCTGGAATACAAGTTTGTTCCACAATAGAGTTTCCAATGTTGCATAGTTATTGATTCCTCCATTCTCCTTAGTGATGAACTTGAATTGCTCTTCCTTGAAATGTTGCTCCTACCATTCAAACAAGAAGTTGAACAATTAGATAAAATTCTAGATTCTCTCAAATACCATGTTAAGTGGTTAATTTGATGTATTAATATCAAAAGTTAAATTAATATTTAATTATTCTTAATTCCACAAATGAATATAAATTTATTATTCACATAACAACTTTGTGTGAGATCTCAATTGAAAATGCCCTACTTATCAATGTTGAAAATAGATATGCATTCATGCATGTGGATGAGAATTAATAATTATGATGCCTTTGCTTCCAAATTTAGTGAATAGGATTGTTACTCTTTTCTAATAATAAATTGACTAATAAAAAAACTATAAAATTATAATATACAAAGAGAATATTAAAATATCTAAACAACAACAAACAAAAATCACAAATCATCAAACTATATTTATAG
The DNA here is from genome assembly GCA_031772625.1 of Pinus tabuliformis. NCBI lineage: Eukaryota > Viridiplantae > Streptophyta > Pinopsida > Pinales > Pinaceae > Pinus > Pinus tabuliformis. Next base: position 2,026,021,002 of record CM062817.1, on the reverse strand, counting down.
TTTTAACCCCTTCACAACATATTATTGAAAATATACTAACTTAAAATACATGTAGAGCTCAAGCTTATGCATAAATGTTTAAAAAAATAAATAAATAATTAAATATTTCAATAATTTTTATATACATTTTGACCGAGTTATTTTAGCATTTAATTATGTATCTTGATTATATTAATTACTGTCAAAATATCTTAAACAACTACAAAGGTGTTCAATTAATGGTGAATCTTGATTATATTAATTACTGTCAAAATATCTTAAACAACTACAAAGGTGTTCAATTAATGGTGATTGTTACAATTTAATTATTATAAAGAGTTGCCTTTCCTACAGAGTTGAGTCCTTAGACATCAAGTGACCTCTCATACAACATACAAATTGTGTTATTCATCATGTATATGATCACCGTATAACCAATATAAAGTGACCAATGTGTTATGTGTTATGATTCGGAGAATACAAGTTTTACACCTATATAATGCAAGTGTTTGTATATTATTCATAACACATATAGAGAGAGATTTATTTGGGTCAATGACATGGGTTGGAAAGTAGCGTTATTAACCATTAACAAATTTACAATTATGTTTATAATTATAATATTTCTAATGGAAAAATTTACAATGGATACCCAAACAGGTATGGATACCCAAACAGGTATGGCAATATTTCAACCAAGCACATCTTCTAATCAATTTAGAGACACTAATAGCCTTTTCAAGCAAATGTTTACAAAAATATTTAATTGCTCTTTTGCACCTTTCTTCAAACAGTTTGATTACAAATTCAGGAGTTTTGCTTCAAGAATTCACATAGCAATTTCAACAAACAATTCACATGCAAACTGGAATGAGAACAATTTTGAAGCAAGGTTGATCTTTATTGAGAGCAAAATGGCAAGTTGCATTGCAACTGAAGAGAATACACTTGGAACATTACTCTGCCAACTGAACTGATCATGGAGTTCCCTCGAAACCAAGTCGATCTCTCTAGATATGTTGCTACATGCACAATACAAAATTCAACCTCTTATAATAAGTTGTTACAGGCATATGGATTGTATTTTCACATCTTCAACAACGACTCCTTGGCTCAGTAATTCGATCTCTTCTTACTTTGTGACTGGTGCCAATACCTCCACGCAAAACTACTTGGCCTCTCCAAGAAAATAAATGGACTCTTCAATGAATCAATCCCTTTCTCCTTGACAGGCAGAGATAGGATGACGAGAGACAGTTTGATATACCTTGACAGTTTGATATACCTTCTAAAATTATAGTTCTAATGCATTAATAATAATGTCCAAAAGCACATTAATTTTCTGAGGTTGATTTATCAGTCTTGCACAAGTGCTCGGCCCTCCTATAATGAGCAACAATTCAGCTCTTGAAACCACTGTTGGTGTACATAATAATTCGGTCTTGAGGCCATTATTAATTCACACAATAAATCGACTTCTTTCCTCGCGTGTAACTCGGCTTCTATTTGTGGAGTTCTGAAACTCGTGGAGCTTGGCACAAACCCACGATCTATTCGAAGAAGACGGCCTCAAGTAGTCTCCACATACTGTTCATATTCGGCCTCTAGTCCCAGGGAAGAAAATGATTCTCGACCTCACTATATGCTTGATTCTTTTGGCTCCATAATGGGAATTTGACCTTCTCACCTTCAGCAATACATCCCTAATTGAAAATAGCTCTCGGCCCTGGGAAATCTAACACTAGGATGGCAAGGAAACACTTCAGATTCTGCCTCTCTAATCTGGTACTCGATCTCCTGGAAGAATTATTACACTCAGCCCTTGGTATTGAAGAAATGGACCTACAAATACAGATTATGAAAACCCATAATTTTGGAGTTCTACAACAATTGATTCATATGTTGGAGTTTCTCTGCAATAAGCAACAAATGAAAACCCATAATTTTGGAGTTCTACAACAATTGATTCATATGTTGGAGTTTCTCTGCAATAAGCACCGATGGAAGATCTGAAGTAATCTTCCCCCATAACTAGGGTGGCACCCGAAGTCCACCAAAATTAGCTATTGAGTTTTGCTTGCAACTCTTGAAAGTCACTTTAGCTTTTTCTCAATGTCAAATAGAAATGATAGGAATAGAATGATTTGCAATTGAGTCCATCCTCCATTTATAATTCTCCACTGAGTCTCCTTCTAGCTTCTAGATCCTCATTTTTCTTATTAGTTTATCGGTGAGGCGCATTTTCCACCAAGGGACTTTTTGTTGCCATTTTAAATAAAATAATAATTTGTCTCATTTCTCAATATAATATTACTTGCTGTTATTCTCCATTAAAATAATAATTTCTGGCTTTTTTCCAGCAAAATAATATATTTTTCCGTTTTATTCAATATCACCAAAAATTAACAAAACTTCTTAGTTATTTTTGCACTCACAAAAATTGGGAACACTACAATAATTGTGAATGATATATCTTATGGTTGACGTTGCATTTGATTCCTTGTTTGCTTGCCTTAGCAATGTGAAAATTCTATCATTACAGCAACATATTTACTCTTCCTACTTATTTCATCATAAGTTATTCATGAAATTACTTCAACAAACATTAAAAGAAATATTGCTGCAAATATCACATCATAATGCAGAAACAAAAAATATGCACACATTGACATAGTTATTTTGGACTAATATCCCCGGAAAAACCCAATGTGGGAAAACCGATATAGCAAGGGAGGATTTTATTATTCAACAATTTTCTTGTACAACAGGGTGTCAAACTGGTTTACCCACAGATAGACAAACTTCCAACACTTTCCTAAACCCAGCGTAGGCCCTAATGACATCTGCTATAGCTTGAAATCCTTTGCGTCAGCGTAAAACCTTCTGAGTCAACCTATTGAGGCTCTGCGCAACCTCTCTGGGCTTCTGCGTCACTCTTGTAGCCTTTGCGTGGATGACGCAGGCCCTTCTGGCTCTGCGCAGTCTCTGCTGCCTTTGCGTGGCCTCCTCTGGTTCTTCGTCTACTTCTTCTTTGTTGATCTTCAATCTCTCTGTTCCATACTTGTTGTCTCCTAATTGCCCTCCAGACCGTTGGTTCAATTTCTCAGCGAACCCCGCTCCAGAAATTGAACTGACTAGTCTCCCTCAGTGTGTTCTCCAAGTGCCCCTCAAGCCTCCTCTTATATTTTTTTCTGTTGACATCTCAACGGCCGAGATTAAGTCCCTAATCAACAGTTAAGATTAGATCTGGCTTGATCCATGTCTTTTGGACCATTTTAACACAGATTCATGTTAATACACATTAATATTTTATTTTCCATAAGTTTAGACTTAGGGACTCCATTAAAAATATTAATTATTTTAATATCTCTTGATCTGTTTAGAATTTTTCCAAACCCTTTTTGGGTATTGGAGATCTCATGTGCCTCAACCTTTGCACCAAATTTCATGGCTAGAGCAGATCTGATGCTACCCCAAATCAACAAGTAATTGGTTGGGTCTTTTATTTTCTATACCCGATTTTCAAATCTTTACATATAAAGAACCACGGGCCACTGCAATTCGTTCAAAATATGCAATAGCAAAAGGAGAAGACTAAGCATTCCATGCTTTTAAACTTGCCACCTTGTCATCACTGGAATCTAACCACAATCTATGCCAGAATCTAAATTGCAATTTTGGATTGATGAAATAGTTGCTTTTAAAGCATAAATGGATTTAGCATACTCAAATAACCCCGCTGCCACTACATTGTGCAATGTTAATATCTGATACCTATAATTCCATTAAACCAAAATGATTCTTGCCAAATTCCAGGCTAAAAATGTTAGTTTCCCTTCCAGCTATTTTGAGTGGCTAGATAAGAACCAATTCATAACACATTTGTACTACATAATAGCGAAATTCTTGTAATGGAAAAAAATCTTGATCATTTATTTACACATTTCAATTTTCCAATCATTTTATGCAAAGTTTTAAGGGCCCTGTCCCTCCCTTCAGGATAAATTAAGTAGCCTCATTGACAACATTTAAATCCTTAACAGGTATCATTATGGTTTCTCTATACCTCTAATCTCCCCATTGCTATCGATATAAACTACTCAAAAATCGTCGAACATAAAATTAGCAAAATTTTCCTTACCTGAAAAAGATCATAATTTAGAAAATAAACATGAAACTCATTTACAACTGAAAGCAAAACTAGCATAATTCTCAGCCCAAATGAATTACTTCATTAATCAAAAAGTTATTTACATTTTATGTACTTTTGCCACCCATGGCAAACACAATGTGGAACTTCAAAAAAACATATCTACAACCAAGGGGCTAGGAAAATCTAATGAGCTGTTCGTTGCTTGATCCCTATTCTTTCTAGTGATTTTACATATCCTGTCTCACATATTTCCACAGAAAATACCCTGCATGCTCACTAAAATTTTATGGCAGAGAATACATGTATTAGAGAACAAAACTCACAAATTCCACAACTGCCAAAACAAATCATGCCTTGGAGAATCAATCCTCGTGAAACAATGGGAGCCTGCCACTGTTAATGAAATTGCAGACCTCAATATATATCAAATATGGAAGAAAATCATGACTCCCAAAACTCTGCTGGATCGCTACTATACAAGGTGTAGTCTTGAATTTCCAAATTGGCAATGTGCCAATCTACCATGCGAGCTTGTACACATTTACAAAGTAAAAGCGCTGTTGGGAAAATCCACCATCCTCCTTCCTCCACAGAAAATGACACAGTAGTTTTTATTTGGTGATCTCTTGTCCTGGAGCTTTAAGGCAAGACGAGAAATTTTGGCATAAGTCAATAGAAGAGCATGAGTTTTGTTGTTATTGATCTCTTATCATATGCCTATATAACAAGAAAAAAACATCAAAGGGCTACAAAAGAAATCAAGTGAAGGCATTAGACATACATGGTATTTGATGAACGAAAACTTTGCATCCCGCCATAAGAGGAAGACTGGAGTCTGTAATGCAAAAATGCACAGATCAAAGCTACCACCTGCACAGAGCAATCAGTGCAAGGACAATTAACCATTTATTTAAGCCACAATATCTGCAATTGTATCCATTATTAAATGATGTTACTTCTAAAACTCTATTTGGGATCATACCATCCAAGGCACATAGCACTGTCTTTACAAGAAATATTAATGAGATGTGCTAGGTAAGGAAGAAATCCAAACAAACAAAGATTCACTCAATAAGCTCTAATTGCTAAACCGAAGAAATGACTATGGGATCACTCCAGTGAACCAATGTTACATTTATCAATATCAGCAATTTATGTCCGGGGTCCAAAATTTAAATTATTGGCAAAATCGGGAAAATTATTGAAAATGATCAGGAAACTGGAAAAAATACAAAAATAATCATTATTTTCAAAAATTTTAACTTCTAAAGCAACATAAACATCAAACAACACATCATCATATAAATATGAAGATAAAATTCTAGATAACCAGATTCGCCCTAGAGGCCCCTCGAATCCCGAATCCAGCGAATCCGACACGATTCGGTCCAGATTCGTGTCCAAATCATATGACACGTCGTGTCCTTTTCTGACTCGTCGAATCCGAGGTCGTGTCACGATTTTCAAAAGCGTGTCACGATTTTGGGAATCGTGTCCTGTTTCCAGGACTCGCTAAGCTCAGCGCGGGTATGAAAAGGGCGTGTTTGCTCATTAATATTTTCATTTGGCAAGTGATTTGTGCTGTTGCAGCAGGGAGTATAGCATTCAGCAAGGAGAATCGACCACCGGTCCACCAGGTAAGTGCATTTGCAGCATTTCTGATCTCACTGTTCAGTGTTTGTAGAATGCAATTTCTTCCATAAACTAATGAATGGGGTGGTGAACCATTAAAATTTAACGGTTTACATTATGGCCCCTCGTGCTGTCCATCAGTTCACCAACTCAAAATGAATTCCAAACTCAATCTTTAAATTGTATCTCATCATCAGTATCCGAGAACAGTGGACTGTATAGCAAAATGGTCTCCATGCCTCACTATGCCTTGTAACATTTCCTTAAATAAATCAAGACAGGCCTTCGATGCCATCATTGACCGCTCAATGCTAATTAAATGCACTTGCCTGTATCAATGACTGAACAATGACCTGACTTGGTAAAAGTTTAAAACCCGGTGTTCATATCCATTCAAACTACACATTGCCAAGAAGTGCGCTCATTATGTTTGATACCAGACTTCAGATAACTAACCTATGCGGCTATGATGATGAGGACAGTGATGCTGATTGATGCCTTGAGGCTTGTATTCCTGTAGTTGTTTTATATTTTCTATTTCTATTTGCCATTGGCATTGCACCAATACTACCTATGTAACACATTTTGATTTGATGACTTAATGAGAAAGCTACAATTGTCAGTGTGTTTATCTTACTATCTTGTAGTTGTAAGTCGTCTTTCAGTTATGATTCTATGAATTATGAATCATGATTTAAATTTTTAATAGATTTATCATTTATGTGACCAGTACCACTGACATTTATTTGAATTTTGTATGTACTATGCATGCTAATAGCTATATATGAAGATCTATGTTTGAAATCAATAAATTTGTATCATTAATTAAAATTTGTGTAAGAAATATCTAATTTTTAAATTTTAATATATATATATATATATAATAAAATAATATATAACGAACCCTAATGTGTCCTGTTCCGGGGGGTCAGCGTGTCCGAATCCAACACCACGAATCTCGAATCCTACGTGTCCCGAATCCCCGTGTCAGGTGACTTAGATAAAATTACTATCTAAAATGTATAAATGTCAAGTGATACATCAAACATTGATACTGAAAAACGATATCTGTCATGAGTCACAAGTCTTGATAAGATAAAAGAAAATCACATCAAAACAAAAAGGTGTATCTCATGATGAGGCATCCAGATACTACAAGGATAATTATGATGCACTAAAATATCAACAATTCCCTCTACTCCTTTTGCAGGCAAAGGTCACAAGTGTCATTCTTTCTCTAGAAGCAGTAGATGAATTGTTGAGCCCAAGCCTGAGCTGGAAGGTGAAACTCTTGGGGAAAAGGTGGAAGATGAAGTGGGATGTCTTCTGCCTCTTCCCCTAGGTGAATCTCTGTTATAAACATAAATAATAATTAATTAAACAAAAAGTCAAGGGCATGTACCCTTTCACCTCATGACCAGTCAATGTTATAAACCGTCACAAGGGTTGTATCAATCTCATTCATTCATCAATTCCGTATATATCAGTACATTTATACAATTACAAATATACATTGTCTAGACATACAAACAAGAATTGTTTGTGACATTGGTATAATAGTCAGTCCGATCCAACCATTGGTTAGGGATTTTTCAAAAAATCTTTAAAACTACACGTAAGAAAAGGAAGAGTAAATAAGATGATCTTGATTCTTCATTTAATGCCATTAGTGGTTTACAAGCTCGTAGTTTTGGCAACCCATGGTAATTGGCCATGGTATTTGCAAGGTAAGTAAAAACAAAAAAATAAAATATCTCTTTACGTGAATTTATCCTTTTACATAGAGGAAATTGTCCAAAGAGTTAAAGGTGGTAATTTCCCATGGTATTTGTAAGGTAAAGAAAAACGAAAGAAATAAAAATATCTATTTTACATGAATCATAAGTTTTATTTTTACATGAAGGAAATTTTATAAAGGATTATTTTAAAGAAGCTACTGGAGTCTCTAAATTACTAAACCATCAAGAAAAAGTTAAAAAAGAAAAAAAATTAAAAGAAATTACTTTAATAAATAACTATTTATTTTGAAGTCACTAAAAGATTAAAGGGGTAAAACGAAACAAATAGGTGGGGACCACAAGTAAAAAGGCGAACCCCAAAATGGTCAACAATGATGATCTTCATGCCAAAGTCAATCAATATAGAGATGAAATCAATAAAGGTGTGATATCATCTCAACAACATGGAAAAGGCGCAAATTGAATTGGGGGAAGGACAAAATTTGTTGATTGAGAAGATGAATCAGCTAATAGAGTGCGGGAACAAAATTGATAATCAACTCACAATATCTGAAGATTGTTGGCAGCCTGCGCTAAGAATAAGGAACAACTGCAAGGGTGAAACTACCAAGACACCTAACTACCATGGCAAACAAACTATCCAACTAATTGAGAAGGTAGATGCATTAACAGTACAACCCTTAGTCTATCAAAGGCCACTACCTAGTCCACAAAATACAAGTGAACAATACCATCAAAAACCACCTGAAACAGTTTGCTTAGGCAGTTAATATCACACAAGAATTCCAACAAAAATCATCAACGTATTAAGAAGGAATTGCCGAAGTATGATGTTAGGTGTTGATTTTTGGGTAGAGCATTGGATGTGCTCTAGCTCCAAAATTTTGTGGAGGGGCTAGAACACATGAGATCTCGAAGACCCAAAAATCATTTGGTGAAATTCCACTCAGAGTGTATTTTATTAAAATAATTAATATTTCTAATGGATTTCCTAGGTCTAAACTTAGAAAAATAAAAATATTAATCGATATTAATGAAAATATGGGTGAGAAGCATCTAAGAGACGAGGATCAAGTTTAATCTTAGCCGTTGATTAGAGACTTAATCTCAGCCATTGATTCATCAACATGAAAAGTATAAGAGGAGGCTTGAGGGTCAGTTGGTGATACACCGAAGTTGATCAGTCAGTTCGATTTTCTGGGGCATAGTACGCTGAGAGAATCGAACAAGTGATTTGTTGCAGTGAGAGGGTAGGAGCGGAGATTTGGATCGGAGAGTAAGTTTCGAGCCAAAGAGTATGTGGCAGAAAGGCAACTTGAGCGAAAGGAAGGTAGCGCAAAGGCCTACGCAGTCTAGGAGGGGCTCACGTAGAACTGACGCAGTCTAGGAGGGGCTCTTGCAGTGGCAGTGCAGAGTATTCGTCAGTAGTCTGATATTTTGCTGGGGAAGCAAGGTTTTAAGTTGGGAGGGCTGAATGACAGACTTCACTCGGCAAATTGAACCAACAGAAGGGGTGACGCAGTCCTCTAGAGGCAAGACGCAGCCCCATGCAGTGATTGCGTAGGGACTTAAATGACCGAAATTAAATCTCTTATCAACAGCTAAGATTAGATTTGGCTTGATCCATGACTTTTGGAACCTTCTAATCCAATTTTATACTAATACCCATTAATATTTTATTTTTCCTAAGTCTTACTTTTGGAACCTTCTAATCCAGTTTTATACTGATACCCATTAATATTTTATTTTTCCTAAGTTTAGACTTAGGACCTCCATTAAAATATTAATTATTTTGATATCTCCCAAACTGGTTAGAATTTGCCCAAACCATTTCTGGGTGTTGGAGATCTCATGTGCTTTAGCCTCTCCACCAATTTTCATGGCTAGAGCACATCCAATGCTATCCCAAATCAAACAGACTATAACATTAAGTAATGATTTGATTAATTGTTTATTGGACAAGAAGAGTTGGTAATTAACAACATTCATCTGTAGATTGAGGCATAGAAATGTCAGTCGCCTCCATGTATTGGACTGACTCTCTATGCCAATTTTGCTCAACTTCTCCTCTGTGTCTGCACTGGGGAATAATTGGAGAACGTAGCTTGGCATATTTTGGTTGTCATGCAACAACAGTGATTTAGATAGTTAGGAATGACTCCCCATTATGTGTATTTGTTGCCCATTATACGTAGGTAGTGTTGTCGTATCTTTGCCCTGAGAGCAGCGTTGGGAGTTATATCAGTGACAACAAAAGGGTCTCGGGTCCAAGGGATGGTTGTATTCCCTAGATTCTTCTCAACCCACGTCTCAGTAGAGTTTCAATTGTAAGGGAAGTTTGTGGGGCATATATTCACCCGATCGTAAAGCATGGAGGAACTAACACTGTACAAATATTCATCTTTCTCAACTTCCATGTTCTTTATTTGGATTTTATCTGGAGAATATATGGTTATGGGCATACTGGTTGATATGCTTTCAACTTCATTAGAACCACTTAAGAAATGTGCAAATGACTGACCACTAACTGAAGAAAGATTCTCATTAGTGCGATCTTTATTGTTCCGTGGAGGGAGATTGGACTCTGTATTGTTTGTCTGACGTGTGGGTGACTTTAGTTGATCATACTTGCCCAAGGCATAGGCCAACTGCACATTGTTCTTGTCAGAACTGGATTTAGGAAGGTTGTTCCTTTGATTCAACACATTATTTTGTGGAACATGGTTTGCCCGTGACTCAACCTGACTACATGCCTTGTTTAAATCCATTGATTGACCATCCAGTGAATGTGCATAAGGAGGAACCATTTGCAAGCTTTCCCTCAACCCAATACTTGAGGGATCCGAGGAAGAATGCAACTGAAACAAACCATCTTCATGTAATCTAGATATCTCAAACCTATCTCCTTTGACGAGATTTACTTCTGGAAGCAAATGACCCGAATTTCTCCTTTCAAGCCCAGGAAAAGGAATGCATCGATTTAAATGCTGCCCACCTGGACGCTACAACATTGCACTAAGGGCTTTGCCTCGATAATGTTCGTCATCAAGCAAGTCATTGATGATGTCGAGATGAGGAAATTCTTCTGACATGGCAGGACTAACCTGCCTGACATCAATGGATGGATATACATGCATCGAGGGTCCTTGCATACCAAGATCATTCATTGTGTCTTGTTGGACTCTGATATGATGACCATCAAGCTCAGAATGAACTTGGAAAGCTTTTAGATTCTTCCCTCTCTGTGGTTGCTCGTGTATATGTTGATCCAGTAAACTTGGTTGATGATCAAGATGGTCCACTCTGAAAGATTTTTCTTGTACATGAGAATTGGAATCTTCAACATCTAGCGTGTGCCCATGAGATCTTTGCCAATTTAGCATCTCAGGAGTTATTGAGCCAAATACGCTGCTCTTTTTCAGGTCCAATCAAGAAAGGTAATTGTGATGTGCAAATATATGATCCAATAGCCCCAAATGAAAAAGGCGAGGCATCACAACTTGTCCAACCTGAGGAATATTCATTATGCATGTCCATCCTATGACTTGATTGAGGAGAACCTGGAATTGTACATGGAGGTAACACAGAAGATGAAAGAGAGTTTTGCATAAAACCACTAGAATGTGAAGCAACGGAACCTTGAGAGGGACTTGTCATTGCCAGAGTGTTAGCACTCGAGACCAAAAGAGGAACATGCCCAACATAAGTACTCTCATTCTTTCCAACAACAACGATTTTGTATGATGGAGGCACCTGTGAACTTTCAGACAACAACATGCTATTTGAAGCCATAGAATCTCCAACTCCTAGTCTTCCGGATGCACTGATAGACCGTGACAACAATGGAACAGTTTGAATGGATACAACAGGAACAGTCGGTCTTGGGCCTGCAGGTATCAATGAAGCACTTGATGGCCTTGATATGCCTTCATCATAATATTGAACATTATAATCATCTACTCCATCTTCTTTCGTTTCTTCACTGTCGTTATCATCTTCCTTACTATCGATTTCCTTTTGACATGCTTTAACTTCTGCACATGATTTTTCTAATCATTGAAATATTTCTTGAATTTTATTAAATTTCTCAACGCAATCAGTATGTGAACGTAATGGCACATTGTGCAGCGAACAACGCTTAAAGACCTGCATGATTATATTGTGTGCCATGGATCTGATACCATTGAAGCATCAAAACTGATAGCTTGTTGAATTAATATAAAAATACAAAGAGGTATTTGAAATAATAATTATATATATATAATGTGTATATATATATATATATATATATATATATATATATATATATAAGGTACAAGTGATGAATGTTACAATGAGGACCTGCTATATACCTAAGCAGGTGTCCTTTCGTGACTGGGCATGTCTTTTAGACATGCCTTTTCACTTAATTTAATGACTTTTTAACATAATCAATATTTGATTATTTAATATTTACATTTATTTACTTGTTATGAATTATATTCATAACACATAAACTAACATTTGTTTCATTGATGAATAGCTTCGAGATGTCAGGTAACATCGACCTAGATTGCCTCAGCATATCATCTTTTTCCGAAGAGATGGTTCCACCACTCATAAGAGGATCTGACAGAAGCTCAGGCAGGGTGGAAAGCAGTATTGAGGGAGTTGTAAACAACTTTGCTCACCAATAAAGAGGAGAAAAAGATGAAAAAAAATTATTATGCTTCCAAGGCACTGGAATCAACCATGCAGCAGGAAGAAGCAAATTAGTCAGAACAAGACACCCAAGAAAGCATGAGCTTGGAAGCATGTGAAACCATTCTCAAGAAGAAGCATGAGCAGGAAACCAACAAAGCAAAGCAAAAGAAACCAAAAGTTGATAAGGGAGAACCCAAAAAGGGGCAGCAGGAAGAAGAAGCCAAGCAGAAGCAGGAAGAGGAAGAAATGCGAAGAAAGCAAGAGGAAGAGATGACGAAGAAATAAGAAGAAAATAAAACATGAAAATGTAGGAAGAAAAGAGAAAAAGAAAGGAGGCCATAAAGAGAAAGAATGCAGAAGCAACAAAAAAGAGGAAACAGGAGGCAATGAAGAAAACGAGAGAAGAGGAAGAGCTAAGAAAGAAAGTTGAAGGAGAACAAAAAGAAAAGAAGAATAAGAAAAGAATAAAAAGGAAGAGGAGGAAACCAAGCAACAAGAAAAGGCCTTAGCCAAGCAGTTTGAACAAGATCTACTTTCCAAGTAACAAGAAGATAAATCAACAGAGGACAATCGGTCAAAGGGATCAGAAATGCAGTTGGGGTTTCCCACTTTTAATAGTCCACCATCTGCTCCTATCACCGATAGACATTTCCCTTTGCAGGAATTAAGCATCACAGGGGAGGAAGAGGAAGAGGTATTGGATATCTCTAGGCCTACCTTTGACCAAATCCAATGCAAGATCATGTAGGAAAGGCGCAGGTGCTTGGCCAAGAACCCGGTAAAGGCCATATCAGTTCTTACAGAAAGGGAGATAGTCATGGACATCACAATGAACCCTAGAATGATAGCTTCCACGGGAACCCCCTTTGCAGTTTCTATGGAAAGAAATATAGATCGATTAACAAAAGATAATGAAGCCTTGAAAGAAAAGTTGACCGCCTCTAAGCAAAAGATTCCTCACTTGAAGAATGAAAACCAAACTTTGTTGACTTTGCACTATAGAGGTGAAGACTTGTAAACATCCATTCTTGAAGAATTCAAAGTTCTAGAAGAGGTCATGCACCTTCTTTACAATGAGATGTTGACCCTACATCAAGTTATGGCTCCATTCACCAACATTCAAAGTGAAGTACAACACAAACGAATAACAATCAAGCTAGTCTCCTCAATAGTTGATCTTATGTATGAATGGACCATCAAGTATCCCAATGCGCCTAAAAAGATCCCAAGGAAGAGTTAAGAAGAGATTCGGACAAAGTGATGCCTTCTTATAAGACCTTGTACAATGGGTTGGAACCACTTGTCAATATGCACAAGATAACTTCCATAGGAACACTAAGCGAAACTACTGCAAGACAAGAGGTCAAGCAAAAGATCCAAACGATTTTGGACCCAATTAACCAAGATGTTGTGGGAGATAATTGGGAAGCTACAAAAGAAGTGATTGTTCAGCGTGTAGTCAGGTCAGTGAAGCTACACACAAAGTTCGCCATGTTATTGAATCAGATACAAGCTAGGAAGCCAGTCTTGTTACCAAATGCATTAGAATGTCTTTCTAGGCATGGGGATGAGCTACAACATAAGGTCTTGACAGTCACAAGTGAATATAAGTTGTGGAAAGCATATTTGATTTGAGACCTATAGGCAAATGCTCCAGAACTTTCCATCACCAAACTGGTTGATTGAGAATATTTTATTTCTTTTGTTGACACCTAATAATCAGGATTGGGTGAATAACTGTAATTGATGTAAATAAATAATAGAAAATATGAATGTAAAAATCTCAGTTTTCCCACACCGGTTTTCAGTTTCTCCTTATTTCTCCAATGTAGTTAAATGCCCATTCCCATAACCATACATTTAACAGACTGAAAAAAAAAAAAAAATATTGCTGAAAACACAAATTCTGGAAATTTTTCAGAATGCTGGAAATCACAGAATTAAAAATCAGCAATCAAAAACAGCCATTAAAACACTGATATTTTTTGTCAACTTGACCCTGGAAAAACCCCCTACAACTCTTGGGGAAAACCAGTTTGAGAGCTCTTCTTTATTTCTGAAAATAGTCTTTTTACAGTGAGAATTATTCAGCAAAAAATCAGCAAGCAAATTTACAACTTATCTCCTTTCCCGTGCCTCACAGCAATCTGGAAATTACAGCAAACAGGACAGCAATAAATGTTGTACGGCCTCCGTTTTGTGTGCAGAAAAATCAGCAAACTGCTCCTCGATTTTTGTGCAAAAATCTGCTTTTCACTATGTGCTGAATCAGCTGTACAAATCTACTCAACTGCTGCCTTGGAATGTGTGCCAAGCTGCTGTCTCCTTCTCCTCCCTGCTCAGAAATCTCTCTTGCTCTCTTGCTCTCCTTCTCCCAATCTACTCATGAAAGAATGAATGACCTTTTCCTCCTTTAATATAACTCCAAGCGACTTTTGGGTGATCTCTAAATCCAATGGCTGAAATAGATTTAGATCAATGGTTGAGATTAAATGCTCATTTAAATCTCACTTTCTATTTTTTAATTCACCCCACTTTAATAAAGACCCACTTAGTCATTTATTTCCAAAGTCACTTTTCCTCTCTAATTTTTCATTTACTTTAAAATTAGACTTAGTAACTTTATCACTTGAAGTCACTTTTAAATTAGATTTAACTTTATAAAATTATAAAGTCACTTTAGGAGAAAAATTAAATTCTTTTGGACACTTTTCCCTAGGCCAAAGATCAAATCCTAAGGGAACCACCTGTCCTCCGGTACCAAATTTCAACACTCCCTCTTACCGAGGAAGGTGTTCCTCACCACACCCATCTTGTCTCTGAAGTAGACATGCTTGCCCCGTGGTAAGGCTTTGGTAAGAATATCTGCAACCTGCTCATCAGTGGAAATATACTCAAGCTTCACAGCTCCCTTCTGAACATAGTCTCTGATGAAATGATATCTGATCCCGATATGCTTTGACCTGTCATGAAATACTGGATTCTCCGTGAGTTTAATGCAACTCTGATTATCACAGTAAATCACTGAAGGTCTCAACGGCTGACCAAATAAGCCAAACAACATCTTGCGAAGCCAGATAGCCTCACAACTAGCTAGACTGGCTGCCATATACTCTGCTTCCGCTGAACTCAGTGCTACTGACTGCTGCTTCCGGCTGAACCATGACACTACTGCTGAACCCAACCCAAAACAACACCCTGAAGTGCTCTTCCTATCAGAAGCACAACTTGCCCAATCAGAATCAGTGTACCCTGCCAATCTCACTCCATCTCCCTGCCTGTAGTTAATCCACTGTCCCCTGCAAGTACCGCAAAATGTGTTTTGCAGCCACCCAGTGAACCTTCCTAGGCTCACACATAAACTGACTCATCGTGTTGACTGCAAAACAGATATCTGGTCTAGTGTTGACCAAATACATCAAGGAACCAATCAGCTGCCTGTACAATGTGGGATCCACCAACTCGGAATCCGAAGCATGAAGCTTCTTCCAGTTGGTGATCATCGGTGTCGACATGGGTCTACAATCCTCCATGTGGAATCTGCTAAGGATGTCCACAATATACTTCCCCTGCCCCAGGAAGAAATGCCCCTCCTCCTGCCACACCTCCAAACCCAAAAAGTAATGCATCAAGCCGATGTCCTTCATCTCAAACTCCGCCGCAAGATCTCTCTTGCAGTGCTCTATGAGTCTCTCTACACCTGTAATGATCAAGTCATCCACATACAGCACCAGAATGAGAGGCTCCTCACCAATCACAATAAAGTAAAGGTTCGGATCTGCCTCACTCTTTGTGAAACCCATCCCCTGCAAGTATGCATCTATCATGGAGTACCAAGCTCTGGGAGCTTGCTTCAGGCCATAAAGGGCCTTCTTCAATATGCACACATGGGACTCCTTCCCATGCACCTCAAAGCCCTGTGGCTGCTCAATGTACACCTCATGTATGAAGCCATTGAGAAATGCGGTCTTCACATCCATCTGGTGGATCTTCCAACCCATCTCTGCTGCTATCGATATAATGGAGCGGATCGAAGTATATCGAGCCACGGGAGCGAAGGTCTCCTCATAATCAACTCCCTCTACCTGGGAGAACCCTCTAGCCACAAACCTCGCTTTGAATTTCTCAATGCTGCCATCTGCAGCATGCTTTACCTTGTAAAGCCATCTGGAAGTAACCACGGATTTGCCCTCAGGCCTCGGCACCACCTCCCAAACATCATTCTTCATGATAGAAGAATACTCCTCCTGCATGGCCTCTCTCCAGACCTGTTGGCTAGCTGCCTCCTCATAGCTAGAAGGCTCAGAGTCAAGGATGCTGGTAACCATCGCCATATAACTACAAAACCTCTCAGGTGGTCTACTCTCTCTGACCGGCCTCTTCGGCTCAGCAACAGATGTGGCATCTCTCAAGGTGTCCTGAAGCCACTTGGGCTTCCTCTTCCCTGAGCACACTTCTCCCACCGGAGAATGAAACTCCTCCTCCTCATCATCATCAGTAGCTTGAACTCCTGACTGTCTATCTGATGTCCTCCTGCCTGCACCTGAACCTGTAGAAGCTGAGGTACCGTGTGAACTGTCCATCAGTGGACTCCCTAGTGAACTGCTCTGTGAACTGCTCTGCATGCTGCCCGGAGCACCACCCCTCTGGCTCGGCGAGCCACTGCTCACTGACGGACCTGACATCCTCATGGATGTACCTCCGTATCCTCCTGATCCCTGCCCACTGGATCCCTGTGACTGACTCAACTGCTACTGAGGGTCTGGCTGATCCAGATACTCTAACTCCCGTGACCTCCTAAAGGCCCTGTCCTCCTCGAACTTCACATCCCGTCTGACAACAACTCTCCTCTGTGCAGGGATGTAAATCCGAAAGGCCTTTGAGGTCTCACTGTAGCCCACAAAGATACCCTTCTCTGCGGTGGGCTCTAGTTTTGTCCTCTTCTCCTTGGGTATATAGGAGTATGTAATGCATCCAAAGATATGAAGATGACCAAGATTAGGCTTCTTCCCAGAGAAAGCCTCCTCCGGAGTCGTGCCCCAAGGCACGATGCGGACTCCTGTTCTGCAAGTAAACAGTTGTGTTGCAGGCCTCTGCCCACAAGAACAATGGCAACCCCTGATCATGTAACATGGCTTTGGCAGCCCCTATGATGGATCTGTTCTTCCTCTCCGCAACCCCGTTCTGCTGGGGGTTGTAAGGAACAGTGAACTCCCTCCTAATGCCTGCCTCGGCACAATAGTCAACAAACTCTCCAAGGGTGTACTCTCCTCCATTGTCCGACCTCAAGGACTTGATCTTTCGACCTGTCTGAGTCTCCACAAGAGCTCTGAACTCCTGAAACCGCTTGAAGACCTCACTCTTGGTCTTCAAAAAATAAATCCAGGTCCTCCTGGAGTGATCATCAATGAATAAGACATAGTACTCATATCCACTCAAGGAAACATGAGACATCCGACCGCTCACATCGGAATGAATCAAATCAAGTATCCCAGTCGCTCTGCTGTCACTGCTGGGAAAAGGGGATTTGGCAAACTTGCCCATCGCACAACCTCTGCAAGTATCAAAGTGATCAGTACTGAAATCTGGCACACCTGTAGTGATCTCCCGCAATGTCCTCAAGGCTCCATGATACATATGTCCCATCCTGCGGTGCCAAATCTCACATAGCTCAGAACTGCTAGCTCTGCTGTCGGTACTACTGCTCAATGCCAAAAGGGGTTGGAATGCAAACTTGTACACCTTTGCATGGCGTACACCTATCACTCTAGCTGAATCAGCTGGAGTGCCCCTGGGATACATCAACACCTGTCCTCCCCTGAACAGTTCCTCATATCCTCTGTCCTCCAAAGCTGAGACGGATATGAGGTTCTTCCTCATCCCTGGCACATAAAGAACCTCTGACACCTTCAAGGGAGGTTTGGACTCCCTCTGAAATGTCACTGTTCCCAGCCCGACTGCTCTAACAACTCTGTAATCACTGACTACTACCTCAATATCAGTGCCTCTCTGAAAGCTCTGAGAAGTA
This sequence comes from Pinus tabuliformis, assembly GCA_031772625.1. NCBI lineage: Eukaryota > Viridiplantae > Streptophyta > Pinopsida > Pinales > Pinaceae > Pinus > Pinus tabuliformis. Next base: position 2,026,002,788 of record CM062817.1, on the reverse strand, counting down.
CTCACGGACTCCTGTCATATGACGTGAAGCCCCACTGTCCACATACCAGATACCTGTAGATGCTCCGCTAATCGAGGGAAAAGCATGCTCCCTCTGAACCGGTGTGGCAGGTGATCCTGTACTAGAGGACTCACACGTAGTGAACGCAAACTCCCGGTCAAAACGACCTGCAAAGTCCTCAATCTCTGCTGAAGCTGCCACGTCCTGGTTCTTCCCCTTCTTCTTCTTCTTCTCCGGACACACAACTGCATAGTGTCCCATCTTTTGACAATTCCAACACTTCACTTTGGAATAGTCTTTCTGTGTGTTCCCCTGTTTACCTTTACCTTTGCCTTTGCCCCCATCACTGCTTGTGGAAGCCTGCTTCTTCCCTTTGCCCTTCTTGCCTCCTGCCACCAGTGCTACGTCCTCATCCTGCTCAACTGGCTTGGCTGCCCCAAGCTGTCCTTTCCTGATCTCTGTCTGAATACAATCATCCCAAAACCTCTCCCATGTGGGAAGGGTCTCACGTGCACAAACCCCATCAACAAAGTTCAACCACGAACGGGGGAGGCCATTCACTGCAATACGCACCAACTCAGTGGATGGAATGGCCTCTCCAATCGCTGCCAACTCATCTCTCACATTGGTAATCTTTGTGAGATATCCAGCTGCACTATCATTCCCCATCTTAATGTTCCTCAGCTTCTCCTTCAGGACCATCTTCCGGTTCTCATTGGTACTCTGGTAGAGATTGGACAATGCTGTCTACATCTCATGGGCATTGCTCTTTCCTCTCACATGAGGAATGCAATGGTCTTTGATTCCGTCTAGAATCAACCTCTTACCCTTACTTTTCTTCTTTTTATACTCAGCCAACTGAGTAACATCAGTGGGCACAACAACAGGGTTCTGTGCGGTATGCACCATGATATCCCAAACTTCTGCCTCCTCAAAGATACTCTGCATTCTCTCCTTCCAAACGTTGTAATTTATATGCCCATCCAGCGTATCCTCCACCCTCAATCCCAATGACATCCTGCTGTCCTAAAACTGAAAAATAGCACTGCTGCAGTAAAGATAAAACTGTTGTTTATGAAAAAATCAGCTTGCTGGAATCTTCTGAGTGAAAAATCAGCAATTGTAATTTTTCCTTTTGCTGTCCCAAATTGCCCTTCAGCACTCAAGCTCTGATACCATGTAAAAATGTCAGTTTTCCCACCCCGGTTTTCAGTTTCTCCTTATTTCTCCCATGTAGTTAAATGCCCATTCCCATAACCATACATTTAACAGACTGAAAAAAATAAATATTGCTGAAAACACAAATTCTGGAAATTTTTCAGAATGCTGGAAATTGCAGAATTAAAAATCAGTAATCAAAAACAGCCATTAAAACACATTAAAACACTGATATTTTTGGTCAACTTGACCCTGGAAAAACCCCCTACAACTCTTGGGGAAACCTAGTTTGAGAGCTCTTCTTTATTTCTGAAAATAGTCTTTTTACAGTGAGAATTATTCAGCAAAAAATCAGCAAGCAAATTTACAACTTATCTCCTTTCCCGTGCCTCACAACAATCTGGAAATTACAGCAAACAGGACAGCAATAAATGTTGTACGGCCTCCGTTTTGTGTGCAGAAAAATCAGCAAACTGCTCCTCGATTTTTGTGCAAAAATCTGCCTTTCACTATGTGTTGAATCAGCTGTACAAATCTGCTCAACTGCTGCCTTGGAATGTGTGCCAAGCTGCTGTCTCCTCCTCCCTGCTCAGAAATCTCTCTTGCTCTCCTTCTCCCAATCTGCTCATGAAAGAATGAATGACCTTTTCCTCCTTTAATATAACTCCAAGTGACTTTTGGGTGATCTCTAAATCCAATGGCTGAAATAGATTTAGATCAATGGTTGAGATTAAATGCTCATTTAAATCTCACTTTCTATTTTTTAATTCACCCCACTTTAATAAAGACCCACTTAGTCATTTATTTCCAAAGTCACTTTTCCTTTCTAATTTTTCATTTACTTTAAAATTAGACTTAGTAACTTTATCACTTAAAGTCACTTTTAAATTAGATTTAACTTTATAAAATTATAAAGTCACTTTAGGAGAAAAATTAAATTCTTTTGGACACTTTTCCCTAGGCCAAAGATCAAAGCCTAAGGGAACCACCTGTCCTCCGGTACCAAATTTCAACAATGAAGAGTCACCGAGAGATGAAATGAACAGTCTCTCCCTCATGTATATAATAAAGACCAACCTGAATGAATATCATGAATTGTTTTGAGGAGTTACAACCTGGCCTGACATGGTATCAGAGCCAACGCCATTTTTGGCTTCCCTCTCTGCCTTATAACTCCCTTCTGCCATTTTTTGTAGTCTGTCATATCTGCTCATCTCTGCCATCATCTTCTGTGCATTTTATTCTACTGTTGAAGAGTCGATTCGTTGCATTGAGGCAATTTTTGCTATATCGAATGGTGTGTTATGGTTGGTAAATTGAAGCCAAAGGTGGTGTGGTGCGGTTGCTTCCTGGCAGTGCTACCGCGACTATGATAAGATGTATATTGTAACTGTACTATGCACTGGTTTATAAATCATTGAAGTGGTCTATAAAACATTTGCACCCTTTGTGGTGAATGTCATACTTGGCTTCACACGTTGCCCATACCAATCCGCTCTTGCTCCCACTCTCAATTTTTTACATTTCACTTTACTGTGATAACTCCACCCCATATTACGTTGTCATATTCATTTTTAAAAATATTCCAGACAGCATTGAGCACGATACTGCCCACTTACACCGCCTCTGCACAAACACCACTGCTCCGTCAAGTGTTGCAGTCTGGCGTGGGCCGATCCCTGAATTGCGGCTCATAGAATTCTCTGGTAAGCTACGATAATGTCTTGAAGCTCTTCTTCATCTGGTATGGCGGTGGCCTGAAGGACTCAAGCAATTACTATGATAATTGCGTGTTTCTAATGCCCAAGGGCTTGTTTAGAGAAGGTAGAGTGATGCCCCATCTTACACTGGAGCAGAATCGTGATTCCCTCATTGGAGAACTACGTTGCTGGTACTGCTCCCATTTGTTTGGAACACTATAGCCCTTTTAACACTCCCACAATATACTGCATTACATACCACCAATACTGTATTACATACTACGATGACTATATTCATCCCTTGTGGACATAGCAACGGCATAACACTGCTCCTCCCATGGTAATACCGCCCCCATATGTTGAATACTCCCTCCACCACATAACCCCTCCCCCAATTAATAACTCTGATATATTATCCTTCATTATTTTTTTCTTCAATGTTAAACAGAGTTTGCCACCAAAAGTACAATTTTTTACATTATATTGCCAAAAGTATTTTTTTTATAGTACACAGATTTTACAATGCATTCAATCATATCTATTGTGGGAGTAGTTCTCACTGGCAAGGAGAACTATCCTGAGTGGTCCCAGAAGATAAAACACACCCTCATTTTCAATGAGTTGTGGAAAGGAGTGTGTGTTGGAGATGGAGACAAAGAGCCAGAATAGCATACCTCAGATAAGAAGCTTGCCATTTGGGAAAATAAGAACAGCAAAGCCTATGCATTAATTGTAGCATCTGTAAGTGAAGAGGTGAGTTGACATATTTCGCCATTTTCAAATGCTTTCGAAGCCTTACAAAAGTTGAAAGAACTCTATGACTCACACTCTGCACATTTAGTTGTTCAATTCATGATTAAACTCTTCACTCTTGAATTACAAAATAATGATCCTCTTGCTCTTGCATCCGAAGTAAAATCTATGAATTTGAAAACTATCTTCGCCAACATGGGATCAACCATCAAACAACTGTGCCTTATAATCCCCAACAGAACGGTGTAGCTGAAAGAATGAATAGGACAATCTTAAATATGGTGCGCTCCATGATGTTTTTCAAAAATGTAAAATTGATGTTTTGGGCTGATGCAGTTCTATGTGCTATATATATAGAGAATAGATGTCCATCTAATGCTATCAGAAACAAGAATCCTTATGAAATGTGGTATGGGCACATTCCTTCGATAAAGCATCTCAGGGTCTTTGGTTCCACCTGTTATGCCTTGATACCAAAGGTACATAAAAACAAACTTGGTGCAAGAAGTCGTAAGTGTATCTTCTTGGGGTATTCAAACACCTCCAAAGCATACCGTCTCTATGATGAAGTCAATAAAAAATTTGTTGTATCTAGAGATGTAATCTTTCTTGAATCCTCCAAAACTGACAATGTTGTTGAGTGACAACTTGATCACTTAAATAGATTTGCAAATGCAAAATCATTTCAAGAATTTGATAATCAGATTCCACACCTTGAAGCGGGGATTCCTATACTAGATCAAACTATGGAATCTTCTTCTGAAGCACTCTCTCCCTCGCATGAAACTCCAACAACGGATGATACTTTAAGTGATGTGATTGATAGAATTGGGAGACTCAATCTTGATTCAGTCCCAACTCAATCAACGGAGCAGCGTAGACCATCTGAGAAAGGTCCCCCAAAGTGGCTGAAAAAGACACTTGAAAGTGTTCATCCTGATGAGGTTGGAAAGACAGGAACTAGAAATTCAACCCGGCAAAATGGAGATGATGTAAATGACTTTGATTCACCTGTTGATATGGATGTTTCTTATAATTGTGAACTGAATTTGTCTACAGATTTTGAACCAACTTCCTTCAAAGAAGTCGCTTCTCATGATGAATGGAAAGAAGCGATGCAAAAGGAGTATGATGCCCTGATATAGAATGCCACTTGGAAGCTGACTGATCCTCCATTAGGAACCAAACCAATTGGCTGCAAGTGGGTCTACAAGAACAAGTATAAAGCTGATGGCTCACTTGACAAGCACAAAGCCAAGCTTGTGGCAAAAGGTTTTGCACAAAAGGAAGGGGTCGATTATGAGGAGACTTTTGCCCCCACAGCAAAATGGGCTACCATCCAGACACTCTTTGCCCTAGCAGCTCAGAACGGTTGGAAAGTCCATCAAATGGATGTAAAAAAATGCTTTCTTGAATGGAGATCTAAAAGAGAATGTTTTTATGTCCTAGCCTGAAGGATTTGTTGTGAAAGGACATGAACATAAAGTATGCAAACTTGTGAAATCCTTGTATGGCCTCAAACAAACACCACGAGCCTGGTATGCAAAACTAACTGAGCATCTTCTGAAACTCAATTTCAAACATTATGATCTTGATGATGCAACTTTGTTTGTCAAGAAGGTTGGCAAAATAGTTGTACGTCTTGTGGTATATGTAGATGATCTTTTGATGACAGGGAACAATGAAAGCTACATTGCATCCATAAAGAAGGAATTGAGGAAAGGTTTTGAAATGACTCATTTGGGCTATGTTCATTACTATCTTGGTATTGAAGTAACTCAACATCTGAAGTCCATATTCCTTTCTCAAAAGAAGTACATTGGAGATCTGTTGAACAGGTTTGGCATGATCTGTTGAAAAGGTTTTGAAATGACTCATTTGGGCTATGTTCATTACTATCTTGGTATTGAAGTAACTCAACATCTGAAGTCCATATTCCTTTCTCAAAAGAAGTACATTGGAGATCTGTTGAACAGGTTTGGCATGATAGAATGCAATCCTCTTACTACTCCAATGGAACCAAACATAAAGCTCACATCCATTGAAGGAAAAGAATTTGAGGATGCAACAAAGTATAGATAGCTTGTAGGAAGTCTCAACTACCTAACTACTACTAGACCCGACATTTCGTTTGTTGTTGGAATCCTCCCCAGATTTACACAAAAGCCTTGTGAGGGGCATTGGTCTGCTGCAAAAAGAGTTCTAAGGTACTTGAAGGGAACGCAAGACTTTGGAATCAAGTATACACAGGTGGATGACTTCAGCTTGATTGGATACTCTAATTCAAACTTCGATGGAGAAAAAGAAATTGGGGTATCTACTTCAGGTTATGCTATGAGTCTTGGATCAGGAGCTGTCTCGTGAAGATCACGCAAACAATCAGTGCCAGCAGATTCCACAATAGAGGCAGAATATGTGGCAGTAGCTGAGGCAACAAAAGAAATTGTGTGGCTCAGGAAAATTCTTGAAGATTTGCAGGTAAAACAAGTACAATCGACTCCACTCATGATTGACAATACCTCGGCAATAAAGTTGGCCAAGAACCCAAAGTTCCATGATCGAACGAAGCACATCAAAATTTATTATCATTTGATTCGACATCATGTTGAGGCCAAAACAATCCATCTTTGCCATTGTTCCACTAATGAGCAAATTGCAGACATCTTCACCAAAGCGCTTGGAAGAGAAAAGCTTGAAATATTCAGAACGATGCTTGGACTCACCAACATCCCTTCAGATTAAGGGGGGAATGTTGACACCTAATCATCAAGATTGGGTGAATAACTGTAATTGATGTAAATAAATAATAGAAAATATGAAGAGTCACTGGGAGATGAAATGAACAATCTCTCCCTCATGTATATAATAAAGACCAACCTGAATGAATATCATGAATTGTTTTGAGGAGTTACCTCATGGTCTGACATCTTTAATGTCAATGTAATTTGTATTTCATTAGAAGTAAATTAGGATTTAGAATAGGGAGTCACATGGAATGTGAAAGTTCACGTGGAAGTTGAAGAGTCATGAGGGTAGATGAAAGGTAATGGTAGGTGAAAAGCCGCTCTAACTTCTATAAATAAACCCTCATGGCTAGATGTAATGGACCTTTAGTTTTGGACTTGACTTGTGCATATTGTTTGAGAGCTAATGAATCTTTTGAGGATTCAAGTGGTGGCTTTGCATCTCCACTAATGGATTTCATGCACGTTCATGTGATGGTGTTGTGAATATTTCATCTTAATGTTTGAAGCTCTTCGAGCCTGAGTTTGCAATTTTGTACATATGTTGTTGAGCATTGTGAGACTCTTCTTGCGGTAATTTGATGGTATATGTTTTTCTTTCATTGTGTTTACATTAGTGATATGCTTCGTTGATTTAAGCACATATCATTTATGGAGTTGTATGCTTTTAATGCTTTAATGTTTGTTGTCAATTAAGAACTAATTCATGGTCAATAAACAAATCTCTTTTCTTACACATGCATTTTAAGATTCATGCCTTGTTAGTTAGTTGTTGTTATGTTCACTGCATAACGTATGATAAGTTTCCATATAGCCACTTAACTTCTGTTGGTTAAAAGTTTTATTTGTTCTCTAACGTTGCTTGTTCATCTTGTCCAAAGCGAGTCTTTAAACAACATGGTGGCAGTTAAGCCCACATACCAGATGGGTTTGGTTAGGATTATGCACTGAGGAGATCTCGTAACTATTGGCAATTAAATTTTCCCTGTCAACAGAGGGACAAAGAAGAAAAACAATTGCCGTAAGTGTGAAGAATTGGACATTGGGACATATTTATGAAGACATGTCCTTACACTACTATAAAATTGAGAATGGAAGGCAAGTAAAAGTACAAAAGCTAGATGATGAAATCACAGTGGCATACAACACAGATTCACCCCAGGACAATACACCACAAAAAGCATCAGCAACTTCAATCTCATGCATTCAGTCAAATAGAAATGAAGATCACAAACTTCAAGGAAAGACAATTACTCCAAAAGACCAATTACAACCACTGATTACAAAATGCATTCCACCACATCTCAAAACATAAGGGGTCTAGTGACTAATCTTTAGAGAAAAGAAGAAATTAACTCTACAACTCCACCAACAACAATGATAGGGAAACCACAACCTAAGATCCTAAGGCTTAGAGTCATAAAAAATAGAAATGTCACAATATTATAGATTCTAGCAGTAATCACAATATTATAGACACTATGTTGCTAAACAATGAAACCTTCTTTTGTAACCCACAAAAGACCTCATCGTAATGGTCATTAACAGACAAAAGGCCAAAGAAGTAGAAAAATATCATAAGTTATCAATTCAGATACAAGAGTTGGAACTACAAATAGAACTCTATGCTCTACCACTTGAAGAGATAGATATTGTGCTAGGCGCAGAATGGTTGATGTAGTTGGGAAGTTACACTACAAACCTTGAAGAACAGTTCATGGAGTTTAATTGGCAAGGACAACACTATAAACTATATGGTGTTGAAGCTTCCACTCTCAAAAAAATGCAAACAATACACACGAACCTCACCAACACTCAAAATGTGAGCGAAGTCAAACCCACAAACACAGAGAAACTTCGTTTGACCACAAAGACCTGGCCAACTGAAGAAAATATTGCTTTATATGCTTTGAGGGAAAAGCATTTATTGAGAGGGCAACAACATTATAAACATAAATATAAATATCAATAATAATTAACTAAACAAATAGTCAAGGGGCGCATACCCTTTCATCTCATGACCAATGAATGCTATATAGTATAAAGTAAATCATCATGAGGGTTATTGTATCAATCTCATTCATTCATCAAATATTTATATATTAATACATTTATACATTTATACAATTATAAATATTTATTGTCTTCACACATACAAACAAGAATTGTAGATATGGTTGTGGTGGCATTGGTTCTTGCACACTTTGAAGTTTCAATATCCTCCCCCTGCTCCAAGTTTGTCTCTCCTACAGGTAGAGCATCTCCTCCTCCTCCTCCTCCTCCAACTCCTTAGCCTCTTGCTCCAACCACTCATGTGCTTCCTCCATTATAGGCATCTCGGTACCCACCCTCCACTACCTTGTGGCGTGAAGTGCCTCCAATGAAATGGCATTTAAATCGAGTACTTTGTTCATCTTCCCGACCCATAACCTGAGATTGTAGTAGGAATAGACCATGTTGTGAAAAATTCTGAATCTACACATCAAAAATCTTACTGCAATCACTGGTTTATCATCTCCTACTTGCTTTTACATTCAACAAGTTATTTAATTATTTAAACACTGATGAAAAACACCACTGTAGACGACACTGACATATAGATCATAAACTGAAATAGATATGAGACAAACACACAAGGGACACTATTATTTTTGGACAAACGTCCCTAGAAAAACCCAATGCAGGAAAAGTGGTGCAGTGGCTCTGAGGGTTTCCTGTTATTAAGCAGTAGTTTTGAATACAACTCTGGATGCCCTCTCGCTTATCCAGTTACAAAGATAAAATACACTGGCAGAAACCTAAGTGATATTACCTCATTTCACCCTACAAAATCCCTCCGATCCGACAACTAGACTAACTATCACTGGCTACAACTGCGCTACCCCTTCGCAGTAGCTGTGTGGGCTTGCGTGCAGAACTCTAAGACTTTGTGTCAGCTCTACGCTACCTCCTCTGCCTCTTGGAGCTCTGATGTCAGCCTTCTCAGCTGATCCTGTTGCTCCTCGGCTGAATTTGGACATCTGCAAGAGGGCAGATCTTCCCCTGTGTTGGCATTGCGTCAAGCAATGTGTGGGCCCTCTTGACCCAACATCAGCTTCCCTTGGTCTGTGTTGCCTCCTCTGGCGTATCTCTACCTCTCTCTGCTGAGTATTTGGGGTCGCAGAGAAGATCCTCCAACCCCAACTATCCCTGCCCCTCTGTTGCAAGTCAGGTCACCTATTCGACTTTCTCAACAAACCTCGCCCAAGAAAAATCGAACTAATTGATCAATATGATGTATTCCCAACTGACCCTCAAGCCTCCTCTTATACCTTTCCTGTTGATGAATCAATGAACGAGATTAACTCCCTAATCAACGGCTAAGATTAAAATAGACTTGATCCTTGTCACTTAGAAGTTTCTCACCCATATTTTTATTAATACCCATTCATATTTTTAATGGGTTCCTAAGTTTAGACTTAGGAACCCATTAAAAATTTTAATTATTTTAATAACTCTTCATTCGGGTGGAATTTCTCCAAACGATTTTTGGGTCTTGGAGATCTCATGTGTTCTAGCCCCTCCACAAAATTTTGGAGCTAGAGCACATCTGATGCTACCCAAAATCAACACTCCCTCTTAGCAAGGAATGTGCTCAAGCAATACATCTCAATAGAAGTATTACACTCATCCACTGCATCAGTCCTCTGTGTTGCTGATGGTTGGCCTGCTGCCCTTCATCCACTGCATTGTTGCATCCTGTACTACTGCCCATGACTCTGCCACTATCGCTGCTACATCTGTATTGCAGCTCCCTTTCAAAAAGTCACATCATGCTTCCCATAACACTAGCACTGTTAACTGCTGCACTACAACCCAGTTACTGAGAAGTAACTAAAACTTCACCCAAAAACTAACATGCTGGTTAGTATGGATGCCTCGTGATGCTGAAGCTACCTCTGTTACTAATCTGTGCTAACCCTCTGTTGCTACTGCGCTATTGCAATCTGCTCTGTGCCTCTCGCACTGCTACAACACCCACTACGCTGCTTCAGACTTTGGCACTCTAGCTCTGCCATTGTTGCTCCATCACACCTCGCACCACCTGACACCCGTCATTTTGCCACTGTCGTTAAGGGCTCCCGTAGTCATATGTGATCCAAGAGTTTGGGCACCTCAAGGATCTTGCCCCTATGTATTCCTCCTGACTACAACTCGATGTCACCCCACCTTTTCTCTAGAGGTGCATGAGCACTTATGGCACAATCCTTGTTATCATCCTCCTTGTCAACTTTCTTTGGAGCAGCCTTCGAGTTAGAAGACTCTTCCTTGCCCTTCTTCCGAGGGCACTGTGTGGCGAAGTGTCCTAGTTCACCACACCCGAAGCATCTAACCTTGGATATACCCATTTTCTTCCTTTTCTGCTGCCCATGTTGTCCCACTGATGCGAGAGTTGCATCCTCCTCCTCCTCCTCCTTTTTGACCCGGGTTCCTTTGCCACTGCTTCATGCCTTCGTTAGCCTCTTGATCTCTTCCTGTCGAAGAGTTGCCCACATTTCCTCCCCACTGGGGAGAGAAGCTCTGCCCAAGATACTCTCGAAAAATGTCTCCCAGTCTTCCGTGACTGCATTCAAGGTAGTCTTGACCATGAACTTAGGATTTGGTCTAGACCCCATGGAAGTCAACTAGTCTTGAATCCCTTGCAACCTGAGAAGGAAGGGATCGATATATTCTCCCTTCGACATCTGGTACTATCTCAGCTAATTCTCCAATAGCATCTTCCGTTAAACGGAAGTTCCCTGGTACAAGGTGGTCAGCGTCTCACACATCTCCCTTGTTGTTTCCTTCTCGACAATGGGTGGGACCACATGATCTTTGGCCGCGTCTAGAATCATGCATTAAGCCTTTGCTTGGGCTTCCTCGTACTTCTTCAACGGATCAGCATCAACTAGAACAACAACTCCCTGCAATGCACTGTCCTTGATGTGATTCTTGTCTAGGACTGCCAAGATCTTAGCCTTCCAGATGAAAAAATTAGATGCTCCATCCAATCTGTCCTGATCCCTCAGTCCATTGATTGCCATCTCGGCTCAACAAACATAGGAATGGTTCTCTTCTCCCTCTCCTGTTGTTAATCCAGCAAGACTCGGATCTAGATTTCTTCGGCACTAGAAATCCTCTAAGGAACAAGCTCCTCTAGACTCCCTTTGAGTCCTGATTTCCTTCACGGAAATCTTTTGGCCAAATGTCGAATCACTCTTCTCCAATCCTCCTTTGTCGTTGCAACCCGGATCTAGATTTCTTTGGCTAGAAATCTATCAAGGCAGTGACTCCCTCTACCTCGGCTTTGTCTCCACAGACATTGTTCTGCACCAACAACAACAGCATCCCACCAGCTCCACTGATCGAATCTGCTCTGCTCCTCCAACCTCGACAACTGACTGATTTGAGCCTCTCAGGCTCTGCACTGCCCCAAAGAGGCGACACAATCACTGTGTGAGCTCCTCTCAGGTACTGCATCACAATCTACAGGCTTGAAATGCTGACGAAGGCACTATGTGAGCCTCTACGTCACTCCTTCACCTGCTCCTCTGCCTCTGAAACAACACTGTCACTCATAACAGTTGCTTCTCTGCAACAAATTCACTAGATCTTTTCGTTGATGTCTTCAATGTCCTATGATCTGCATTGCTCTGATACCATGTGAAAATTTTTGAATCTACACATCAGAAATCCTACTGCAATCACTGGTTTATCATCTCCTACTTGCTTTTACATTCAACAAGTTATTTAATTATTTAAACATTAATGAAAAACACTACTGTAGACTACATTGATATATGGATCATAAACTGAAATAGATATGAGACAAACACACAAGGAGCACCGTTATTTTTGTACAAACGTCCTCGAAAAAATCCAATGTGGGAAAACCGGTGCAGCAACTCTGAGGGTTTTCTCTTATTAAGCAGTAGTTCTGGATACAACTATGGATGCCCTTTCGGCTATCCAGTTATAGAGATAAAATATACTGGCAGAAACCTAAGTGAGATTACCTCACTTCACCTAGCAAAATCCTTTCAATTTGGCAACTAGACTGACTATCCCCGGCTACAAATGTGATGCCCCTTCGTAGTGTGGGCTTGCGTGGAGCACTCTGAGACTGTGTCGGCTTTGTGTTGCCTCCTCGGTCTCTTGGAGCTCTGACATCAACCTTCTCGGCTGATCCTGCTGCTCCTCGGGTGAATTCGGACTTCTGCAGGAGGGCAGCTCTTACCCTGCGTTGGCACTGCGTCAAGCAATGCATGGGCCCTCTTGGCATAGCGTTAGCCTCCCTTAGTCTGTGTTGCCTCCTCTGGCATATATCTGCCTCTCTCTGCTGAGTATTTAGGGTCTCGGAGAAGATCCTCCAACCCCAACTATCCCTGCCCCTCTGCTGCAACTCAGAACACCTGTTCGACTTTCTCAGCAAACCTCACCCCAGAAAAATTGAACTAACTGATAAATATGATGTATCTCCAACTGACCCTCAAGCCGCCTCTTATACTTTTCTTGTTGACGAACCAATGGCCGAGATTAAGTCCCTAATCAAAAGCTAAGATTACAACAAACTTGATCATCGTCACTTAAGTTTCTCACCCATATTCTTATTAATACCCATTAATATTTTTATTTTTCTAAGTTTAGACTTAGGAATCTGTTAGTGTCAGTCTTTCCAGCCTTCCTACAGTGATCAAATATGCTCTTACAAAGTGATCTCAGAGTGTCAAGGTCAAATTTTGTCATTTCAATGAGTCTTCAAGCAAAATTTGGTCACTAAGCATTAGGTCTAGGGTTTGCTTTCACTCTGTTCAAAGTTGCCCAAATGTCAGTCTATGTCATCATTCAGCTGAGTGTATCATCATTCAGAGGGTTGTCATCGTCATGTCAGTATCTAATGAGTCATTTCACACCTTGTTCATGCTTCAGTTGCACCTAGGCAAGGTCATTTCCCTCTCCTAGGGTTTTGAAGGCAATTTTTCTTGGATGGTCAAATCACCGGCAAAACTTGTTTCCTGATGTTCATACACCTTCCCCTATCCTTAAAGTACCTTATCAAACACTTCCCATCCCTTAGATCCGCCAAATTCCTCATTTTTGCGCAAACCCTAGTTTCTAGCTACAACCTGGCGATTTTCTAGGTTTGGCCTGTGTTTTGTCCTTTTCGACCCCTTCCCCTCACTCAATCTCTGAGATTCCACTTTCCCCTGCTTCCTAACATCCCTCCTTACTTCCAAAAATTTCCCCAAGAATTTAGAAGCCCTCTATCCCCTTCATTTCGCTCCATTTCGACAAAATCCCTTGTTTCACACATCGGGACAAGTTTCACTCAAAAGCTGTTTCTGAGCAATCAAAGATGAATTTTGCAAAACTGAGAGAGGTTTTTGTCCACAACATGCCAAGGAAGAAAAACCTCTTTCACTTTTTACACAGGTGTCATGGTTTGAGAGAAATGTCAAAAATACCGGCGAGAACGAAGGTGCTCCAAGGACAGTTGGCCAAAGCACAAAAATGAAGGAAAACGCCCGATCCACTCCAAATTTTGGCCAAAGCCTCTTTGACTGAGAATGGTACTTGATTGGGGACTCCCAGCCCAAATTTCAAGAAATTTGGAGAAAATTTTGTCATTTGTGAATTTTTGTGCAATTTTACAGGTTTTTGCCTGTGGAGTGGTCTCACCCCCCGCGCGACCACTCGGGAGGACTGCTCAGAATCACAAAAAGTTGACATTTTTGGAAAGGGCATGCAAAAACTAGAATTACCTATACTTGGGGTCAACTTGATTTTGAGATTTGGGCCTCCAAAAGCTCAAAATACATCAAAATTTTGACTTTCTGCCCACTTTTTGAGTTGCAGAAAGTGACCTTGGGAGAATTGACTTTTGAGGGGTCAAATCAACTCCAAATCCAGAAATTCCACTTGGGATGGAAATTAGACACACAGAGGCTTCCAATGAGCCATCTTGCACTTGATTTGGACAACTGGAACCCACTCAAAAAGTGCTGCAAAGGGGCGCGACCACTCGAGCTAAAATTGCCAGTTTTGACTTTTCAAGCCTGCAAACTCTGTTTTTTACCTTGGTTGATCATTTGTACTTGTAAATGATGGATGTATGGATAATTTTCATGGCACATTGATAGATTTAATCTCTCTTGACCCTTCTAGAAGCTTCCTTGATGTAAATAGTGAATATTTAATGCATGGATGAGTTAGCTAAGTTTTAGAGGCAAGTTGTTTTGACCAGTGTGGAAAAAGTCCCGATAAAATCGGGATTTATTCCCCAAAACGCGATTTTTTCAAGAAAAGGATTAAATCGGCCGATTTTTTGCCGACTTTTTAAGAAACGAAAAAATCGGGATTAAATCGAAAAAGTCGGGATTAAATCGGGACTTTTTCCAAAAAATCGTGGTAGTTTCTTTAATGATTTTTTTTTCTTTGAAAAAATCGGGATTTTATTGAAAAAATCGGGATTTTATTGAAAAAGTCGGGATTTTATTGAAAAAGTCCGGATTTTTTTAAAAATGAATATTTTTGTATTTTTTTAATTTTGCCGACTTTTTGCCGACTTTTTCGAAAAACTCCCGACTTTGCCGAGTTTTTCAACTTTTGGACCCTTGCCGAATTAATCCCGACTTCGACTTTTTCCACATTGGTTTTGACTGCCTATTATCTAGTGCTAAGTTTAGAATTAGTTCAAACTGCTCCTAGGAAGCTGAGCTCGACCCCTAGGGGTGGGGAAAGGAGTTAGATGGTCTATATTATGCCTTCTCTTGCTCATTTTCATGGTTGGACTCTTAAGGGAGAAGCTCTATTGTATATTTTACTTGTATCTCTGCAATTTGAGGAAAAGGAAGGCCAGGGTTTTGCAGACATCATTGTGGATTCTTGTGGATTATTGTGTTGATGGTGTGTTTCCTATTTGTCATTGTAAGTGTGTTTATGTGTTCCATCTCTTATTCTATTGCTGCTAATTAAACAAAAGAAGTGATAAAGCTTGAATTCATGCATGCCATGCTCAGCTTTCAATTTTGTTTAATATTTATGTTTTCCACTGTCTAAAGAGGATTCAAAGTCATTGTTTGCCCTCTTTAGCTCCCTCTCTTTCTTCCTTGATCATCCATCTCAGCTTAAGGCATCAGCACAAACTCCTTCCTTGCCCCAAAGACCCACCTGCAAAAACTGAGCTCAATCCCCGCATCCTGAATTGCACTCCCTCCAATTGCCACCAAAAACCCCAAAAACTTTAAATCAACCCTCCTTATCAGTTTACTAGCCTAATATCAGTGTTCCTAATTGGGTCAGCTCATCCTATTGAAAGATCTACCGAGTTTGACCGGAGAGAGCCTTCTCATACCCCGTAGGGCTAGCTACGAGGTGAAATGGTTTGATGTTGCCTTGAAGGTTTACCTTCTTCAGCCTAGGGTGAAATCTCAAGCGCTAACAGAATCCATTAACAATATTAATTTTTTTAATAACTCCTCATCCGGGTGGAATTTCTCCAAACGATTTTTGGGTCTCGGAGATCTCATGTGTTCTAGCCCCTCCACAAAATTTTGGAGCTAGAGCACATCCAATGCTACCCAAAATCAACACACGTCACTGAGGTAGTGGACATCTAACTTGCATGAGGGGCATTTTGTGATTAGAGGAATTGGGATGATGTCCCATGGGCATATGCCATAAATGAAATTAATGAACTTATAAAAAAAAAAAATTTAATTTAAATTTGAAAATTTCTAACCTACTACGCTTCTTGGAGTGTATCTTTTGAAAGACACTCCAATTGTGCTCACAACCCAAGAGCTGAAAGTTTGACTTAGCACTCGAATGGCAAGTTTTTGCAACTTTGGGACTCTTTTGCCATTTTCCCACCAAACATCTACAACAAATAAATGGAAAGGATTCAAATTTCCAAGGAAAGACAATGAGTTATATTTCAATTTTCCATTGAGTAATAAATGTCAAATAGAATCATAAATAAAAACGAAATACATTGAAATAAGTTTGAAAATTGAGATAAATTTTAGTTGTATCTTACCTCGCATGCTGGCGATCCTATCTTAGCTAGCCATATCATAGCCAAATGTCCTAGAACTCAACTTTTATAGCTCAAGTTGTTTGGAAATCTCATTGTGTTCATGGGATGTCAACACCATCCATTGAATACATTGGTAAAATCCATCCATAACCTCTGTATCAAACATAAATCCACATGCATAAGAGAATGCAGGGTTGAGGTAGAGTGTTGTTGCATGAATCAAACAATGGAGAGTGTTGTTCCATCACTCAACAATCACACCCCATATCTCATCTCATCCAGTAAATCCAACTTCCCCCTTGTCCTCATAGTATCAGCCCTATCCATGGCCTCAGATACGTAGCCTATTTCCAACTTCTTGCCATAAACCAAGCGAAGAACCTTTACCAATGTTGCACGAAGCCCCCCCCGGTTCCAAGCCCGGAAGCGCGTCCCGTGCGGAAGCATCTAGGAAGCTTCAGCAGAAGCACGCTTCCGCCTATCTTGGACGCTTCCTGGAAATTTCAGAAGCTTTCCTCCGAAGCGCGCTTCCGAATCTCCGAAGCGCACTTCGTACAGTGCTTTGGCAGTACGAAGCATGGCGCTTCAGAGGGTGAAGCGTACGCTTCCATACGATTCTAGAAAAGCATTTAGAAAATCGTTTTTTTTTCAATTTTTTTTTTAATTTTAAGTGAGTTTGCTTGTTGGGGGTGGGTCCACCTTGGGTTAGGGTGAGGAATGAAGGCAAAAAAAAATATAAAAAGAATATAAATATAGCAGATGCTCCCTCATGGTAATGTTTAATTCTTAAAGTAAGAGTGACATTCTCCTTTATTTTTCATTTTCATCCTTTTACTTAAATTTTTAACATTACCATGAAATGACTCAGGATGTTTGAGAGTGGTCCCAGCCTCGTTGGACTTCATATGGAGAAAATAGGATTTCATATCCTATTCAAAATTCAGCAAACTTAACAGTTTTCAGGAATTCAGGATCAATGGGATTGTGGCATTTCATTAGATTATATCAAGTATGAAGGTATGCGATTAGCATTTAATCAAGAGCACCAAGCCCTATGTGTACCCTAGTGTTGGTGGTGTTAATTGTTGATCTCCTTTGTCACGTGGCACGCCCTTAGCAAAAACTTACCTTTCAATCAAGTCAAAATCATCGATCAAGAATGTTAAGCTTTTTCTACCATATTTTAAGTCTTGAATTAGGTAATTTGATCAAAATTGGGCAATGTTGACTAATATCCCTAGACAATCGAGGTAGAGGCAATGGCTAGACAAGAGGAGAAGAATATAGATTCTAGATGGTTGATGCTCGAATAATTAATCATTAATGTAAAATATATGTTATATCTATCTTGATTTATGCAAAAATATGCATGTTTTCATGTCTTCTACAACTAATTTAGTATTTGGGATGTTTGTTTTGAATATAAATGCAAAAAAATATAAATATAAATAAATATATATATAGCAGACGCTTTGCTTCCTATATTTTTGGAAAATGACGCTTTCGCGTCCCTGCTTTGTCCCCGCTTCATGCAACATTGACCTTTACTAAAGGTTCACTGATAGCAGCGTTGAAACTATCGTTATCGGTGAGGGTCCTAAAAACATCTTATCAAAAATATCGGTGAAAATATCGGCAAAATATCATATTTTTAAACATATTAAGCAATAACAACATGAAATAAACACATTGGCACATAAAAATGAAGAAAGCACTGATATATATGATGTAGTGGATGTAAAATAAAAATGATACATCAAAGGTGATACTAAATCCTATTGACCCCTAATAATTGTCCAATCAAGGACTCAAATGTGGAGAACCAATCCAAAATAACATCACATATATAAAAGTATCTCATCATCATGAGTTATATGTAGCAAAACAAATAAAACTAGTAGCTAGCTATCTAAGATCAGTGCCCTCTCCCCCTTTTACAGGAAAACATGATGGGTTGTTTGCCAAGCCTGCCCTAGTAGTAGAAGGCCCCGACCTTGCACCTAATGTCAAATAATGGTTGTTGGGTATGGAGTTGTGCTATCCTATATCTATAGCAGATGTGATGACATTGATGCTCCCACAGTCTCATCCTCCTCCTCCTCCTCTTCCTCCTCCTCCTCCTCCTCATCTTGCTTCTCCTCAGAGTCCTCCTCCTCTTCCTGCCCCTATTCTAATGGTTCCTCTAACCATTCAAGTGACTCCTCCAAGATGGGCACTGCAGACTCCACCCTCCACTAAGACAATACATCAATATTGCCTAAGGAAATGGCATCTAGATCCATTGGTGTTTCTATTTGCTTCAATCGAAGTTGGAGATTGTAATGCATATACACTAAATCATTGAGGCGTGAGAACTCCAACCTGTAAGAGTGTCAAAAAAAATAACGAGTCTTGACTCTTGACACTTGAGGGTCATAAATTAAATTTACAATAACTATAATTGCTCAGTTGAAGGCTAAAGCCCATAGTTATCCCTGTTGCGCATTTTTTGAGTGTATTTTCACAAATACACTCCAATTGCACTCACACCCTGAAGAGCTACATGTTTGACTCGGGATTCTTATGGCCAATTTCTGCAAATTTGGTGCCCTTACACTATAGCTTCGCTACCAAATATCTACAACAAAATAAAGAAATAAAAAAGTTTAAAAGTTAAAACATAATTAAACTTTCAAATAAAACATAAATGAATTTTAAAATCTAGAATCATAAATAAGCAAATTCTAATGAGTCATGACTTGTCACTTACGTGGCATGAAGAGGGT
Organism: Pinus tabuliformis; assembly: GCA_031772625.1. Classification (NCBI taxonomy): domain Eukaryota; kingdom Viridiplantae; phylum Streptophyta; class Pinopsida; order Pinales; family Pinaceae; genus Pinus; species Pinus tabuliformis. The sequence continues at coordinate 2,025,983,611 of CM062817.1, read as the reverse complement.
CCTTTCCCTAATAGCATCATCAAAGCCAAATAGGCCATCACAATACCGATAAAACTGTATCCCGTGATTGATTTCGCTACGAAGCTCAAGATCAGGTACCATCCTATGAATACAAGAATGGAGCCCTTCCATCACCTTGATATCAAAATCAAAGCCGCATTTATAAAATGCGAGGTTGAGGAAGAGTGTTACTGCATGAATGGGTCGATGAAGCATCCCTATCCACCGACTATCAATCGCATCCCATAACATCATCTGTGTTTTAAGCCTAGCAAAACCCTTGTCTGCATGATAACCACGAATGACCTCCTTGGCCATATCCATTGCCACATACAAATAAGCCATTGTAAACTTTTCCCCATCTACCAATCTCAAAACCTTTACTATAGGTTCACTAACTGAGCACACTTCTACTCTCTGCCAAAATGAGTCAGTGTACATTTTTGCAATGGCTCTCCCATCCTGTCTCCTGTTGTATCTACAATCACGCCACTCATCATAAACAAACATTTGCTTCAACTCAAACTGGCATCGAAGCAAAGACTGAAGAGTACTAAAGTTGGTGGAAAAACGTGTGATTGCAGGACGCTGCAACTCCTTGTTTCTAGTGTATCTGCTCATGAGGCTAAGAACAAAAGCATGGTTATATATAAACATGGGGATGCTCTTAGCCATATCAATCACCTCCTTGATGAAGCAAAGTTTCCCCATATCCTCAAGCAGCAAATAGATACAATGCGTTACACATGGAGTCCAGAACAATGTGTGATGCCTCTCCATACGCATCCTGCCGACAAACACATAATTAGTTGCATTATCTGTTATGACTTGCACCACATTCTGCACACAAATCTCCTAGATGAACCCATCTAACAACTCGCATATCAATGTTGCATCTTTTAAATGTGCCGATGCATCCACTGATGTAATACATATGGTGCCTTTAGGACAATGTACCAAGAAAATTAGAAGGGTCCTACCCTTCCTATCTATCCAACCATCAGACATCATTGTGCATCCAAACACCTCCCATGCCTGTTTCAACTTTGTTAATCTAGAGTAGATGTCCTGCTTTTCTGCTTGAAGGATTTGCCCCTGCAACTCCTCATATGCAACAATTTTGTACCCTAGGCCCACAATAGCAATAGCATCACACATTCGCTGCCAAAATGGATTGGTTTTGGTGATGCAGAGAGGTAATTCGCTCCAGAAAAGACACCTCCCCATAACTCTATCTACTTCTTGCTTCTCCTTTTTTTAACCACTGATTTTAAGGAAGGTTGTGCTCCATGTCCGGTTCGTGGAGCAAAAAAGGATAACCTCCCACTCCCAGTAACACTAGCACTAGCAGTTGGCGTTGTGGAGCCCCTCCCACTACCCTCAACGTCCAAATCGGAAGAAGATATCCCAAAAGATTTACCCGCATGTTCAACCTTGTTTCTTTCTGTCTTTTCCTCTATTGTTTGAAGAGCTTTATGTATAAGCTCTGCACTAGATTCCTTACAAAGCCCAACTTTATGTCTAGGGAGTCTAGTCAGATCGTATTTCAATTGCATAACCCGTCCGGTCATCTTGTCCCCACACAATTTGGATGTTAGATATGCCCGATTTGTCCCACCATCAGGTTCCCATACTCCCAAAATGGGTCCAAGGGCTTTGGCATATTTGTAGTGGATTAATTCAAACCTAGGGCACCAATAAAACAACAAATTGGCATTAAATCCCCATACACAAAAAATAACAGCCACCTCATTTTAAAAAATAATTTTTTTACTACATTACTTGCAATGAAAAACGACAATAAGAGGATGCATAAGAAGTTAAAAAATAAAAATGAAGTTTGTTGTCCAAATATGGAGAAAACCTTTGCATTGGCTCATGGGCATGAAAATCATAGCAAACGGAAAAAAAACAAAGAAGCAAAATGTTGGTAGGCAAAGAGGCAAACAAGGATAACCCTAAATCTATGGAAAAAATCTTTAACATAGGAATTTTAAGAACATACATGTTAATGGAAGAAACGAAGTTTGTGTCACTGTTCTTGAATCTCTGATCCACAAAAAAAATTGGTTGGTGATGATAATGGCTATTTGTTCCTCAATCCCTCCTTTAAAACCAACACAAAGCTCTTCCCCTTCCTTCTCCAAGACCAACAAAGCAAAATGACAAAGAAAAACAGCAAGAAACACTTTTGTAGCTCCGTCCTCGCGTGCTCGGTGATTTTTTCCATTGTCGCACGATTTTTTGGTGATATATAGGTGATATTTAGAAAATATCATGATATTTTGAAAAGGGAAAATATTGTGATATTTTCAAAACGAAAATACTGCGATATTTTCAAATATTGTTGATATATCGACGATATTATCAACACTAACTGATAGCACACAACTCCTCCACTCCCATCCAAACACTCCAATTGTGTCTTGTTGACCATATACATGTCAACATTTCAGAGAAGCAAAGTATAAACCAATGGATACAAAAATTTCAGTCATTATCATTATTGTAATCCCAAATTTTCCAAGTTTATTGTAAAAATGTTTCTAGTATGACTATTAAGCCATGTAACAACACCTAAGTAAGCCTATGTTTTTTCTCAAAGGGTTTCACTCTACGGAGTTTTTTAACCTCCCCAAATTATTCGTGATTGTAAACACAAATAATTTGCAGAGTTTTTCTCCCAAATATACCCTCAGTGGAAAAGTCTTTGCAGTCATGCTCTTAGGTTTTGTATAAGTGAAAGTTCATGATGAATCAACAAGTATATTGGAAGATGTCAAGGTTAAGGATGATCCGGCTGAAGAGTTGCTTCACATGTTAATTTGAAGAATCTAACATGATGAATCCCTGCCCTGTGAATGTTGAAGAGGGGGAGTCTCTACATCAGTGATTGTACTTTCAAAGATCTATCCTTGATAGATTAATAGTTGAAAGATATGAAGAAGTCTTCATTCTGTTGAAGAAAATGTAACTAGGTTCGATATTCACAAACGTATTTTTGATCTTTGTACTTGTAAAGAAAAAGAAATATTATTTTTGTAAATAATAAGAATGAGTTTCTTGCTCATTTCATAGGTCTAGGAAAGTCAAAGAGTCAAAGTCATGTATAAGAAGCTCTTCTTGAGCCTATGTGTAAATATATACTAGTCTAAAAGGCCCTCCAAGACAAGCTCAAAGAAGTCTGCAAGCAAAATGCTAAAAGAAGGTAGTCATGTCGGCCTCAAAGAATATATTTAATGACACATCGGCTCATATGTGGAGACACAACAGTTCAAGATGACATGTCGGCTTATTTATGGAGACACAACAACTATATATACCCAGCTAGGGTCACCACAAAAGCTCAGATTTTCGGACAAGTCTGCAATCTCGGATGGGTACAGGAAGGAACAAAATTTCGGTGATAAGCTCAGTGATCTCCTCGCATACTTCACTGCAGTTTCAGTCTAGCTAAAGGGTCACTGTGATATAGCCTCGACATAATTGCAGTGGACCTCAGTACAAGAAGAACAAGGCTACAATCTTGGTGAAGGTTACAGTGTAGAAGATGTGATCATGACCTCGGCATTCATGATAGAGGAAGGATCTCGGTGCAGTATATATATCCTAGACACAGTCATCATTATGATTATGACAATAGTCATGATACTAACGAAGATGAAGATTTCAGTACAACTGTATATATATATATCATTGATGAGATAAGGTTCTCGGTGAAGGTAAAGCATTGGTGCATCAAGGTCTCAATGAAGGTGTAGCATGGATACAACAGTAAGAAAGATCTCAATGTAGGAGCAGTCATGGTGCAACAATGATCTAGCTGAAGAAGCAGTCATGGTACAACAATGATGATGATGATCTCAACAGTGACAAAGAAGAGGATTTGTGTCTTGGTCTTGGAGTGGTCTAATAAGTCAAGAATCACGGTCTTGGTATTCATCAATTGAAATCTCTATAAGAAGAATTTTGTGCAGGTTTTCCTCTCCAAGAGGGAGAGATTTTGGCCCTAGCAGGATGCCAACATCTTGTGTTCTTATCTCTTTATTTTGGTAGCTATTTTATGAACTAAAGAAGACACACTCTAATAATAATAAGTGAATATTGGTATAAGAAGTAAAATTTAAAACACCTCACAAATAGTTATCATGCTAAGAAGAATCTAATCAACTCTAACTGCCCTAGATTCTTCAACAAATTCATCATTATAGGCATCTCTAGTGGAGTAGCAAATTTGGCAAGGCAGAATCGCAAAAGATCCATGCCATTGATATATATTGACAGGTAGAATCAACTAAGGAATCCGTAAGAAGTTGTATTGTAGCAGGCATTAAGGAAGAGACACAGATATGCATCTTACAAGAAGACATAGGAAGGCATTTCGTAAGGGGGAGCAGACATTACCCATAAAGAGAAATAGACAACTTGTCAAAGGGAGTCACCCTTTTCCATTGATGTCAAAGGGGGAGAGAACGCAGGTAAGGAAGATTGGAGGCATGAAATCAGGAGAAGCAGTGATTGCAGGGGGGAGTACATGTGTTGCCATCAATGACAAAGGGGGAGATTGTTGAATGGTGTTGTCATTGATGCCAACGTTTCTTAATGAATGTCCTTAATATTTGTTTAGATTACCTTAGATCAATCTGAAACAATACTTGGAAATGCCCAACAAATATCCCATCAAATATTTGGGCTCATGCTACTCTAGATTTTAGATGTGTCTAAGTGAGGAGATATTTCGAGTCATGTACGCAAGGCATACTTACATATGCATATTAGGTAATCTATATAAGGTATGTAGGAGCCATGTATTATGAAATTTCTCAAGGATCTAGAATCAATATAAAGGCATAAATGATCTCAATCTGAGAGCTAAGACTTTGAGACTTTCTTCAGGTTCCTTCTAGATCTAGCTTCCTCATCTTCCATAGAGAAATAGTCAAATTGTTGAATAACTTCGTTCTTCAAGCTCCTAGGCTAGACCAGCATTTGGCCCTTCCTTCTAGCCTTGTCCTTCATTATGGTTCCTTGGTTGGTCTTCATAAGATTATGCTTCCTTCTACTCACAAAATAGAGGTTCTCGACCTCTTCTAGGCCTGCAGCCCCCTTCAGTAATTCTGTACAAAACACAGGGCTTATGCGGATCTCATTTCCGTTTTGACCTGAGGCCTTTTGGCCCACCTACACCTATGGTTGAAGTCATTCAGTCTGTGACTAGGGCTGAGGCTATTTGGCCCTAATCTAGGGCAATCAATCTCAAACAGAATAGTGGAATAGGTTGGCTTCTTCAAGGCTACTCTTTCACTATAGCTCTGAGATCATGTTGAGTTTTTCATGATTTCCTAATCTGATAACTACTTCCAATGATATCTTAATTAATTATTTTTGTGTCACATTCATCATTAAATAATTATACATAGAAAATTTCAATAGAAAACTATAATGACAATAGGATCATGAAGAGACAGCCAAACACAAGAGACACAAAAAATTTACCCTAGGAAAACCCAACAACCTTTTCTTAGAGAAATTATTCAATTCAACAAGAGATACAATTTGACTTTTTCTAGTCAAATTAGAGTCAAGCTACCCATGATCAAGCCCAAGTCAAACCTGGTCAAACATAGATACTTTTGTTTGCCTATAACATATGGTTAAAGTCTGGTCAAACAGGCCAAATTTTGGCCTCTACATATACATCAGAAATTCGGTCAACCTATGGTCAACCTGCCCAGAATAAACTTCAATCAACATTGGTCAACACAAGTCAAACTTCAGGTCAAACTTAGCTATTCTTATCTCTCTCCCTCCTTTACACGTGTGGACAGAAAAGCAGAAGAATTTGAGTGATCTGAATTGCTCCATGAGGGAGGTCGAAAGCATATTTATAGTGGCTGGAAGAACCCGAGTAGGTCTGACTCTTGGCTGGGGCCAACTTGACTTTTGGAGGCAGTTTAAATTCAAAATTTAAAATTTAAAATTTCTTCTTTTATATTTTAAGGGCCCACTTGGAGTAGTTCGTAATACCCACCGCAGCTATACCAAAAATCAACATACCCAACCATCTAACATAGCAATGCATCTTGTGATCTCCCATGATTCTTTCAGCTTAGCCAATCTTCTTGTGAAATCAAACTTTCCACTTTGAAGGAGATGCCCACTCAAGTCATTATAAGGACATTGTAGCCCAAACCAACAATGGCAGTAACTTCAAACAGGGAATGGTAGAATGGGTTGTTCTTGGCAATGATGAATGGTATGTCACTCCATAGAAAGCATTTTGCCGCAATTTTGTCAGCTTCATTCTTCTCCTTCAAGTTCACCATTGATCGAATATAAGACTTCCCCCTAGGCATGGATCTTGGCACAAAGAAAGGTGAAGATGTTGACGGCCCAAACATTGCAGAATGTGAGCTTGAGGATTGGCTTCCCCCCACTCTTGAGAAGCTCGTAGATCTATTTGCAAGCTCAAGCGTCACTTCTTTCTTTTGATCTCGTTTCTTATGCATTTGAAGAGCGGATTGGATTGCAATATGGATAATCTCTGGGGTGGATGTTGGGAAAAGATCCACTTCATTTCCTGGTATTTTGGCAAGGTTGTATTTCAAACAACTAATTCCACCAAACATTTCTGTACCACATAACTTGTGATTCAATCTCATTCTATTATGACCCTCATAGTGATCTAGGTGGATGTTGGTGGCCACCCACCAACCCATTTGGACCCCCACAACTATCTCTTTCAGTCTTTTCAGTTTCCTAAATTATAGCACAGTTTACTATTTTTAGCAGTTTTTCGGGTCCTGAACTTCCGGAGCCGTTTTGAGGCCCTAAACGACGTTTTTTTGGGATTCTGGGGCAACATGGGTCCATGGACCGATGTTGCCTCCCAAAGTGGTAGTACTCGGATAGATCTTTCTAACGAGCTATCATACGCGTCAAACGGAGATCGTATGCCAAAGTTACGACCCCGGGAAATTGATGTACCAATTTACCCAAACGGGGCCCACAATTTGGCGTTTCATCTTCTAGGGTTAGGTTTCGGGATGTGAAGGGTTTTCCATTGTTTCTCAACAATAAATAGGCCTTCGAGCCTCATTGTAATACAGTTCGGAACAGTTCAGAAGCATGTAGCCGCACATCTCTTCTCAGAGATAAGCTACCATCGCCCTAGCTGGTTTATTTCCATTTCTGGTTGTAAGCATATTTCAGTATTTCCATTAATGAAATGAAGCATTATTTCCGCTGCATCTATGTGTTTATGGTTATTGCATCTCTGTATTTATGGTTATCTCTGTAATCTATTGCGTTCCTGTTTAAATCCGGATCACATAGGGTAGACCATACACTCCAACATTGGATCCAATGGCAGACTCTAGAGTCTACAAACCTATGGACAAGAAAATGAGGGGAACTTAGAAATAGAATACAAATCCACAAAATTGAAATAACATAAAAAACGCTCCAATTAAAATACCCTAGCTAAATTAGTAACAAATCCTCTATTCAAAGAGGGCAAAAAGAGGTATACCTAACAGACATTGCACACCCTATACTAGATCTTGAAAAACAAAGAAAAGAAAGGTAAATTTTTTTACATACTTGGAAATATGGAAATGGTATATTGGAGTAGATCTCCACTGCACAAATGCTCAGCTAATGACAAATAAAACTATCAATTTCCCCTTGTTTGCCGGTTGAAAATGGTCACAATGCAGAATCTCCCCTCAGAGCTCAATCTCAACAATATAAATACCCAAAATCGACCCAAAAAAACCAGACCTAGAGGGTTTAATTTGCAAGAATGAACATCAGAGCAATAATTTCCATTGTCTCAAGATAATTACTAAAATTATCACGATAAAATCAAAACATGGAAAATATCATGATAAATTAGGGTGATAATATCAGCAGTCAGTCTGCCAATAATATCACAATATGTGCAACACTGCAAAGAACTAACTTATGAAGAATCTTCCATCTATATTCTGACCCTTTCAAGTGTTTGGCAGTCATCTTAGAACAGAGCACAGAAAATGTTTAGATGTCGACTACCATAATCTAGTTCAGTTGCAACTCGATTGGAAGTAACACATAACATTTTCAGAAAGAGGAATACTGCATTCATGTTATGCAAAACTATGAACAATAAAATCCACATGACAAACAACTGTGTTTTGCACATGGCATATGAAGCTAAGGCATCTATAAAGCATCATATTTTCTATATAAGAAAGGAGTCTGTAGAAATTCCATGTTCATTCTAGTTTACAGCAAGACAGCCAATATTTAAAAGCCAGCCAACAGCTCCCAGTAATAAACATCACAATAAATTTAAATATTCAATCCTCAATAGATGTATGTTGGAGGTCTCTTAAGCTCCCTAGTCCCACATTTCTTCTTCATAAGAAAGTAGTCTCATCAGATTAAGCCAACTGAATTTCATTCAAAAGCATTGCAATGTGGAACTAAATACTATTAATTCCATGCGGATAAAAAGGATAAGGTCAAGACAAAGATCATAAATAAGTTCTTTAATTAATATTAAATACGAGGGTTAAGAACTTACGACATTAACAAGAGATGTTACATTCCACAATGCATAGACACGAGCAAGACCTGCTGATCTCCGGTGTCCATGACTGAATAGAGCGTTGATACCAGCAGGAAATGGTGATAACAAGGCAAGAGGAAGAATGAGGAGGACTGCAAAAAATGCTCCCAGAGAAATTGAGTAGAACTGGAGCAGCGTAAGAAGCATTAAACTAAAATCTCCTAGAAGTAAAACTGAGGTTATTAATCCCACAAGATCCTGCAGCAAATCAAAATTAAAAGACTGTTAGGACTGAACTAGAGAGAGATATATCATATAACTAACCTATTCACAGAATAAAATCCAAACCTTCCTGTTCCATGCAAGATATAAAAGAACAAATTTTAGGGTTCCATGCTACACAATCATGGTTACAAACAGTTAATCATTACCTGATAGCCAGCTGGACGTGTATTGTGCAAAATGAGAGAAAGAGGGAAGAAAAAGTCCTTTTTATACTCGAGAGACTGTAAAGTAAATGCATTGATAATCCCTCCACCTATCCTCCTTCGTGACAAGCTGCGAGTGGTATGGTGCTGATTCCCTTGCAATTGTATAGAGTTGTGGCTAGCCTTCAAGTTATTTTCCCTGAATCAGACCACAAAAAGGTTATTATCTATACAACTATCAGAGACTGATTATAAAACTTTGACCTTCGTGAAATAACAGGCATCTTTATGCTTTGTTTCTATTGTCCCATATGCATCTTCACCATGAGATAGCATTTTTCAATTTAAAGAATTGATTTACTTCTATTGCATATCCTTGTGAGGATGTTGATTGTGTTCACTGAACTGAGAGACAGATATAGCTCTGTATTTTCTTGGCATAAAAGGTTCTCAGTAATAGTGATACTGGAAAAGTAATATGAAAAATTGTAATAATTACATGTTGGAAGTAACACGTCAACTTGTCAAGAGAAAAGCCAAAATCCCTTCGATATACACAATGCTATTATCAAACATCATAACATTCAGGTGTAGATTGGGAGCCATTAGAGGAGCTAGTTCAAGTTATACAAAGTTCAAATTTATCCAATATTCAAGATTAAAACAGATTCTCAAAACTAAGTTAAGGTGGAGTGACAAAGCATGGGATGCTACAGGTTTTGTCTTTTATATATAAATATATATATATATATATATATAATGATTAATTAGTGATTAGTATAGAAGAGGCATGTCGCTAAGGACGTGACCATTCATGAAAGGGGAGGAAACTGGAATGTCAGCAGAATTCTTTATGCCACTAATCATGTACTGACAAGGAAACAAACTCTACATAAATAAAATGGAGAGCAAGGTTAGAAATATTTTAATATGATTCATTACTTTAATATTAGTAACTTAATAAAGTAAAGTGACCTGACATAACACTGACAAGTCATAATTAGGTTGAGTTGTGCTTTACTATAATGAAATGTTTCGGGTACAAGACTCGTCTCTCTCATGACACATTATACGTATTGATATTTACATACATTAAGGGATAGAGTAAAATCTCTCTCATTTCCTCTCTCTTCAAGTATTCTTAGATTGTGTATTTACTATTTACATTATCTAACATGGTATCAAAGCCACGATAAGGATTGGCGTCTACAACACAGTGAAGGTCAGAGAGAAGAAAGATCAAGGAAATGAAGAACTGCGTGGACACAACAACACAATGAACATGAACAAAAGTTTATGGCACACATTGAAACAAGTTGTTGATAGAGGTACTAAAATATGAAAACACCAAGTAAAAAAGGCATGACATATTCAAGGAAAATTCAGAATTAGAAGGGAGATAATCTAAGTCACCAGACATGTCAACCCACCCACCCCCCCTCAAGAGAAAAGCCAAAATCCCTTCGATATACACAATGCTATTATCAAACATCATAACATTCAGGTGTAGATTGGGAGCCATTAGAGGAGCTAGTTCAAGTTATACAAAGTTCAAATTTATCCAATATTCAAGATTAAAACAGATTCTCAAAACTAAGTTAAGGTGGAGTGACAAAGCATGGGATGCTACAGGTTTTGTCTTATATATATAATGATTAATTAGTGATTAGTATAGAAGAGGCATGTCTCTAAGGACGTGACCATTCATGAAAGGGGAGGAAACTGGAATGTCAGCAGATTTCTTTATGCCACTAATCATGTACTGACAAGGAAACAAACTCTACATAAATAAAATGGAGAGCAAGGTTAGAAATATTTTAATATGATTCATTACTTTAATATTAGTAACTTAATAAAGTAAAGTGACCTGACATAACACTGACAAGTCATAATTAGGTTGAGTTGTGCTTTACTATAATGAAATGTTTCGGGTACAAGACTCGTCTCTCTCATGACACATTATATGTATTGATATTTACATACATTAATGGATAGAGTAAAATCTCTCTCATTTCCTCTCTCTTCAAGTATTCTTAGATTGTGTATTTACTATTTACATTATCTAACATGGTATCAAAGCCACGATAAGGATTGGCGTCTACAACACAGTGAAGGTCAGAGAGAAGAAAGATCAAGGAAATGAAGAACTGCGTGGACACAACAACACAATGAACATGAACAAAAGTTTATGGCACACATTGAAACAAGTTGTTGATAGAGGTACTAAAATATGAAAACACCAAGTAAAAAAGGCATGACATATTCAAGGAAAATTCAGAATTAGAAGGGAGATAATCTAAGTCACCAGACATGTCAACCCACTCACCCCCCCTCTCCGGTGTCGTGAATCCGTCGTGTCTGACAAAATTCGTGCATGACACGTACGTGACACGATTTTGACTCGTGTCCAAAATGAGGTACTCAAGTCAAACTCATGTCAGGCACAAGCCAAATTTGTGTCCAGATTCTCAGACATGTGACTGACAAAAATGGTCACTTGTGCGCTAGGTAAATTTCGTATTTGGGCCGCATTTGATCATTTTTAATGGCAGAAGTGTCCTCAGACACATAATTTTATTAATAAAAAAAAAGGATTACATAATTTGATTTTGCAAGAGTTTACACCCAAACATGCAAACACTCTTGCAATGAGCTATTTATAAGCTCCATGTCCTAACTACCCCTAATTATGGATCACTTATTAAATAACAAGTGTCCATTTACAATAAATGCTATTCAAACCAACTAGCTAACAAATCTCTTAAAATAGAGCCTAAGATATGACACATTTGGAGAGTCATATCTAGTTACAACAATATACTAATTCTAAATAATTAAACATTTTAGAATAATAATTATTAATTTAATAATCTTAGATTAATAATTATTTTATTCTAATTTTATAACCTATGATAAGATTGTATTTTTGGATCATCTAACATTCCCCCCTATGATCTAAAGATACATTACAACAGATACCAAGTTCATCCCTGAACTTAGTAAATTTTATTCTGCCAAGCGGTTTCGTGAAAATGTCAGAGATCTGATCTTCGGAAGGACAATAAACTGGCTTGAGGACATCTTTGGCAATGAGAGATCTGATATGATGATACTTGGTGTCCACATGCTTTGTCTTTGAATGAAAAACTGGGTTCTTGGCAAGTTTGGTGGCTGATTGGCTGTCAATGAATAATGTTATAGCTTCTGCTTGAGAAATGCCCAAGTCCTGCAAAATTTTGCGCAACCAAACAATTTCACATGTTGCTTCCCATGCTGAAATGTACTCTGCTTCTGCTGAAGAAGTGGCCACTGTAGCTTGTTTCTTACAACTCCAAGATATTGTTGCTGACCCCATGTTCATTAAATAACCTGATGTTGATGCTCGATCATCAATACTTCCAGCAAAGTCGGCATCGAAATATCCACCAAGTACAAATTTTTAGTCTTTTTGTAAAGAAGACCAAAATCTTTTGTTCCTTGGATATATCGAAGAACTCTTTTGGCTGCATTCCAGTGGCTGTCTCGTCGTTCCTGCATAAAATGTGAAAGAATACCGACTGCATAAGATAGATCAAGACGAGTAGTTGTCAAATAAATCAAGTTGCCAATCAACTGTCTATAAGTTGTGTTGTCCACCTTTCCCCCCCTTCAAATTTTGAAAGTTTCAAGTTTTGCTCCATGGGGGTGAGTACGGGCTTGCAATCCTGCATGCCAAATCGCTGAAGAACCTCTGCTGTGTACTTACTCTGAGAAATGAAAATATGATGTGGATGTTGGAAGACTTCAACTCCAAGATAGTAGTGAAGTAATCCCAAATCTGTCATCTTAAAACCTGCATGTAACTCCTTTTTCACATGTGCAATATGATCATCATGGTTGCCAGTAATGATTAAATCATCTACATACATAACAAGAATTACTAGATATTTTCCCTTTTGTCGCCCATACAAAGTATCATCAGATTCACTTCGTTGAAAACCAACTTTCTTAAGGTATTCATCCATCTTTGCATACCAAGCTCGGGGAGCTTGTTTTAATCCATATAAAGCCTTGATCAATTTGCAGACTTTATGTTCTTGTCCTTCAACTTCAAACCCTGGCGGTTGGGTCACATACACTTCCTCCTGTAAATCCCTGTTGAGAAAAGCACTTTTCACATCCATTTGATGAACTTTCCATCCTTTCTGAGCAGCCAATGCAAGTGTTAATCAGATTGTGTTCCATTTCGCTGTAGGAGCAAACGTTTCCTCATAATCAATGCCTTCCTGCTGCGCAAAACTTTTTCCGACAAGTCATGCTTTATACTTTTCAAGTTCTCCCTTTTGATTATACTTAATTCTGTAAACCCATTTGCATCCTATGGGTTTAACATTTGATGGACAATCAACAAGTTTCCAAGTGTTGTTTTCAGTTACTGCTTGATATTCTTCAGCCATAGCCTATTGCCATTCTTTATGTTTGACTGCTTCTTTATATGTGGAAGGTTCAGTAAAATCATTCACTATCAAGGCAAAATTGCCTTCTCTTTTATGTGCCCTTCTAGTGCTTGCTTTATTCTGTTCATCAGGATTTACATCTTTCAAAAGTTGAACTGCCCATTTCGGTAGTTGGTGCTCACTTGTTTGCGCTTCTGTAAAATCTCCATCATTGTAAAGAGGATTAATATAAACTGATGTTCTTCGTTCAGGTGAAGAGTGTGGAGAATCACTGTTAGAAGAACTGTTGCTGCTTGGAGATGCGGATGAACTACTAAAAGACCCAGATGATGTTGTTGATGTAGATGGACTAGATGACTCATCTTCAAAGGAAGGAAAATCAAGTTCATACCAATTTGGTGAAGTTGGTTGACTTTGTATTTTTCTATTTCTTTTACTTCCCTTAGTTTCTAACTTGTGAAGAAGATTTTCAATTTCTCCAGCACTCTTACTCTTAGTTTCATCAAAAATGACATCCCTGCTCACAATGAATTTTCCATTGGTCAAAAGATGATACCCTTTCTTCTCATCAGAATAGCCAACCATTGTTTATTTTAAACTTCTTGAGTCAAGCTTAGTTCGTTTTTCTTTCGGAACTAAGGCATAACATACTGATCCAAAAACTCTAAGATGTTTAACTCGAGGTTTGAAACCAAACCAAGCTTCATAAGGTGTGATTCCGTCTAAAGAAGCAATTGGAGATCTGTTTCTTAAGTAGACAGCTGTATGTATTGCTTCTACCCAATATGTTGGACTTAACCTCTTGAAAGTTAACATGGATCTCGCCATTCCTAACAAGGTGCGATTCATTCTTTCAACTACTCCATTTTGCTGTGGAGTGTAAACATTAGTAAAATGTCGTCTTATGCCATTTTCACTGCAATAAGTTTTGAATTCATTTGAAGTGAATTCTCCCCCATTATCTGTCCTGAGAGTACCTATCTTGTCTTTTATTTCATTTTCAGCAAGTTGGCGAAAAGTTTTAAACTTCTCAAATGCTTCTGACTTGCTCTTCAAAAAGTAAACCCAAGTCATTCTACTGAAATCATCAATGAATAGTAAGAAATATTTGCAACCACCAAATGAAGTTTGTAGTGGTCCACAAACATCACTGTGAACAAGTTGTAGCCGCCTATTTGCATGCCATGAACTTGTTGGACAACTTTCTCGACTTTGTTTGCCATAAATGCAAGCTTCACATTTTGCATTTTTCCTTTTGAAATTGGGAAGTCCTTCAACCATTCCTTGTTTCTGCAATTGAGAAAGACTCTCAAAATTTAAATGTCCATATCTTACATGCCATAGTCTTACAGGTGAAATACCTGTAGTCACTGCCCCTGCAAAATCAGAATGGCTTGGAATAATTGTCCCTTTCATCCGTAACAGTTTTCCATCTTCATAACCTGTCATGATAGTTTTCAAGTTTTGTTTGACTGAATTAATCTTGACTAAACCATCTTCCATAATCACCTAATGTCCAGTTTGTCGAATTGTGACTAAAGAGAGCAAATTTTTCTTAAAAGTTGGTACATACCATACATTGGAAATCATTTTTTCTCCAATGCTAGGGAGAAAAACTTTAATTGCTCCTTTTCCATAAGGAGTATGTTTTGTATCATCAGCAAGAAAAATAGAATTAAGTTGGCAATCTTGAAAATTCCAGAAAAAATCACGTCGACAAGTCATGTGTTGAGTTGCCCCTAAATCCAAGATCCAAGCATCTTCATAATCACTTCTAAGATGGGATGAAAGTTGTGATGCTGGTGAGGAAGTAAAAACATATTTTGAGTGATCATCATCTTGATCATTAGCAAATTGCATTGAATGCTGCTGAAACTTGGGAATTTTATTAAGAGATATTCGACAATCTTCAGCATAATGACCAACTTTGTTACATCTTCGACACACAATTTGACTTAAGTCTCTTCCTCTTCCTGAAGATTGTCCTCTGCCTCTGCTTTGACTTCTATGTTGAGATTGTCCTCTACCTTGATTATTATTTCCTTGTCCTTGAAAATTGCCTCTTCCTTGGTTGTTTCCTCTGCCTTGAAAATTACTTCTTCCTGAACTATTGCCTCTATTAAATTTGTTTCCTCTGCTTTGGCTTCGACCTCAACTTTGTGCTGCTTGATTTTGATTGCCTCTGCCTCTGCCTCGAGAATTGTCTGCTGATGATTTACTAGTGCTGGCCTCTGTGAGAAAAACATCTTCACCAACTTTCTTCTTCTTCCCAAAGGTTTTATCATGTTGAGTCAACATTTCACAGAGCTCATCACACTTAAATTTCTCTAATTTCCCAGTTAATTGTAAAGTCTCCAGAAAATGCGTGTAAGAAGAAGGAAGTCCAGCAATTACAATTGTTACCATAAAACTATCATCTATTGCTGGAAAACCAGCATTAATGATTTCCTGTCTAATATTCTTAAGTCTTGAGATATATTCAAGAACATCACCTCCTTCAGTGAATTTTTGTTGTAACAATTTTAATTGTAGATCAACTTTCTTTGATTCAGGCTGAGTATCAAAGAGGTCTTTAAAACTTTTCAAAGTAGACCATGCGTCTATAGCATTTTCTATATGGACACACATCTCATCATTCACAGAAGATTTAATAAGAGCTAAGGCTTTGGCATTCTTAACTTCCCACTTTGCTAGTGCAGTTACATCTGTGGGTTTATTCGGCTTAATATCTCCATCACATATACCCTACCATAATTCATTGTAAATGAGGGTGCTTTCGATGAGACGGTGCCATGTTTTATAAGATTTTGTGCCTTCAAGTTTGTCGGAATAAGAAAACAAATTAATCAGCTTAGACATTGTAGCGTTGAAGCTTCGCACCAAAAATCAGAACAAAAATGTCAAGATGGGCAATACAACACACAACACACCATGCAAAAAAAACACGTTCTATCGGGACTTGGCCTTGACCCTCGTATAGTCGTTGAAGCAGGAGAAAAATGACTGAGCTTTGCACTTAGCTCTAGTCAATTTCTCAAAAATTACAAGGTAACTTTCAGAATTTGACTTTTACCATGATGCTCTTGCAAAACTTGGTTAAAAAAAAGCTACCCCCCCTCAAAGTAAAATTACTTTGAGTTACACTTATCCCTTCAAAAAATTACAATCGAAATCCCCTTATTACTCCAAAATACAATATTCCTTATTTCTCCACAAAATTCATAAAATTACAAACAAGGGAAAAAATCCTTATCACTCCATTAACATTACAAAATTAAAAAATATTTCTCATTTCTTCAAACTTCAATTCAGCTATAAACTTTCAAATAAAAAACGCTTTAAGAGGCTGAATTTTTGTTTCAGGCTGTCTGCCACGCTGGCTGCTAGTTAGCTTAGGCTAGCTTCTTGCTGGCTTAGGTTGGCTTTTGTTGGCTGACT
Source organism: Pinus tabuliformis (assembly GCA_031772625.1). NCBI lineage: Eukaryota > Viridiplantae > Streptophyta > Pinopsida > Pinales > Pinaceae > Pinus > Pinus tabuliformis. Next base: position 2,025,966,755 of record CM062817.1, on the reverse strand, counting down.
GGCTCTCACGCTGGCTGGTTGATCATCAAGTTTGGAGGAAGAGAAACGGAGCAAATCACAGCGTGGGCATCATGGCATTGCCGATGAGGATGAAGGGCTCTTTTGCACAAAATAAGCAATTCGTTGGGCACCAAATATTGCACAGCAATAAGCAACTGGCACACTAAATTCCCCTTGACGTATGTGCAGAATCGTCAATGACTGATGAGAGGAGCGCAGGATTTAAATTTATCGGAGAAGGAAACTATTATAAAAGAATAAAAAAAATTAGAGAAAATAATAAAGCGTTGTTGCATCAGTGTTTGCAAGTCTTCTTCAAACACGTAAACATCAGGCGAATACACATAAATTATGTCAACTCCGCGTGGAACTCCCTCTTCCACATAGCACCACAGATCACAACCAATATCAAACAGTTTCGATCAAATCAACATTCAATAATAATTATTACAACTTCCATGTGTCACTGCAACATGGGTGATACGTCATCATTTTATCCACATCATTCATCTGCATGGGAGGGATACTAGCTCATCATGGTTTTCGGATCCTTGCAAAGTTCACGTTTCATTTTTTGATGCATTGGCGCGATTAATGAGAGGTGCGAGAACACGTAAACGGGGCCGATAATTCGGTGGGACTGCAGGCGCTCAAGCACAACTCAGGGTGCTTTCAGAGATCCCCACAGCGGATCTGAAGCCCTTTGTGGGCGGTATAATGACCCTCCCTAGGCCCATGTCTGTAGTGGGAGTCGGATTGTCCACTAACGTCCCTCTATCGCCCAAAGCTCCGATGGCTCCCAGCAGAGTGAATAGAATAAAGACAAGCAGCAGAGGCTCTGCCTCGTATATAGGAATTTCCTTCCCTGTTATCGCTTCTCCCAGCAGCGACGCCTGTGAACTTCTAAACAAGTTTGTAGATCATACATAGTTCACTGCGCATTTTTCAAAGAAAATCCATATTTTTACAACTCAAAATACAACACAAAGTACGGGGTGTACTCTAAGAATTGTGGGAGACGTAGTTAGCGTTTGGAGAATACATTCAAAAGGGAAAAACCAAGACAAATTGTCTTACTGTTGTTTTGCAGTATTGAAAGCCAACTTCACAATCATGGCCAAAAAAAATGATTTGTTGAAATTTGGTACCGGAGGACAGGTGGTTCCCTTAGGCTTTGATCTTTGGCCTACAGAAAAGTGTCCAAAAGAATTTAATTTTTCTCCTAAAGTGACTTTATAATTTTATAAAGTTAAATCTAATTTAAAAGTGACTTTAAGTGATAAAGTTACTAAGTCTAATTTTAAAGTAACTTTTATAAAGTAAATGAAAAATTAGAAAGGAAAAGTGACTTTGGAAATAAATGACTAAGTGGGTCTTTATTAAAGTGGGGTGAATTAAAAAATAGAAAGTGAGATTTAAATGAGCATTTAATCTCAGCCATTGATCTAAATCTATTTCAGCGATTGGATTTAGAGATCACCCAAAAGTCACTTGGATTACCCAAAAGTCACTTGGAGTTATATTAAAGGAGGAAAAGGTCATTCATTCTTTCATGAGCAGATTGGGAGAAGGAGAGCAAGAGAGCAAGAGAGATTTCTGAGTAGGGAGGAGAAGGAGACAGCAGCTTGGCACACATTCCAAGGCAGCAGTTGAGCAGATTTGTACAGCTGATTCAGCACATAGTGAAAGGCAGATTTTTGCACAAAAATCGAAGAGCAGTTTGCTGATTTTTCTGCACACAAAACGGAGGCCGTACAGCATTTATTGCTGTCCTGTTTGCTATAATTTCCAGATTGCTGTGAGGCACGGAAAGGAGATAAGTTGTAAATTTGCTTGCTGATTTTTTGCTGAATAATTCTCACTGTAAAAAGGCAATTTTCAGAAATAAAGAAGAGCTCTCAAACTGGTTTTCCCCAAGATTTGTAGGGGGTTTTTCTAGGGTCTAGTTGACCAAAAATATCAGTGTTTTAATGTGTTTTAATGGCTGTTTTTTATTGCTGATTTTTAATTCTGCAATTTCCAACATTCTGAAAAATTTCCAGAATTTATGTTTTCAGCAATATTTATTTTTTTCAATCTGTTAAATGTATGGTTATGGGAATGGGAATTTAACTACATGGGAGAAATAAGGAGAAACTGAAAACCGGGGTGGGAAAACAGAGATTTTTACATGATTTACAGGTTTAAAAATCTGAAATCAATAAAATAATAAACTTTCTTTTCTTTTGAACAAAAACTAGACAAATTCCATACCAATCATATGCTGAGCAATTCAACGGAGTTTTCCAAGAACTTGTAGAGTTGGAATCTCTTCCTCACATCCACTGCAGCATTACTAAAGCTCTGATACCACAATAATGGCAGAAGTGTCCTCAGACACGTAATTTTATTAATCAGAAAAAATAATTACATAATTTGATTTTGCAAGAGTTTACACCCGAACATCCAAACACTCTTGCAATGAGCTATTTATAAGCTCTATGTCCTAACTACCCCTAATTATGGATCACTTATTAAATAACAAATGCCCATTTACAATAAATGCTATTCAAACCAACTAGCTAACAAATCTCCTAAAATAGCGCCTAAGATACGACACATTTGGAGAGTCATATCTAGTTACAACAATATACTAATTCTAAATAATTAAACATTCTAGAATAATAATTATTAATTTAATATCTTAAATTAATAATTATTTTATTCTAATTTTATAACCTATGATAAGATTGTATTTTTGGATCATCTAACATTTTGCTTTGTTGTTTTTGTGTTGTAGGAGATAGACATCTTTTGGAGCTGATTCAAGGTATAGTTAAGTGGATTTGCCTTCCATTTTTTAGAGTTTTGCTACAACAGTCTGCCTGTCCATTTTGTTTACATGCACAACCTTACAGCGATGCATTTATCTTTATTTTTATAGTAGTTATGGTGCAATAAAAGACAGCAGGTAAGGGACAAAAGAAAGGGAGGAATGTCCCCATTGGTAATGCCCTCACTCTTTCAATTTTATCAAGGTCTGTCAGTCTTCCATCTATTGGAAGTGGGCCCGCAATGACAGCTTAAAATGTTGAGAGAAACTTCAATTTAGCAAGACATCGGGCTCAAGAATTGAAATATCCCTTGTGGAAGTATGTGACAAGACATCAAGGGCTAGGCAACAAGTTAAAGGGAGGAGGCAATGTTCTTTGGACATGCAAATTTTGCAACCATCAATTCAAGAGCACCTATTTTAGTGTTAAAGGGCATTTGTTGGGCACATCATCTTTTGGAATTGGAGCATGTGTAGGAGTGAATCCATCTAAGAGGAAAGAATTAGAAAGAGAGGCCAATGTTGATGTGGCAACGATGCTTGCATCATCTAAGAAAAACAAGAATGAGGACCCCCTTTCATTCTTGAGGAAAAGATTATCCATTTGGGAGTTCCAATGAGGGTGCAGGTCAAGTAGCAGAAAGGAGAGCACCTGATCCAATGGACAAGAAATTTCAACAAGAGAGGTGAGAAGAGATTGATATCACCATCGCCTTTCTTTTCTATCTCAACTTCATATCATTTAATTTTGCATGATCACCTTTATTTATTGAGACGTGTCGAGCTCTAGCTCAAGGGGTTCCATCAAGATATGTGCATCCTAGTTCAAAGAGGCTTAGAACCACACCGTTGAATAAGGCAAGAAAGGAGGTGGACAAACTGCTTGAGCCTATTAAATCAGCATGGCCAACATCTGGGGTTAATATTGTTTCTAGTGGATGGATAGATGTAGCACACCATCCACTCATCAACTTCACAGTGTATTCGTTGAATTGACCATTTTCCTTGAATGCAGTGGATGCTCTTGGATAATACAAGGATGCACAATATATGGGTGATTTGTTCATTGAAGTTATTGAAGATGTAGGTGTTGATTTGTGTGTGCAAATCATTACAAACAGTGCACCTATTTGCAAGGCTGCTGGAATGACTGTAAAAGCTAAATATCCACAAATATTTTGGACACCTTGCATTGTCCATTTTTTGAATTTAACACTTAAATCTATTTCTTCGTATGTGCCTTGGATTGGAAATCTTATTGAGGATGCAACGACATATCCACAACTTTGTACAAAATCATACCAAGGCCTCACAATTTACAAATAGTACACAGATCTATCATTGTTGAAGATTGCAAATGCATGATTTTCCTTTGCATTCATCATGCTGAAGAGGTTGAGGGACGTCAAGACCACTTTAGGGCCACTATTATTTTTAGAGTTTTGGTTGTTTTCGAGAAAAACAAATCAAACAACCTCAAAAGGAATCACAGACACAATGTTAGATGATGCTTGGTGGGAGAGGGTAGATCTTACTATTAAGATCATGGACCCTATCATTGCTTTGTTATGATTTGTGGATACAGCCGACCTATCCAAGGAGAGGTTTATGAGGGAAGGAATTCAATGCTTGAGTTTGTGAGGATTTTTGCTGCAAAATCTAGCAGGCCTTGGAGAGGGAAACCCTACAAGGTATAAACTAGACCTATAAGCAACAATGGGGTAGTGGCCCACTATCACCACAGCCAAAACCCCCTACTCTTTATAGACTTTCACTGATGGGAGGAGTCCTAGTAGGAAAGAGATAATTTATAATAGGTATTCTAGGGTTAGAGTATGAAATGATCTCACTAGGAGGTCTTCTAGAAAGACACAATTTTGGTTCAAGGCTTCACAAGGAAGCAATTCGCTTTCTATGAAGATTCCTAGAAATGGAGGCACAAGACCTAGGGTTTGATTGATTTGACGAGTGTTGGAGTAACTCAAGGTCAAGGAAAGGAGAAAAGGTTTCTTACAACATATATTAGCTAAGCCAAGGTTCATGAAACTAAAGCAACAAAACTGTAGCTTGTTGAATTTTAATAAAAGAATACACAAAGATATTTGTAATAATAATTTATTAATATAAATGTATAAAATGTATAAGGATGTTGAATGTTACAATGAGGCCCTGCTTATATACCTAGGTAGGTGTCCTTTCATGATTGGGCGTGTCTTTTAGACATGCCTTTTCACTTAACTAATGACTATTTAAGATAACCATTATTAATTACATTTATTTACATTTATTTTATTTTATATAATTTATATTCGTAACATTGCCCCTTCCTTCAAAAGCTTTGTCCTCAAAGCTTGTAGCTGACGATTTTCTTCACATCGGCATAGGTCGTCTCAGCATGTATAATTTGACAATGATACTACCTTGGGATTCAGGTTTATCCATTTATTTATTTATTTTTAAATAATAATAATAATAATAATAATATTATTATTATTATTATGACTTTTATTTATTTATTTATTTAAATAAATCGACTTATATATATGACTATATAATGTTCTTAATATATATATATATATATATATATATATATAACGATTCTTAAAACTGTGATTCGAATAGTGACGATTATTCAAGTGGGCACATTCGTTGTTCCACAACTTTTAACGCAACGACGACTAGTCAACAATGGAAAATGGCAAGCTAAGCATCTGAACAAGGGGTCTCACAGCACCATGAGCTACCAAACGTACCCTCGTCATTTACAATTCTAGTTACAGTGTTAGAATTAAATCTGGTCACTAAATACTCACGTTTGAGGTCCAGGGCTACAGACGCTTGATGGTAGTAAATACTCACTTGTCTAACAACCTCAAAACACGTATGAGCAAGACCAAAGTCACATATCTTGGTACTCTATTTGCATTTTGACAAGAGCATGTTTGACAACATTAAGTCTCAATGCATCACGTTCACCTGGTGCAGGTATTCTAGAGTCGTCAACCCCTGATACATGACCCATTGTAGAAGCCAGGGTTGGGTCCTGATTGCACCATCAAACACATTGCGAAGAGCCCTATGCTCGGGCTCGTCTATAGTCTAAAATAATCCCTGTGATGGCAAAGTGTGATGCACATATTTAAATATAAGTTTCTCTTATTCCGATTTTTGGGATAGAAGCGTCGAGTAAATTCCTGTGTTGGCTAGCAAAAGGTCACGACCGCCTAAAATGAGTTGCCACACAACACTTCTTGCAGCATTTGCAACGCCAAATCTGATATGCCTTTTAAATTCCCGCGGGTTATTTCTCACATGGATTCTCTAATTGAGAATTCTCATCAATAAACGCCACTTTTCACATCTCGTTTCTTCGCTTTCATTGGACTGTTTAGTGGACTTGGATGAAAGCGCGACTGCAAAATATTGTCCAACGAGTTTATTGTTATCATCTTCAAACTCGACACAAGCCCATTTTCTACCCATGGTACTTTTAAACTTCACCCTTTCTGTAATAATCCTAAAATCAAACGACTCTTCTATCTCTCTTTTGCTACCAAGTGGAGTTACCTTGAAATGACCAACATTGATATGTAGTCCTATAATTATACAATAAGGATTGATTATGCCAATCTATTTATTATAAATTGCCTAGGTAATATTTATTGTATAGTCAACTTCATATCTAGTAACTAGTTGACTGGCTTGTATATCGCATTCAAAAATGAAAGCCATACATCTTTCTATTAAAAGAAAAAACACATCATGTTCCTCTTTTCGAGGTTTGAAAAGATTAACTGATGTTGTTCGACCATAGATTGGTGTATCTAACAATAACTCCAAGTTTCCCCCATCGGTAAAGCAGTGTATCTCAAATTGCATGCAGTTTTCGATTATGAGATTGATGTCCTCCAGGGAAGTGAAGCTTCCAACGCAGGAATGGGTGACGTGTGTAGGCTTCTGAGCCAAACCCACGTCATTCCGCGAGTCCAACTTCAGCATCTTGTTCTTCTTCGCCCTAATCAAATTTCGTTTTCATAATGGTTGCTTCCAGCTGTCACCATCCTCAATCGATCTGCCTGTTCTTACCAACTGACTTTCTTTCACATTTCCCTCTTCATCATCATTAATGTCTTCTTCAGTATCTCCCTCATTGTTATAATAGTGTTCATCTTCTTGTTTCTCAAGATAGTCCTCATCCACATCATCTTTATCTAGATCATCATCTTGATCTACATCATTCTCATCCACATCAAGATTAACTTCATCTGGATCCTCATCTTGATCGATATCATTTTCATATTCATCATTATTTATTTGTTAAAATTGGCAACTAGGGCCAAACTCCATGTGGCTCATCTTATTTATGGCATCTGATACTTTTCTTGGATTCCTCTCGTCGAGAGGTGTAGGATTGATGTAAAGATCATCTGATTCCGACAAGTATTCATGGAGTTATGAATTTATTTGTGTTATGGGACAATTCGTCAAGGTCGGCCAACAACCAAATTGCCCCCAATTGTGCTCAACATTTTAGTATAAATAGAGGTGCCTTGAAGGTCATTTGTACACACACTTCTTGTGATCTCTACCTCTCCACTTGTCTTGGGTTTTGGTGGGAGGAGAGATCCTAAGAAGACAACGTTGCCCTAATGGAGATGATGCCCTAAAATGTAGTCATGGAGATGATGCCCTAAACGCAGTCATGGAAATGAAGGCAGAATGCCCTAGCTGCAGCTAGAAGAGGAATTGAAGACAATGTGGTAAGGTCACTTCAGGACAGCGTGGAGAGCCTAGATTAGAAGTAGAGTTTTTGTGGGAGTACAAATTAGTTTGAGGGTTGCTTGAGGGTGCAAACAGCCCTGAGAACAAGGTTCTCTCAAGGATCAAAGAGCTAAAGGTTAGGCTGAGTTGAAGAGGCTCCTCCCAGGCCTATCTTGAAGGCATTTCAAGAGCACCGATATGCTGAAGTAAAGGTAGCTATGGCACTTTTGTTGAACCGCAGAAGAGAGGCTACTATTGCATGGGAAAAGAGGTTGTGTGGAGCCTGTTAGGCATTGTGTGTAGGGCTTTTGCTTCAGCTAGGAGGCTGAGTATCTTCAGGAGCCTAATCAAGGTTGTTGGACAATAATTGAGGTAAGGAGAACTGGTTTTCGGTGAATTGTAGATGACAGCTGACCTGTGATAGGTCGCGGGCCTAATCACCTCAGAACAAGGGTAGCGTGGATAGGTTTGGGGTAGATTTGTGCCCAGAACAACAGCACGGTTGAAGAGAAGTCTCCCTTACCTAGGCTGCAGATTATAAGGGTTGTTTGATGAATATTGTTGCAGCAAACATAATGCCCTAATTAGTCACTGTAATCTAATATGTTGTTCGAAGACATTGGCATTGCTATGTGCTAGGCCTCAGGCCATAGCACCATAGCTAGCCACCTTGGTGTCTTATGATGAATGTTGTAAGTAGACAGCATTGTATATGATAACAATATGCATAGTGCAACACACTGCACAGAGAAGCATGATGTAAAGGTGCAGCATGATGTAAAGGTACAACTTGATGGTGCAGCACAGTGAGGAGCAACATGGTGATGGAGTCACCTTGGATTAGTCGAAGCAGTATGCCTTCTACTCAGCTCAAATCAGCTACGTCATATGCTATCTTCTTAGAGAAGATCTCTGCTCTTATTTAGATAAGTCAAAAGGTTGACTTCTGATGTACATGTACTATCTCTCTCTCTGCTGAACTATTGAAGAACATATAAGAAGAATTGATCAAGGGTTTCCCCACATTGGGGTCTGTCCTTGGCTAGCGCCACATCTTGTGTCCTCTTGTCTTGGCTTGTCTTCTGCGATTTATGCTTATATTCTATCTGCAATTTACTATTATGTTGATGTGATTGCTAATCTGGAATTGATATTGAGCTAATATGGAAAATTGAAGTAAATTTTCTATCAGCTTAGAACATACCTAAAATTAACATTATTACATCTTCATTTTCATTGTCATCATTCTCATCAAAATCTTCTTCTCCTGCTTCCCCTTGTTTGGTTTCTTCATTGTTGCTATCATCTTTCTTATTACGGATTTCCTTTAGAAATGATGTAACTTCTGCACATGACTTTTCTAATCATTGTAATGCTTCTTGAATTTTACTAAACTAATCAATGAATTTAGGGCGAAAAATTAAGGACATATTGTGTGGCGGATAACATTCAAAGACTTGCACGACTCTGATAACACTGAAGCAACCAAATTGTAGCTTGTTGACTTTAAATTAAAAAATACATAAAGGTATTTGTAATAATAATTTATTAATAATTGTTTAAAGATTTATGTGGATGGTATCTTGAGTCTTATTGTTCGGAACTAATCCCACAATAGCCATTTATGAATCAAAGTTTCAAGTCTATAACAACATTGTTAAAATTGGCAAATAGGGCCAAACTCCACATTGGTCATCTTATTTATGACAGCTGATATTTTTCTTGGATTCCTCTCTCCAAGAGGTGTAGGATTGATCTAAAGATCATCCAATTCCGACATGTACAAATGAAGTTATGAATTTATTTTGACTATGGACGAATTCTTAACGTCGGACAGCAAACTTATGTAGGCTCAGAAGCCCAACAGTCACGTCTATTCATCCTCAACGTTTGCTATAAATACATGATGTGTTAGCCTCATTTGGACACACTCATCTTCACACTTCTCTCTCTCTCTCTCCTCATTGATTGGGTACGGATTTTTGGGCCTCTCTCTCACCACGCGTCCGAAATTTCAGGAGACCGAATTTCTCAATAGTTTGACCAAGCGTGGATGTTATGAATATAATTCATAACAAGTAAATAAATAAAATAAATGTAAATATTAAAGAATCAAATCTTGATTATGTTAAATAGTCATTAAGTTAAGTGAAAAGGCATGTTTAAAAGACATGCCTAGTCACGAAAGGACACCTGCTTAGGTATATATATATGGGAGTCCTCATTGTAACATTCATCACTTGTACAATTTTATATATAATAAATTAATATTACAACACCTTTATGTATTTTACGATATTAAGTCAACAAGCTATCAGTTTTATGCTTCAGTGGTATCAGAGCCACAACGCACAATATAATCATGCGGGTCTTTGAATGTTGTTTGCCGCACAATGTGCCATTACGTTCACATCCTGAAGGCATTGAGCAGTTTAGTAAAATTCAAGAAGCATTTCAACGTTTAGAAAAATCATGTGCAGAAGTTAAAGCAGGTCGAAAGGAAATCGATAATAAGGAAGATGATAGTGATGGAAGTGAAAATTTTAGTGGAGATGCTTATGATGACAAAGATGAAAGGTCATTGTCTGAAGATGATAGTGAGGCCAATTTGGAGATGCCTCTAACAGATGCAGAGGTTCAAGATCTGATTGATGAGTTTTTACAGGTTGAAAGCAAGGCAACATAAGCTCAAGAATCATTGGAGGAAGAATCACTTGCCCGCATTGAAAGGGGTATTAGGTCCGAGTTATCTGAGTCATTAACTGGGAAAGATTTAGAAGATGTTGTTGAGAACGAAATGGAAACTTTCAAGGAACAGTGGGAAAGTACTCTTGATCATTTGGAGGATGAGAGTGCAGTTTTGTTGGAGCAAATTGATGATGTTGGCATTGAACTTCCTACAATATACAAGTGGGTAGAAAAGCAGGCTCCAGAAGGATGCAATACGAGGTTTGGAAAAAGCGTATCCATTGGGCTGGCCGACTGCCTACAGAAGAAATCACAGATTTCGTCAATGAAGCTGAGTGTGATTTGCAAGCTTGTCAGCCAGTAAGAAGACATCATGTGAAATTGTTGGAGGAAGGAGCCAGGGGCTTTCTTGTTAAAAAGCTGGCTATTGAAGATGGTAATAAAGATAGAAGAGAAAGCATAGAGGATAAGGATTGGGACTTAGTGGATAATTTCTTTGAAATAGAAAATGATGTCAATAAAAGCAATGCATTTGGTTCCAAATAATGCGCAAATGTGTACTTAGCTTCTGCCCATGAAAAAGTAGCAACTATGGGCTTGAAGCTTCCCTGTGTTAATGAGGTGGACGAAATCAATGACCTTGATAACTGCTCAAGAAATCCAATTTATGCAGTGATAGTTGCACATGAGGAGTGTGGTTTAACCGAAGAACAAAGGACTAGATCCAGAATGGTTAAAGAGGATGATGATGTTCAAAGGGCTCGTAAAATGCAAAGACATCTGAAACTGAGGAATGAACGCAGGAGAAAGAAGACAGCTAATGATGATATTCAGAATGATAATGTCAGCACAACATCTCTGAATGGAATAAGTAATGTTAAACCCCTGTCAGAGATTGTGAATGGTGTAGAGTCTGGATTTTGTTGCATTAATGGCAGTCAAAATATGAAATTGACACAAACTTTAAAAAAATGATACGAGTGCAGTAAAGTTGTGAGTCACATATCTACTATGGAATCTGTCCAAGAAATCCAAAAAGCATCTGCCCATCATACATTTGCTAAATGCTCTTCATTGGTACTTTGTCTATCTGAAGATAATGGTCAACCAAAGCCTAACATGTTAAAACGCTCTAATGATTGTCAAGACTTTGAGTTTGATAGCAAAAGGAGTCAAACTATGATTATTGATAGTGATGATGAGTTGGATAATAGAAATGGGGTTCAAGATCCTTGTTCTAGCCAGTTATGTAATGTAACCAAGTCAGTTGATTTAACTCATGAAGGTGTTGATGTTGAAATTAACACTGATGAACAATTTCCAGGTGAAGATATATCAGGATTAGGTATAGATAAGGGTCCCAGAGACTTTCAGTGCACAACATGTGGTAGATTACTGAAAGCGTGCAGAGTGATACAACAAACCCTAGCAATTCTTGACAGAGAATGTTTCAGAATTCACGGTGTAAACTTTCAACTAGGCCTGGTAAAATTAATATATTCGATAATGGTGTCCAAGGAGCAAATAATTAATCACAGAGGAATCGTACGAGCTTTATCTTCTTACATTCTAAGGCCCGACCACGATCACATTTTGCAGAAGAAAAATCAAATTCGACAAATAGTTCTATATAATCTTGGACCTCTGGGGCATAGAGGGTTCATTCGAGCATCCTCGACTTTCACAGGCAGTGACTTCATTAGTGTGGCCAATGCATGCCAAGATGGATGGGGTGCAGTGCAATTGTCTATTGCGAACTATATCCACCAAGCTAAACACCCCATTGGAGAGCCACACGCTTCCCTCATCATTCCCCGTGTCCCTTGAAGCCTTGACCCGTGCAGGCCTGGTTAGTTGAATCTTACGTGTGTCAAGCATCACATCCTGGTCAAAGGGTCAATAGACCAACGATGTCCACCATTCCACTGCTCATTTGCAGTTTCATCTTCGAGCCAGCATGTAAATTCGTACGTCGTGTCATTTCGTTGCCAGCGTGTAAGCCATTCGTTGTGTCGTTTGGTTCGGTTCACCAGCATGATCTGTCGCCGATACGTCTTATTTTTAGTTCATATATATAGTTATATAAACATTATAGTTATTTATATATCATATAATTATATAACATATATATTATAATTATAATTTAATTAATTAAATTATTGTTTAAAAAAAATCGATTATGCGATTATATATATATATATATATATATATATATATATATATATATTAAAAAAAAAATAGAGCTATTAAAAAAAAATATTAGAGTTAATAAAAAAAATTAATGGGAGTTATTTAAAAAGAAAAAGAAAAAAAGAAGGCCAAAGTTGACTGAAGTTGACCGATTTGTTGAGGGTCAAATCTACCCTATTGACCAGTGTTGACTTTTCTGGTTAGGCATCTTTTGCTGCTGTTATAAATTATCAAATTTGTAAATTGTACTATCTCTCTCTGCCGAAATATTGAAGACTAAAAGAATATTTGATCAAGGGTTTCCCACATTAGGGTTTGTCCCTGGCTGGTGCCACATCTTGTGTCCTCTTGTCTTGGCTTGTCTTCTACTGTTTATGTTTATGTTCTATCTACACTTTACTATCATGTTGATGTGATTGCTAATCTGAATATTGATACTAGGCTCATAAAGAAATTGAAGTAAAATTGCTCAAAGCAGAGAACATACCATTGTTGCCTAAAATTAACATGGTATCAGAGCTAAGGTGAAGACAAAGCCCAAGCAAGAGTGAAAGAGCAATCAACAAAGACAGTTGGGCAAGGCCAAAAGCCTCAATGGGTTCCTCATCCTACTTCCCGGCGGAAGACAAGCTCAATGATAAATCTGACTATCGTGGATGGAAGATGTCTCTTGATTTGACCTTGGAAGAAAAAGAAGTGATGGACTATGTGCAGGGTAAAATCCCTGAACCTCCTTCAAATGCACTGGTTGCTACGAAGACCAAGTACAATAGGGTTGAAGTCAAAGCAAAGAAGACTATCAGGGATTCCACTAACAAGCATCTGGTGGCCTACATCTCCGAATTGAAGACCGCCAAGGAGATCTACAACAGGTTGGTCGGCATGTTCAAGGTTGATAATGCTAATCAAATTCTATTTCTCAAGAATAAGTTCAAGGATATTAAGAAAGGCAAGGACGAGGGACGAGGACATTCCATTCTATTTCTTGAGGATTACTGAGATCAAGAATGATCTACTCTCCATTGGCGAAGTCATTCCTAACAGGGAACTTACTCTCACCACCCTTGGAGGACTCCCACCTGAGTGGTATGTATTTAGAACCACTATACTGAACAATGATCGAATTTCGAGGTTTGAAGAATTGATGTCGAGATGCACTCAAGAAGAAACAAAAATGGTGGAACAAGAAATGCCTTCTAAAAGAAGCAAACTCACTGCATTCTCCACTCATGCCAAAAGGAGAAATAATGCAGGGTCTAAAGATCATTTCCATGGAAAGCTTGGATCTAAGGGAGGAAGGAAGGGCAAGTGCTTTGTTTGCAATAAGTTTGGCCACTATGCAAGGGAGTGTCCAAATAGAAGGGACACATCGCATGATGATGATCACAATCATTCTAGGGGCAACTTCAACAACAACGATCAAAGGAATGGCAGGTCCAATGGCAAAGGAAAAAGGAATGCGGGACATCAAGGAAATGGTCGACCCTCCAAGAAATCAAGGAACTCCAGGTATGAAGAATCAAATGTTGTTAACAATAAGCAAAAAGAGTACTATCTTATATTGGCCCTCCCCACTACCTCTCCTCCGGACACTTTCGGAAATTGGCTGATTGATCGTGGTGCCTCAAGGCCCTTCACCGGCTACAAGGAAGCCCTCTCTAATCTGATAGAAAAGGAGACAAACTTGGAGATCATCCTTGGAGACGATGCCACCTATCCCGTGAAGGGAGTAGGGAATGTTACCCTTCAATTGAATCAAGGTAACACTATTCATTTGCAAGAAGTACTATATGTACCTAATCTCAAGAAGAACCTGGTGTCCATTTCAGCCATGGAGGACAAAGGATTCAAGGTGGCATTCATCGATGGAAAGGTACGTGTTTGGAAAAGAAATTTTAAAGATGCTTTTACTCTTGGGTTTAGGGTTGACACTTTGTATCAAGTTGGAGGAAGTCCATTGGGAGCCATGTCTTGCGACACATCTCTACAATCTGAACTATGGCACCGAAGGTTTACCCATCTTCATTATAAGGCCCTACCCGATGTGAGACAGATGGTGACACATATGCTCAAGTTCAAAGTAGAGCATGAAGGTGTATGTCTGGGATGTGCCGAAGGAAAACTTACAAAGGGACCATTCCCTTCAAGTAATAGCAAGACCACAGATATATTTCAATTGATCCACTCCAACATATCTGGTATGATGCCCGTAACTCTTCGGGACGATACTTATATTATCTTACCTTTACGAATGATTATTCTCACAAGACCTGGATCTACTTCTTGAAGAAGAAGGATGAAGTGTTCACCTGGTTCTGAAACTTCAAAGCCTTGATCGAAAACCAATCTAAGAAGAAAATCAAGATATTGAAGATTGATAATGGGACCAAGTACAAATCCAATGAATTCCAAGATTATTGCAGAGAAGCCAGCATTAAGAAGGAGACTACAACGCCATACACTCTTGAGCAGAATGGTATGCCTGAAAGGAAGAATCGCTCTATTGTAGAAGTAGTTCATACGATGCTTCATGATCAAGATCTTTCGAAGTTCCAATGGGTTGAAGCTGCAAATACCGTCATGTATGTTCAAAACCAATGCCCTCATCAAGCATTGGACTCCAAACTCCCGAAGAAATGTTCACTAGTAAGAAACCCGATCTCTCTCATTTTAGAATTTTTGGAAGTCCCGTACATTTTCATGTGTTGAAAGAGAAAAGAAGCAAATTGGGTGCATTTGGGAAGAAAAGAATCTTTGTGGGCTATAGTGAAAATTCTAAGCGATACAAAATTTATGTGGCTGACCAAAAAGAAGTTGAGATAAGTCATGTTGTAACCTTCGACGAAGATATGGCCCTCAGTAAGATCAACAACCTTCATCCTAAGGAAGGACATAGAAGCTGACACCAGAAATCAAGGTGAAAAATGAGGACGAACGATGCCTGATGTTGATGAACCTATGGATCCTATAGATCCTCCTCCTCATGAGCTTTTCTCCTCCAAGAGGAAACCCTCATGGCTTAGGGACACTCTCAAAGATGTCAAGAGACATATTGCACCAAGGGGGACTTTTCGTGAAAGCAAGAAGCTGAACAGGTATCAAGGATACTTGATTGTCATGAGCATTATCATTCAAAATGAGCCTTCATCATTCGAAAAAGCCATGAAACAACAAGTATGGAAGGATGCTATGAATGAAGAATATGAGTCAATTATGAAGAATGATATTGCACCAAGGGGGACTTTCCATGAAAGCAAGAAGCTAAATAGGTATCAAGGATACTTGACCGTCATGAGCACTATCATTCAAAATGAGCCTTCATCATTTGAAGAAGTCATGAAGCAACAAGTATGGAAGGACACTATGAATGAAGAATATGAGTCAATTATGAAGAATAATGTCTAGGATGTGGTCCCTAGACCCCAGGACAAATCGGCTGTCACCTCTAAGTTGCTCTATAAAATCAAGCATGGAGCTGAAGGAAGTGCAAACCCTCTCATTCACAAATGTAAGAGGGAGTTGGCTTCTAAATTTGAGATGAAGGACCTAGGACTGATGCACTATTTCCTAGGGTTGGAGGTCTGGCAAAAGCTAGGGGAAATTTCCTCTCTCAAGGAAAATATGTTGTGAAGATATTGGAAAGATTTGGGATGGTGGACTGCAAGCCTGTGACTACACCAATGGAACTTAACTTTAAGAAGTTATGTGGTAGTGCTGCTGGACCTGAATTGGGAAATGCTTCTGATTATCATCAACTCATAGGAGCATTGATGTTCTTGGTGAACTCTCGTCCGGACACATGTTTTGTGTTGAGTTTTGGTAGCATCAGATGTTCTCTAGCATGAAGTTTGGTGGAGAGGCTAAGGCACATGAGATCTCCAAAACCCAGAAATCGTTTGGAGAAATTCCACCTGGATGAAAAGATATTAAAATAATTAATATTTTTAATGGGTTCCTATGTCTAAACTTAGGAAAATAAAAATATTAATGTGTATCAGTATAAAATGGGTGAGAAAGTTCTAAGTGACGAGGATCAAGCCAGATCTAATCTTAACTATTGATTACAGACATAATCTCAGTCGTTGAATCGTCAACAGGAAAAGTATAGGAGGAGGCTTGAGGATCAATTGGTGACACACCAAGAGAGATCAAGAATTTGATTTTCTGGGGCGAGGTTTGCTGAGGAAATCGAGTTAGTGATCGATTGCAGCGAGTGGCAGTTCAACAAGGGATTTTCATCTGAACCTGAAGAATACATAGCAAAGAGGCAACGCAGTGCAGGAGATATAGCACAGGCCCTAGAAGGGTTGATGCAAAGGACACAGAAGGCTGTAGAGACTGACACAAAAGTCATAGAGGCTAATGCATGCAATGATGAGGGTCGTAAAGGCTGACGCTAGGCTTCAGAGGTAACGTTGGGGAGATTTTGTGGGAAATACTGAGCGCAGATTAGCCGAGAGAGGGTGACACAATTCCAGAGCCGTGCTTGGAGTAGTTTTCGCATCCGACTGTTGATTTACCAGAATATCTGTCTTCGAATAGAGGTACTATTGCTGAGGACATTCTCTGTTGGGTGAGCCAATTCTGGCACCCTAGTTGTATTCATGAAATCATCTCAATAATAAAACCCTCATATATGCTGCACCGGTTTTCCCGCATTGGGTTTTTCCGGGGACGATTGTCCAAAAATAACGGTGTCCCTTGTGTTATTGTTTGTGTTTACTTCAGTGCATGATTTGTATATCTGTGAAGGTTTCATTTGTGTTTACTTCGATGTTTATGCAATTAAATAACTTGTTAATGTAAAAAACAAGTAGGAGATTGTAAACCAGAAATTACAGTAGAGGTTTTTGATGTGTTAGATTCAGGAATTTTCACATTTTGCAATTAACACATTGAGCCAATATATGGTTGAGCCTCATCATATACATTGGATTGGTGCCAAGAATCTTCTAAGATATCTTCGAGGCACAATCACTCATGGACAGAGATACACAGCCGGAGATGTGAGGCTGGGCCTACTACATGGTTATTCTGATGTTGATTGGGCTGGCAATGTGGTGGATTGCAAGAGCACTTCTGGATGTTGCTTTTCTTTGGGTTCTGCTTCGATATCCTGGATGACCAGGAAGAAGAAATTGGTTGCCTTGAGCATCGTCGAGGCCAGATACATAGTTGCTAGTATGGCCTCCTGTGAAGTCGTCTGGTTGAGGAAGCTCTTCAGTGAACTATTTGGACATGTGTTAGATACCACTGTGATCCTCTGCAACAACCAAAGTGGGATCCGATTATCAAAGAGTCCCATGTTTCATGATCGCTCCAAGCATATAGATATCAAGTACCACTTTATCCGAGATATGGTACAACGAGGAGTAATAAGGCTCCATCACATTGGGACTGATGAGCAAGTTGCTGATATTCGACAAAGCCCCTGGGGAAGGTCAAGTTCATGGCCTTCCAAGAACGACTTGGAGTCGTGGAGAGACCCTCTTATGAGGGTTCTATATGAGATGGACATTGAGCTCTGGGAGCTCTGAGGGGCTTGGGGTACTTCTTGGAGCAATGAAAAACCATAGGGTGAGTGGTTTAGCCTTCCCCTATGATACCCCTTGGCGACATGTAGGCAGGATGAGTGGTTCATCCTTCTCCTGTTGAGACATCCTACCCATGCAGTATGGGACTCATGGGAAGTACCTCTCATTTGGCCAATGAGTAGGGAAATGATGATAGGGAGCATAGTACTATCGATGGACGCATCATGTACTACCATACTCCCTACGCTAGGATGATCGATATTGAACTAGGATCAATGGGAACTGACTTCATGTCAGTAAGAGTGGTATGAGACACTCTCTTGTATTTGGGACTGACTTCGGGTCAGTAGAAAATGGTATGATACATTCTCGATCACTTCTTCTTCTTCATAGAGAACAGAGCAATGCATTGATGGCAGAGATAGTACAGATTAGCAAATGGAGTTCTCCCTAATTGAGAGGGAGTGTTAAAATTGGAAACTAGGGCCAAACTCCCGATGGGTCATCTTATTTATGACAGCTGATATTTTTCTTGGATTCCTCTCTCCAAGAGGTGTAGGATTGATCTAAAGATCATCCGATTCCGACATGTACAAATGAAGTTATGAATTTATTTTGACTATGGACAAATTGTCAAGGTCCGCTGGCAAACTTATGTAGGCTCTGAAGCCCAACAGTCACGTCTATTCATCCTCAACGTTTGCTATAAATACATGATGTCTTAGTCTCGTTTGGACACACTAATCTTCACACTTCTCTCTCTCTCTCTCTCTCTCTCTCTCTCCTCATTGATTGGGTACGGATTTTTGGGCCTCTCTCTCTCCACATGTCCGAAATTTCAGGAGAGCGAAATTTCAGGAGACTGAATTTTTGGACAGCTTGACAAAGCGTTGACCTCCTTTGACTGCTTTTTGTGAGGGCTATCTCTGTTTGGGCAGGCCGCATTTTTGGGCACAAAAATCAAGGCTAAACATTCATTGCTAACCAACATTCACTACAGCTAGCGCTGACCACAGGTGGGTTGCTTGACCAAACTTTGACTGGGCTGAATTTCACTGTTTTGAGGGTTGTTTTATCTTGTTGTTTGGAGGCTGAAGTTGACCGATTTGCTGAGGGTCAAATTTTCCATGTTGACCAGCATTGACTTTTCTAGTTAGGGCTCTTTTACTGCTGTTATAAATGATCAGATTTGTAAATTGTACTATCTCTCTCTACTAAACTATTGAAGACTAAAAGAAGATTTGATCAAGGGTTTCCACACATTGGAGTTTGTCCCTGGCTGGTGCCACATCTTGTGTCCTCTTGTGTTGGCTTGTCTTCTACTATTTATGTTTATGTTTTATCTGCATTTTACTATCATGTTGATGTGATTGCTAATCCGAATTGGGCTAATAAAGAAATTGAAGTAAAATTGCTCTAAAGCAGAGAACATACCATTGTTGCCTAAAATTAACAAAGACTCATCATCAAGATAATACCTACAGAGAAGAGCGCAAAGGGAAAGGGATTAATATAGAAGGTATGAAAATGAAAGAGTCCACCTGCTTAATAATTTAATATTAGGAAATAAATAATGGGGAAATTATATTAATTTTATCATAGTATATTTCTTTATATAATAATAAGGTGAAAAATTAAAAATTATACCTATTATTGTTATGATTAACTGTTATTTAATTAGTGTTAATAGAAGATTAATACTAAAGTTAATTAATGATGACAATAATACTAACCCTATTATTATATATGTGTTTATAAGGGTTTTATAGATTTTAGCATTATACTATATTGATTGCTAGAGTTTGCCATTAGTTTATAAAGTTAATAATTGTAATTATAATAATAATAACTATTATTATTAGTGTTAATAGATGATTAGTACTAATAATAAAGCTAAGTAATGATGACAATAATAATTATTATTAAGCTTATTTTATATATTTGTATTATTGTTACAGGCTCTAAAGATTTTAACCTTACTATATATTGATTGTTAGAGTTTGCTATTATTAAATAAAGTTAAAAATTGTGATTATAATAATAGGTATTGTTATAATTAATTATTATTATTATTATTAGTGTTAATTACATAACTAACATTGGTAATAATAAGGATAATTTCTACTAATAATAATAAAGATACTAGTTATTATCTTATATTAGATGTTATAATTAAATTAATCCTAGTTGTTCTTAAGTTGTTAATTACTAGATGATGATAGTAATATTATTAGGGTAGACAAGGTTAGGGGAGATATGAAAGCTAAGGTGAGAGCAAGGAAGAGGGAAGGATAGGGAGGATTAAGAGGAAGAGAATGGTGAGGAGAGGGAACGGAAGAAAGGTTTAATGAGGATAAAAGTGTAGGAGGGAGCTAGGGATAGAGGGGCCAGTCATGGTTGTGAGACATGGGTACAAGGATGTTGAATGTTACAATGAGGCCCTGCTTATATACATACGCATGTGTCCTTTCATGATTGGGCATGTCTTTTAAACATGCCTTTTCACTTAACTAATGACTATTTAAGATAATCATTATTGTTTACATTTATTTATATTTATTTTATTTTATATAATTTATATTCGTAACAAAAACCTTTGAGAAAGTCCTTAAGTTGAGGGAAGAAAAACTAGGGTTTCCCTCTTACGGTAAGCACCTAGGGCAAGAGAATTTATGGATGAAATTGAAGTGGATGCCCACTAAATTGATAGGTTTTATGGCAAACCTTATCTACTTGATGTTTAGCCTCTCCAAAAACCGAAATCCCTTCTCGCTAGATATTCTTATCAAGCCCTAGCTCCTTCTCTAGCCTTGAAAGGACCGAAATTAAAGAGAGAAAATATGGAGAAAAAGTGAGGTTGATCACCAAAAATTCGGATTAGTGCCCTGTCCTTTGGGTATATGGAGTAAAGGATGTCTTAGATTAGCTAGCCTTGCTTCTAAGGAGGCTGAAATTTGATCCCCTAGCAACAAAATTTCAAGCATTTACCCACTCAAAGGAATAATGGAGATTTATGGTAGATCTACTAGGAGTTCACCACTAGGATAATTCGTAACATGTGTATGAGTAATGCATGCAATATTCATCTAGTTAGAATTCAATTAATCTTCAATAAAACTAGGGCACAATTTAGCATGAACTAGAATCAATCATTCCATACATTAGACATTGAAAATAGATCTTCAACAATTAAGAGTACTTACAAGACAATGTGCAAGAAATCCATCCATTAATCCAAAGAATAGCTCCAAAAAATGTCCAAAAATCAGGTCCAAACATCAAAATGCATCCAAGATCCAATATAATCCACAAAAGCGTAGGTGTGCGTTTCCTCTATGAGGCCAAATTCCAAGTGTGATGATGATGAGAGATCAAATGAGATCTCCCCAATATATATGTGCTCTAACATTAACTATTTTAGCCTACAAGCCCCTCTAGCAATAAAATAATGTGCAAAAAGGGCTTCGGTCACAAGCCAACCTAGTGGCTTTTACAAATTTAACTTTATCTCCATGCTAGCTGAAATGTTGGCATCATGCTTGCATGGGCTGCTAAGAGGCTAACGCTGATGCCTTTTGGTGCCATGACAAGTGTAGAAGGCCTCTAAAATCAATATCTATGGGTTGGCCCCTGTATCTTGGGGCAAATCACCCTGTGGCCCCCAAATGTTGGTTTGGGGCACAAAATTGGGTCTCATGGATCTCCAAGTGAAAAAATATTTGTCTCTGCTCCAACATTGGGGGCATTGAAGATAGTGCTAGCCCTCCCATGTCATAAGGCATGAGACAGACCTCATCTGGGTGCTGGATCAATTGACACACCATATATATATGTTAAGCAAGCTAGGGGCAAACTGGTCTAAGTGCATCATCCCATGAATAATATACGACAAAGTGCAAAAGTTGCAGGTGTTGAAAGTGCCCATGGCTACAAATGATGCTCTACAACTATTCGAAGCCCCATGGCTCTCAACACATCACCTGTGGGTGTCACTATGTCCCTCTAAAGGACCTGGACCCCAGTTAAGTTACCCAAACCTATAGATGGAACCACCTGCCAATCACACACAATATCCAATTTTGCAACTTTCATCATTAGGTATATTAACCATTATTGCATCTAAGTGAAAGAAATGGGCATTGTTACCCACCATTTTGTGGGTAATATCCCTAGGAGAAATTTTTTCTCTGACATGGTCCTCAACTA
This sequence comes from Pinus tabuliformis, assembly GCA_031772625.1. Lineage (NCBI taxonomy): Eukaryota > Viridiplantae > Streptophyta > Pinopsida > Pinales > Pinaceae > Pinus > Pinus tabuliformis. The sequence continues at coordinate 2,025,944,564 of CM062817.1, read as the reverse complement.
GCAACCAGCAGCCACAAGCTAGTTCATTGTGCTATTTCTCTGCCACCTGAGCCAGCCATGTGGTCCCTCGCCCATCTGCCATGATCGTATGTTTGAAGGTGGGCCTATAGAACCTAAAGGTATGCCTTGTCACTTGGTAATTGAGAATTGTAGTTTGCTTATCATGAACACTTCTGGGCATGGATTAATGGGGCGATTCAGTGGAAAGAATGAGTTAGGTTTGTGCCCTTGTCCACTTGAGCCATTCTGGATATTAACCTTGCATTCTAGTCCCGTGGGATCTCTTTTACTAACCATTTGGCTCTAGGGATCATATTTCATGGGAAACCCTGATTTTGGTTGTGTGGTCTCACTCCCTTATCCACTTATATTACCCTCTTTCCACTCATTATAACCCCATTCATCGTTTCTCCCACCTAGGTCCACATTCCTCCACTGGGTCCACATAGGGTTAGCTTGCCCCTTCCCTTTTCCAGCACTTTGGGTCATGGCCTAGAATCATGCCCGAAGGTTGATGCAGTGAAAAAGAAAGATAAAAGCATATTTGGCCACATTTAACATGAAAATACACCACAAAATGCAAAAGATGATCAAGAGAAACACATTTGGCAAGTGGGCAAAAGCCAATACATGAACTCTACCCCATCATCATGGCCATCACCCTCATTCCTATAGGTTCTGTGAACCTCCTTCATCATATAGTCTTAAATTTGGCAACTAGGGCCAAGCTCCACCTTGGACAGCTCATATGATGGAAATGAAATTTTTGTTGGATCCCTCTTTCCAAGAGGTGTAGGATTGATCTAAAGATCATCTAATTCTGACATGTATAAATAGAATTATGAATTTATTTCTTCTATGGACATATTGTCAAGGTCGGCCAAAAATCCAATGTAGGCTCAAAAGCCCAAAAGACATGTCTCTTCAACCTCAACGTTGCATATAAATAGAAGGAGCATCTACCTCATTTGATCATCATTCATCTCACACATGTCTCTCTTTCCTCATCTGATTGGGTGTACGAATTTATGGGTAGACTCTCTCCTCCACATGTGCGAAGGACAGTCTGTGATTTTCTGTTTCATGCGTTGACCAAATTGCAAAAGGTTTGACTAGCTTTGATTGAGTAGTAGTTGACCTTATTTGACTGCAATTTTCTTGGAGAAAATTTTGTTTGGGTAGGCCGCATTTTTGGGCACAATTTCGAGGCATTTTGTATTGTTTGACCAAAGTTGATCGCAAGTTCGACTCTACATTGACCGAGTTTGACTGATATTTTCAGGACTGTTTTGGGCTGATTCGAACTATCCTTGGAGGCCGAATTGACTAGGTTTGACTGAGCTGATTTGAAGGTGTAATTCTGCTAAGTTGACCAGCATTGACTTTCTGGTTAGGGCATCCTGTTTGTTGAACAAAAGGGTAACTAGGTTCGGTATTTAATTTTGATCTTTGTACTTGTCAAGGAAAAGAATTATTATTTTTATAAATTATATGAATGAGTTTCTTGCTCATTCTATAGGTCTAGGAAAGTCAAAGAGTCAAAATTATATTGAAGAGCTCTCCTTCAGCGTTTATGTAATGAACATGAGTCAACCTAGTGTCAAGCAGCCCTCCAAGAAAAGCACCCTCCTTCAAAGAAGAAGCCTGCAAACAAAGCGATGGAAAGACATCATGTCGGCCTACAAAAATATATTAAACAACTAAAAGATAACATATCGGCTCATATAAATGACACAACAGTTCATTTCGTCATGTCGGCTCAAATACAGGGCCAACCACTATAAATAGGCGTGTAAAGTTTAGAATTACAGTCAGATAATTTCAGATATCTTTGCAACTTCGGAGGTGCAGGAACTGGCATTTATCCGAGATGATTCGGTCAAGAACAAGGACTGTAATCCGCATTACAGGGGAACAGTATCTTGGACCTCTAAAATCTCGGACAAGGTACAGGGGTGTAGACATCTCAGATAAAGTGCAGTGGGACAGTTTTTCAGATAAATGAAGTGGCTCAGAATCTCAGATGAGGACAACAGTCCTATGTTTCTCAGATGGACATCATGATCTCTGTCGCGACTCACCTAACACAGTTATTAGTGATGTGGAGTATACATGTGATCTCATAGTTACATAGTTACAGTCTCATGAGGAGGATCTTGACGTTGCATACATCCTAAACATAGTCATGACCCCCGCACAGTTGCAATCATGATGAAAACCTCAGTACAACTATCATATATATACCTCAAAATGGAGATCTCATTGTTATAACAAAGATCTCGGTGAAGATGTAGCATCGGTGCAGCAGTGATGAAGATCTCAATCAAGATGCAATCATGGTGCAGCAGTAATGAAGATCTTTGTGATGCAATAGTGATGGCCTCAATGGTGGAGCAATGATGATGATCTCAGCAGTGACAAAGAAGAGGATTGGTGTCTTGGTCTTAGAGTGGCATAATAGGTCAAGGATCAAGGTCTTGGTGGTCGTCAATTAGGATCTCTATAAGAAGAATTTTGTGTGGGCTTTCGTCTCCAAGAAGGTGAGGTCTTGGTCCTAGCAGAAAGCCAAACATCTTGTGTTCTTGTCTCTTTGTTTTGGTAGTAGTTTGATGAAGCAAACACACACACTAATAATAAGAAGAAGATCAAGCTAAAATAAATTCTAAAAGCACTTCACAAATTGTTATCAAGACTAGAAGAATCACATTAATCCCACTTGCCCTAGATTCTTCAACATGGTATCAGAGCTAAGGTGTTGAAGTCAAAGGAAGGGCAATAAAAAGAGACATCAAAGCAAGGTTGAAGGGTTGAAGGATCAAGTCTACAACAGCAAAGACTTTTTACCTATACAGCCTTCAATAGTCTATACTACTCATAGTCTCAGTATTATACTATTGAGATCTCGGTGCCACAATAGGATTAAGCAACCTCGGTCAAAGAATGAAGTTTTGATCACAAGTACTTAAAACTCGAGTTCATGACAGTAGTTTTTGATGCCTTTCATAGTCTTAGTCTATACCACAAGGATCTCAATATAGAATAAAGGTGTTCGGTGATGAGTCTCTACTATAAAAGGATCATAATGGGAAGAACCATCAAGACCCTATGGTTCTACACAATGCTGCAAGATTCCATAATCCACTTATGTGATAGCAAGACAATGCCATCTCAAGTTCATCAACAGTTTGTTAATCATAAGAATCAGATGTAGAAGGCGAAGAAATTTGAAGACAAGAAGGCAAGCTTCATACCATTTCATAAAGGATCTCATCCGAAGGAAGCATCAATGCATCTTCTTCAACCATCATTAAAGAAATCAAGGTGAAGATTTCATCTTCACATGACAAGTATCTTTTCAATTTATATATTTGGTTAAATGACTTCATGATTGCAAGGACATCTATAGGTTGGATAGGTCAATAAGATTCCTTGCATGAGGAAGGAGGATAGGCATAGTCCACTAAGTTGCTGAAGTCATCAAAAGGTCTCCTCTGAATTTATGAAAAGGGATATTTATGAAAGATTCCCTCACGTAGCAAAATTGGAGACATCAAAGTGATGTAGATGATCAACTCATTCTCTTATGGTGCAATAAAGAAGGTCAAATGAAATCTGATCTACTTGAAAGTAAAAAGGCACCAAAGGATGTAGGATATCTTCACAAGGTCTTATACATAAGATCTAGGAATGAAGACAACCATCATTGATGCATTGGCAAGGTAACAAATATCCATGAACAAGAAGGTTACCTCATTCAACAACTTGTAGTCTCTATGCAAGATAGAGAAGGAAAAGTTGATGGCAAAATGTTGAAGGTTAAAAGAACTCAACCATGTGCATAAAAGGAAGGCAAGGTTGGTCCTCAAGCAAGACAAAATAAGTATAGTTAAGATATTCTATATAAAGATTGTGGAAGCTCATATAACTGAAAAATGGAGGAAGCTGAAGAAAAGGGCCAAGGAAAGAGGGAGTAACAAATCTCTCCTATGAGTAAGATAGTATCCCTCACAAAAATGTCCTATCATAAGCTCCTAGATCTTGTGATTATGATAATAAGATGCATCATGGCATCATGGAAGCATTAGAAACAAGAGCTCGTGACATCACCACGAGAATCATGAAGGACAAAACCCATGGCAGACAAACATGAAGAATATAGCTCTTGCAAACCTCAGGACATTGAAGAAAGAGAAGGAGTCAAGTGGGACAAGGCTCATCATACATCAAGTCAAAAAGGAAACATTTGCCAACTAGGGATATACAAGATCCTCAAAATTCTCTGATGGAATCCTCATCGAAGGGTTCACTAATCTAGAGAGGAAGCAAGTGTTTCAACAAGAATTCCAACTTATGGAATCCATGAGCTAATGATGTGATGACATGAAACAGATCAAGAGATTGAAGATCCCTTCAATCAAGGAAGTTGCTAGAAGAAGCCTCGATGACCTGAAGGTAAAATAAGGTATGTATGCTTGTGTTTAATATTATAATGTCATGTTGTATGGTTGCAGGTAATGTGAATCTTTGCTTCTATCTTAAGAAGCATGATCAAGAGAAAAAATATCTCTTTCTCTGAAAGAATGCAGGAAGGCATAAGTTACACTAGATGAAATCAACATAATATGTCCTCATATGAAGTATGAGGTAGTTAACTAAGAAACTATGATTGAAAGCTCCTGGAAATGGAATATGTGAGGAAGGAAGAGATCATGAGATATGCAACCATGATGAAGGCGATCAACAGCCAAAAGACCAAGAAGATTTGATTAGGAAATCTCCTGGAAAGATATGAAAACTCTGAAAAAGATGAAGACCCTTGACAATGGATATCTTGGGAGATATGTCAACATGTATGTAGGATTTTGGTACAATTTGATATAATGTTATGTTTTGATTTCTTGAATAATATCTGGATTAGTTCATGCATGGGCTACTAGCACAAGAGTTGTAAGTGCAAGTACAACTAGCATTGATGAGGGGGATGGAAATTCCTGAAAGAAACATGATGAGGAAGAAGTAACCATATCAAGAAGGTTCCAGATATGTACCAAGAAGGCCACTTTCAATGAAGAAAATTCAAGAGGGAGTTTGAATTAAGATCACCCCTGATTACAAAGAAGTGACAATTGTGTTTTTCCATGTCATGTGTCATGCACTAGACCAGGACTAACAGCCATAAGTCTAGATGAAGGCCATGAATGGAAATGTAGAAACATGATAGACAAAACATTCTTGTCTACACTTGGGAAGAAAGAATGGGATGATTGAGTAATCATCTGGCATCCGATACTCTTTGAGGATGTGTAGGGCATCCAAGATAAGAGTAGGCAAGAGGATTGATATTCTTTGAGGGCTGGGAACCCAAGATAAGAAATATCCTAGAAGGTCATACTCAGTGAACACTCGAGTGGGTATGTACATTAAAAGACAATGATGAAGATGTCTATAAATCATTGGTCTCGCCAGCATTGTAGCTCATGGTCTCATGGAGAGATGGAGTTGTTAGTCAAGGCCTTGCACTATGACAGTGTTGATTGATATGATGCTATACAGATGGGATTACCAATCTAAATCTTCTTATGAGAAATTCTTTAGATTGAGAATAACCAAGTACCATTGTAAATACCTGCCTAGTTAAGAGGGAGTGTTGAAGAAAAGGGTAACTAGGTTCAGTATTTAATTTTGATCTTTGTACTTGTCAAGAAAAAGAATCATTATTTTTATAAATTATATGAATGAGTTTCTTGCTCATTCTATAGGTCTAGGAAAGTCAAAGAATCAAAATTATATTGAAGAGCTCTCCCCGAGCATTTATGTAATGAACATTAGTCAACCTAGTGTCAAGCAACCCTCCAAGACAAGCACCATCCTTCAAAGAAGAAGCCTACAAACAAAGCGATGAAAAGACATGTCGGCCTACAAAAACATATTAAACAACTAAAAGATGACATGTCGGCTCATGTAAATGACACAACAGTTCACTTCGTCATGTCGGCTCAAATACAAGGTCAAGCCACTATAAATAGGCATGTAAAGTTCATAGTTACAGTCAGATAATTTCGAATATCTCTGCAACTTCATAGGTGCAGGAACTCACATTTTTCTGAGATGATTCGATGAAAAGCAAGGACTGTAATCCGCATTATAGGAGAACAATATCATGGACCTCTGAAATCTCGGACAAGGTACAGGGGAACAGACATCTTAGATAAAGTGCAATGGGACAGTATTCCGGATCACTGAAATGGCTCAAAATCTTAGATGAGGATAGTAGTACTATGTTTCTCGAATGGACATCATGATCTCTGTCCCGACATACCTAACACAGTCATGAATGATGTGGAGTATCCATGTGATCTCATAGTTACATAGTTACAATCTCATGAGGAGGATCTCGACGTGGCATACATCCTAAACATAGTCATGACCTCGACACAGTTGCAATCATGATGAAAACCTCAGTACAACTATCATATATATACCTCAGACTGGAGATCTCATTGTTATAACAAAGATCTCGGTGAAGATGTAGCATTAGTGCAGCAGTGATGAAGATCTCAATGAAGGTGCAGTCACGGTGCAGCAATGATGAAGATCTTTGTGATGCAGTAGTGATGGCCTCAATGGTGGAGCAATGATGATGATCTCAGCAGTGACAAAGAAGAGGATTGGTGTCTTGGTCTTGGAGTGGCATAATAGGTCAAGAGTCAAGGTCTTGGTGTTCGTCTATTAGGATCTCTATAAGAAGAATTTTGTGCGGGTTTTCCTCTCTAAGAGGGAGAGGTTTTGGCCCTGGCAAAAAGCCAAACATCTTGTGTTCTTGTCTCTTTGTTTTGGTCACAGTTTGATGAAGCAAACACACACACTAATAATAAGAAGAAGATCAAGCTAAGATAAATTCTAAAAGCACTTCAAAAATTGTTATCATGTCTAGAAGAATCACATTAATCCCACTTGCCCTAGATTCTTCAACGTTGTTGACTGCAATTTGACTGGACAAATTTGACTATGATTGGGCAAGTGAATCTTGTATATTGTACTCTCTCTCTGTTGAACATTTGAAGAATAATAAGAAGAATTGATCAAAGGGTTTCCCCACATTAGAGTTTTTCCTTGACATGTGCCACATCTTGTGTCCTCTTTTCTTGGCTTGTCTTCTACTTTTTATTTATGTTCTATCTACATTTACAATCATGTTAATGTGATTGCTAATTTGGAAATTGATATTGAGCTAGTAAGAAAAATTGAAGTAAATTGCTCTTAAGCATAGAACATACCATTGTTATCTAAAATTAACATGGTATCAGAGTTGAGGTGAAGACAAAGGCCAAGCAATAGTGAAAAGAGAAATCACTAAGATTTGTTGGACAAGGACAAGATTCAATGGCCTCTGCATCTTACTTCAAACCTGATGACAAGCTCAACGATAAGTCTGATTATCATGCATGGAAGATGTCTCTTGATTTGACTTTGGAAGAGCAGGATGTTATGGACTATATGCAAGGAAAGATTACTGAACCTCCTTCAAATGCACCAGCTGCCGCTAAGACAAAGTACAAGAAAGGTGAAGTCAAAGCTAAGAAGGTCATCAAAGATTCTATTAACAAGCATTTGGTTGCATACATCTCCGATTTTAACACATCTAAGGAGATGTATGACAGGTTGGTTGGCATGCTCAAAGTTAACAATGCAAACCAAGTCCCCTTTCTCAAAAACAAGTTGAAGGACATAAAGAAGGGAAGAAGTGAAGATATCCAATCCTACTTTATGAGGATTACTGAGATCAAGCATGATCTTCTTTCAATTGGAGAAGCTATTGCTGATAGGGAGCTCACTCTCATTGCCCTTGGAGGTCTCCCTCGTGTATGGCATGTGTTCAACACTACTATCCTCAACAATTACAGGATTCCAAGTTTTGATGAATTGTTGACTAGATGTACTCAAGAAGAAACAAGGATGATGGAGAGAGACATGCCTTCAAATAGGAATGAGCCTATTGCATCCTCCACTCATGCTAAAAAGAAGAACAATGCAGCTTCAAGGAAGCAATGGCAAGAAAGACTAGGATTCAATGATGGAAGGAAGGGAAGACGCTTCATTTGTAATAGGTTTGGCCATTATGCTAGGGAGTGTCCTAATAGAAGGGATACACTATAGATTTGGGGTAGCATCGGATGTGCTCTAAGCCTCAAATTTTGCAAGGAGGCTTGGGCACATGCATTCCAAAGAACCCACAAACCGTCATGGGAAATTCCACCCAGAAACGATTATATTAAAATAATTAATATTTTTAATGGAGTTCCTAAGTCTAAACTTAGGAAAATTATAATATTAATGGGTATTAATCTAATTATGGGTGAATCTTCTAGATAAAGACGAAGATCAAGTCAAAACGATCTAAGCCTTCGCTTAGGAGTTAATCTAGGTCGTTGGTTATCCAATAGGAAGATATAAGAAGGGGCTTGAGGGTCATTTGGAAAAAACATTAGGCAGATACTCAGTTGCCCGAGTAAAATCGATTTTCTCACTGGTCGAAGTTTGGCAAGAGAAAATTGATTCAGAGGAAGAGTTGCAGGTGGAGGAGAGACAGAGAGGGTCTAGCATCAGTTAGAGAGATAGGGATGAAGACACAGAGTAGTAGAAGGGACAGAGCTGGGCGGGTTGACACTGGGAGAGACAGCACTGCCTTGCTGACGCAGGGCAGTCCAGGGGCTAGAGAAAGTGACGTTGGGCAAGCCAGAGAGACGTAGAGGGTGGAGGAACTTCTCTCTCGAGTCAGATACTTGTTCAGGCACGCCTCTAAATTTTTCTCAGAAAGCCTTGTTCTATATTGCTAGATGTAATTTGTACATGAAGATTTTCATTGAGGAATAATAAAACCCTCATTTCTTGCACCGGTTTTCCCACATTGGATTTTTCCGGGGACAATTGTCCAAAAATAACTGTGTCATTGTGATTGTATTTGTGACAGCATTTTACTTTCATTTACTTTTTACAATGTTTTAATTGCGAAGGCTGCAGTAGAATATATTTTGATATTTGGCATAAGAATACAGTGGATAACTTATTTCTGAGTTAATAAGTAGAAGAAATAATATTAATCACTGCAGTAGGATTTCTGTTTTAGAAATTTTCACATGGTATCAGAGCTATAGGAAAGCAGAAGAGAGAAGCCGAAGGATCCAACGCTGAAAAGAGAAGGGAATTCGAAATTCCTGCAGGGGAAGAAATTTGAATCTCCCAGAGGATTGCGCAATTCAAACCAAGAAGATTGGATTTCGTGGGAAAACTCTCTCTGAGTGAGCCGAAAGAGAGGTAAGTCTTTTCCAATCAAAATTTATCAGCGATAGAAGGGACAGCGCAGCAGAAGATGCAGCAAGGAGGATTATCTCAGGTGGGACGCAGTTTTTCCTACAACAGTTGCTAGCATAGGTCAACATCATAAATTGGCACAATATGGATACTCAAAGTGTCTCCGATTTATCTACCAAATTAGAGGAAGAATTTGTATGCCTAGCTAATTTAGCATCAGCAGATGTTTGGTACATTGATAGCGGGGCTTCAGCTCATATGACTGGACTACGAGAACATTTCTCAAGCTATCAAGAAGAACAAATGAACTTCCAAATAACTATGGGAAATAGAACGAAATGTACTTCAATAAGTTGAGGCACCATAGCCTTTCAGACGGAAGCAGGGACAAACATCCAAGCCACCAATGTTCTACATGTGCCAGGATTAGGAATGAATTTAATTTTTGTGTCCCAGTTATAGGACATGGGATATGATGTATACTTCATCGGGAAGAAAGTATACATTAAGCATCCAAGCTGGAAGAAGAAAAAGCATATTGGGGTTCGAAGCAACAAGTTGTACAGGTGGCAATTCAAATCGCCAATGGCACTGATAGGCAGCAACTATAATGGTGAGAAGGAGCGAAATGAATTATGGCACAAGCGAATGGGGCACTTACACCTTGGAGCATTGAGGATGCTCATGGACACTGTTATAGGGGTATCAATTCTTATTAGTGAACGTGATGACTTGTGCAGAGGAAGTGTGCTAGGAAAGTATGCTAAAGCAGCTTTTTCCAGAAGTAACAATAGAGCAGAGTGTGTAGTAGGATTAATACACTCATATATCTGCGGTCCTATGTCCACAAGGGCTGTTAGTGGTGGCGAATACTTCGTCACTTTTATCGATGATCACTCCAAAAAGACCTGGATATATTTCTTAAAGACCAAGGATGAGGTCTTTAATCGTTTCCAAGAGTTTAAGGCTCTTGTTCAAAATATGGCAGGGAAAAAGATAAAGGTATCGCGTTCAGAGAATGGTGGAGAATATACAAACAAAGATTTCACAGATTTCTACATCGTTTTTTATCTGTACTTTTTCAATGAATCTGCATCTGCAAGGACAACCACCACGCTGTCGATGTATGTCTTGAGGGCATGCTCATCTAGAAGGAATAACATTCTAGCCTTCCAATGACATAGTTGGATGCCCCATCCAACCTGTCCTGATCCCTCAAGCCACTAGTTGCCATTTCTGCCACAAATGGCAAAAATCTCCTCTCTCTCTTCGGTGTTGCTGCTGGGCTGGCCTACGCACTCTCTGTTGGAGCTAGTAAAATTGTTGCCCCTTGCTGTTGTTCAGTTCTAGAGAATTCGAATTCCTCGGCTAGGAATTCTCTAAGGAAGAAATTCCCTCAGCCATGCTTCTCTTCTCTCTTCTGACGATCTTCTACCCAGCAAATTGCCTGCAGAAAAATGTGTCCCACCATCTCTCCTCATGTTGAAGCTTCAACATTGCACCCTGTGCCCCGACAAAAATTCGATCTGGAAGCCCTTCTCTCCGTTGACTCACTCGGAGAGAGATTGCCTCGAAATTTCAGCACTCTGGCTGAGATCTGCGCAAACCTTTTGGGATTTTGAACTGCTGCCTCCTGCAACTTTTCGATCTCCCTCTTCTGCTCAGCGTTGGTTTCTCTAGTTTTGCTCTTCTTGTTCCACCTGCACCTCTAATACCATGTGAAAATTCCTAAACGAGAATTCCTACTGCAACAAATTGATGTTACTTCTCCTAACTGTTAATCCATACAAGTTATTTATTGTGTGCTACAGTAAATATCTAAGTAAATACTACTGCAACTTTCACTTAATTAAATTATATGCGAAAACCAGAGACTGAGCAAGAAAGAAAATACAACACAAATGACACCGTTATTTTTGGACAAATGTGCAGGAAAACCGGTGCAGCAAATCTGAGGGCTTATTATTATTAAGCAGTAGCAAATTCTAAATACATCTCTAAATACCTCACGGGTTATTCAGTTACAAAGAGAGAAATATTGGCAAAAAGATTTGTGAGATTACCTCACACAATCACTAAGAAAAATTTCGGTCGATCCGAACACTAGATGAGGTGCCTCTGCGCAGTCCTCAAGCAATCCTTGCGTCAACCTCCCTAGGCACTGCGTCTCCCAACCAACTGATCGATTAGCTGCCCGGAGTCACTGCTCTCAGCCTGTCGGTCTCACACCCCAGCTCCTGACTTCTGAAACTGACTCTGTCCAGCAAAATTTTGGACTCTCTCTCACCATCTGCATGGCCCTACGTTAGCCTCTGCCTGAGAGTGGTTGGATCACTCTCTGCCTCTCTCTGTTGATGATTCTCCGGATGAGACAAACTCTCTCTCTCTAGATGCTATCCATGCCCCTCAACTGCAAGAAATCTACACGATCAGAATTTCCTCCTGAGAACTTCTCACTTCAGAAATTCGATCTCTTGATCTCTCGATGTGAAAATTCTATTACTGCAGCAATTGATTTACTTTTCCTACTTATTCCACAATAAGTTATTCATGAAATTACTTCAATAAACATTAAAATAAATACTACTGCAGATATCACACCATAATACAGAAACAAACATATGCACAAGAATCAACACATTGACACAATTATTTTGGACAACAGTCCTCGGAAAAACCCAATGTGGGAAAACCAGTGCAACAAGGGAGGTTTTTATTATTCAACAATTCTTCAGTACAACAGGGTGCCAAATTAGCTTACCCATAGAGAGAAATAATTCTCCAACACTTCTCCCAATCCCAGCGTCAACTCGGCTGACCTCTGCGTGGCTCTCCAACCCTTTGCATCAACCCCTGCTTGGCTGCATCAGCGCTAGGCTTCTCTGCGTCACCCATGCAGGCCCAATAAGTGACTGCGCAGTCTTCTGCTGCCTCTGTGTTTGCCTGAAAAATCCCTACGTCTACCTCTCCTACCTCTTCGCTGATCTTCAATAGCTAATCCCACCTCTCTGCTCCATACTTGTTGCCTCCTGACTGCTCACTAGACCACTGGCTCAATTTCTCAGCTAACGCCGCTCCAGAAATTGAACTCACTGGTCTCTCTCATTGTGTTCTCCAAGTGACCCTCAAGCCTCCTCTTATACTTTTCTCGTTGACACATCAACGGCTGAGATTAAGTCTTTAATCAACAGCTAAGATTAGATCTAGCTTGATCCATGACTTTTGGACCATTCTAACACAGTTTTATTTTAATTCACATTAATATTTTATTTTCCCCAAGTTTAGACTTAGGGACTCCATTAAAAATATTAATTATTTTAATATCTCCCAAACTGTTTAGAATCTTCCCAAACCATTTCTAGGTATTGGAGATCTCATGTGCTTTAGCCTTTCCACCAATTTTCGTGGCTAGAGCACATCCGATGCTAACCCAAATCAACACTCATTGTGTTTTCCAAATGACCCTCAAGCTCCCTTAAATAATCTTCTTGTTGACATTCAATGACCCAGATTAAATGCTCAGCAATGGCTAAGATCATTTTACCTTGATCCTTGTCTTCTTCCAAAAGTTACACCCACAATTAGATTAATACCCATTAATATTTTTAATTTCCTAAGTTTAGACTTAGGGTCCCATTAAAAAATATTAATTATTTTAATAAAATTATCTCTGGGTGGAATTGTCTCATGGGTTCTTCGGAATACATGTGCCCAAGCCTCCTTGCAAAATTTGAGGCCTAGAGCACATCCGATGCTACCCCAAATAAACACTCCATGATGTAGATGGATATTTATATATTTCAGATATTTTGAGTATTTTTCTGCAGATATGAACTTTGTTCATAACAAACCTTTGCAACTTTAGACATCTCTTTTAGGGCTACCACTTTCCTTAGCTCTAATCACATGTTGATTTTTACATGGTTTTCTTTACTGATAATTTCTTTTGATGTTTTAAATGATCTTCTTGCACACTCTTAAACATGATTACATCATTAAGCAAATTATATAGAAGACATCAACGATACAACGACAGTAGAACCATGAAGAAGAAGCCAAACAAGGAACACAAGATATTACCTTGGGAAAACCCACAGTGAGGAAAAACCTATCAAGAAATATGGGGGGCAACAAGTGTAGGTGATTTCTCTTACTTTGTTAGCTGGGTGTGATGTATTTTTACTTTACTTGATTAGCTTCTTCTTTCCTTTAGGATTATTAGTGTTCTCTACCATCAAACAGCTACCAAATAACAAGGAACAATGAGACAATAGGACACAAGATATAGGCCATCAGCTAGGGCCAAAACTTCTCCAACTAAGAGGAAAACCCATCAGAATCCTTCTCTCCTTATAGAACTTCAATTGACGAATTCCAAGACCTATGACCCTTGACCAAGACCCTCCAAGGCCAAGTCATCCTTCCTTCTTGATGAGCTTTCCTTACACAACTTTCGGCAACAAACTTCGACCTTCCAGCAACTTTGACCCCAGCAATAGTTTCTTCAACTTTGTCCTAGCAGATTTAGTAACTTCGACCTAGCAACTTCACAGCTTCGACCTTGATGTAGCTTTCGCCGCTTCGACCTAACAGCTTCACAGCTTTGATCTAGAGGCAACTTCACAACTTCGACCTTGCAACGTCACAGCTTCAACCTTGCAGCTTCAATGCAACTTCAGAATTTCATCTAGCCCAGAAACTGTAGAAACCCTAATGAAAGAGAGACAAAGAGAGGCCCAAAAACTCTGATCTTGATCTTCTTCTTCTTCTTCTTCTTCTTCGTCCTTTTCTAGCTTCTACCTTGACGAGATCGAACTTCCTTGAGTGAGTGTGCAAATGAGGTTGCATTCCTTCTTATTTATAGGCTTGTGAGGGGTACGAATTGCTATCTTGAGGCCAACTTGATCCTTGTGCCATGACGAGGTCTTGGAGGGTCTTTTGACTCTATTTTGACTCAATAATTTTTTCTTTACAATATGTAACATGCCCAAATGGGTCTTCAATACATGACAATGACTCGATTGACTTTATGACAAACCTAGAAGCACTCAATGGGTGCTTGACCTATAAATTAATTTCCCTCGAGCATGAAACCCATGCCTCAAGTATACAAATAATAAATTTACTTTTCTCTTTTCTTAAATACATAAAATCACGATTCCATATGCCATTATGAAGACCGAACCTAGTTACATATTTCAACAAAACCCAGCCAACCTTTTCCTTAGAGAATCAATGCAACAAGAGATACATCAAAGTCAACTAACCAAAAAGATGACCAACCTCCAAAGACCAAGTCAGCCCTCCACCAATCTGTCCAAAGAAGCTCTGCGACAAGGTCAAGAGATTGTGCTGCAAGTCTACCTCTGAACTCATACTGTGCCACAGAGATCAGCCTCTTTCCACAGAGATCAATCACAAGATTCCGGCTCACTTTTCTCTGAGATGTACCACAGGGACTCGGCTCTATTTCTCAAACATATACCTCAAGGTCTCGGCCCCTTTCCTAAGATACACACCTCAGGGTCTCACACTGTTTCCACAGACTATAGTGCCTCGGATCCGTGAGTTATTAGTCTCCTTCTTCCCTCAAATCAGCGAGTTATCTTGCCTCAAATCAGATCCAAATTATGTCCTTGGAGGAGAGCAAATAAGCTCTATTTATAGTGTTTTGTCCATGCGAAAAGCTGTGTCCCATGGGCAAGCCGACTTGATCCTTTTATGGCAGACTTGGTCTTTGTCGAGGCAAAAATACAAAGATAAATTTTCAATTTCCCGCTCTTAATGAGCCTTGTAATATTTTCGTTTTGAATACAAAAATAAATATTTTTCTTTTTCCCACAAACATGAAGAACATGTTTCATATATAAATTTTCTTTTGCAAATATAATTCATATTTCAATAAGTATGAAACAATATTATGAAGGCTGACCATAGCTACAAAATTAACAAAGTTATTGAGCAAGAATCCTCCCTTGGCCTTTCACGAGGAAGTTGGGCCTAAAGGGCAAGGGTTCGGAATAAAGTGACAATGAGCCCCTACTCTGTGTGTGTCCATCCTAGCAGGTTGCGTGGGCCTTTGAAACCCTACTAATCAGGTTGGTAACAAGATCCATTGACCATCCTTCTTGTTCATTCATTGAACATCAATGTCATTATCTTCTGATTTATCTGGGCAAAGAGAGCATATCAATAAGCAATTGCAAGAGGTCAGTGTAATAATTAATTGAATACACATTTCGGCATATCACCTGCTCATGAAAAAAACATCTAGCACTCTTATTCCACATTTATTGAATAAGCATGACAAACTAGTTCACCTATTGACTGAATAAATTCAAATGGTGTTACATAGAAAATATAAACAGAAATAGCACATAAATCAATTTTATCAAGTTGGAAGATTGTTGTGAAACATATAAAGAGTTTAGAAGTGTAAACATGTGTATTAGTGATTTTAACAAAAGAAATAGTAAATCGTTTTCCAGAAAAGAGCATTATCGCATATAGCAAATAATTTGAAAAAGCAAATATACTGATCATCTTAAGAAAAAATCGCTGCATATTTAACATTTGATCAATGCCGAGCGAATTTTCCAAGCCATCATCGTTATCTTGAAATGACAACAATATGGGTCTTTGGATGAGTAGAATGACTCCATCACTATAAATAAATATCTGTATATTTAGTTGAACTCTCTTCAAAGATGCAATATGCATGTCTGTGCACTGTTCTGCTTTATAATCATGCTATTGCTGAGAGCATATAGATATATTGCTTTGCAGTTCAGAATCCAGATGCATTCCATTTTCTCTGGGTTGATTTGTCAGCCCAAATAGTTGTAATGATCTCCACTACGAAGCTGATATGTATTATGCGTTACATCTATTCTAATATGGATGCTATTGTCCTATGCTTTGGGGGTTGTATAATCTTTGAATTTTATGTTTATAAGAAAGCCATTCAAATTTCAAATGCAAGACTACAAAGGAATGCTTTGAAAACCTGAATTGACCAATGGCGACTGTGCCTGATATGTCTGGAAGAAATGCAGGCCGAGACATTTCATCTGCTGCATTTACCAAAAGGCCAAGCTGGTAATATCCAGATGAGGTGGCCTGGAACCAGCCTAGATCAACCCTTATACCATGTAGCCTGAACCATGGGTTTGCGTGACTGCCAAGCCATTCAATTACAGGCAGTAATGTGCTGCGAATACAACCTTGCCTGACTGTGCGCAACTGAGCATTTAATCCAGCGACAAATCGATACCATACGGTAGCTGGTATGGCCTGCAAAATAAATAATTGTAAATGGACTGAAATTGCAACAATTTACAGACTACAGTAAGATAAATTTCCTGTGGTTTAATGGTAAACTGAATGCATAAAATGATTTAAAATCCTAACAGATAGAAGAATTCCAGTATATCATGTTAGATACAAATGAAGGTTGCACTGCAAGAAGAATTCTATTTTATACATACCTGACCTAGAAGATTTGTCAGAAGATTATCACTGTGAATGTAGTAAGGAGCCATGTAGCTTCCATCCCCTCCAAAAATGATGCACATTGGAAATCTTTGTTGTAGACGAGGAGGGAGGTCTGACCGCTTCTCATCACCCCCAAGGAAAAAATCAACGTATGCCACAATCAAATCTGGAGTTGCTGCCACCTATATTTGGTTACTACAATTGTTAATGGTATAATCTAAACAACGAATATTAGATACAGATATCATTTGTAAATTTCTTAATTTCTCTCGTGTGTTGCTTTCAATTTCAAACTTAAAATGCCAAAACCATAAACTGCATATTTCCAGAATTTTCTCAATGGAAGATCATATTTTACTATCACCACGTGGTGCTGAGATATTGGAATAAGAACTACATAGAATGTTTGATTAGCTATATAACATCCCCTATAGGGTTGACCCATCGGCTGCAGAGAATAAAGGGTCAATCATCAAACAATCACAAAAACAACATGATAAATCAAAATCATTAAGTTAATTTTATAGGCCCTGTAAGCACCAAGATTGGATTTATTCAAAATCCAATTGAATATCATATCTTAGTTTGTTCATGGGTACATTACAAGATGGATGGGTTAGTCAGTCCATTGATTCAGCATTAACATCCCACACAGTGCTTTTCAGACTTGTACATCTGAATCAAATGATTAGCTTTTAATCTAGGTCGTTGAATGTCAACGAGAAGATTATTTAAGGGAGCTTGAGGGTCATTTGGAAAACACACTGAGAGATCAAGAGATCGAATTTCTTAAGTGAGAATTTCTTAGGAGGAGATTCTGATCGAGTAGATTTCTTGCAGTTGGGGAGCAGGGATAGCATCCAGAGAGAGAGATTGTCTCAGCCGGAGAATCATCAGCGGAGAGAGGCAGAGAGTGATCCAGCAGCTCTCACGCAAAGGCTGACGCAGGGCCACACAGGGCCACGCAAAGGAAACGCTGAGGGTGAGAGAGAGTCCAAAATTTTGTTGGGCAGAGACAGTTTCAGAAGCCAGGAGCCGAGGCGTGAGACCGGGAGGTTGAGAGCAGTGACTTTGTGTTGGAAATAATAGAAGGGGGGGTGAATCAATATTTCTTTTCAATTGTTATTTTTACCAGTTAGATCTCTTATATTTAGAACACAAAATGCACAATAATAATAAATGCTTTTATTAATTTCTTCTTTACAATAAATCAAGTACAATATATATAGGGCTCCAACCCTAGATGAAGACACCGATCTTCAATCTCCCAAGTTCCAACCTGTAATATGCCAAGCACCGACTTGGACTTCCAAGGCTCCAACCTTGTCAATTTTGAGGCACCAACCTCAAGAGCTCCAACCCATATCCGATTCAGGCTCTGACCTGGTTTCTAGAGGACTTCGATCCTCTAGGGCTCCAACCCTTAGCTTTACTTTGCCAAGATATATTTGGTTATACTTCACGGCTCCCAATGTCTTCTTCAACGAGCCCTGTCAAGCTTCATCTATCCCTTCACTTTAGTCTCCACGTCTTGTCATCAATGACAACCTTGTCTTCAAATGAAGGTGTCACCATTGCTCTTCATGTTACCCCAAAAAAACTTCTCCAAGGTCTCCTCGTGATGGCTTCAATGTATCATGGTCTTCAACGATCTCAACACATCTTCAATATGTTGCTTCACAAATTTCTCCAACTCTGCCCTATTTAGTTCTCAAGAGAAGACTTCAACAAGCTCTATTTGTCCAATCCTAATAAATCAACACTTCGACCACGACAACTATGACAACTTCAACCGTGACAACTATAGCAACTTCGACCATGGCAACTACGACAACTTCAACCATGGTAGATTCAACCACGACAACTACGGTAGTTGTGACAACTTCAACCATGGCAACTACGGAAACTTCGACCAAGGTAGCTTGAACCAAAGCAACTACGGCAGCTTCGACCATGGCAACTACAACAACTTCGACCACAATTTCCTTAAAAAGTTTCCCAAACAGTAAACTTCAATGTCCTCCTCAACCTCTTATTTGCTCCTGTAATTCTTGTTCGAATTTTATGCTCAATCTCAGAAAAGATCACCGAATTTTGACGGTTAGAATGAGGAGACAGACTTATATTTTTACTAGTTTTGTGTTAAGGTGAGGAGACACGTCACTTGAATGAGAGGCCAAGTTGCATGAGTCGGCTCATGTCGGCTTGCATTAAAATATATATTTCTCAACTTAAAAATTCATTTTCTCAGTAGCCACTGAGAGTTTCGGGGCAAGTAAGGGCTCATTAGAAAGACGAAAAAATCCTCTTTAAGATGGTCTAGGTCCCATTGTGAAAAGATGCCTCTAAGGTAGCAAAAATATTTTTCTTTGTGACTGTCCTTAAATTTTATGCATAAAAAGTTTGGGACAGCACGAGGAATGCTTGGGACAATATGGCTTCTCCATTGTTTGGCTTCTTCATCATCATAAGATCATGTAGGACATCCATGTCATCATGACAGTATCCAGCAATGAGTGTATCATCCTATGTCATCATATAATGGTGCAGTGATATGTCATAGGCAACATCATTAGGAAAGTTCCGAGGTAGTATTCCAACCATCAAATGAGATCTTCCACGTCATCATCTAGTCTTCCAACCATGTTATCAAGACCTCGTAAAGTGCCATCATCAAGTGTGGTCATCCATCAAGTGTAATCCTCCATATGTCATCAAGGGTTAAGGTCTTGATCATCAAATAAGGCCCGTGATTGGCATTTGGCACTCGGCACTGTTGAAAATAGCATTCCTATAAATAGCATTTCAGGTACCAGTGTTGGACATAGCAACAAGGAATAAAAAAATCGAAATGCTAAAAATAGCATTGCTATAAATAGTATTTCGGAATAGATTCCAATTTTAGTTAGTCCCTGAACTAAAATTGAGAAGTAAAATTCGAATTTGATCTTAGTAGTTGTTTGTAAAATAATTAATTAATTCATCTTGAGTTAATTAGTTGGAGAATATCAAACATGAAGTCTATGTGAATACATGCAATAGTTTTCCCTTTGATTGAGGAAGTTATCCCTTAATTAAAGTGATCAGGATGAGTTGTAATTTGAGTTGTAATTAGTTAGCTCAGTTAACTGAGTTAAGTCCAGTTATATTAGTTCCAACAGTTTGTGGAACTGATTGTGAGTTCAATTAGTTAATGCATGCATGCATGTAACTACTGCACTTCAGATAAATGAATATTCTCTCATAAATAACTCATGCATGTCAATTCAGTCAGAGACCCAGTTGAGATCAGATGATGGGACAATGTACTATCAATTGAAGGATTTTTCCTATATAGGAAATGCATCCATGCAGAAGGAATTATCTCCTTCACAATTGCATAGGTATTTCAGAGGTCAAAGTTGTGTGTGAGGTGAGAATCACACAGGTTGCAGCTAGAGGACCTAGGAGAAACTGCGCAAGGAAATAGGAAGCTTGAAGGACTGAAGGAAGGCACAGGTGTTGTCTATTTTGTATATGAGCAGCAGTGATGGATTGTACTGAGAGCTGAATAGCTTGTGAGCTAAAGCTTTGTATAATCCTGAGATATTTCCACTTGTATGATAATACAGATAGCGGGGTTTTTAGCTGAGGCTTTCCCCAGAGTATTCTTCTGTGTTTCATGTGTGATTGAATCTTCTATGTTATATGTGTTCCGATTGATCTTGCTCAAAAGTTTGATTGTAGAAGTAGATTAAGTATTTTGCTTTAGTACATTGCATAATCAGTTTAATCTACAGTGAAATTTCTACATGGTATCAAAGCGAGGTTTTGTAGAAAAAGTTCTACATGATATCACAGCGAGGTTTTGTAGAAAAAGTTCTACATGGTATCAGAGTTGGATCTGTAGAAAATTCTACAGGCACTTCTTAAGACTTCTTCATTAGTGGCTTAACATGTTAATTGATGGCATCCTTGTCAAACAAGAGTCATGACATCATCATCTAGAACCAGGCATCTCAAGAATATTTGCCATCTCAACCAGTGCCATATTGACATCAATGACAACCTTCATTAACACTCTGGGCAGCAAATCGATCAGTTGGAGGGTGACGTAGTGCCTAGAGAGGTTGACGCAAGGATTGTGTGAGGATTGCGCAGAGGCAGCGCGGGGCCTGCCAGAGGCACCTCATCCAATGTCAGGATTAGCCAGGATTTTTCTCAGTGATTGTATGAGGTAATCTCACAAATCTTTCTGCCAATATTTCTCTCTCTATAACTGAATAACCCATGAGGTATTCAGAGATGTATTCAAAATTTGCTACTGCTTAATAATAATAAACCCTCAGATCTGCTACACTGGTTTTCTTGCATTAGGTTTTTCCGGGGACATTTGTCCAAAAATAACGGTGTCATTTATGTTGTATTTTCTTTTTTTCTCAATCTCTTGTTTCCGTGTATAATTTAATTAAGTGAAGGTTGCAGTAGTATTTACTTCGATATTTACCGTAGCACACAGTAAATAACTTGTATGGATTAACAAGTAGGAGAAGTAACATCAATTTGATGTGGTAGGAATTCTCGTTGAGGAATTTTCACATGGTATCAAAGGTGCAGGTGGAACAAGAAGAGAAGAACCAGGGAAACTAGCACTGAGCAGAGAGGGAGATCAAAAAGTTGCAGGAGACAACAGTTCGAAACCCTAGAGGGTTTGCACAGTTCTTAGCCGGAGGACTGAAATTTCGAAGCAGTCTCTCTCTGAGTGAGTCGACAGAGAGAAGGGCTTCCAGATCAATTTTTTGTCGAGGCAGAGGGAGCAGTGCTCAAGCCTCAGCATGAGGAGAGCTGGTGGGATGCAGATTTTTCTACATGCAGTTTACTGGGAAAAAGATTGTCAGAAGAGAGAAGATAAGCACGGCTAAGGGAATTTCTTCCTCAAAGAATTCTTAACCAAGGAATTTGAATTCTCTAGAGCTAAGAAGCAGCAAGGGGCAACAGTTTTAGTAGCTCCAGTAGGGAGTGCGTAGGCTAGCCCAGCAGCAAGGCAGAAGAGAGAGGATATTTTCGACATTTGTGGCAGAAATGGCAACCAGTGGCTTGAGGGATCAAGATAGGTTGGATGGAGCATCCAACTACGTCATCCAAAAGGCTAGAATGTCATTCCTTCTAGATGAGCATGCCCTCAAGACATACGTCGACAGCGTGGTGGCTATCCCTGCAGATGCAGATCCATTGAAGTAGTACAGATTAGAAATGGCGAAGGCCAAGAGGATGATCTGTCATGGAGTAAGGATCAAGTAGTGTGTCATGTTGCTAGCAGAGGAACTGCAAAGGAGATGTGGGATGCCTTGGAAACACTATATCATGGATCTTTTGAGCAACAGAAGATGTACTTGGAGCAGAAGTTGAGATCTGCTCAGATGCAGAAGGGAGAGCATGTGGATCCATTCCTCACGAAGCTTAAGGAGACCCGTGATGAATTGTCTGTTTCGGGGCATACTGTTAGGGTCCAACCCTAACCCCTTTATTTATGTAGTAAGCCCAATGGGCCAAGTCATAGTCACAGTTAGTTAGAAAGTAAATAAAGCCTGCATTAATAATTGTAAGTGGTTGACCCGCATTAGGGAAAAAGGGACCACTGTTAGTTGTAAACAGGCCATAGTTAATAAATAAAGTGGTTAACCGGTGTTATGCAAGGGACCACTAGTAGTTAGGGTTTTGGATGGCATTTAGTTATAAATAGTCTTAGTTAGTAAAGGAAAAATTATCGAGTCTTATTGTAATCGAGCTCTACTCTGCTAGAGGTTGTCCCCTCGAAGAGACATTATATATGTTTATGAATAATAAAGTACTTTGTAATTTTCTCATTTCATTCTGTGTTTTGGGTTATATTTCTTCGCATTTCTGGTATTCTGTGTTAAAATCTGGGTACCAGAGGACAAGTGGTTCCCTAAGGCTTTGATCTTTGGCCTAGGGAAATGTGTCCAAATTTATTTTTTTACTTCTCCTAAAGTTACTTTATAAGTGGTAAAGTCAATTTAATTTAAAAGTGACTTTATAAGAGGTAAAGTTACATTCTAATTAAAAGGTGACTTTATTAAAGTCAATGAAGAATTAGAAAGTGAAAAAGTGACTATGGAAATAAAAGGCTAAGGGGGTCTTTATTTAAGTGGGTGAGTTATAAAATAGAAAGTGAGAATTAAATACACATTTATTCTCATCCCTAGATCTAAATGAATCTCAGCCATTAGATCTTAGGGTAACCCAAAAGGTCATTTAGAGAATAAAAGGAGAAGATACGAGGAAAAGATCAATTCATTCTTTCATGAGAATTTGTGAGAGAGAAGGGAGAGCAAGGAGAAAAATTTCCGAGCAGTGAGAAAGTGAAGGAGAGCAGCAAGAATACATTTCAGCAAATCTGGGCAACAGCATTTATTGGCAAGCATCCCAAGGCAAAATTGTACAGCACAAGAAAGGCACAAAAATCGAGGAAGAGAGATAGCACAGAAATTGAAGAAGAGAGACAATAGCAAGGGCACGAATTTTGAGGCTATTGTACTGTTGAAATCCATACGGTCCGTACAATACATACAACAAGTTCTAGGCACATTTCTTGAGGTAGGTCGTACAACATTTAATGTTGTTTTATTGCTGTAAAAAATTTTGTTTTGGCTATTTGCTGATTGGCACGATTACCAAGGTGGAGTTCAAGCACGGAAATCGAGATAAGTTGTAATTTGTGGTTGCTAGAATTTTTACTGTGTATTTCAATTTCTCTGTAAAAGCATTTTTAGATATAAAAAAGAGCTCTCAAACTGGTTTTCCCCTGGAGTTGTAGGGGGTTTTTCTAGGGTCACATTGACCAAAAATCACTGTGTTATTTTTTATGTGTGGCTGTCATAATTTTGTTGTGTTTTATTTTTGCAATTTCAGCTGTTGTGAAATCTCTAAATTTGTGTTTTCAAAAAATTATTGTCATTTCAAATTTTAGAATTTTTATTATGCTTGGATTTAAAACTAAATTCATGAAGTGATAAGAAAAACTGATAACCGGAGTGGAGGTTGAAATTTCTTCATGGTATGAGACCTTGGTTGGCTGAAAAGTGCAGTTTGGTAGAGCAAAGTGAAACTACAGCAAGCTGATTTTTACACAGAAAACAGAAACCTTTACCACAACTTTGAAAATTTCAGTTTGGTAGAACAGTGAAACATGTCTTTGGGTTTGAGAATTGAAGACAGGTTGGATGGCTAGAACAACTACAATGCATGGAAGGAGAGAATCCAGAGCATCTTTGAGGAAGCAAAAGTCTAGGGCATTATGGTAAAGACCACATAGAACCCAGTAGTAGTACCTGCTAACCCTGTACAGTTGGCAGAGTTTAACAAAAAGAATGCTAAGGCAAAAAGATTGATTCTGGAAGGAATCAAAGACCATGTCATTCCTCATGTGAGAAGAAAGACTTATGCACATGAGATGTCGACAGCCTTGACCAGTCTTTACCATAGCTAAATGAAAACAAAAAAATGGTCCTAAAGGAGAAACTGAAGGCCATTAAAGTGGCTAAGACTGACAGTGCTACAACATACCTCACAAAGATCACTTCAGTGAGAGAGGAGTTGGTAGCCATAGCTGAGATCATTGCACCTACTGAGTTGGTGTGGACAAACTTTCTAAATATGCTCATTTTTCCGCTCTACCCCACCCATTTACCCCCACTTTGGTGGCTCAAGCTTTCATGGACCAGATCTTCAAACTGCATGGCATGCTGACTTCCATTGTGTCTGATCGCGACCCCACTTTCACCAGCAAATTTTGGCAAGAACTTTTCAAGCTACAAGGCACGCAACTCCAACTAAGTACCGCCTATCATCCCCAAACTGATGGTCAAACAAAAGCAGTCAACAAATGTTTGGAGACATATATAAGGTGCTTCACTTCAGAAAAGCAGCATCAATGGGTACAGTGGCTACCTTTAGCTGAATGGTGGTATAATACTAACTATCATGAAGCCACCAAGATGACTCCATACAAGGCAGTGTATGGCCAACTCCCACCTTCACCTATTTCTTATATCCCTGGATGTTCTAAGGTGCAAGCAGTTGATCAACTCCTACAGAACCGTGTCACCATGATAGCTCATCTCAAAGATAATCTACATCAAGCTCAGAATCGAATGAAGCAACAGGCAAACCAGCATCATTTCGAGCGCACATTTCAAGAAGGGGATCAGGTATTCCTACGACTGCAACCATATAAGCAAACATCTCTCAAAGAAAAGGGTTGCCAGAAACTAGCAGCAAAATTCTATGGACCTTATCAGATACTTCAGCGCATTGGAGCAGTTGCCTACAAACTAGCCTTGCCACCAACTTCAAAAATCCATCCGGTCTTCCATGTATCATGCCTCAAGAAAGTGGTGGGGAACAATTGCAAAATTCAAACCAGTCTACCCGAATTGGATGAGGAAGGCTCACTCTGGCTCCAATCAAAACAGGCTCTCGATACTTGTTAAAGACATCTCTGTGGTAACACGATCAAGGAAGTCCTCGTCAAGTGGAAAGACACCTCTTCAGAAGATGTGACCTGGGAACCAACCACTATTCTTCAGCAATTTCCGCAGCTTCAGCCTTGAGGATAAGGCTGCATTTGATGTGGGAGGGCATGTTAGGGTCCGACCCTAACCCCTTTATTTATGTAATAAGTCTAATGGGTCAAGTCATAGTCATAGTTAGTTAGAGAGTAAACAAAGCCCGCATTAATAATTGAAAGTGGTTGACCTGCATTAGAGAAAAGGCACCACTGTTAGTTGTAAACGGGCCATAGTTAATAAATAAAGTAGTTAACCTGTGTTATGCAAGGGACCACTAGCGGTTAGGGTTTTGGATGTCATTTGACTATAAATGGTCTTAGTTAGTAAAGGAAATATCATCCAATCTTATTGTAATCGAGCTTTGCTCTGCTGGAGGTTGCCCCCTTGAAGAGGCAAGTGAACATTATATTTGTTTCTGAATAATAAAGTACTTTGCATTTTTCTCATTTCATTTTGTGTCATGTGTTATATTTCTTCGCATTTCTGGTGTTCTGGAATTTCTTGTAGGTCAAGAGCATAACACATACACCTCAAGATTCAGAGTTGGTTACACTGGCCCTCAATTCTGTCTCAGATGAGTGGCAAGTCTTTGTCCAGAGTATCTTGCGCAGAGCAGCATTGCCGAATTGGAATGAGATGTGAGCAACTCTAAAACAAGAGGAGTTGAGGAGAGACTTAGTCAAGGTTAAACTTGACAGAAGATTATTACAATTCGATCAAATTGTACCTCTGAATTTCCAGTCAAATGTTATTAATAAAATATATAAATATATAATACAAATAATATAAATAGTAATAGTCATAAATAATCTCTCCAAGATGATCTGGTGGGAGGCCTTGGTCTCCTTCAGGGCTTTGCTAGCCACCAAAGATCCCGGGGTAGAAAATCAAACCTTTCAAAAGCCCAGCTTAAAGCCAAACTTGATATTCCCGATGGCAAACAATTATCCCTAAAAGGGTCGCTTAGAGCAGCAATGACCCAATTGGTGGTTTCCAAATGATCCTATTGTCCTTTACTTGCAGATGGATCGCCAGTCCCCGGAAGAAGCTGGCATTAAAACACTTGGTTTTGAATGTGAAGTGTGATGTGATTATGATCCAAGAGATTTCGGGGGAGTCCGTTATAAATATTTTGGCGAAAATGCTGCCAAGGTTGTCATTTGTGGCTCTCGATGCAAATGGTCCTTCGGGGGGTTTGGTTTTAGGCACAAACACAGTAGCTTAAAACTCTTAAACTCCTGGGGCTCGAACTCGATGTTGGGAGTGAAGGTTTACTCATCAGATTTATGTACAAACTTAACTCTTATTAACTTATATGGCCCTTGTCAGGACCGTATTTCCTTTTGGAATAAGTTGTTTGCAAAATCCCTGCTCAACTATCCAAACCTTGTGATTAGAGTGGATCTAAATGTCTCTCTAGGGATCTCTGAGTCATTGGAGCCTAATGCGCATGTGGATCCTCTAACCGAATTTTTCTTAAACAAATTACAGATGGGGCAACGTATTGATGTTGATCTTATCAAAGAAACCCCCACCTAGAGAAATAGGAGTGTGGATGAGGCTAGGGTTGCTAAGCGATTAGACCGCTTTCTGATAAAAGATGATTTGGCTACTTGTATTTCTTTTTTTCACCAATGGGTTGGCATTGGGGGTGACTCACACCATTTCCCTATTTATATGGAATTAAAAGCAGCCAGTAAGAAGTCTGGTGCGCCTTTTAAATCCAATTCTCTGTGGCTAAAATATTTGTCTTTCAATAAATTAGTTCGTGAGATTTGGAGTATTCAGAATGGCTCCTCGGCTTTATCCCTTGCACAATCCTTTATGGAGAAACTTAAAAAACTGAAGCAGGCTTCGATCTCTTGGGCAAAGGAAAAAACTATTAGGGATGAGGCTGCTCTAAAATCCATTGAATTTGAACTGGAGGTTCTTGAAAGCTTGGAGGGAGATGGGTATGAGATGGAGGAAAAAAAGAAAAAGATAAAATCTATGGAGGGTGAAAGGCACAGGATCCTGAAAGAAAATGAAGAGAAATGGAGGTTGAAAAGCAGAGCCATTTGGCTTAAGGCAAGAGATGAAAACTCAAAAAAATTCCAGAACTATGCCAAGGGAAGGAAAAACTCTAATTCGATTTGGGAATTGAAAAATGAAGAAGCGGATTTGGCTTCCTCGTTCAATGAGTTAAAAACCATTTTAAAAACTTGTTTAAAGCTCCTCCTGAGGCCACTATTGTTGAGGTTATCCAAGTTGCTCAAGTTTTCCCTAGGTTTGTGGATGAAGATGATACTCAGACCCTGATAGGTCCAGTCACAAAGGGAGAAGTGGAGGGGATCCTTCACACTATGCAGAAAGAGAAGAGCCCATGTCTTGATGGCTGGACGATGGAATTCTTCCAACACTTTTTTGATATCATTAGGGATGAACAGGTTGGATTGATGGAAGAATCTAGGCACAAAGGGTTTGTCCATGACCCTTATAACTCTACCTTTCTGGCCCTGATCCCAAATTCTGATGACCCCCAATGTTTCAATGACTTCAGATGCATCTCCTTATGCAATTGCACCTACAAAATTATTGCTAAAACCATTGCTCGTCGGCTAAAACCTACTCTTTCAAAAAATATTTCTATGGAACCGTTTGGCTTCCTTAAAGCTAGGCAAATTCAAGAAGCCATTGGTGTGGCCTAGGAATCCTTGCACAGTATCAAAAGAAATAACAAAAGAGGAATGATTGTCAAGATCGATCTCTCGAAGGCATATGATAAGATTAGTTGGATGTTTACGTTTGTTGATGACTCACCTGGGTTTCAACATTGGCTTTATTAACTGGGTTATGGGATGTATTACCAATGTGAGCTTTGTTGTTCTTATAAATGGGGCGGCTTCTCCCTTTTTTCATAGTCAGAGAGGCCTATGACAGGGATTCCCGTTATCTCCTCTTTTGTTCCTTTTAGCTGTGGAAGGTTTGAGTAGGTTGATTCACCTTGCCATTAGAAGGGGAGAATATAAAGGCATTGAAATCGCCATAAACCTTTTTATTACACATCTCCTCTTTGTGGATGACATCTTACTTTTTTGTGATGGCTCCAAGGGGGACCTTACTAAGCTCTAGTCAATTATGGAGTTATTTCTAAAAGCTACAGGAATGAAAATTAATGCTCAAAAATCCTCTATTACTCACAATGGACTTTCTGAGGCCGAGCTAAATAGAACTTCAACTATTTTTCCCTTCGTTGTCATGCCTCTATTGGAAAGCCTTAAATATCTAGGGTTCCTCTTCAAGTTAGACTCCAAAAAATCGAACTAGAAATTGTTAGTTACAAAAATTGAAAAAAGAGTCAAACACTAGAGTTTCAAGTGGTTGTCTCCGGCTAGGCGCTTGGTCCTCATCAACTCGATTTTACAGGCTATTCGAGTCTACTAGATTGTTAGGATATTCCGACACATAGGAAATAGTTAAGTATAACTTGGTCTAGTGTAGAGTTAGGCAAAGTGCGTTTCTCTACTATGTACTTTTGTAACTTACAATCTAACGGTCACGATATGTTCTAGACATGAAGTGATCCGATGGTTCATTCTCTCCTCGATATTACCAACACTTGATCCGTGGCTTAACACCCGATTTCTCCATGATCTCTATTTAAAGAGCATGGAGGGTCATTTGTAGGGTGACCGTTCATGAGAGAAGCTTATGTAAATTTTCTTTCTTTTATTAATAAATTGCCTAAAGTGGTCGTGTTGGCTCAGGTCGTGCCCCGTTTCCCTCTTTGAAGGTTTTAACCACATCAAGAATACTGATATATTGATCTGTGATCTGTTTGCGTGCGGTGTCCTTTGGTGTTCTATCTGAGAAACTTACCTTGTAAATTCCTATATGGTATCAAAACTATTTGAGAGCCACCTCCGTTGGTGATCCAAATCGGAAGCCGGTACAACTGCATCCGACTATCGTTTCCTAGATCTACTGTTTCTAACCGCTTTTGGGCCAAGAGGACGCCTTTATTGTGTTAGGAGCATCTATTCCAGTGAGGAACCCCTTTCATTTCACGAGGAAAGGTTTCTGGTAGCCCTAGCTACGTCATTTTTAGGATCTAGAGGTATACAGTCTTTATTTGCAATTTTAGTTATTTATCTCTCTTTTTTTTTTCGGTTTATTTATTTGTTTCTTTTTTATTACCAGATCTATACCTTTCATTTATGCGTATGCTCTTCGCTCTGTGACTTTGTGCAATCTGGGCAAATTAAAAACAGAAAGGAAGGATTTTTTTCATGTGTATGCTATTTTTCGTCACGCCTTAGTGTAATCTCGGAAAATCAGAAACATTGAGGAAAATATTTAGTTTCTGGTGAAAGCTAATTTCAAGCCATAAGGTTTGGGTTTTTTTTTTGTAAGCACGCACCCCAAAACTTCAGTGACTAAAAAAAGAAACACCTTCCTCTTTTCCAAAAATTACTAACTTTTTAAACTAGCTCACTTGGTCCAAAGTTACTTTCTAAGAATAGAGGTCTTGAGTTCAAATCTTTCTTTTTGTTGAGTTACTTTTTCATAAAACAAATGTAACTTATGTTTTAAAGTTACTTTATGTAAAAGTGTTCTCACCCATTATCTATAGTGAGTCACTTATAATTCTAAAGTCTCTTTATCTTTTAGTTAAGTTACAATTTAGTGGGTAGCTCATAAAGTACCATTGTAAAAGTGGCTTTCACTTATTTATAAAAGTGGGTCACATAAAATCTTTTTTTTAAAGTGAGCTAATTAAATTACGTTTGTAAAGGGGGGGTTCAAATATAACATTATCATTCACTTCCACACATTCACACACTTCGTTGGCATCTTCAACAACTTTTCTTCAAAAATCCATAACTTCTTGATCCAAAATCCGTTTTCAGAGCCGTTTTTTTAGATCTTTCCATTGGAGCACTTATTTTCAGCCTCTACAGCTTTAGTTTATGTTAAAATGGAAAGTCCATGCCAAATTATTCTTGACAGCACCAACTACTTCCAATGTTGGTCCTACATTGTGGATTTACTTAGAAGTAAAGGTCTTTACAGAATAGCCTCAGGCTAAGAAACTAAACCTAAAGATGAAGATAAGGCAGCAAATGGGAAAATAGGCAAGGTCAAGCACATGGGTTGATAGGGATGTCTATTTCTCCAGACCTTAGATTCCATATTGTAGAACTTGATACCCCTAATGAAGTAATGAAACAACTCACTAAAGTTTTTGGAATTAAAAATGAAATTAGAGCCCATCAACTTGAAAATGAGTTGCTTACGTTGGACCCCAATAATTTTTCTTCCATTGAAGATTTTTTGTCCAAGTTCAAGACCCTTAAACTTCTCTTGGAAGGTGTTAGGGTTAAGAAAGAAGATGGTAGCCTTATCTATTCCATTCTTACTAAGTTGGGACCAGCCTACTCCATTTTTGTTTCCACCTTCCATTCTACTAGAGAAGCCTTTATTTGTCAAGGACAAGACTACAAGTCCCCCTCTTTTGATGCCTTTTGTGATCCTTTAACAAGAGAACAAAAAAAACTCTTACATCTTGGTCTTCTTAATCTTGCGAACTCTTCTAAGAAAGCCTTAGCCGCCCAACAACAACCAAATTCAAAGAATCCTAAGAAGCAGTATCCTAAAAAGAATGGTCCTAAGCGATTTCAGTCTCAAAATGAAAAATCAATTCAACAAAATGATAAGGCAAATAAAAACAAAGGGAAGAAGACTGATAGACATTGCAACTTTTCTAATCGAGATGGCCACTTAGAATCCAAATGCTTTAAGAAGATGAAAGCCTTGGAAGCAGCAATGAAGAAGCATAACATCCATTTGGAGAACTCTTCAACTTCAACTTCATCTTCAGCGATAGCACTTTCTGCATGTGGTTGTCAAGCATCCCGGTCTGGTTATGCACTAAATGTTTCTTCTTCCTCTCATTCTCATGAGTGGCTCATTGAATCTGGAGCTTCTTATCACATGGCCAAAAACAAAGCCATGTTTTCTTCTTTAAATGATTGTAACACCAAAAATATATATGTTGGTGATGATAGATCTCTTAGTGTTGTAGGGACTGGAACTGTTCATCTAGACAATGGTCAATTTAATGATGTATTATGTGTTCCAACCAATGTTGCACGAAGCGGGAGCGAAGCGGAAGCGCGGAAGCGTCATTTTCCAAAAATCTAGGAAGCGAAGCGTCCGCGGAAGCGTCTGCTATATATATATATATATATATATATATATATATATATATATATATATATATTTTGCATTTATACTCAAAACAAACATCCCAAATACCAAATTAATTGTAGAAGACATGAAAACATGCATATTTTTGCATAAATCAAGATAGATATGGCATCCATGATTCCATTGTAGTTACTAGTATGTACAACAATCATCTATATTCTAGCTATTACAAACATACATCAAATTTTTAAGCATATTATAAAACATAAAATTCAAATTCACAAGTCTACAAGTCTAATGAGTAATCTATGACAAAAAGTAGTAGATTGTGAATATATCTACTA
This sequence comes from Pinus tabuliformis, assembly GCA_031772625.1. Classification (NCBI taxonomy): domain Eukaryota; kingdom Viridiplantae; phylum Streptophyta; class Pinopsida; order Pinales; family Pinaceae; genus Pinus; species Pinus tabuliformis. The sequence goes on along the minus strand of CM062817.1, from coordinate 2,025,912,655 downwards.
ATATCTCCTCCTTCCACCACGAATAGAACGTGGTGGCGGGCCTCCACGTGGTGGCAATGAAGAAGATGGTGCCTGTGTAAGTCGTGGCACTGAAACTGATGAAGAAGAACCCCCTGCTGTTGGTGTTGAACCATGGAACTTAGGAACCAAGGGACCAGATGGGGGTGGGGGTGGTGGCATATCAACACGGTCATCATCATCCTAGAATCGCTCAAAAAATTCATGCAAAAAAAAAACACTAGTTAACAAAAAAATTAAAAACATGAATTAGAGAAATGCTTTATAAGGGAAAATTGGAAAATTCATACCACAATGGACATACCTGGATAAGAGCATCCTCTAATTGCTCTAGTCGCAACACTCCATCCTCCAAATTGGGCTCCTCTGGATTCTTGTCCCAAATCAACAAGTCTTTATTAGACTTTGCATCTTCACAGTAATGGGACAACAATCGCAAGTTGTAATGAACATAAACCAAGCTCTCTGCCCAGTCTAAACTCAACTTGTTCCTTTTAACACTGTGGATGAAAGGATAAGAGCTCCAACACCTCTCTGCAGAATAAGTGTTTACCACCTGTGATAGCACCCGCAATGCCAAACTCTGTAGAAGTGGAGTACCCCCTCCATGCATGTTCCACCACTCAAGAGCAGAAAAAGTCTCTCGATTTTTAATTGCATGCATGCTCCCAAATGGACCAGTGTTGAGCGTATAGTTGCTCACCTGTCTCCGTACCAATGCAGCGTCCTCCTCATCAGGGATTAATTTACTCAATGCAGCCATATATTTTTGGTGAACCTCTTGATCTTGGTGTGGTTTTCTCCTGCTTCCCCCCCCAGGTGCTGGTGTTGAAAGCCATGATGGATGATAGTATTTAGGTGTCAAAACATATGCTAATGCATGCAATGGAATATTTAGCATTTCCCATCGGTTTTGCACCTCTACACGAATATAATTGTACAAGGTGGTATCTCTAGGCTCAACAATGTCTTTAATCTGCCCCAACATGCTATCCATTTGCTCATACACCTCCCCAATTACTGGTCGATCTGAATCTGCAAACTTGATCATGTAATAAATTGGTTTGGTGAATTGCAAAACATATTTAACCTGTGACCAAAAGTAATTGTCAAGAACAGTGTCCTTGACTGCATTAGCACCATCTGTGTCAGTGTTAATTTCATCCCATGTTTCAGCACACACCAGATTAGTTAAAGCTTGTCTCACCTTCACTAGCCGCCTAAAGGTGAGGTAATAACTAGCAAATCTTGTCTTTGCAATTTTAAGCAATTGCAACTTGGAGTAAGTGCCATAGAAGTAGTTTACCCTTGTATGCCCTGTGATGAATTTAATGAGCTGCTTCCCTTTCCTGTAAACCTCAGCAATCCACCCACAATCTTTGTGTTTCACAATATCATGCATCAAAAGGTTCAATGTGTGAACCAGGCACCCAGACCAAAAGATGTGTGGATGAGTACGCTCAATAATTTTTCCTGCTGCTTTACAATTTGCTGCATTATCTGTGATCACTTGAACCACATTATTCGGACCAACATCTTTGATTGATTTCAATAGGAGATCTGCAATGTTTTGTGCAGATGCAGTGATGGAGGAGGAGTCATGACATGCAATAAATACTGCACCACTAGAAGAAACACCAAGAACATTTATCAAATGTTGGTTTCTAATATTTGTCCACCCATCTGATACAATGGATACCCCAGAATCTACCCACTCATTTGTAAAACGTGTCAAAGCTCTTTGAACCTTAGCTTTTTCTCTTTCTAATAACACTGTTCTAGCTTTCTCATAGTTGGGGGCCTTGTATCTTTTTGGGGCTTCATTGATGGCCTTTACCATTTCATGCCAATAGGGAGAGCGAAGCACATTGAATGGTACACCGCAAGCACAAAGAAAACGGACTATCTTTCCATCCACATCATCCCTCCCAGCAACATTAAGGAAATCCCCTATTGTTCTTCTACCTCCAGAGCTTGCAGAAGTACCATGAGGAGATGAGCAACTACCAAATTTAGAGGTTGCACTTGATTCAGAATGAGTTTTTTGTTTCTTGATTTTTTGTTGTGCAGCCATCTCTATTTGGATGTATTTTCTTCTTTCTTCAGTTGAAATGTTTGGGCAAATTTGTACCCCCACAGAACCCTTTTTTTCATCACTGTCCAGCACCCCACAAAGATGCCTCCTCAGACGGGTATATGAACCACAATATGGTTTTCCTCCATGACAACCATGAGGGCACACAAATTTGTAAGATCCACCACCCTTTCCCCCATCAAGTTTGGTCACATAGTTCCACAAGGGTGTTGATGTAGCTTTCCCATCTTGTGTTTCAGTGTCCCCTTCAAGTTCATCCCCTTCCTCTTCAAACCCTTCCTCCTCATCATACATTGGGTCACTACTATTAGGACCATCACCAATGTCCTCTTCTGTTTCTTCCCTTCTATTCCTCACCCTTGCCATCATTAAAACCAAGAGTGGAATGATACATAGAAGCCAAAAGAACACCATCTTGGAAAATGGATATAGGTGGTGGACAACGGCAACCTGTAAATAAAGAAGCAAGTAGAAACAATGGGAAAGAGTAGGAGAGGGAGGAGAAAAATACAAAAAAAATTTCAAAAAAACAAGGGAGTTTGGGGTTTGAAACTTTGAACTTACCTCTTTAGCTCTTGTAGATGAAGTCCTCCAAGCTCTTGCTCCAAGCTCCTCCTCCTTCTCCTAGCTCCTCCTTCTTCACTCCTCCAAGCTCTCCTCTCTTCTCCTCTCCTTTCCTCTCTTCTCCAACTCTCATAAACTCAAAGTGAGAAAATGAGGAATGAATGTGGGCTTTATTCTTTTCATTCCTCACCTTAACCTCACCCTAACCTCACCCTAACCCACCCCCTTAAGGTTGAGTTAACTTAACTTTAAAAAAAAATTAAAAAAAAAATTGTTTTTCTCCCTTTGGCGCGCCCCTTTCCGCCGAAGCGTATGGAAGCGTGCGTGAAGCGCACGCTTCCTGCTCCGAAGCACCACACTTCGGCGGCCCGAAGCGTCGTACGAAGCGCGCTTCGGAGCCGGCGCTTCGGAAATTCCAGGAAGCGCAAATTTTTTTACGAATCGCGCTTCCTAATTTCCGAAGCGCGCTTCGGAAGGCGCTTCGTACTGCGCTTCCGTACAAGGCGTGCTTCGGAGCTTCGGAGCGGGGGGGGGGGGCGCTTCGTGCAACACTGGTTCCAACCTTATCCTGCAACCTTCTATATGTACATCAGATAACTCATTTAGGTGAAGGTAAAACCGTTGAATTTTCACCTCGCGATGTTGTAATTAAGGAAGTAAGAGATCCTAGACAGTTTTTAGCTACTGGAATTGTTGATGATTCTACAATGTTGTATACGTTTAACAACTTTGGGTCATCAACTCTTCCCTCAGTCTTTGTTGTTCATAATGATGAAGTAAGTAAACTTTGGCATTAGCGATTTGGTCACTTAAACTATTGCTCCCTTCAAAATCTATGTAAAGAAAAAATGGTGCCAGGTCTTCCTGTGGTATCTTGCGGAGATGGTGTTTGTTTCGAATGTGTACTCGAAAAACATCATCAAGATAGTTTTGAAAAACATGCCTCTTGGCACGCCTCAGCCCCTTTACAGCTTGTGCATAGTGATTTATGTGGTCCACTTCCAGTTGTTTCATTCTCTAGCTACAAGTATTTCTTAACTTTCATTGATGATTTCTCCAAACGTACTTGGATATACTTCTTAAAACTCAAGAGTGAAGTATTTAACATGTTCTTCGCCTTTGAGGCCTTTGTTGAGAAACAATCTAGACATCAAATTCTTAAGCTAAGATTTGATTATGGCGGAGAATATGTTAACAACAAATTCATCAACTTTTGCACTAAGCATGGAATTCAAATGCAACATATTGTTCCATATACTCCACAACAAAATGGTCTAGCTAAAAGGAAGAATCGCACCTTAAAGGAAATGGCTAATTGTATGCTTCAATCTAGAGGACTGTCTTAATTTTTTGGCAGAAGCAATTAACTGTGCAAATTACATAGTAAATCGCATTCCTACTAAGGTTTTAAAGAATATCACTCTAGAAGAAGCATGGAGCTCAATTAAACCAGATGTCAGTCACTTTCGTGTTTTTGGAAATGAAGCACAGGCCCATATTCCAGATGAGAAACATAAATCCTTAGAACCTAAGAGTGAAAAATGTATTTTTGTTGGATATTGTAAAGATGTCAAAGGATATAGACTTATTCCACTTAAGTCCAAAAATGTTATCACTAGAAGAGATGTAAAGTTTGCTGAAAATATATCGGCCTACGAGCCTAGTTTGGTGGATGTGCCACCTCTCTCTATCCCTTCTACTTCTGAAAATATTTCTTCTTCAAATGATGACAGCGAGGATGACAATCCTCCCCCACCCTCTCAGGATCCTCCTTCAGCTCCTCAGCTTCCCAAATGGGTATGTGTTACTCGGGATGGAGCAGGTGCTCTTGCAGGTGATCCTACAGATCAGCAATGTACACGTTCTTAGTTCAATAAAGCCTCTTCTTTATTGGCTCAAGTGTCAGCGAATTATAATACTGAGACCTTTGCAAAAGCTTCAGGTCATCCAGATTGGGGCGTAGCTATGAATGAAGAATATTGTTCATTATTCGCAAATGATACATGGGATCTTGTTCCTCTTCCAAAGGGACGAAAACTTGTTAGATGTAAATGGGTTTACAGAACCAAGTTTGGCCCATATGAAAAAGTTGATAACATAAAGCTCGTCAAGTCGCTAAGGGTTCTTCACAAGTTGAAGGCATTGACTATACTGAAACCTTCTCCGTTATTGCCAAATGACCTCTATCTGCCTTGTTCTTTCCCTTTCTACCTCTTTCAAATGGAAAGTCCATCAAATGGATGTTAAATCTGCCTTCTTGCATGGGGACTTGCATGAAGAAATCTATATGGAACAATCTCCTGGCTTTATACAAACAGACTCCAGCCTTGTATGTCGGCTTAAGAAATCCCTTTATGGTCTCAAGAAGCCCCTTGAGCTTGGCATGCCAAAATGGATACTGCTGCTGAGGGTCTGGTTGATCCAGATACTCTAACTCCCGCGACCACCTAAAGGCCCTGTCCTCCTCGAACTTCACATCCCGCCTGACAACAACTTTCCTATGTGCAGGAATGTAAATCGGAAAGGCCTTTGAGGTCTCATTGTAGCCCACAAAGATACCCTTCTCTGCGGTGGGCTCTAGTTTGGTCCTCTTCTCCTTGGGTATGAAGGAGTATGTAATGCACCCAAAGATAGGAAGATGACCAATATCAGGCTTCTTCCCAGAAAAAACCTCCTCCAGAGTCATGTGCCCCAAGGCACGATGCGGACTCCTGTTCTGCAAATAAACAGCTGTGTTGCAGGCCTCTACCCACAAGAACAATGGCAACCCCTGATCATGTAACATGGCTTTGGCAGCCCCTCCGATGGATCTGTTCTTCCTCTCCGCAACCCCGTTCTGCTGGGGGCTGTGAGGAACAGTGAACTCCCTCCTAATGCCTGCCTCCGCACAATAGTCAACAAACTCTCCAAGGGTGTACTCTCCCCCATTGTCCGACCTCCGGGACTTGATCTTCCGACCTGTCTATATCTCGATAAGAGCTCTAAACTCCTGAAACCGCTTGAAGACCTCACCCTTGGTCTTCAAGAAATAAATCCAGGTCCTCCTGGAGTGATCATCAATGAATAAAACATAGTACTCATATCCACTCAAGGAAACATGAGACATCCGACCACTCACATCGGAATGAATCAAATCAAGTATCCCAGTCGCTCTGCTGTCACTGCAGGGAAAAGGGGATTTGGAAAACTTGCTAATTGCACATCCTCTGCAAAGTATCAAAGTGATCAGTACTGAAATCTGGCACACCTGTAGTGTTCTCCCGCAAGGTCCTCAAGGCTCCATGATACATATGCCCCATCCTGCGGTGCCAAATCTCACACAGCTCAGAACTGCTAGTTTTACTATCGGTACTACTGCTCAATGCCAAAAGGGGCTGGAATGCAAACTTGTACACCTTTGCATGGCGTACAACTATCACTCTAGCTGAATCAGCTGGAGTGCCCCTGGGATACATCAACACCTGTCCTCCCTTGAACAGTACCTCATATCCTCTGTCCTCCAAAGCTGAGATAGATAAGAGGTTCTTCCTCATCCCTGGCACATAACGAACATCTGACACCTTCAAGGGAGGTTTGGACTCCCTCTGAAATGTCAGTGTCCCCACCCCGACTGCTCTAACAACTCTGTCATCACCGAGTACTACCTCTATATCAGTGCCACTCTCTGAAAGCTCTGAGAAGTACTCACGGACTCCTGTCATGTGACGTGAAGCCCCATTGTCCACATACCAGATACCCGAAGATGCTCCGCTAATCGAGGGAAAAGCATGCTCCCTTTGAACCTGTGTGGCAGGTGATCCTGCACTAGAGGACTCGCACGCAATGAACGCAAACTCCCGGTTAAAACGATCTACAAAGTCCTCAACCTCTGCTGAAGTTGCCAAGCTCTGGTTCTTCTTCTTCTTCTTCTCTGGACACACAACTGCATAGTGTCCCATCTTTTGACCAATGTTTTAAGACTTCGACTCCGACTCCGACTCGGCCGAGGATCGACTCCGACTCCGACTTCGACTCGGTAATGACTCGGCCGGCTCGATTTCAATGACTCGGTCGTTGTAAAAAATACATTAAATATTTATTTATTTTTATAAAAAAACATAATTTTAAATATTTTAAACATAATTTTAAAGATTTTCATTCATGTTTCCAAACACACAGCATTATAATATAGATGGAAGACAACATATGATCAAAGTAGGCTCATGAACCAATCCATTATATCAAAATGGTACCCAATGGCAATACATAGTCAACTGTCATACATGATCAAACACTCAAAACAAAATACAAATAACCAAGGAGGCTAGAAATGGCCTCTACAACGAAAGTAAACTGTGATGGTGACCAGACTCCAATACTAGTACTACTGGCTAGTAGCTACTGCCAGAGGAGCCAAGATCATCTCGACCAATCTCTGGATCATCATCATCAGAGTCAGACAAGGGGCCCCATGGCTCCTCCTCATCATCATCGTCTCCAACTGCAACTGTAGAATTGGTGCCAGTACCACTAGCAGGTTGAGCCGAAGGTTGTATTGGACAAAAACTAGATCATTCAACCGTTTTTGCTCCAAACGGTTTCTCTTCTTTGTGTGAATCCTCTCAAAGACAGGCCAATTGCGCTCACACCAAGATGCACTGCAAGTTTGACTCAAAATACAAATTGCAAACCTTTGCAATTGAGGGCACTGGCCACCAAAGGCCTCCCACCATTGTGCTGCAAAAAACATAGGAGTGTAATGAATTATGAGTTAGATGAAGGCTGAAGCTCAACAAAATTACAAATTATATCTAACTTTCAAATTATAAATGATTTAACAAACTTTAATAAAAAAAGTAAAACTGTAAAACCATTAAGAAATTGAAAATTGAAATTTTTGTTTACCTGGCTCATCTGCTTCTCTTGCAATCTTTGCTAGGTTCTTCCCAAAGGTACCTATTGCATTGCTGAAGGATGTGACCTGTTGATGTATCTCCTGCTGATCAGACTCTGATGGGATCATGCGTTCAATGCAATCAACCAGTCCATCTCTGACCTCCCCCCTCAAAGCTCCTAACTCCTTAGCTTTATAATGATACCGTGGGTTCAAAAAATACCCAGCTGCATGTATAGGGCGATGGAGTTGATTGTTCCATCTTTCATCAATGATTGCCCAAATGGGCCCATACTTTGCCACTCTATCCTTGTATGTTGTCTTTATTTGCTCCTTTGCTTGATCCATAGCCTCATAAATGAAGCCCATAGCCAACCTTTCCCCATCCACCAACCGCAACACCTTAACTAGTGGCTCAGCAAGCTTCACAATCTCTGCTGCCTTTCTCCAAAAAGTTTCATCATGGACTTTCCTTTTCAATTCTTTGCCTTCTGGTTTGTTAGACCAATTGCTTTGATTCCATTCATCACTGGAAAACATCTTTTGCAAGTTTCTATGTTGGGAAAGCATAGATTGCAATGTCAAAAAATGTGTAGCAAATCTAGTGATGGCAGGCCTAATAATATCCTTGCCTCCAGTGTGTTTCCTCATGAGACTCAAAACCAGTGTATGATTGTAGATAAATTTTGTTATGCTTTTGGCATTATCTACAGTGTTTCTGACCCAATCTAATTTTCCAATATCCTCAAGCATGAGGTCTATGCAATGTGCAGCGCATGGGGTCCAAAAGATGGTCTTGTGTTTTTCCTCTAACAGTTTACCAGCAAGAACATAGTTAGAGGCATTGTTTGTGATGATTTGAACAACATTAGCCACCCCCACCTCCTCAATAACCTCATCCAATAGCTGAAACAACAAGTGGCCATCTTTTACCTTATCAGATGCATCAACTGATTTTAAAAACATGGTTCCCTGTGGGCAGAAGACAAGAAAGTTTATGATGGTACGGTTTCTTTGATCATTCCATCCATCTGACATGATGGTACACCCTGTTCTTGCCCATGAGTCCCTGAACTCTTGCAAATACTCATTAATGGATTGAATTTCTTTCTGCAAACGAAACCCCCTTAGCTCTTGCATAGTAGGGCCTTTGAAGCCTTTTCCAGCAGCATGTATGGCATCAAACATAGGCTCATAATATGGTGAACGAGCAGCATTAAAGGGGATATCAGCATCATACCACCATCTAGCTATGTAGTCACAAGCAGTCTCCCTCAATTCTTTCTTCCAATGGTCATCTAAAGTGGGCTGAATTTGACCTTTACTAACTTCAGGACCATGTGCATCTGATGGAGAGGAGGGAGTGAAATAACTTTTGATAGTCACATCACCCTTTGTCAAATTCATTCTACCCTTTCCCTTATCTTGAGCAGAACCAAAAGAGGGAGGAACATAACGGAAAGGGTTGGATGCCTCAGTTTGAGGGATAGAGGAAGAACCCTCAAAATCACAGTGGGGGTTGGTAGCCATCATTCTTTGTATCTCCCTCTTCCTCCCAATTTCAGCCCGTATCTCTTTTTGCCTAGCCTTATCTTCTTTAAATTTCTCAAAGTTGGCCAACAAATTCTTTCTAATCTCCTCAATTTCTGATGAGGGACATGCGGTAATTTGGCCTCTAATCCCTGCCAAGTGTTGTTTCAGCCTATTAATCCCCCCAGGACCTTCCTTAATTTTCCTATGGAAAAATTTGCAATGCATCTGACTATCAACCATTTCAACATATGCCCAAGCAGGATCTTTTGCTCTAGGTGCCATTTTTTGACTAGGAAAACAATCTGAAAATGAAAAAAAAAAAAAAAAAAAATTGATTCACTGTTCATTTATTTGACAAAAAACACTCTCTAAGCTTTCTTGATATGCACCTACAATTTACTAAGCAAAAACAGATTTATAGAGGTGGAAAAAAATACCTCCAGGCACAAACTGCCTCCTCAAGCTTGCTCCAAGAATCAGCTCCTCAATGCTGCTCCAAATGGCTGCCCAAGAAGCTCCTCACTCCAGCTACAATGCTCCTCCAAGACTCCTCACTGCTGCTCCAAAACAAGCTCAAGAACTGCTCACTAATTCTCAAAGAAGACTCTCACTCAAATGCATAAGACTGTTGTGAGTGAATGAGAGCATTTGGCTGTCTTAAATAGGGTTTGGGAGGGGGAAATGGACCCCAAAAGCATTTAACAAATTACAATTACCCTTTAGAATCCATTAACTGCATTTAACTTTTGCAAAAATCACATAAAAAGTGAAATTTTATTAGCTGTTACGCTGCCCAGCCGTCCCTACATTGACTCGGCCGAGTCATAACGGACCCGGCCGGGTTGACCGAGTCACATATGACTCGGCCGAGTCATCCAATGACTCGGCCGAGTCATATGTGACTCGGTCAACCGAGCCGGGTTGCACACTTTTTCATTGCCCAGGCCATCGACTCCGCCGAGTCGGAGTCGATTCGGCCGTTTTGTAAAACAGTGCTTTTGACAATTCCAACACTTCACCTTGGAATAGTCTTTCTGTGTGTTACCCTGTTTACCTTTACCTTTGCCTTTGCCCCCACAATTGCTTGTGGAACCCTGCTTCTTCCCTTTGCCTTTCTTGCCTCTTGCCAACAGTGCTACATCCTCATCCTGCTCAACTGCCTTGGCTGCCCCAAGCTGACCTTTCCTAATCTCTGTCTGAATGCAATCATCCCAAAACCTCTCCCACGTGGGAAGGGTCTCACGTGCACAAACCCCATCAGCAAAGTTCATCCATGAACGGGGGAGGCCATTCATTGCAATCGGCACCAACTCAGTGGGTGGAATGACCTCTCCAACTGCTGCCAACTCATCTCTCACATTAGTAATCTTTGTGAGATATCCAGCTGCACTATCATTACCCATCTTAATGGTCTTCAGCTTCTCCTTCAAGACCATTTTCCGGTTCTCATTAGTGCTCTGGTAGAGATTGGACAATGTTGTCCACATCTCATGGGCATTTCTCTTTCCTCTCACATGAGGAATGCAATGGTCTTTGACCCCGTCTAGAATTAGTCTCTTACCCTTGTTGTTCTTTTTATTATAATCAGCCAACTGAGTGGCATCAGTAGGCACAACAACAGGGTTCTGTGTAGTATGCACCATGATGTCCCAGACTTCTGCCTCCTCAAAGATACTCTGCATTCTCTCCTTCCAAATGTTGTAATTGGTATGCCCATCCAACCTATCCTCTACCTTCAATCCCAATGACATTTTGTTGTCCTAAAGCTGAAAAATAGCACTGTTGTAATAAGGATAAAACTGTTGTTTGTGAAAAATCAGCTTGCTGGAATTTTCTGAGTCAAAAATCAGTACGCTGTAATTTTCCTCCTTGTTGTCCCAAACTGCACTTCAGCACTCAAGCTCCAACACCATGTAAAAATTTCTCATTTTCCACTCTGGTTTTCAGTTTCACCTTTATTTCTCCAAAATAGTTAAAGGCCCTTTCCCATATCCATACATTCAACAACTGAAAAGTAAATTTTGCTGCAAATACAAATTCTGGAAAAATTACAGAATGCTGGAAAATGCAGAAATAAATATCAGCACATACAAACAGCCATTCAACACATTTAAACACAGTGATTTTTTGGTCAAGTTGATCCTGTAAAAACCCCCTACAACTCTTGGGGAAAACCAGTTCGAAAGCTCCTTATTTCTAGAAAATGCTTTTACAGTGAGAGAAGTATTCAGCAAAAAATCAGCAAGCAAACTTTTACAACTTATCTCGTTTTCCGTGCCTCACAGCTAACTGCAAAAACTTGCAAACAGCGAAACAGAACAGCAATAAATGTTGTACGGCCTCCTCGATTTTTGTGCCAAATTTCAGCCTTAAATGCTGTTGTACAGCCTGCCTAGAAAGGCGTGCAAGCTGCCATAAATACATTGTATGGATTTCCTCGATTTGCGTGCAGAAAAACCAGAAATACAGTTGTACAGATTTCTGCCTAGAACTGCATGCCAAGGTACAGCCACTTGTTGTACGGCCTCCCTTGAAAAACATGCCAGCAAATTTCAGACTTTCTGCTCCTCGATTTCTGTGCTAATTTGTTGTACGACCTCCTTGGAATCTGAGCCAACTTTCTAGAAAAACATGCCCAAAACCTGCCTTTCACTGTGTGTTAACTCAGCTGTATGAACTTGCTGGAATGCTGCCTTGGAATGTGTGCCAAGCTGCTGCCTCCTCTTCACTGTCAAAAAATCTCCCTTGCTTTCTTGCTCTCCCTCTCTCAATCTGCTCATGAAAGAATGAATGACCTTCTCCTCCTTTTCCTCCTTTAATCTAACCCTAAGTGACTTTTGGGGAATCCCTAAATCCAATGGCTGAAATAGATTGAGATCTAGGGCTGAGATTAAATGCTCATTTAAATCTCACTTTCTATTTTTTTAATTCACCCCACTTTAATAAAGACCCACTTAGTCATTTATTTCCAAAGTCACTTTTCCTTTCTAATTTTACATTGACTTTATTAAAGTCACTTTAAAATTAGACTTTAGTAACTTTATCACTTAAAGTCACTTTTAATTTGGATTTGACTTTATAAAAATTATAAAGTCACTTTAGGAGAAAAATTAAATTCTTTTGGACACTTTTCCATAGGCCAAAGATCAAAGCCTTAGGGAACCACCTGTCCTCCAGTACCAAATTTCAACAAAATTTTGTGGAGAGGCTAGAATACATGAGACCTCCAAAACCCAGAAATCGTTTCTGGAAATTCCTCCTAGAAATGACTTAATTAGATTATTAGTCAATTTTCAAATATTTCCAAAGTCTAAACTTAGGGAATATGACTAATTAATTAAAATTAATTAAGTAAAGGTGTGAATGTTCTAGAAACTCACACGGATTGACTTCAAGTTAATCTGTGCCATCAATTAAGATCTAACCTTGGTCATTGAAGTCTCAACAAAGGATTATAAGAAGAATTCAATGGGGCTTGGAGAAATCAATTCAGCAATTCGATTTCATGAGCAGGTCGATTTCCAGAGTAGCAGCAATGAGTTGTCGGAGAGAGAGCCAGTGAGATCGAAGCAGTGATTGAGGGGCAGGTAGAGTGAGTCAAAGGAAAGATTTTCCAGGTCCGGGGAGGCAGCAGCAAATGAGTCGAATTATCCCAGAGAAGCAACACAGAGGAATTGCACAGTGCTTTAGTCATGCAGATTGATTTGTTGAGGAGAAAAATCCGTTCTCTGTTCCAGAGGCCAAGAAGGAGTCTAAGAGGGTCGGAGAGACGATTTTCTCAACTTCCAGAGGCAGAACGACTTCATATAACCTCAGTCCAGAGCAAGCCATCCCAACTAGCTATGTAGAGTAGCGTAGAGGCTGACACAGTGCTCCAAGAGGTCGAGTTTTCGATAGGGAAATTCGAGCCAGAGATTGCCTGTGGGAGAAGGGTAATTTCCTTCAGTGTTTAACTCAGATTTTCTTGTTGTTAGAATAGCAAATTGGACATCCATAGATGTACTCAGATTTCACTACTGCATAATAAATAAAACCCTCACTGTTGCACCGGTTTTCCCAAATTGGGTTTTCTAGGGACATTTGTCCAAAAATAATTGTTATTTTATGTGTGTGCTAGCATTTATTCTTCCGCAGTTTATTTGTGTAGATTGCAGTGTGAGTTATTCAGTATTTGTTGTAGGAAACAGTAAATAAATTGTTAAATTTAATTAACAATTAGGAGAATACTTTCCAGTTTGTTGCAATAGGATTCGGGTTTCCAAACTTTCACAATGGGGAGGCAAAGCACCCACTAGATGTGTTCAAGCCTCAAGGTACGTGGACGGAAAGGGTTGTGGAGCTCCACACCAGAAAGTGTATCTTATTCAAGGTAGATTGGTGGTCATAGTTGTTCACACCAAGCTCTAGTTGTGCCCTTCTATCAGGGTTGTATGTAAGGGCCATGATCCCTGGTACAGGAGCCCTAATACTGTTGTATTAAAGTTTGTAATATAACAAGTAGTGGGTTTAAAAGTTTTAAGTTGTAATGTGCACGAGATTGATTCATAGCTTTATGTTTTCCGCTGTGCAAAGTGCTAGTGTTGAGGTATTTCAATGTGTTTATGATCATGATTTTAGACATAGATCTGTAACTGAAGTGTTGTGGAAAATGCAACATCCCAATCCCAATATTTTCCTTAGGAGGAGAGCTAGACACGTCTAGTCCAGGTACGAGAAGAAAATGGTGAGGAATCCTCCTAACTCTTTCTAAAGACAATGGAGGTGTGCCTCCAACTCGATTTCCTGTAAACGGAAAACCTGGTAGAGCCTCTCTGATCTTTTGAATAAACTCTAACCTGATGCAAAGTACTCAGGAGCCTGTGCATCTAGTGCTTCCTAGTACACTCAGTTCTAATAATAAGACCATCCCTTAGCAACATGAAATGTTCAAGAGAATCCATCTTAGGACCAAGGTCTTGGCAGGAGTGATCCAAGTGACCTATATCCATTACTTATGTAACGAGAGAGAGTGAAAACATATTACCTGTTTTATTCAAAAATGCATTATATGAGACTACAACTCAACATGACACTTCATATTCCACTTAACTACAGCCTAATTAAGAAGTGATATATTAACTAAGTCATGACCTAGACTAGCATCTTCCACATACTGTTAGTCTGACTCATGATATGCACCATGTACTAACATGTTGTTTATTAATTTAGGTGACTAAGGTCAATCTGTTGGTTACTTGGTGAGTAAATCACATCATCCAACATTATCTTCATCTGTTTGTGCATACATGCATGTACACACACACCCAAAGAAAAGAATGCTATAAAGTTTACGGTTTAACAAACCCACTTGGACATTTCATTCACAATAACATCTTTTGTATGCATTCTCTAAAAGACTTTGAGCAGTTTATGTTACTTGGTCAATCACAGATTCTATGGGAAGCCTTTCATGGCCCTCATTTGATGAATTGTTGCTTTACTATATTGAGATATTTCAGTAATTATAAATTTTGTAGAGCGACTCAATTGAATGGTTCTATGAAAGTGCAGACACCTCAATTTACCATTTACAAGGATGTTCTAGTTGTCACTAACCTTTAACTATAACTGAAATAGAATGTTTGTAGGAATTGGTGTCCACCATTCAAACCCATGTATTTTAGGATTTCAATTGGCTCACTAACAAGATTGTAGATTGTCCATAGCTATGCTTATTCAATAACCTGTGGGCTAGAATGACTTTAAGGACAAATTTCAAGAATTGATATCATCACTCTGTTGTGTATGTTTTTTTCATCAACTACTTGAAATACTAGATTTGTCTGTACTTTCTGTGTTAGTCATTGGAATCATCTAATACCTCTCCTCATATGTACCATACTCAAATACAAATACAAGCGCTAATGGAATAACATTCCAGAATTTTTTTAAATATTGCATGTTCATGAAGTATTTAGCAATGAACCTATATTCTCTCCCAAGTTTGATTAACAGTCTCCAATGCTCTAATCTCTAGAAATGGAGATATCCATAGCATTGGTAAGTATTTGGACAAATGTTCAAACCTTACCTAACATTGCCATAATTGAAATTCAAATAAAGAGAACACAGCCAATAAACTGTTTTGTCCACACAGCATATTCCTCTGAGAGGTGCTCAATCTATATAAAGCAACAACAAAAGATCTCTCTTCCATTTGCTACAACAAACAAAAAAGTGAATCCACATATATAATATAAACAAAACATCTTATTAGGATCTCATCCCACTAACCTTAAGCCCTTCATATAGAGCCCGTGATCGGCAGGAACGCAAGCATGCATGATCATACTCAGATCGAACATACTTACGAAGACGTTGAACCTTTTTTCTTCGACGCCATTGTTGCCATGACCAAGCGAATGGATACACCAGCACTGAAAGAATGCTATATACAGCTCCTTCCCACCATTGATATGCCGCCAAACAGTTAATCTCGTCAACAAATCTGTTGAAAGCATCTTCATACCTGGATGACAACTCAGCATGAAATCAAGCTGACAGTAAGCCAGTTGAGATACCTTTTCTGCAAAGCAAACAATCGTATAATACAGAATAAAAGAAAAAAATATAAAAATATAAAAAGAGTACAACAAGGTTGGTTTCACAATATTCTCTGTTTAAATGTGCATATCATAGTTACTTTCTCATTTTTCTGCCTTTATTTGGATTTAGATATCTACTGTCAGTTTTCCAAAGTTGCAGTTCTAATTTTCTTTCCTGAGTTACAAAAATGTCATGCATTCAAATTCTTACACAAGCTGTGTTATTTGATCAGGTGGTGAGTGAGGCAGGTGCCATGGTTCTCCAAACTTATTTGGACCCATAAAATACATCCTGTGAACATGACTCTGGGATTCCTCTGCTCGGTTAATTTCGCGAACCTGGGTTTCAAAGTTATGATCAGCCATAATTAATCTTATAAACCACTTCGAATGTATAATATTGGGTCAATAATCATCAATCGATCCTTAACTTACATGCAAAATACAAATAGACACATAATACAAGCATTACATTTTTACCTCATCGATAGATTGGAAAAAAGGGAAAGAATGCTGAATTTGTGATTCATGAGGAGTTGTTGGAACAGAATGGTCATCACTTCCAACAAATTTCATTCGTGCAACACTCAAAACAAGAGCTAGAAGCACCAGTAGACCAGAGAGGAGGAGTCCAAACAGCCATGGACCTCCAAATGTGTATATAAGTTCTTCAAGTGGAGTATAGCAATGTGGCATTCGATATTTCTCTGAGATACATTTATATGGGCAGGAAGATTGAGTCACACCACCTGTAAGGCAATAAACTTTGTTAAAAACTATTGGTTCTTACTGGCAAACCCAGAATCAAGCACACTCTACTAAGAACAAATGTTATAAACATGTCTTTGCTTACAGAAAACAACTGATGCTTTGGAAGATTTCTGCTCCCACAATAAATTAAAATTCACTTGCTGTCTGTGATTATCTAGTTTTTAATTCACCAAAAAGTTCTTACTAAAGAAAATAAGCCGGTGACAAATATGTTAGGCACCAAAGATGAGCACGTGGGACAACATAAAAAGTGAAAAGAAACTAACACTAGTGTGTTAGTATTGTGTCTCTCTAATATGTATATAATATTTATTAGCTTGGCCATTTATCAAACTAAGAACCTCATCGCATTCACCCTTAAATAAAATAAACCAGATAAAGCAGTCATATCGAAGTATAAAGTTATAAACTATTAATTTATTAGGTCACTTGAGAAAATATGAAATGCATTCAACTGTTAATTGGGACTTAACAGCAATCTCCCACCAGAATGCAGAATGAAGCTTAGAATAAATCCCATCAAGCATATTCAAGTTAATGTGATTATCAACCCATGGCAAGTAGCCCTAAACAAATGCAAAGATAATCGCAAAATATAGGAGGCAAAACGCATGAAAAATATCAAAGATACTTGCCACGAACATAAATGTGTTCGGCACGATAAGGAAGTTCTTTTGGGGAGCAAGGAAGACAAAGTGCAGCATCTGACCCATCGACATCTTTATATGTCCCAACAGGGCATTCCTGCACAGTACCAGATAACTGTCAACTGTTCTTGAATTGTAAACATGTCAGAAACTGATGAAAATATGGGATATATTTGACACAATTCCATGAGAAATTAGGATTTTTCTAAATTTTTCATCATCTAAATCTATAAAACAATGTCAATGTATGTATTCAAAATTCAAACAACCAAACAACTTCCAATTTCTTAAAACCTAGCTTGAGCATTTCATTTACACGCTAATGGTTTTATATGCATCTTCCATACATAATCCATCCAACCCAATCTATTAATCATGTTACTTATCGACTAATTTTCTTTTGGCAGAATTAGGATGTACTGTAGGTTATTGTATGGGAATTCAGCTCTTGTACAAATTATATTGCAGTTTTCAATGTTCAGGATAAAATCTACAAAGGTCCACAAAACCAAAAAAGCATCAAAATCGCAAAAATGTCGGTAAAAATTGTGAAAAAATCGGTAAAAATCGGCCAACATCAGCGAGGCCAAAAATTGTGATTTCACAACTTTTTCAGGATAAAATCAGGATGTTTGCAACACTGGTACATACACAGTCCTAAAGTGAGTGAATGACCATATATGAAAGACTAGAGAGGTGAAAGATGCCCAACCATAAATAAGACCTTGCGCAGAATAGCCTATAGGTGAAGCACTCCATCTAAACGGGGAAATTTGCTCATGCATATGCAAAAGGTAGCTCAAAAGGATGCACACTCCTCAAATGAATAGAACACTAATGCAGATAGCACAAGGCCCTACTCAAAAATAGATGGAGTAGGTGTCAAGGAACCTCCAACAAAACATCCTCCTCTGTCCAAAATAGGAACCACTAGGTATCCATCCAATAATTACAAATCAATTATTAACATTACTTACTATTAATTTTAATATCACTGATTATTAAATTTGTTAATGAACTTCATTACATGTTTAAACCACTGTAAAAAGGTAAAACATTTATAATAGTGATACTTACTAATCATAATATTCATGTAAAGGCATAAGAATAGAAAAAGTTTGATACCCACACCCATGATATGGATGTGATATCCCCACTAAATAATTTTGCTACACATATTTCCAATTTTGAAATTTTGACATTAGGACGAAATTTTGATGGTTAGAAGCTTAGGAGAAGTGGGTTGAGTAGACCCCCACTTTAATTGTTGGAAGCAAGAGGCCATGCGCATTAGAGAAAGAGGAGAAAATCAAATTGCCGGGGGCCACAAGAGGGAGTTCGAACCACCTAGACAATTCACAGTTGAGGAAGGAGGAGAGAGAAAAGGAGGTGCGAGTTAGTGCAGATTGGTTCTTGCTACCACACAATCTAGGAGGCCCTGGGAGGGGTACCTAAAGGTCGACTAATAGACCAAATGGCAACAATGGGACAAGGACCCACTGTCACCTCAGTCGATGCCACCTTCTCTTTACGGACTTTCACTGATAGGAGGAGTCCCAATATGAACGAAACCACTAGAACGATGAGATCAATGATTAGATATGGTGTGATTTACAAAGCCCATTCAAGGGAGAAGGATAATGGTTTGCTCGCTTCAAAAGCAAGTGAAGGGCTCTCCAAGAAAGCCTATTTGATAGGACGCTAAGACCTAGGTGGAAGGAATAATCAATATGCTAGATATGCTTAGATTAAGGCTTCCTAAAGAAGGAAAAGGACCACACTTGGGGTTTGCGAGATGGCTATCATATAATGGCTAGATCAAGGCACTGCAATGTGCAATTAGACCTCTAGGAGCATTCATTCACTTAATTTTTAACATGCAATGCATGCAATACTTCAAATCCTAGTGTTTTCAAAAATTCGCACTTCAATTAGGGCACAATAAGAGTTGACAAAACATTCCACACATTAATCATGTAGCATTGTCATGAAAACATCACTTACAAAAGAAAGTGAATATATTCATCCATCAAGACATCAAAGAGAAGCTCCAAAATAAGATAGTGAAGTTTCCAAACATCCAAATGCATCTGAAACATCCAATTCTTCCTTCAACTGCAGGTCTGAGTTCTTTTCACAAGATAAATCGAAATCCAAGTGATGATGATAAGAACAAATGAGGTCCCAACAATTTATATGAACCTCTCACAAAGTCGAATGGTCTAATTTGCCTAACAAACCCCTAAAAATGACTCAAAAGTGAAAACTAACAATAAAATTGGTGACAAGCCCACCAAATAGCTCAAAATTATGCAATTAGCGCAACTAATGAGGCCAAAATAGTACACAAATGGTGCAAATGGGTCATTTGAAGGTGTAGACAAATCCTCCATGTGCCAAATCAAAGAGGAGGGCTCTTCCAACCCCTTAGTTTCCAAGCAAAACATCAGTGGTGCTCCCAAGCTGTTGTGGGACACAGTGAATTGTCTCTTGGATCTCCAACTGGATCAACATGTCAATTCTTCATCCATAAGGGCTAGAATGATGATACAAGCCCTCCCATGTCTCCCTAGGTGAGACAAAACCCCATTTGGGCCTTGGATCATATGCCAAGTGTATGGTGCAAGTATGTGGCCTGTTGGGCAATGTGGTCCAAGTGCATCATCATCTTTGCATGAGTGGGGCATGAACAAGCCAAATGTGGTGTTGAAGGATTCCATGGTGTGGCAATCAATGCTCTGTCGTGGAGGAGGCCCACGACTCCCAACGCTCACCCTACGAGTGCCATCATGACCCTCAAAAGGGCTTGGACCCCATATAGGGAGGCCAAACCCCAGGCAAAGACCCACCTGCAATCTTGTATAAGATGCAATGCATCTCCTCATCTTCCAATATGACAATTCACTAGTGTAATTGAGTAAATAGTCTTACAAAGCAGGGGCCCAAGTGGACGCTTCCTAGTGACATTCCCTTCCAAATGGGCTTTAGAATGTATAGGTGTCCCCAAGCTTAAGAAGGAGGTTAATCAAAGACCCTATTAAGTAGTTTCAACCTCTAAGGGATCGACAGGTCCATGGTAAATTCGTCAAATGGCAGGTGGCATGTGGCATGTGAATAAATGATGAAACAGAGTGGGGCAATAGGGAAGGCTCCAAGCCACATGCCATGGTAAAGGGTAGCTATAATGAGGGAAGCCCACACATGGGTGTATAGATGTAGGAGGGAGAAATCGTGGTACATGAGTTAACCCGGCCTTTGTTTTTCCACCCTTCTTCATATGCATTTTGCCTTTTATTTCTTTTCTTTCCTTTAAACTGCTTGGGGCTCTGGGGAATAAGAGCATGATGCACATGATATAGCAGTGAATACCCCCTTAACGTTGGACAGATCATCGCTCACTAGGGGTTGGGACAATCATGGGTTCCATAATGATGCAGGGGGCTCATACAATGTCCCTATGAACCAAGATGATGCCCATGATGATAAGGGGAAGAGCTCATGTTTGGCTTTTTCCTACACGCTAAATTTTTATGTCCCGACCATCTTTTGCATTTTATGGTACATTTCCTATTGTAAGTGGCCAAATTATGCTTTTAACTTTCTTTTTAGTTGCATCAACCTTCAGTGCATCGTTCCATGCCCGACCCAATCTGTGGACAAGGGGAGGAGGAGGCTAACTCCTTGTGGACCCAATGGACAAATGTGGACCCAGATGGGAAATATGTTAAAAGGGGTTATAATGAGCGGAGTAGGTGACGTATGTGGTATCTAGAAGCGGAACCACATAGCCAAAATCGAGGTTTCCCATGTAGCGCCACTCCTAAAGCTAGTAGCCAATAGAGTAAATCCCACGAGACTAGGATACAAGACTAACCACCAAGTTGGATAAGGGGACAAGAGTATAGACCAAGCCCATTATTTCCACCAAATCCCCCCCACTAATCCATGTCCACATGTGTCCCTAATAAGTAAACAAAAATACCCAATTTCATAATGAAAAGCCATACCTTTGGGGTTGGAAGGCCCACCTTCAAACATATGATCATAACAGAGGGCGAGGGAACATAATGGTTGGCTTAGGTGGTGGAAAATGGTGGCACATCAAGCAATATGGTGGCTACAAGGGGTTGTTGGTTGCTGGTTGAAGACAAATTTGGGAGAAATTTTCTCCTATGGGTGTCACCCACTTTTGGTGCGTAACAAGTCCCACCAAGGGAGAGAGGATCAACACTTATAAATAGTGCATGGACGCCCTTTAATTTGCATATTTTTTCCTATCTAGCTCATATGATCGAAATCTCTTGGAGTTGTTGAGCACAAGAAGAGGAGCGTTGCTTAGCATAGGAATTCCAAGCGAAATTTCACCCTCATTGTGGAGAACTTTGAGTATCTCCCTAGTGAGGAATTTGGGAGTCCAATTCAAGGCTTCCCTTGAGCTGACTGCATAAGCCTCACCCAATTCTGTGTGTTCTCTTAGGCGCACAAGGCAATTCGCATTAGCTATTTGGAGTAGCTTCAGTTGATTGGAGATTTCGGGCATTTCCAGGAGTATTTCCCTTGTTTGAAGATGGAGATTGGTACCATTTTGCACGGTTGAAGCGGAGTGTATTGTAGGGCTGAATTCTGTTTATTTCAGGGTGTGCGCAGAGGCTATTAAGCAGAGGTTGCACAGGGGTTTGGAGGAGCAAAGATTGTAGCAGTTGGAGCCTGAAGAAAGGAGCTATTTGGAGAGGAATTTTGAAGGATTTAAAAGGGATTTTAGTGGAGGATTTGTACTTCACTCAACAATGATTCTCTTGCAGTGCACAGAGCTAGTCAGTTTAGGTAATTCGCACTTTTTTGGGGCTCTCTAGGTCAGTTGGAATTAGCTCAAGATTTTTCTGGGTTTTTGTGGGTTTGTTGTGAGCAGCTCTAGTCTATCTTTTCTAAGAAATTTTGAGGGAAAAAACTCAAGTTCTTCTTCAGCAGCAGCAACAATGTTTTCTAGGAAGTGCACATATATTGAGGGAGACATTTCCAGCAATTGAGCCATCACTTTCTCACCTAGGTTTTGCACAGCATGTAGTAGCAAGCTCAGGTTCTATCTTTCTTGTCTATTGTGTACTCTGTTGATTTAGGGTAGCATCGGATGTGCTCTAGACACGAAATTTGGTGGAGAGGTTGGGGCACATGAGATCTCCAATACCCAAAAAGGGTTTGGGCAAGTTCTAAACAGATCAAGAGATCTTAAAATAATTAATATTTTTAATGGAGTCCCTAAGTCTAAACTTAGGAAAAATAAAATATTAATGTGTATTAATATGAATATGTGTTAGAATGGTCCAAAAGACATGGATCAAGTCAGATCTAATCATAGTCGTTGATTAGGGACTTAATCTCGGTCGTTGAGATGTCAACAGAAAAAGTATAAGAGGAGGTTTGAGGGGCACTTGGAGAACACACTGAGGGAGACTAGTCAGTTCAATTTCTGGAGCGAGGTTTGCTGAAAAATTGAACCAGTGATCTGGAGAGCAGTCAAGAGGCAGCAAACATGAAACAAAGAGACGGGAGATCAACGCAGAAGAGGTAGATGCAGAACCAGAGGAAGCCACGCAGAGGCAGCAAAAATTGCGCAGAGCCTCAGTAGGCTGACACAGAGGGTTTCAAGTTGTAGCAGAGGTCAGTAGGGCCTACGCTAGGTTTAGGAAAGTGCTGGAAGTTTGTCTATCTGTGGGTAAGCCAGTTTGGCACCCTGTTGTACAAGAAAATTGTTGAATAATAAAATCCTCCCTTGCTGCATCGGTTTTCCCACATTGGGTTTTCCGGGGACATTAGTACAAAATAACTGTGTCAATATGCGCATATTTTTTTTCTGTATTACGATGTGATATCTGCAGCAGTATTTATTTTAATGTTTATTGAAGTAATTTCATGAATAACTTATGATGAAATAAGTAGTAAAAGTAAATCAGTTGCTGCAGTGATAAAATTTTCACATACTCAACTTCCGAATATTAATAAACTAGCTGAGTTATCTTGCTCAGCTATGTTGGAAATAATACTGAGAGGGGGGTGAATCAGTATTATCAGATTAATAATTTTATTTCCCAAACAGATTTATATACGCTACTTCAGTGAAGTGAACTAGCATGTACACGCGACTTTGCTTAAAGAAACCAGCATATATGCAGAGAACTTGTGATTTAGACAGTTTATCATGTGTTGAGCTTAAACCAGTATATCAGAGATTTATTAGACAGTGCAGTAAAAGCATACTAAAGCATCACACACAAGCAACACACATGAACACCAAGATTTAAGGTGGAAACCCAATGTGGATAAAGACACCCTGCTGATGTCGTCTCTGTCTTCTTTTAATAATAAGAAAATATGTTTACCATCTTGTATTGGTGCAGACTCATACCAGTACGCAGGCTTCTACCTACAGAAGGTTACAACCTTCTCTCGTTTTCCAGCTTCTACTGGAAGGGAGCTACAACCCCCTAGCTCTTGTACTAGCCAATATGTTTACTAGTACGTAGGTGCCAGCCTACAGAAAACTCCACTCTTCCACCAGGGACCACGTTTCATGAATTTTCAGACTGGATACTCTTGGATCACAACACCACAAGCTGAAGGCCATGTTTCATCAAATTTTCACACTAGACCCATCAAAGCTTTTTAAACTTAAACTGCATCAACCAATATTCAGATAATCTGAACAATCAGATCACTAACACCAGAACACTGTGTTGAACCCAGAACCCTACATCATCATCCAGAACCAGTTGTAACCTCAAAAATCATGCATTAGAGTGTATACGCTACTTGGTTGAACCCAACCTGCGTGTATACGATACTTCCTTTAACCCAACCTGCGTATATCTCTAAAGATACTAAATCATAAACTTCTGAACCACAAACTGTACCAATCAGTGACATTCTGAAGATCTACTGTCATATTACAGAGTTCAAAACAGATAGCAACAAGGATCACCCTTCCTTCTCAATCAATCAGACTCAATTTCCTTATACAACAGTTCTACGTTCAGATCTAAGAAGACTTCATTGACAGACAGCAGTAAAACAATAGAATTTGATCAGATAGATCAGTCAGATCTGAAAAGAAGCTTTTCTTTTTGTATACGCTACTTGAAAGAGTCGAACCTGCATGTACACGCCCTTTGGCTGAGATGAACCTGCGTACAGATCTACAAATTTTGACTTAGAACTTTGTTGCAATTCCAGACTTCAGACAAACCCAGATCATGATGGATAACAAATAGAACAGGCGCAAAACATCAGATCTGGTCTCAACCAATATCAAATCATTCAAGAATAAGTCATTTCAAGTCTCATGATTCCTGATCCAATGTTGAACTCAAGGTGCACATGAATATTTCAGATCCAGTCCCAAACATAACCCTGCAACATAATATATACTTCAGATAGAAGTATTCCTTAGAATCTCATTGCTTGCACACCATGGCCTAATGATCTTCTCCTCCTTATATACTCTTAGGGTTTTCTCAATACCTTGGACCAAAACCACTTAGAACCAATACCTTGGACCCAATACCTAGGGTCAATACTTTGGACCAAATGCCTCGAACCAATTACCTTGGACCAAAATACCTTGGATCAAATACCTTGGACCAAAAACTTGGTTTTCCAACATGTATGTGTTTTTCCTCCTGTGAAAGTGTGTGTATACATTATACGCTACTTTTGTTCTGTTAAACCGCGTGTATACGCGCCTTGGACAAAGTGAACCAATGTATACCTCTCTTTCTTCACTCTTTGGAGTCTGATCTGTAATCCTTTGTTGTTGACCTGCTACACTGTGAACTTTCATCTGAGTGAGTTGCCATCAAGGACAATACCTGTATCATAATGCCAACAAGTTCATTTGGCTTACTAATTGTGCATGGATGTTTGAATTCTTACTTGTAGCCAGTTCATGTTCTTGATTTTCACCATTATTTCTTAGTTGGAATATTACAGTGGTATCAAAGCATGTTCTTAGCCAATTGTGGGCAAAATAGCAAGCGATGCCACCCAAGTACCAAGGAGTAGTGTTTCATAGAGGCAACGATAGAGGGAGAGGAAGAGGTCATGACTTGTGATAGAGGAGAAGAGCTCGGCCCTTTCTCAAATACAGAGCTTGAGCATGCCATAGAGCACACGGAGAACTGAGAAGGCAACGAGCAGCCTAGACAAAATGGTCAAAATTAGTTTCTAGAGGAGTTGATGAGGCAGAACCAATAGTTGATGAACGAATCAACAAGTTCTAGAGATGATGTAGCAGATGATGGGAATGCAAATACAGAACCAGCGAGGTCAACTCAACAATGGAGAAGGTGGTTCCGGGATTGGAGAAGGGAGCCATGCACATGCACACATAGTGCAACCTGATAACACCCTTACGTATGGTCAGACTAGTTGCCCTACCATGCCTCATTTTTTGGATGAACCGGAAAGGGAGAGAGAGTCAGACACTTTTGAAGATTTGATGAGTTCCTTTGCAAATGGGATTGACAAGTATGATCGGGATGGTTTTATCCTTTAGAGACTTTTGTCATATGAAGCAGCGTTGCAAGAACCGTCCTCCCCCAAGGATCCAAAAGCAGATCCGCGTCCCGTACGGATCTGCCACCGATCCTTCTACGGAACCACGAACCGGAAAATCGAATCCACGGTTCCTCCTACTTTTGGCGATTCCTGCAAAATTGGATCTGTGGGAGCCCGATCCGTGGATCCTACTACCCAATCTGCGGTTCCCACTGCCCGATCTACAGTTCCTACTGCTCGATCTGCAGATCCGGAAAGGATCAGGTGCAGATCTGTGGAGGTTCGAGCGTGTATCCACCGTGGATCGTGAGCGGATTTGAGAGAAGGTAGATGGTTCCGCGGGGCTTTTTTTTTGGGGGGAAATTTCGAAATGTTCTATGAGGAACTACAATTTTCGAATGCTCCCAAGGTGCCCCTTGATGCTCCCTAGATGCTTCCTAAATGCTCCCAAATGGTAATGTTAAATTCTTAAAGTAAAAGTGACATTCTCCTCTATCTTTCATTTCCATCTTTTTACTTAAATTTTCCATGAAATGACTCAAGATCAGTGTTGCACGAAGCGCGCCCCCCCCCCCCCCCCCCCCCGTTCCAAGCCCCGAAGCGCGTCCCGTACGGAAGCGCCTAGGAAGCTTGGCCGGAAGCGCGCTTCCGAAATTTTTAGACGCTTCCTGGAAATTTGGAAGCGTTGGCGCTTCCGAAGCGCCGAAGCGCGCTTCGTACGGCGCTTCCTAGACGCTTCCCAGACGCTTCCCAGGCGCTTCCCAGACGCTTCCAGGACGCTTCCAGAAAAGCTTCCAGAAAAGCTTCCGGAAAAGCATTTAGAAAATCGTTTTTTTTTTCAATTTTTTTTTAAATTTTAGGTGAGTTTGCTTGTTGGGGGTGGGTCCACCTTGGGTTAGGGTGACAAATGAAAGCAAAAAAAAATATAAATATAGCAGATGCTCCCTCATGGTAATGTTAAATTCTTAAAGTAAAAGTGACATTCTCCTTTATTTTTCATTTTCATCCTTTTACTTAAATTTTTAACATTACCATGAAATGACTCAGAATGTTTGAGAGTGGTTCCAGCCTCATTGGACTTCATATGGAGAAAATAGAATTTCATATCCTATTCAAAATTCAGCAGACTTAACAGTTTTCAGGTATTCAGGATCAATGGGATTGTGGCATTTCATTAGATTATATCAAGTATGAAGGTATGCGATTAGCATTTAATCAAGAGCACCAAACCCTATATGTACCCTGGCGTTGGTGGTGTTAATTGTTGAACTCCTTTGTCACGCGGCACACCCTTAGCAAAAAATTACCTTTCAATCAAGTCAAAATTATCGATCAAACATGTTAAGCTTTTTCTACCATATTTTAAGTCTTGAATTAGGTAGTTTGATCAAAATTGGGCAATGTTGACTAATATCCCTAGACAATCGAGGTAGAGGCAAAGGCTAGACAAGAGGAGAAGAATCTAGATTCTAGATCATTAATGTACAATGGATGTTATATCTATCTTGATTTATGCAAAAATATGCATGTTTTCATGTCTTCTACAATTAATTTGGTATTTGGAATGTTTGTTTTGAGTATAAATGCAAAAAAATATAAAAATATATATATATATAGCAGACGCTTCCGCGGATGCTTCGCTTCCTAGATTTTTGGAAAATGACGCTTCCATGCTTCCGCTTCGCTCCCGCTTCGTGCAACATTGCTCAAGATGTTTGAGAGTGGTTCCAACCTCATCAGACTCCATATGGAGAAAATAGAATTTCATATCCCATTCAAAATTCAACAAACTTTACAGTTTTCAGGATCAATGGGATTGTGGCGTTTCATTGGATTATATCATGTATGAGGGCATGTGATTGGCATTTAATCAAGAGCAACAAGCCCTATATGCACCCCAGTGTTGGTGTTATTGATTGTTGAACTCCTTTGTCATGGCCTTAGCAATTATGTACCCTTCAATCAAGTCAAAATCATTGATAAGGCATGTTGAGCTTTCTCTACCATATTATAAGGCTTGGATTAAGTTGTCTGATCAAAATTAGGCAATGTTGACTAAAATCCCTATAGAATTGAAGTAGAGGCAAAGGCTAGACAAGAGAAGAGGAATCTAAATTGTAGATGGTTGATGCTGGAATAATTAATCATTGATGTACAATGGATGCCATATCTATCTTGATTTGTGTAAAAATATGCATGATTTCATGTCTTCTACAACTAATTTGGTATTTGGGATGTTTGTTTTGAATATAATTGCAAAAAAAATAAAATATATATATATAGTAGACGCTTCCGAGATGCTTCT
The DNA here is from genome assembly GCA_031772625.1 of Pinus tabuliformis. Taxonomy (NCBI): domain Eukaryota; kingdom Viridiplantae; phylum Streptophyta; class Pinopsida; order Pinales; family Pinaceae; genus Pinus; species Pinus tabuliformis. Next base: position 2,025,884,715 of record CM062817.1, on the reverse strand, counting down.
CTTCCTAGATATTTGGAAAATGACGCTTCCGCATCCTCGCTTCATGCAACATTGATATGAAGGAGAAACACAGACCAAGAGTGGGACAATCATCCAGAGGGGGTCAGCAAAATCAGAACCAAAATACATAGAAGCTGGCAAGGAAGATTACACTTCCAAACTTTGATCGATCAGCTAGGAGTTCGGCAAGGGCATGGATACAGAAGCTAGATACCTACCTCCATCTGAACCCTATGCGAGAAACGAATGTTATTTGGATCGCCACTCTGCACTTGGATGGAGATGCGCAGGAGTGGTGGTACCACGAGTTGGTTACTTTAGGACACATCACCATCACTTCTTACACTGAGTTCACGAGGAGACTTATAAAGAGGTTCGACCAGAAGGACCTAGAGTTACACTTTCAGGAGTTGGCTAACTTGAGAAAGACATGCAGCGCTAAGTCATTTATGGTAGAGTTCCAATGACTAGCAGTGATGATCTTTGATATCTCGGAGGCAAGGTTGAACATGCTATTCATTGACGGTTCAGCAGAACCATTGCATAGTTGGGTGAGGGCTTACAGGCCCGTATCTTTGCAAGATGCCATTAACTGGACCAAGGACATGCTTGATGTGGTCCCTAAGACTAGAGCACCAATGCCTCCTAGACCTACCTTTCCTCAGAAAGGTAAGGACATTAGATCTCCTTGGTCGGAGTGCGCAACTAGATGATGAGACCAAGAGAGAGCTCCAGAGAAGGAAATTTTGCTTCACATGCCAAGATTCGTGAGAAATAGGGCATCAGTGTACCAAGAGCAAGGCCCAATATATAGAGGTGTTCTCAAATAGTGAGTCGAGGGAGGATAAGGAGGTCGAGCAAGAGGTATTTAGAGGAGAGAGAACCACGGGATGCAGGAGGAGTCTCACCTTTTCCTACAAGAGGCGTCAATGCCTCGCTTCGAGGAGCTCTAAAATACTTGACATTGCGAATCAGAGGCACAGTATAAGGACATGTGTCAGTGCTAGTGGGAAGTGGGGCTACAGACAATTTTTAGTTTTTTTTGATGCACAGGTGGTCGAGCGGAGAGGGATACATACGGATACCTTTAAGGGTTTTATAGTGCTAGTGTCAGGGGACTAGACAATGTAATGTACTAGATATGTCCCCAAGATGACTGTAACCATGGGGAATTATTTTGTGACAGACCATTTCTTTGTAGTTATTGTGTCAAACACCAATGTGGTAATGGGTGTCTAGTGATTGTATTCCCCAGGGCATGTTGCTACAGATTGGAGGAAACTTGAGATGGAGTTTATGGGGTCAGATGGGACGTTAGTTGTGTTGAGAGGCATGCATTCATATCCACTGCAACCAGTATCAGGTAATAGGATGGAGGTTGATTTACAGCATGGAGATATAGCATGGATAGTGGAGTTGCGAGTTTCAAATACAAGGACCATGGATAGTGGAGTTGCGAGTTCCAGTCTTGCATGAACCATGTGTTTTGCAAGCAGCTACATAGATGTGCTTTGGTCTTCTTTGACGACATCTTGATATATAGCAGGACTTGGGAGAAGCATCTTGAGCACTTAGAGGAGGTATTGTGCATTCTAAAGGAGGGGTTGTACGCCAAGATGTCTAAGTGTGATTTTGGGCTGACAAAGATGTTATGTTTTGGCCATGTGATTGGTGAGGAGGGGTGTGTGTGCATCAGGAGCAGATCAAAGCCATTTTGGACAAACCCATACCCAGGTACGTGACGGAGCTGCAGTTCTTGGGTATATATAACTATTACAGGGGGTTTGTGAAGGGGTCTTCACAGCTAGCAGCATACCTCATAGATCTCATGACGAAAGGGGCTTTTAGTGATTAGATGTGGTGCAGGAGGCCTTCGAGCGCCTCAAGTGGGTGATGAGCAGTTGTCCAATGTTGACATTACTTGACATTTCAAAGCCCTTTGTTTTGGAGTGTGATGCATCTGGTTAGGGCATTGGAGCAGTGTTCATGCAGAGTGGACATCTTATAGCCTTTGAAAGCTAGAAAACCTAGGATTATGAGAGGATGTTTTCCATATACAACAAGGAGATGTTGGCCATTATGCATGCCATGGCTAAGGTCTAGCAATATCTAGTAAGAAACAAGTTCATAGTGAAGTGCTAATTTTAGGCAACAATGGTATGTTCTATGCTTTAGAGCAATTTTACTTCAATTTCTTTATTAGCCCAGTATCAATATTCAGATTAGCAATCACATCAACATGATAGTAAAATGTAGATAGAACATAAACATAAACAGTAGAAGAAAAGCCAAGACAAGATGACACAAGTTGTGGCACCAGCCAGGGACAAACCCCAATGTGGGGAAACCCTTGACCAAATCTTATTTTAGTCTTCAATAGTTCAACAGAGAGAGATAGTACAATTTACAAATCTGATCATTTATAAGAGCAGTGAAAGAGCACTAACCAAAAAAGTCAACATTGGTCAACAAGGAAGATTTGACGCTCAACAAATTGGTCAACTTGAGTCAACTTCGGCCTCCAAACAGCAAGGTAAATCAGCCTTCAAAACAGCCCAGTCAATATCTGGTCAAACAACCCACCTGGGGTCAGCCCTAATTTCAACAGTCAACATTTAGCCTCGATTTCTATGCCCAAAAATGTGGCCTGCAGCATGCCCAAACAGAGATAGCCCTCACAAAAACACAGTCAAAAGAGGTCAACGCATGTTGTTCAACACTTGGTCAATCTTTCCAGAAATTCGGTCTCTTGAAATTTCGACCTCCTCAAATTTCGCTCTCCTGAAATTTCGGCCTCCTAAAATTTCGCTCTCCTGAAATTTCGGACGTGTGCAGAGAGAGAGGCCCAGAAATCCATACCCAATCAATGAGAGAGAGAGAGAAGTGTGAAGATGAGTGTGTCCAAATGAGGCTAAGTCGCCTTCTAATACATGCAACGTTGAGGATGAATAGACCTGACTATTAGGCTTCTGAGCCTACATAAGTTTGTTGGTCGGCCTTGAGAATTTGACCATAATCAAGATATTTTAAATTCTTAACTTCATTTGTACATGTCAGAAATGATGATCTTTAGATCAATCCTACACCTCTCGGAGAGAGGAATCTAAGAAAAACATCAGCTATCATAACTAGAATTACCCATGTGGAGTTTGGCCCTAGTTGCCAATTTTAACATGAAGACATATCACAACAGTCTTCAATTTTTCTTGGAGGAGAAGGAGCTTAACGAAAGACACCAAAAGTGGGTCAGTAAGATCTAGGCCTACGACTTCGAGATTGAGTATGTCGAGGGGAAGCATAATCTAGTGGCAGATGCACTATCCAAGAGAAGACCTGCGACACTCTCTCATTGATATCACTCAAGATTGGAGGGCACAGCTGTTGGTGGAGTACTCCAAGAATCAACAAGCATGCGAGAACTTGGATGGCACATTTGGAGATGACACGTATAGGGTGATGAACAAGGTGATATATTTTAAGAACAAGATCTATTTGGTACCGGAATTACAACTACGGGAAAATTTCATGGATGCAGCCCATTATTCACCTATGGCAACACATCAGCGGTTCCTCAAGATGTATCGGACTATAAGGGAGTGTTTCACTTGGAGAGTCCTCAAGGGAGACGTCTTGAGACATGTTCAGGAGTGCAATACTTGTCAAAGGAACAAGGGTGAGTAGACACATCTGGTCAGGTTGCTCCAGCCTCTTCCCATTCCCGAGAGGAAGTGGGAGAGCATTCTATGGATTTTATCACAAGACTTCCAGTGGTCCAAGGGCTTGATTACATTTATGTGATGGTGGATAGACTGACCAAATTTGCCCACTTTTTCGCCATTCCAGCCAAATATTTAGCTTCACAAGTGGTTGAGTTATTCTTAAGGGAGTTGTTCAAATTGCATGGTCTCCCCAAGGCCATCGTCAGTGACAGAAGGTAGCATATTCATGGGAGGCTTCTAGAAGGAGCTTTTTGGATTGGTGGCGACCGAGCTCACACCCAGCACTAGTTACCATCCTTAGACTAGTGGCCAGAAAGTTATAGTGAACAAGTGGTTGGAAGGCTACTTGACAAACTATGTCACGGGGTAGCAGCATGTGTGGGTGAAGTGGTTGCATCTTGAGTACTGCTACAACTCCACCTACCATATGTCCATTGGTATGTCGACTTTTCATAATCTCTTTGGTTATGATGTTGTCTTTTGCTGACATGGTTTTTTGAGATAGTCGGCCCCAAGGGCCAAAGATTGGATTCAAGAGAGCCAAGAGAACCTTAGAGCTCTCAAAGACAACCTACAAATTGCTCAGAACCAGTAGAAGATGTATGCAGACAAGCAAAGAGTTGACACCAATTTCAAGCTTGGGGACTTTGTTTTCTTACACCTACAACCATACAAGCAAACTATGCTCAAGTAGAAGGGGGCTGAGAAGGTTAAGCCCTACTTCTAAGGACAGTACAGGATCATTAGGCGTATAGAGGGGGTAGCGTATGAGTTGGAGCTTCCACCAGGAAGTAAGGTGCACAATGTGTTCCATGTGCCTCACCTGAAAAAGGCCTTGTGACAACAGGTTACAGTTGCCACAAAGTTATCATCCTTGGACGATGAGGGGCACTTGGTTTTAGTTCCGAAGGCTATTCTGGAGGTGAGAGAGAGGGCGCTCAAAAAACAGCATCATCAGAGAATTCCTCATCAAATGGAAGGACTTGTCGGAGGAAGATGCCACATGGGAGGGTGAATAGGTGTTACAGCTTTCGACATTACAGTTGCTTGAGGACAAGCAAACTTTGGGCAAGGAGGACTGTCATATCCCCACTAAATAATTTTGCTAAGCATATTTCCATTTTTGCAATTTTGACATTAGGAGGAAATTTTGATGATTAGAAGACTTAGGAGAAGTGGGTTGAGTAGACCCCACTTTAATTTTTGGAAACAAGAAGCCATGCGCATTAGAGAAAGAGGAGAAACTGAATTGCTAGTGGAATGTGGGGGGCACAAGAGTAAGTTCGAATGACCTAAACATTCGCACTAGAGGAAGGAAAGAGAAAAGAGAGGTGTGAGTTAGTCGATATTGGGTCCCATCAAGGGAGAGAGGATCAGCGCTTATAAATAGCAAAACGAAACCTTCATTTTGCATCTTTTTGCCTATCTATCTCATGAGATCGAACTCTCTTGTGGAAACCACCGTCCTCCTGGCATTTAGACTCTCCAACTCGAAAAAATTCATTTCCCTAGAAATATATACCAAGCCCTAGCTTGGTCGTTTTGCCATAAAGGGGCCAAATTAGGGCAAAGAAAAAGGAGAAAAATTATGGATAAAAGTTAAAGTGATCACCACCAAAGGAGGGCCAATGCATTATTCTTGGGTGAGTGGAATCTATAATGTGAGAGGTCATCTAGTAAGTTTCAAAGAGGCTGAGATATTGATGCCCTAGCAACCAAAATTTCAACAATAACCTATGCAATGGATAATGGATTTTTCATGGGAGAGTTACTAGGAGTTCACCAATAGGACAATTCATTCACATGATATACGAGTAATGCATGCAATAGATCATCTAGATAGCATTAAATATATCTTCAACAAATTAGGGCACAATTAACATAACCTACAATCAACATTATTCCATACATTAGACATGAAGAAAATAGATATTCAACAATTAGGTGCACTTACAAGATAACATGCAAAGATTCCATCCATTTGTCCAAAGAATAGCTCCAAAGACAACCAAAATCAGCTCCAAATATCAAAGTGCATTTATATATACAATTTCTACCACAAGAAAAGAGGGCTGAAATTTCTCTAGATAGAGAGAGGCCAAGATGTCCAAGTGTGCGATGATAGGTTACATCTTGCATTTTGATTTTTCTTTTGTTTTTCTTGTGGCCATAATATGCTCTTCATGTTTCTTTTAGTTGCATCAACCTCTCAGGGTACATTTCTAGGCCCTACCCAAGCATGAAGATATGTGGGTGCCAAATCCCAACGAACCAGTGATCAATTGAACCCAAAGAATGGAGGTGGAGTAGGGGCTCATAATGTAAGATGGAATAGGGGCTCATAATGTAAGATGGAAAGTGATAAGTATGGAATAGGGAGAGATGGAGCTACACTATCTCAATCATGGCTTCCCAATTAGTGCCCCTCCTATACCCATTGGTCCATTAGAGGAGGTCCCACTAGACTAGGATTGAAAATCGACCCCCCCATATAAGGTGACGGAACAAGATCACAGCCAAGACCCTTCTTTCTTCCAAGTAATCCCATAATCCATGTCAAAATGCCCAAATACAAACAGGCATAAGCACCTGATTGCAAAATGAAAGAGTACCTTTTGATCAGAAACCCACCTTCCAACATGTGCTCTTGGCAAATGGGTGAGAAAACGTATTGTCGTTGCCTAAAGTGTACACCTAAGGCACAACGCTCAGAGTAGTGATCAGAGTGACAGCCCCTACTCTTAGTGCGCCATAGGTGTACACTTTAGGTGACAACACATATGACTAACGCAGGTGGCAGAGATATGAAGGGAGCACCGTCATCAGCTACTAGTGGCTCTCATGGGCTGCTGGCTGCCGGCTGAAAGAGATGAACAGGAGAAAATTTTCTCCTAGCGGTCACCCACTTTTGGTGGGTAACAAGGCCAGTAAAGAGATCCTTCCCCAGCTGGATGCTGTGCACTTCAGCTCAAAGAAGTCATCCATCGAATTATTGTGCTAGCAACAAAACTAGCAGACCTGTAGTTTCCACCACATGAAGCTCAATCAAGCTATGTACCTATTGAGGTGGACACCTCACTTTGTGCACAATGAACAACCTTCTGTCCTATACTATTTTAGGTTCTGATAGGGAAAGTATACTTGTTATTTCTTGGCATAGTAGCTAATATTTAGGCAATATTTCCTTTCTATCCACATAGCTACTTGGAAAACTTTGGGCCATTTGATCAAGCTAGGACTTTATGTCCAGCTATGACTTTATGGACTAAATCTTTGTTCTTCTGTCATTGGTTTGGCTTCCCCAGTCGCATAGCAAGAGCAGTTGCCTATGTATCTCTTTCTTTTTCATTAATGCAATATGAAGGCTAGCTTATCAAAAAAAAAAAAAAACCATTTTTTCTTATTCAAAAAGAATTAGACATATCATTTCATGTTTCTTGAGGCATGTTTTACATTGAATGACATTATGACAGAAAACAACAATTTCAAAAAATATTCGTTGTACCAACATATAAGAATAGTCATAAACTAACCTAGCTATATTGTTTGTTACTATAATCTTCTAAATATTGTAGCTAATCATCCTTTAACTATTACAAATATGCATTTATAGAAGGGCAACAATTCTACAACAGTTACCAAAAGTGGAGTATAAGAACATTTGTTTGGATGTGTCTAGATATGTAAGCAAAATGGAGAACCTACTACTATCCTTGCATGGCAATTCAGCTATCACACTAAAATCCTTGCACCAATACCAAGTTTATATAAAGAAAATTTTAACTGGCAAGATTATATCAAATTAACACATTATGACCAACATAACAAACCAACCGAAAAATGAAAGAATTAGAAATAGAATAGAAACCATACCACACAAAATAAACCAAAAAGTCCATTAGGGCATTCCTTTCCAGAAATACTACCATCACTTCCAGCTTCTCCATTATCACTTCCATTTCCTCCCCTGTTCAATTGAGAAGGAAAAAACTAAAAATATTAACATGAAAATTTCAAAATTTAGTAGGAATATCAAATTTACTAATAAAAAATGGATAGTAAGCAGCCCATTATTTGGGCTAAAAAGTTATAAGGTTCACATGCTCAATCACTGTGTCTAAAAATTATAGAAAAAAACTACTAGTATCAGATGGGCTTCAATAGAGCTTTCAGCTTTGTTGCTATCTTAACTCAACAATGTAATGACTATGCATTTGAAATCATAAGCTCTTAGGAAGAAGTTATGCTGTTCATCGTATATACTCTTTGGCGTTTTGCTTTTTTTCTCTATTGTAATATTTTCTTGTTAATATAAAAAATTTCAGGTAACAAAATTAAATGATTTAAATATATTAGGGAATATATAGTTAAAATCACAGAAATATCCAATTCCAAACAAAAAAAAAAAAAATAGTACAACCATTTCACCCAATTTAACCATTATGTAATCCATTAACAAGACACTAAGATCAACTTGTTATAATTTTCAAGTTTGCATCATACTAGAGAAATAAATCTTAAAACACAAAACATTGCTCACAAATAGCAAGAAATTGTAGATATCCGATCATTTCAATCCAAATAATCATCTTATTTTGTGCTCACATCTAATGGAAGCTATAGAGCAAGTGTTACTTATACTATGTGTCAAAAAATTGATACCAAGGTACATTTGTTATGAATATAATTTGTATAAAAATAATATAAATATAAATAAATAAATAATCATAATAATAGATTAGTTAATGAAGAGGCATGTGTCTATGGACATGACCGTTCGTGAAAAGGTACCTTCCTAGCTATATATACAGGACACTCAGTTGTAATCACATCATCTCACTTGTATTCAAATATTCTTATATATAATTACTTGCCCTACAATGGATGTCTTTCTCTACGAAGTATTCTGAAGATTATTGCAAAGTACGAACTTTGGTCGTTACAATGGTATTAGAGCATTCCTCCCAATATACAAACTTTGTTCGTTACATTGGTATCAGAGTTGCTCAATCCTCTGATCGTTTAACCGCTACATAGAATCAATTTGATCCTGGCCTTTGGCCACTAAGTCTCTATCAACTTTGTTGTCGACACAAGTCAAGAATTTCACTTCATAAAGCTTTGGAGGATCTCCATTTCACCATTTGGCCCTTGGCCATATATATATAATATTAAAAAAAGAGTTAAAACAATATTATATCTATACAAAAAAGAGATATTTAAAAAATATTGAAAAACGAAGTAAAAAAAAATTATATTTAAAAAAGAATATATATATATATATAGAATGTTAAAAAATTATATATATATATATTTATACATTAAAAATCAAAAAAAATTACGGACCTCCATCCAACCACCATCCCAGCCGCCACAACTACAGTGTGCATTCGGACACCACATCCACAGACGCCACCGTTTGGCCAATTCGCTCCATCCACGCACAGCCACCATATTATCATTGTCACTTGAAACAATCCCGTTGAGACCATCTATTCACATCGATCGTTGCCCAAACACTGCCTCTGCCGGAACTACTGCCCTTGAACCTCCACGACAATTGCCAAACATCGCCTCCTTTGGTAACATTGCACTACCATCAACCATTCTATCCAATAGCAAGCCGCCATGCCATCACTGTCGGTTCATTGTCTATAATAACCATTCAATTGCCTCACGCCTCCCGCAACACTATACCTGCCAGCAACATTTCCATAGAAGCCAACATCCATATCTGTCCATTCTCAACCATCAGTTCCCTTCGCCAAATAGTGCCCCCCACTATTGTTTCTCTATCCGACCAATTGCGTCATCCCCGTATTAAATCAACGTTGTTTTTGTATCATTACATATAAGAAATTATATAGTTGATATATAATTTATTATATAGTTTAATATAATAAGTTACATAATAGTTATTATATAGTTAATTATTATACAAGAAATATATATATATATATATATATATATAAAATTTAAACAAAAAAACAGAGACATTATTAAATTATATTTATAGCACAAAGATTGCAATGGTTGAATAAAAAAGAAGTGAAAGTTATAGTTATAAAGAAGGGGGCAAAAGTATTTAATATTCAACGAACAATATGGAGTCTAAATCGAAAATGATGAAGGAAGAAAAAATGGAGATCAATGATGGAATATTTCCTAAAACTTTTAGAATGTGTGTTAATGCACTATTTAAAATCAAAGGATAACTTGTAGGAAAGCATATGATAATCTCTATCAATCCTACTCGAGATAAAAATTATGTTAGTACTGAATGTGCTAACCAATTAGTGATTCTTGAATCGAACATAACTGAAAGGATGGGTTCGATGAATAATAAACAATATAACATAAACAATTTAGAACTATGCATTGGAGACTATATTTTTGGCTTGCAATTCATTGTTAAAACCTTATTTTGCGACAATACTGATATAATTTTGGGTTTGCCCTGGATGGAATCACTAGGGTCCTTTTTCCTAAATATGAAACAATAAGTTTTTGACATTTTCCCAAAAAGAGAAAAATATAATGCTACAAGACGTTATTTTGAAGCTAGATTCAATGACGCTAGAAGACATACAATATATCTCAAAAGTATTTCTTCAAGAAAGTAAAACAGTGATACAAAATATGAAAAGGTAAGTTGTCAAAATAACTGTTGACAAAAGAGAAGAAATTACTCGTCATTGAAAAATAAATAAGAAGAACACATTACGAAAGATGAATTGAAGTCATCATATGTAACCGTACAAATTGAAGAAAAAGGAACAAATACCGATTCAGTCAATATCACAACTCAAGAAGAAGATAAATCAATTGAAGTAAGGACGTACTCAGAAGTTGTAGTCCAAAAAACAAAAATTTCAAGTAAAGAGCTCGCAATTACTCGAGCAACCTCTGTACCTGAAATAAATCAGATATCTCTTGTTGCACCTATTTTATCACAATTCCAAGGAAGTAGTTGCACAAAAATTTTCAAAGTTCAAAATCATCAACCAACCAGCTCTTATGTCATTGTAAACCCAATCTCTGCAAATTGTAATATAAATGATGCTAGTATGATTGTTTTATTACGTAAGAACCTAGGTTTTGGCGACAAATTTCATCTTAGGAGGGTTTTTGTCTCAACACATTATGTGTGTTTCTAAACACAGATAATTGGCAGAGTTTTTCGCTCCAGCTTAAACCCCAAAGCTAGCGTGGAATTTAATGGCAAGATCTTTAGTGAGTCCTAGTGTTATATCAAGTCTTTGTAAAACTGGTTTAGGAATAATTTAAGTTATTTGGCTAAATTATTTTAATTACAAATCATTTTGTCTACTAGATAATATTGTGTCGCATAATTGGTTAATTATTTTGAGGGTCTATAGCGAATGGGTATTCCCCCTTTGAGGGTTGAATTTGTATTATCTACATAAAGTATTTTAGTGCATGGTCCCTCGAAATCAAACATTGTTGGAATTTCTAAGTCTGACACATTAGAAACCCTTCATGCACTTCACTGATTTATTCCTACCTACTTGTTCTGTTAATTAACAAGTTATTTACCATGTAAATACTATAAATAAATACAAATGCATGCTCAACACATTACAGATCATTAGCTGAAGGAAATAGAAACAAGCGCACAAGTGACACCGTTGTTTTTGGAATAATGTCCCTGGAAAAACCCAATGCGGGAAAATCGGTGCGGCTATCTAAGGGTTTGATTTATTAAGTAGTTTCAAAATACAATCTGGGTGCCAAATCTGGCATACCCAACAAAGAAAACTCTCAATAGTAGTACCTCTCTACTCGGAAGCAGATATTCTAGCTGAAACCCCGAATAAACACTCCACCAACTCCACAGCTCCAATCTGCCCCACAAAACCCCTACATTAACCTCTAGAGGCATTGCATCAGTCTGCTGGCCCTTTGCGTCACCCACGCTGGCCCTCTGAGGCACTACGCAGCTCCTGGCTGCCTCTGCGTGAGCCCTTGTTGGTTCTGCTTGAACCCTTGGTTGCTTTTGCGTCCCTCTCTCCGGCTACTACGCTGATCCTCCCGGTGCTATCTCTGCCTCTCTGCTTCTGTATTCACTGCCCCTTAGCTGCAACTCTTATCACTCTCTCAACTTTCTCAACAAACCCAACCCCAAAAAGTCAAAATCTTGATCTCTTAGTGTGTTCTCCAAGTGACCCTCAAGCCTCCTCTTATACTTTTCTCGTTGACAAATCAACGGTCGAGATTAAGTCCCTAATCAACGGCTAAGATTAGATATGGCTTGATCCATGACTTTTGGACCATTCTAACACAGTTTTATATTAATTCACATTAACATTTTATTTTCCCTAAGTTTAGACTTAGGGACTCCATTAAAAGTATTAATTATTTTAATATCTCCCAAACTATTTAGAATTTACCCAAACCCTTTATAGGTATTGGATATCTCATGTGCCTTAGCCTCTCCACTAATTTTCGTGGCTAAAGCACATCCGATGCTACCCCAAATCAACACTCCCTCTTAGCGAGGATTGTGCTCTAGTAATACTCCTCACGAAGCATCACTCTTATCATCTGGCATCGATCCCTGTGTTGATGCTAGGCCTGCTGCCCAAATCCTCTGCATTGCTGCATCCTGTACTGCTACCCATGGCCTTGCCACTGTCACTGTTGCATCTGCACTGCAACCCCTCTCATCATGTTGCATCATGTTGCCCATAGCACTAACTACTGCACTGCAACTCAGTTACAGAGAAGTAACTAATTGATCTCCCAATTCTGACATCTTCGTCAAGCTAGAAACACACTTGATGTTGAAGCTCCCTCTGTCACTGACAAGTGCTCCATCTCTAACCTTTGTGTTGTTGCAACAACTCCATGCATCGTGCACTGTTGCACACCTCTCTGTGCCATCTTGCACTGGTGCAACACTCCCATGCCTCTCACACTGTTGCAGCCAGCTAGCCTCGCGCTGTCCTGGGAATCCTGCACTATTGCTCCCTTTGTCACTCCATTCGCATTCGTCTCTACTAACATCGCCAGTACTGCTACTCCTCTTCAAGGCTCCCGTAGCAAGATCTAATCCAAGAGGCTGGGTACCTCGAGGATCATGCCCCTCATCGCCTATAGTCCTCCTGACTACAGCTCGATGTCTCCCCACTTCTTCTGAAGTGGCACATGAGCACTCATGGCACAATCATCGTTTGTCTCCACTCCCTTCTCTACCCTTGCTGGTGTTGCCTTGGTCTCGGAGGCCTCTACCTTACTCTTTCTCCTTGGACACTGGATCGCATAATGACCCAACTCCCCATAGTGGAAGCATTTGACCTTGGAGAGGTCCTTCTTCTTTCGTTTCTCCTTCTTTCCCTCAGATGCTAGGGCAAAATCTTCCTCCTCCTTGATTCTGATCCCCTTGCCGCTGCTTCCCGCCTTGCTCAGCCTTTTGATCTCTTCTTGGCGAAGAGCAACCCACATTTCCTCCCAATTTGGAAGGGTCGCCCTGCCCATTATGCTATGGACAAACATCTTCCAGTCTTCTGAGACTGCATTTAGGGTTGTTCTCACCGTCAATTCTGGATCCGGCGTTGCCGCTATGGAAGTTAGTTGATCCCGGATCTCCTTCAATCGACCAAGGAATGGGTCAATCTGTTCTCCCTTCTTCATCTAGTATGATCGCAGCTGATTTTCTAGTAGCATCTTCCTCTGCACGGAAGTATGTTGATACAACTTGGTCAGGGCCTCCCACATCTCCTGTGTTGCGTTCTTCTCGACAATATGTGGTACTATATGATCCTTGACCCCGTCAAGGATGATACTCTTAGCACTCACCATTGCATCCTCGTACCTGTCCTTATCAGCCAAGTCAATTGGGATAGCTATCATCCTCAAGGCGAAGTGCTTGACACGATTCCTGTCTAGTATGGATAAGATTCTGGATCCGGCGTTGCCCCTATGGAAGTTAGTTGATCCCGGATCTCCTTCAATCGACCAAGGAATGGGTCGATCTGTTCTCCCTTCTTCATCTAGTATGATCGCAGTTGATTTTCTAGTAGCATCTTCCTCTGCACGGAAGTATGTTGATACAACTTGGTCAGGGCCTCCCACATCTCCTGTGTTGCGTCCTTCTCGACAATATGTGGTACTATATGATCCTTGACCCCGTCAAGGATGATACTCTTAGCACTCACCATTGCATCCTCGTACTTGTCGTTATCAACCAAGTCAATTGGGATAGCTATCATCCTCAAGGCGAAGTGCTTGACACGATTCCTGTCTAGTACGGATAAGATTCTGGGCTTCCAGACTACGAAGTTTGAGGCTCCGTCCAATTTGTCCTGGTCTCTTACTCCGTGTAGTGCCATTTCACTGCTCCTCAACTTCCCTCCTGGAAGTTCTTGATATCACTCCTCTGAGCCTCAATTTCTGTCCTGGAAACCCTTCTGCCAACGTTGAGATGCCCCTCTCCAATCATTTGTGCAACTGCGACACTGATCTGAATTCCTTGGCTAGAAATCCACCTCGGCAGCAACTCCCTCTACCTTGGTCTTGCCCTGTTAGGTACTATTCTGACTACAGTACCCCACCAGCTCCACTCTACAACTTACCCATAGCCTCCTAAACCCTAGCGAACTGAAGGTTAGAGATCCTAGGCTCTGCGCAATCCCAACACCGGCAAATCATCCTCCTCAACCGACTACATCAGCCTTCCTGGCCTCTGCGTGAGCCTGCCTTTGCCTCCCTCAGCCTTTGCGTTGCCTCTTCCTGGCTCAATCTTGACGACGCAGGCACTGCGTCACCCCTTCCTTGCTGCTACTCAGCTAGGAACGGCTTCTGTAACTCTGGGATAGTTGTTTTCTATTATTGTTGCTCTATTCGGCTGATGTTCTCAGTTCTCCTGTGATCTGCAACCATTCTCTGATACCATGTTGGAATTTCTGAGTATGACACATTAGAAATCCTTCATGCACTTTACTGATTTATTCCTACCTACTTGTTCTGTTAATTAACAAGTTATTTACCATGTAAATACTGGAAATAAATACAAATGCATGCTCAACACATTACAGATCATTAACTGAAGGAAATAGAAACAGGCACACAAGTGACACCGTTTTTTTAGACTAATGTCCTCGGAAAAACCCAATGCGGGAAAGCCAGTGCAGCTATCTGAGATTTTGATTTATTAAGCAAGTTCATAATACAATTTGGGTGCCAAATCCGGCATACCCAATAGAGAAAACTCTCGGCAGTAGTACCTCTCTACTCGAAAGTAGATATTCTAGCTGAAACCCCGGATAAACACTCCGGCAGCTCCACAGCTCCAATCTGCCCCACGAAACCCCAGCATCAGCCTCTAGGGATTGCATCAGCCTCTCTCTGGCCCAGCGTTAGCCCAACGTCACCCTGGCTTGGCCTGCATCAGCTTTTGGAGGCACTGCATCAATCCTGTGGCCCTCTACGTCACCCACGCTGGCCCTCTGAGGCACTGCGCAACTCCTGCCTGCCTCTTCGTGAGCCCTTGCTAGCTCTGTGTGAACCCTTGGTTGCTTCTGCGTCCCTCTCTCCGGCTACTTCGTTGATCCTCACGGTGCTTATCTCTGCCTCTCTGCATCTGTATTCGCTGCCCCTCAGCTACAACTCTGATCACTCTCTCAACTTTCTCAGCAAACCCAACCCCAAAAAGTCGAAATCTTGATCTCATGATGTGTTCTCCAAGTGACCCTCAAGCCTCCTCTTACATTTTTCTCGTTGACAAATCAACAGCCGAGATTAAGTCCCTAATCAACGGCTAAGATTAGGTCTGGCTTGATCCATGACTTTTAGACCATTCTAACACAGTTTTATATTAATTCACATTAATATTTTATTTTCCCCAAGTTTAGACTTACGGACTCCATTAAAAATATTAATTATTTTAATATCTCCCAAACTGTTTAGAATCTGCTCAAACCCTTTCTGAGTATTGGAGATCTCATGTGTCTTAGCCTCTCCACCAATTTTCCTGGCTAGAGCACATCCGATGCTACCCCAAATCAACAAACACCATGGCTAAAGTATTTAAAGGTGGAAAAATAATTAATCCTCTCAAGTGTCAATTAATTAATTTTTCTAGAAAAAATAAAATTAAATCCTAATCCAAAAAATTGATTAATTTAGAGTCATAAATAAATTCTAAAGGAATTAATTTCTCCAAGTGGAAAATGTCCAAAAAATTCGTGGGTCGAAAAGAAGTTAATTTTTGGAATCCCCCCACCAAGGCAAAAATGAATTTTTTAAGAAATTAATCCAAAAAAATAATTTTTTGGAGTAATAAAAAATGGGCTTTATGAGAAATTCGAAAATTTCTCAAAATATAATTTTTCGACGACAAAGATTAAAAAATGATCAAATATTTATCAACGATTGAGATTATTTTGACAGGGATCAAACCAACTCGCTATTATTTGGCACTTGGAGGATTTATCTATAAATTAGAAGCCATTTTGCTTGTCAAGTCATGATGAAATCTCTGACTTTGGTCTATATAAATTTGTAACACTGGTGTTGTTCCACTGATCTGCTGGAAATGTTTGAAATAACATAATAAAAGGCTTTGGGGTTCAATTCATGGTGTTCTTTGTTTGATGATCTGTGGTATGTGTTGGTTATGTGTTTTCCTATATTGTGATTAAAATTTTATAAGCTTGTTTATTCATTAGATGGTGATAAGAACATTCTATTGATAGATTTTGATCTGATTTGCCATATGTCTAACAAGTTTGTTTGAAAAAATATATAGGGTTTGCAGGTACATTGGCCCTTAGGCTTCAAGTTCACAGACTTTGGAGAAGGGCAGACCTTGTTTGGGCTCTGGGTATTTTATTTGATTTTCTTACTTCGCTGAGGCTATGGGAAATACCATAACTTTCGAAACACGTTTGATCTATTGTCATTGTTCATCATTTAAAAATATTATTTTCTCAAAAATATTTATTTTCACAAGCATTATATATTTGTAAAAATAATTTGTAAAATACTTTCTTGTGAAATATTTTTTCTAACCCTTCTTTTGTAATTATTGGGGTTTGGGTTTATATTTTTGAATTTTGTATATATTGGGGTTTTGGGTATTTTTATTTTCATTTCTGTAGGTGAGATCCAAGCTCTTCAAGAATATTTGTTGGGGTTTTGAGCTAAATCTAGGCCCTTTAGGGTAAGATCTAGTCTCTATTTTACTTGCACAGCCAGCATCAAAGATCTTGCAGTGAAATTGAGCAAATTTGAAGATTTGAAGTGGAATACAAATTTTGTGAGGGTTTGCAATTTTTTTAGGGCATTAAGGCCCATCATTTTATTCCTAGCCCTAGTCGTCGCCCTTTCTTCCCTCTCCTTGGCTGGTGGTAGGCTTGATTTGGGCTAGCATCGGATGTGCTCTAGCCATGAAAATTGGTGGAAAGGCTAAAGCACACGAGATCTCCAAGACCCAGAAATGGTTTGGGTGGATTCTAACCGGTTTGGGAGATATTAAAATAATTAATATTTTTAATGGAGTTCCTAAGTCTAAACTTAGGAAAAATAAAATATTAATGGGTATTAATATAAAGCTGGGTTAGAATGTTCCAAAAGTCATGGATCATGCCAAATCTAATCTTAGCCATTGATGGACCCACGAAAAAAGTATAAAAGGAGGCTTGAGGGTCAGTTGGAGAATACACCAGAGTGATCAGTCATTCTATTCTCTAGACCGGAGGTTGCTAAGAGAAATAGAATCAGTGATCAGCAGCGAGGGCAGTGAATACATAGCAGAGAGGCAGAGTTGGTACCAGAGAGACAGCGTAGAGCCCGGAGAGGTTGACGCAGATGCCGCTAGGTGCTACACAGAGGCAGCCAAGAGAAGCCATCGTTTGAGACGCAGAGGGTCTAGGGGTTGATGTAGAAGCTCCAGAAGCTAACGCAGAAGCTCCAGAAGCTAACGCAGAGGCTAGTAGAGCTAACACAGGGCCAAGAGGCAGCGTTGGAATGATTTCGTGGGACAGACTTGGTACTGGTGAGTCAGGTTGGGTGACGCAGTCCCTATCAAAGTGACGCAAAGCAATGGGAGCTGCAATTGTTGCTGTGGGATTGTTCATTCGGTGATTAATCAGCCATAGTATCTGCCTCTCAGGAGAGGTACTACTGTTGAGGGCATTCTCCGTTGGGTGAACCATTTCTGGCACCCTAGTTGTATTCTGAATACTGCATAATAATAAAACCTCTGAATAGTTGCACCGGTTTTCCCGCATTGGGTTTTTCCGAGGACATTGGTCCAAAAATCACGGTGGCACTTGTGTGCTTGTTCTCTTTCAATTGATGATCTGTAGATATTGATATTGTACTTATGTTTATTTTCAGTATTTACATGGTAAATAACTTGTTAAGTAGTTAAACAAGTAGGAAGAAATAAAACAGATAGTACAGGAAGAATTTCTAACGAGTTAAACTTAGAAATTCCACATGGTATCAGAGCGTGGTTGTAGATCACACGATAATTGAAGGCATCAACTAGCAAAGCAGTAGCAGTAGATTCAGTTGTCCCCAGTGACAGAGCTAATCCGCGCAGCAGGGGACAGAGGAAGGAGTGGCATAGAGAGACTGCATCCTCATTTTGGGCCAAAGAAAGGTAGCACAGAGGCTAAGGGAGGCAGAATCAGGTTCACGCGGAGGCCAGGAGGGCTGACGCAATTGGCTAGGGGAGTTGATTTGCCGATGTCGGGATTACGCAAAGCCAAGTGGCTCAATCCTTCAACTGCTTGGGTATAGGAGGCTACAGGTAATTTACGGAGCGAAGCTGGTGGGGTACTGTCATCAGAACAATACCTAACAGGGCAAGACCAAGGGGGACGGATTTCCAGAAGGGAAATCGAGACTCAGAGGGAGTCAAACTGAGAACTTCCAGACGAGAAGTTGAGAGACTCAGTAGGAATCGAACATAGGACTTCCAGGAGGGAAGTAGAGAGACTCGGAGGAGTCGGAAGAAGAGCAGCATAATGGATGTGAATGGACTGAGAAATCAGGATAGGTTGGACGGAGCATCCAACTTCGTGCTCTGGAAGGCAAAGATCTTGTCCATTCTAGACAAATATCGCATCAAGGACTTCGGCTCCGCAAATTACCCGCAGCTGAAAATGGGAAGTACAAGGAGGCAATGGCCAAGGCGAAGTGCATCATCCTTGATGGGATCAAGGATCATGTGGTGCCACATATTGCCAAGAAGGACACGGCAAATGAGATGTGGGATGCCCTGAATAAATTGTACCATCATACTTCCGTGCAGAGGAAGATGTTACTTGAAATCAACTGCGGTCATACCATATGCAGAAGGGAGAGTAGATAGATGTCTTCCTCGGTCGATTGAAAGAGATCTGTGACCAACTAACTTCCACAGGGGCCACGCTAGATCAAGAATTGATGGTGAGGACCACATTGAAGCAGTCTCAGAGGATTGGGAGGTATTTGTCCAGAGCATACTGGGCAGGTTGAGCCTTCCAGATTGGGAGGAACTGTGGGTGGCTCTTCGTCAAGAAGAGATCACACAGGTGACCAAGGCAGGGAGCAGCGGAAAAGGGGTTAGAATCAAGGAGGAAGAAGAGGATGCGGCTCTAGCATCTGCGGGACAGCAGGAGAAGAGAAAGAAAAAGGACCTCTCCAAGGTCAAATGCTTCCATATGCGGAACTGGGTCATTTTGTGAACCAGTGTCATAGGAAGAAGAGTAAAGGAGAGGCTTCTGAGACCAAGCAGCACCAGCGAGGGCGAAGAAAGAAGTCGGGGAGGATGACGATTGTGCCATGAGTGCTCATGTGTCACTTGAGAAGAAGTGGGGAGACATCGAGCTGTAGTCAGGAGGACTACAGGCGATGAGGGGCAGGATCCTTGAGGTACCCAACCTCTTGGATTATACCTTGCTACGGGAGCCCCGAAGAGGAGTAGCAACACTGGCGAATGTCGGTAGTGACCGATGTGGATGTTGTAGAAAAGAGTGCTATGGTGCAGGAATCTCGGGACAGCGCGAGGCTAGCAGGTTGCAACAGTGCGAGAAGCACGAGAGTGTTGTACCAGTGCGGGATGGCACAGAGAGGTGTGCATCGGTGCAAGATGCAGGGAGCTGTTGCAGCAGCGCAGAAGTCAGTAAAGGGAGCACTTGTTAGCAGAAAAGGGAGCTTCAGCATCACGAGTGTCTCTAGCCTGACAGGGATGTCAGAGTTGGGTGGATCAGTTACTTACTTCTCAGTAACTGAGTTACAGTGCAGCAACTAGCAGTGGCAGTGCTATGGGCAGCATGATGAGAGGGGATGCAGTGCAGATGCAGTGTTGGGAGGATGGACCTGCAGCGGCACGAATGTAGAGGGAGTTGATGTACAGATGCAATAGTCGCAGTGGCAGGGCCATGGGCAACAGTACACGATGCAGCAGTGCAGAGGATCTTGGGCGGGGAGGCCTAGCATCAGCCCAGGGACCGATGCTAGACAATCAGAGTGATGCTCAGTGTGGAGTATTACTACAGCACAGTCCTCGCTAAGAGGGAGTATTGATTTGGGGTAGCATCAGATGTGCTCTAGCTATGAAAATTGGTGGAAATGCTAAAGCACATGAGATCTCCAAGACCCAGAAATGGTTTGGGCAGATTATAACCAGTTTGGGAGATATTAAAATAATTGATATTTTTAATGGAGTTCCTAAGTCTAAACCTAAGAAAAATAAAATATTAATGGGTATTAATATGAAATTGGGTTAGAATGTTACAAAAGTCATGGATCAAGCCAAATCTAATCTTAGCCATTGATTATAGATTTAATCTCGGCCATTGATGGACCAATGAGAAAAGTATAAGAGGAGGCTTGAGGGTCAGTTGGAGAATATACCAGAGTGATCGGTCATTCTATTCTTTAGAGCTAGGTTTGCAAAAAGAGATAGAATCAGTGATCAACAGCGAGGGGCACTGAATACATAGCAAAGAGGCAGAGTTGGTACCAAAGAGACAGCGCAGAGCCCGATGAGGTTGCTGCAGATGGTGCTGGGTGCTACGCAGAGGCAACTAGGAGCTGAGTAGAGCTAGGAGAGGCTAGCGTGTGAGACGCGGAGGGTCTAGGGGCTGACGCAGAAGCTCTAGAAGCTGACGCAGAAGCTCCAGAAGCTAACGCAGAGGCTAGCAGAGCTAACGCAAGGCCAAGAAGCAACGCTAGAAGGATTTTGTGGGACAGACTTGATGCTAGTGAGTCGGGTAGGGTGACACAGTCCCTATCAGAGAGATGCAAAGCAATGGGAGCTGCAATTGTTGTTGTGGGATTGTTCATTTGGTGATTAATTAGCCAGAATATCTACCTCTGAGGAGAGGTACTACTGCCGAGGGCATTCTCTGTTAAGTGAGACATTTCTGGCACCCTAGTTGTATTATGAAAACTGCATAATAATAAAACCCTCTGAATAGCTGCACCGGTTTTCCCGCATTGGGTTTTCCCGGGGAAATTGGTCCAAAAATAACAGTGTCACTTGTGTGCTTGTTTTCTTTCAATTGATGATCTATAGATGTTGATATTGTACTTGTGTTTATTTTCAGTATTTACATGGTAAATAACTTGTTAATTAATTAAACAAGTAGGAAGAAATAAACCAAATAGTACATGAAGAATTTCTAAAGGGTTAAACTTAGAAATTCCAACAGAGCTGTACTCCCAAAGATAGCAGAGATTGGGCAAGGTCCATTGAGGTGTCCTCCTCATGGATCATCACCTTGCTATAACGGCCCATAGTATTCAGTAGCAGGATGGATCAGTATCGGTAATGCAGTCAGATTTAGAGTGACAGTTGTAGACTAGCAGCAGTCTGGTACTGAGGAGAGCAGTGCATTGTTGACAGCAGAGCAGGTGGTTAAGTGCAGAGTTGGCATCAGCGTAGATTCTTTGGTAGACAGTGCAGATGCTAGTAGCAGTTAGGACTCAGGAGATAGATGCAGCAGATGTAGATGATTCAGTATTTCATATGCTTCTTAGTTGCAATTGCAATAGCAACAGATGAGAGGGAGTTGCAGTGTAGTGAAGATGCAGAGTTGGAAGCAGTGTTAGCAGCAGCACAGATGCAACATTAGAGTTGCACAGTGGTTGGTGGATAGTGGCAGATAGTCACAGTGGCCAGACAGCAGCAGCGTGACAAAGAGTGATACAGAGACAAGGTGTTGTAGCACTACAACACTAGAACACCTTCCTCACTAGGTGGGAGTGTTAGTTTTTATAGCGTCGGAGGTGTTCTAGTCTCGAAACTTTGTGGAGAGGCTAGAATACAGGAGTTTTCCATAACCCAGAAATCGTTTCTGGAAATTCCACCTAGAAGTGTCTTAATTAGATATTAGCCTATTTTAAAATATTTCCTATGTAAACTTAGGAAAAGGAGTTGATTAATCAGTGTTAATTGAGATAAGGTGTGAATTATCTAGAAACTCACACGAATCGACAGGGAATTAATTCGGGCCCTTGATTAAGTTTAATCTTGGTCGTTGGTGATCCTACAAAGGATTATAAGAAGAAGTCGATGGGTAGATAGAGAACACATTGTGGAGTTAAATTTCCCTGGAGAGTTCAATTTTCTAGAGCGCGAGCAGTGCTGGAAGAGTTCGAGCTTCAGTAAGGAAGCAAAGATGGAGAGGGGCAGAGACAATGAGGTCGCAGGAAGCTTTCTATTGATTTGGGGTAGCATCAAATGTTCTCTAGCCATGAAAACTTAGGAAAAATAAAATATTAATGGGTATTAATATAAAACTGAGTGAGAATGTTCTAAATGACATGGATTAAGCCAAATCTAATCTTAGCCGATGATTAGAGATTTAATCTTGGTCGTTGAAGACTCAATAGAAAAAGTATAATAGTTGGCTTGAAGGTTAGCTGGAGATACACCGAGATTGATCAAGAGTTCATTTTTCTGGAGCAGGGTTTGCTGAGAAAATTCGAACAAGTGATTAGAGTTGCAGGGAGGAGTAGTGAGTGCAAAGCATAGAGGCAGAGATAGTGTCGCAAGATCAGCACTAAGGCGAAGGAGGCAATGCAGAGCCAGCAGGAGCCAAGAAGAGGGCTAGAGTGACTGCGCAGATGCTAGCAGGGCCTGTGTGGAAGACGCAGAGGGCCAGAGAGCTAGCGCGGAGTAGTAGAAGGCTGACGCAGAGGCCAAGAGGGCTGACGCAGAGCCTCAGAGAAGCATTGGAGAGATTTTCGTGGAGCAAACTTGTCGAATATCTGCTTCCAAAGAGAGGTATTACTGCCAAATAGATATCTCTGTTGGGTGAGCCAGTTTGGCACCCTAGTTGTACTCAAGAAAACTACTTAATAATAAAACCCTCAAAACTGCTGCACCGGTTTTCCCAAGTTGGGTTTTTCCGGGGACAATTGTCCAAAAATAATGGTGTCCCTTGTGTGTTTGTCTATTATTTTCAGTTGATGATCTGTAGATGGTTGAGAATACATTTGTGTTTATTTTTAGTGTGTATATGATTAAATAACTTGTGAAGGAATTAACAAGTAGGTGAAATAAACTAGATAATGCAAGAAGAATTTCTCACAAGTTAGACTTAGAAATTTCAACATGGTATTAGAGTGTTGCAGATCACAGGAGAGTTGAAGGCACCAGCTAAATCAGAAAATTTGCAGAAGAAACAGTTGCCCCGAGAGACAAAAGTTGTTCCTAAGCAGAAAGCAACGAAGTAGTGATGCAGAGGGCCTGCGTCATCATTTCGAGCCAGAGAGAGGGCCAACACAGAGGCTGAGAGAGGCAGAAGAGGTTCACAAAGAACCACGTCATCCTACTCAGTCAGGTAGGCTTGACGCAGTTGGCCAGAGGAGCGATTCACCCTTGTTGGGATTGCGCAGAGCTAAGAGGCTCAGTTTCTTCAACTACTGGAGCCTAGGGAGTTGTAGGAAGATAGTGGATTGGGAAACTGGTGGGGTGTTGTTGTTGTCGAAGCAGAATAGTACCAAACGGGACAAAACCAAGGTAGAGGGAGTCGCTACCTTAAGGGATTTCCTGCCAACAAAATCCAAATTTGTGTTGCAGGTGCATAGAGGATCGGAGAGGAGCAGCTCGACAATTGGCAAGAGGATTCCCAGGAGGGAAACCGAGAATCAGAGGGAGTCTAGGCGAGAACTTCCAAAAGGGAAGTCGAGACTCAGAAGCAGTCGAGGAGAAGAGTGGAGATGGCAATGAACGGAATGAGGGATCGGGACAGGTTGGGCGGGGCCTCCAACTTTGTCATCTAGAAGGCCATGATCATGTCTGTTCTGGATAGACATCGCATCAAGGGCTTTGCCTTGAGAACCGTGGCCATCTCAGTAGACCCAGCGTATAACGAAAGGTATGAGGATGCAATGGCCAATGCAAAGCGAATAATCCTTGATGGGGTCAAGGATCATGTAGTTCAGCACAATGACGAGAAGAATACGGCAAAAGAGATGTGGGATACCTTGATGACATTGTTTCAAGGCACTTCCGTGCAGAGGAAGATGCTACTGGAGAATCAACTACGATCGTATTAGATGCAGAAGGGGGAGTAGATAGATCTATACCTCAGCAGGTTGCAAGAGATTCAGGACCAACTTACTTACATAGGGGCCACGCTAGATCAGGTGTTCATGGTGACGACCGCCCTGAATGCAGTCTCCCAGGGTTGGTAGACATTTGTCCAAAGCATTTTGGGCAAGGCAAATCTTCCAGGATGGGAAGAGATGTGGTCAGCTCTTTGCCAAGAAGAGATCAGACGGTTGACCAAGGCGGGAAGTAGCAACAAAGGAGGTCAAATCAAGAAAGAGGAGGAAGAGGATGCAGCTCTAGCATCTGTGGGACAGTAGGGGAAGAGAAAGAAGGATATCTCCAAGATAAAATGCTTCCATTGTGGGGAGTTGGGTCATTATGCAACCCAGTCTGCCAAGAAGAAGAATAAGGGAGAGGCTTTTGAATCCAACGCAGCTCCGGCTAAGGCGGAGAAAGAAGTCGAGACGGATGACGACTGTGCCATGAGTGCTTATGCACCTCTAAAGAAAATGTGGGGAGACATCGAGTTGTAGTCAGGAGGACTACAGAAGATGAGGGGCAGGATCCTTGAGGTACCCAAACTCTTGGATCATATCCGGTTACAGGAGCCCCGAGAGACAGTAGCAAGATGACTGATGTCGGTAGAAGCAAGATGCGGATGGAGCGACAAGGCAGCGCTAGAGTGCAGTGGTATCTGGAAGTGCAATGATGGTTGCAGCAGTGCGAGAAGCACAGAGGTGGTTGCAGCAGTGCAGAAAGGCACAAAGGTGGTTGCAACAGTGCGAGAGGCACAGAGGTGTTGCAGCAGCGCAGAGGCAGCAGAGGGAGCACAGGATAGCAGTGGAGCTTGCTTCAGCATCAGGGGGGTTTCTAGCTTGACAAGGATGTCAGTAGTTGGGTAAATCAGTTACTGACTTCTCAGTAACTGAGTTGCAGTGCAGCAATTAAAAGTGGTAATGCTATGAGCAACACGATGCAACAATATGAGAGAGAGTTGCAGTGCAGATGTAGTGTTGGGAGCAAGGATCGGCAGTCGCACGGATGCAGAGGGAGCTGCAGTACAGATGTAGCAGTGGCAGAAGCAGAGCCATGGGTAGCAGAACAGAAGGCAGTAATGTAGAGGATGTTGGGCAGCAGGCCAAGCATTAGCACAAGTACTGGTGTCGGATGATCAGGGTGATGTTCAGTGGTGGAGCATTACTAGAGCACATTCTTCGTTAAGAGGGAGTGTTGATTTGGGGTAGCATCGGATGTGCTCTAGCCATGAAAATTGGTGGAGAGGCTAAAGCACGTGAGATCTCCAAGACACAGGGGGCCAGCGCATAGCATCAGAGGGTTGACACAGGGGGCTTCAAAGTGATGCAGAGGCCAGGAGGGTTGACGCAAAGCCTCAAAGAGGCGTTGGAGAGATTTTCGTGGAGTAGACTTGCCGAATATCTGCTTCCGAGGAGAGGTATTTGTTGATTTGGGGTAGCATCGAATGTGCTCTAGCCACGAAAATTGGTGGAGAGAATAAAGCACATAACATCTTGAATACCCAAAAATGGTTTGGGCAGAATCTAACTAGTTTGGGAGATATTAAAATAATTAATATGTTTAATGGAGTCCCTAAGTCTAAACTTAGGAAAACTAAAACATTAATGTGAATTAATATAAAACTGAGTTAGAATGGTCCAAAAGTAATGGATCAAGCCAGATTAATCTTAGCCATTGATTAGGGACTTCATCTCATTCGTTGAATTGTCAATGAGAAAAGTATAAGAGGTGGCTTGAGGGTCACTTGGAGAACACACCAAGTTGATCAAGAATTCGATTTTTTAGGGTAGGGCTTGTTGATAAAATCGAAGCAGTGATCAGAGTTGCAATTGAGGGGCAGTGAATGCAGTAGCAGAGAGACAAAGATAGTACTGGGAGCATCAGCGCAAAAGCCGGAAGAGGGTTGACGTAGAGCCAGCTAGAGGCCACGCAAAAGCAGCCAGAGGCCACACAAAAGCAGCCAGAGACCACGTAGAGGCAACCAGGCGCTGCGCAGAGCCTAAGAAGGGACAGGCCCCAGGGAGACGCAGAGGCTCCAGAGGCTAATGCAGAGCCCAGAGACGTTGACATTGATGCTGGGCAGAGGCTAGGCCAGAGAGGCTGGCGTAGACACTAGAGGTTAACACTAGGAGATTTCCTAGGGTAAATTGGGGCTGATATCTGTCTCCGACTGAGAGGTACTACTGTCGAGGGTGTTCTCTGTTGGGTGAGCCATTTCGGGCACACCCAGATTGTATTCTGAAACTGCTTAATAATAAAACCCTCAGATAGTTGCACCGTTTTCCCGCATTGGGTTTTTCCGGGGAGATTAGTCCAAAAATAATAGTGTCACTTGTGTGCTTCTTTTTCCTTTAGTTGATGACCTGTATGTGTTGAGACTGTACTTGTATTTATTTTCAATATTTACATGGTAAATAACTTGTTAATAAATAGAACAAGTAGGAAGAAATAAATTAGAAAGTACAAGAAGGATTTCTAACAATTAGACTTAGAAATTCCAACATGGTATCAAAGCGTGGTTGCAAATCACAGGACAACTGAGGGCATCAGCGGAGCATAGCAGCAGCAGCAGAAACAGTTGTCTCCAGTGACAGAAGTTGTTCCTAGCGAAAAAGCAGCAAGGAAGGGGTGACATAGTGCCTGCGTCATCAAGTTTGAGCCAGGAGAAGGATCAACGCAGTGGCAAAAAGGAGCAGACTTGACCTACGCAGTGCCTGATTATCTTCCTCAGTCAGGAAGGATTGATGCCCATGGCCAGGAGGTGCAGATTTTGGTGGTGTCGGGATTGTGCAGAGTCTAGAGGCTCTAACCTTCAATTTGCTGGGGCATAGGATGTTGTGGAGAAGTTGCGGAGTGAAGTTGGTGGGGTACTGTGGTCAAAATAGTACCTAACAGGGCAAGACCAAGGAGGAGGGAGTTGCTACATGTTGGAATTTCTAAGTCTAATCGTTAGAAACCCTTCATGTACTTTTCTAATTTATTTATGCCTACTTGTTCTGATTAATTAACAAGTTATTTACCATGTAAATACTAGAAATAAGTACAAGTACATGCTCAACACATTACAGATCATCAACTGAAAGAAACAAAACAAGCACACAAGTGACACCATTGTTTTTGGACCAATGTCCCCAGAAAAACCCAATGCAGGAAAACGGGTGCAGTTATCTAAAGGTTTTAATTATAAAGCAGTTTCAGAATACAATCTGGGTGCCAAAACCGGCTCACCCAACATAGAATAATCTCGGTAGTAGTACCTATCAGTCGAAGACAGATGTTTCCGCTAAAACCCCGGATGACAGCTCCCAGCTCCAATCTGCGCCACGAAAACCCCAGCATCGGCCTCTAGGGACTGTGTCAGCCCTTTCTGGTCCAGTGTCTACCCAGCGTCACCCTAGCTTGCCCTGCATTAGCCTCTGGAGGCACTACGTCATCCCTTAGAGCCTCTACGTCACCCACACCGGCTCTTTGAGGCACTGTGCAGCTACTAGTTGCCTCTGCGTGAGCCCTGGCTGGCTCTGCGTGAACCTCTGGTTGGCTCTATGTCCCTCTCTCCCGACTTCCGCATTAATCCTCCTGGTACTATCTCTGCCTCTATGCTTCTATATTCACTGCCCCTCAGCTGCAACTTTGATCACTCTTTCGACTTCCTCAGCAAAACCCTGCCCCAGAAAATTGAAATCTTGATCAACTTGGTGTATTCTCCAAGTGACCATCAAGCCTCCTCTTATACTCTTCTCATTGACAATTCAACAACCAACATTAAGTCCCTAATCAACAGCTAAGATTAACTCTGGCTTGATCCATGACTTTTGGACCCTTCTAACACAGTTTTAAGTTTAGACTTAGGGACTCCATTAAAAATATTAATTATTTTAATATCTCCCAAACTGTTTAGAATCTGCCCAAACCATTTCTAGGTATTGGAGATCTCATGTGCCTTAGCCTCTCCACCAATTTTTGTGGCTAGAGCACATCCGATGCTACCCAAATCAACACTCCCTCTTAGTGAGAACTATGATCTAGTAATACTCCTCACTGAGCATCACCCTAATAATCCGGCATCGGTCCATGTGCTGATGCTACGCCTGCCGCCCAACATCCTCTGCACTATTGCATCATGTAGTGCTACCCATGGCCCTACCATTGCCACTGATGTATCTGTATGGCAGCCCCTCTCATCATGTTGCATCGTGTTCTCCATAGCACTGCCACTGCTGTATCTGTATGGCAACCCCTCTCATCATGTTGCATTGTGTTCTCCATAGCACTGCCACTGCTAAGTGCTTCACTGCAACTCAGTTACTGAGAAGTAAGTAACTAATCTCCCAACTCTGACATATCTCTCAGGCTAGAGACACCCTCGATGCTTAAACCCTCTCTGTCGCTAACAAGTGCCCCTTCTCTAACCTCTGCGCTCTTGCAACAAGTCCTTGAAGCTTACACTGCTGCCTCACGCTGCCTTGGGAATCCTACACTATAGCTCCCTCTATTGCTCCATCCGCACCCGTCTCTACTGACATCTGCCAGTATTGCTACTCCTCTTCAGGGCTCCCGTAGCAAGGTATAATCCAAGAGGTTGGGTACCTCAAGGATCCTACCCCTCATCACTTGTAGTCTGTCTGACTACAACTCGATGCCTCCCCACTTCCACTCAAGTGGCGTGTTAGCACTCATGGCATAGTCATCATCTGTCTCGACTTCCTTCTCCACCCTTGCTAGCGCAGCCTTGGTCTCGGAAGCCTCTCCCTTGCTCTTCTTCCTTGGACATTGTGTCGCATAATGACCCCGTTCCCCACAGCGGAAGCATTTGAACTTAGAGTGGTCCTTCTTCTTCCGTTTCTACTGCTTTCCCTCAGATGCTAGGGCAGCATCCACCTCCTCCTCCTCCTTGATTCTGACCCCCTTGTCGCTGCTTCCTGCCTTGGTCAGCCTTCTGATCTCTTCTTGGCGAAGAGCCACCCACAGTTCCTCCCAATCTGGAAGGGTTGCCCTGCCCAGTATGCTCTAGACAAACACCTCCCAGTCTTCTGAGACTGCGTTCAGGGTTGTTCTCACCATCAATTCTTGATCCAGTGTGGCCCCTATGGAAGTCAGCTGATCCCAGATCTCCTTCAATCGACCGAGGAAGGTGTCGATCTGTTCTCCCTTCTGCATCTGGTATGACCGCAACTGATTTTCTAGCAGCATCTTCCTCTACATGGAAGTATGTTGATACAACTTTGTTAGGGCCTCCCACATCTCATTTGCCGTATTCTTCTCGGCAATATGTGGTAATACATGGTCCTTGACCCCATCAAGGATAATGCTCTTGGCCCCGCCATTACATCCTCGTACCTATCATTATCAGTCGGGTCAAGTGGGACCGCTATTGTCCTCAATGAAAATTGCTTGAGACGGTTCCTGTCTAGAACGGATAAGATTTTGGCCTTCCAGACTACGAAGTTTGAGGCTCTGTCCAGTTTGTCCTGGTCTCTTACCCCATTCACTGCCATCTCGATGCTCCTCTACTTCCATCCTGAAAGTTCTTGGTGTGACTCCCTCTGAGCCTCAATTTTCCTCCCAGAAACCCTTCTGCCAATGTCGAGATGCCCCCACTCTGATTGTTGGTGCAGCTGCACCACTAAACTAGATTTCTTGCCTAGAAATCCTCAGCAGCAACTCCCTCCTCCTTGGTCTTGCCCTATTAAGTATTGTTTTGACTACAGTACCCCACCAACTTCACTCTGCAACTTACCCACAGCCTCCTAAGCCCCAATGAATCCGCACCTCCTAGCCATTGATGTCAATCCTTCCTGACTAAGAAAGATGATCAGGCACGGCGTAGGTCGAGTCTACTCCCCTCTGCCACTGCGTTGATCCTCTTCCCGTCTCAAACTTGATGATGCAGGCATTGTGTCACCCCTTCCTTAGTGCTTCTCTGCTAGGAACAGCTTCTGTCACTCGGGACAACTGTTTTCTGCTGCTGTTGCTTTTCTTAGCTGATGTCCTCAGTTTTCTTGTGATCTATTACCACGTTTGGATACCATGTTGGAATTTCTAAGTCTAACTATTAGAAACCCTTCATGTACTTTTCTGATTTATTTATGCCTACTTGTTCTGATTAATTAACAAGTTATTTACCATGTAAATACTGAAAATAAATACAAGTACATGCTCAACACATTACAGATCATCAACTGAAGGAAACAAAACAAGCACACAAGTGACACCCCCCGGAAAAACCCAATGTGGGAAAACTGGTGCAACTATCTGAGGGTTTAAATTATTAAGCATTTTCAAAATATAATCTGGGTGCCAAAACTGACTCACCCAACAGAGAATAATCTCGGAGACAGATGTTCCGGCTAAAACCCCGGATAAACACTATGATAGCTCCTAGCTCCAATCTACACCACAAAAACCCTAGCATCAGCCTCTAAGGAATACGTCAGCCCTTTCTGGCCCAACGTCTGCCCAGCGTCACCCTAGCTCGCCTTGCGTCAGCTTCTGGAGGCATTGCGTCAGCCCTTAGAGCCTTTGTGCCATCCATGCTGGCTCTTTGAGGCACTGCGTAGCTCCTAGCTACCTCAACGTGAGCCCTGGCTGGCTCTACGTGAACCTCTGGCTCACTCTACGTCCCTCTCTCCTAGCTTCTGCATTGATCCTCCTAGTACTATCTCTACCTCTCTACTTCTGTATTCATTGCCCCTCAGCTGCAACTCTAATCACTCTTTCGACTTCCTCAGCAAACCCTGCCCTAGTAAATCGAAATCTTGATCAACTCAGTGTATTCCTCAAGTGACCCTCAAGCATCCTCTTATACTTTTCTCGTTGACAATTCAACGAACGAGATTAAGTCCCTAATCAACGGTTAAGATTAACTCTGGCTTGATCCATGACTTTTGGACCCTTCTAACACAGTTTTATATTAATTCATACTAATATTTTATTTCCCTTAAGTTTAGACTTAGAGACTCCATTAAAAATATCAATTATTTTAATATCTCCCAAACTGTTTAGAATCTACCCACACCATTTTTGGGTATTGGAGATCTCATGTGCTTTAGCCTCTCCACCAATTTTCGTGGCTACAGCACATTTGATGCTACCCCAAATCAACACTACCAAGGATTCCTAACCAAGAAATCTAGATCACTGTTGCAGCCGCACTAATGATCAGAGTGGGGGCATCTCGACATTGGCAGAGGGGTTTCCAGGAGGGAAATTGAGGCTCAGAGGGAGTCACACCAAGAACTTCCAGGAGGAAAGTAGAAAGACTTGAAAGAGTCGAAAGAGGAGCAGCGAGATGGCAGTGAACGGGGTAAGAGATCAGGACAGATTGGACGGAGCCTCAAACTTCGTAGTCTGGAAGGCCAAGATCTTGTCCGTTCTAGATAGGAATCGTCTCAAGGACTTCGCCTTGAAAATGATAGTGATCCTAGTTGACCCAACTAAGAACGATAAGTATGAGGAGGCAATGGTGAGGGCCAAGAGCATCATCCTTGACGGGGTCAAGGACCATGAAGTACCACATATTGCCGAAAAGGACACAACAAATGCAATGTGGGAGGCCCTGACGAAATCGTATCAGCATACTTTCATGCAAAGGAAGATGCTACTAGAAAATCAGCTGCAGTCATATCAGATGCAAAAAGGAGAACAGATCGACATCTTCCTCAGTCGATTGAAGGAGATCCAGGATCAGCTGACTTCCACAGGGGCCATGCCGGATCAGGAATTAATGGTTTGGACTGCATTGAATGCAGTCTCAGAGGATTGGGAGGTATGTGTCCAGAGCATACTAGGCAGATCAACCCTTCCAGATTGGGAGGAACTATGGGCGGCTCTTTGTCAGGAAGAGATCAGAAGGCTAACCAAGGCACGAAGCAGCAGCAAAGGGGTCAGAATCAAAAAGGAGGAAGAAGACGATGTTGCCCTAGCATCTGAGGGAAAGCAGGAGAAACGAAAGAAGGACCTCTCCAAGGTCAAATGCTTCCACTATGGGGAACTGGATCATTATGCGAGCCAGTGTCCAAGGAAGAAGAGAAAGGGAGAGGCTTCTGAGACCAAGGTTGCGCCAGCAAGGGCGGAGAAAGAAGTGGAGACAAATGATGATTGTGCCATGAGTGCTCATGCACGTCGTGAGAGGAAGTGGGGAGACATCGAGTTGTAGTCAGACGGACTACGAGCGATGAGGGGCAGGATCCTCAAGGTACCCAACCCCTTGGATTATACCTTGCTACGAGAGCCCCGAAGAGTAGTATCAAAATTGACAGAGATGCCAAAGTTGGGAGATCAATTACTTACTTCTCAATAACTGAGTTGTAGTGCAACGGTTATCAATGGCAGTGCTATGGGCAGCACAATGCAGCATGATGAGAGGTATTACAGTGCAAATGCAGCAGTGACCGTGACATGGCCATGGGCAGCACCACGGATGCAGAGGGCGCTGTTGTACAGATGCAGCAGTGGCAGTGGCAAGGCCATGGGTAGCAATACATGATGCAGCAGTACAGAGGATGTTGGGCAGTAGGCCTAGCATCAGCACAAGGACCGACGCCGGATGATCAGGGCGATGCTCAGTGAGGAGTATTACTAGAGCACAGTCCTCGCTAAGAGGGAGTGTTGATGTAGGGTAGCATCGGATGTGCTCTAGCCACGAAAATTGGTGGAGAGGCTAAAGCGCATAAGATCTCCTATACCCAAAAATGGTTTGAACAAAATCTAACCTACTTGGGAGATATTAAAATAATTAATATTTTTAATGGAGTCCCTAAGTCTAAACTTAGGGAAAATAAAATATTAATGTGAATTAATATAAAATTGCGTTAGAATGGTCCAAAAGTAATGGACCAAGCCAGATCTAATTTTAGTCATTGATTAGGGACTTAATCTCGGTCGTTGAATTGTCAACGAGAAAAGTATAAGAGGAGGATTAAGGGTCACTTAGAGAACACACCGAGTTGATCAAGAATTTTATTTTTTAGGGCAGGGCTTGCTAACGAAATCGAAAGAGTGATCAGAGTTGCAACTGAGGGGCAGTGGATGCAGTAGCAGAGAGGCAGAGATTCTATCAGAAGCATCAGCACAGAAGCCAGGAGAGGGTTGATGTAGAGCCAGCTAGAGGCCACGCAGACGCAGCCACAGGCCACGCAAAGGCAACCAAGAGCTGCGCAGAGCATGGGGAGGGAGAGGCCCTAGGGAGACACAGAGGCTCCAGAGGCTGACGCAGAGCCCAGAGAGGTTGATGTTGGGCCAGAGAGGCTGACGTTGGGCAGACGCTAGGCTAGAGAGGCTAACGCAGACCCTAGAGGTTAACGTTGGGAGATTTCATGGGGCAGATTGGGGCTGATATCTATCTCTGACTGAGAGGTACTACTATCAAGAGAATTCTCTGTTGGGTGAGCCATTTCTAGCACCCAGATTGTATTCTGAAACTGCTTAATAATAAAACCCTCAGAGAGCTACACCGGTTTTCCTGCATTGAGTTTTTCCGGGGACATTAGTCCAAAAATAATGGTGTCACTTGTGTGCTTCTTTTTCCTTCAATTGATGACCTGTATGTGTTGAGATTGTACTTGTATTTATTTTCAGTATTTACATGGTAAATAACTTGTTAATTAACAGAACAAGTAGGAAGAAATAAATCATAAAGTACAGGAAGGATTTCTAATAGTTAGACTTAGAAATTCCAATAGTATTACTGTCAGATAGATATCTCTGTTGGGTGAGCCAGTTTGGCACCCTAGTTGTACTCAAGAAAGCTGCTTAATAATAAAACCCTCAGAATTGTTGCACTAGTTTTCCCAAGTTGGGTTTTTCCTGGGACGATTATCAAAAAATAATGGTGTCCCTTGTGTGTTTGTCTGTTATTTTCAATTGATGACTGTAGATGGTTGAGGCTGAATTTGTGTTTATTTTCAGCATTTATATGATTAAATAACTTGTTAAGGAATAAACACGTAGGTGAAATAAACCAGATAATGCAGGAATAATTTCTAACGGGTTAAACTTAGAAATTTCAACACTTTCTAGATCCAGCAAGCACATTTACGGAGAGGCAAAGATAGCCATAGTGAGTCTAACATAGGAGCTACACAAAAGCCTCTAGAGGCAATTCGATTTTACTGGAGACAAGCTGAGTTTCAGTTCCAGAGGTCGACAACAAGTTCCAAAAGGCTGCAGAGGTAGCTTCTCATCCAGTAGCAGATAGGAAGGCTACAGGAGCAGCTGATTTAGGCTGAGCATAGAAAGGACTGTGCTAGGGTGACGCAGGCCTGCGCAGAAGCAGTTTGGACAGCTCATTTAGAGTTGCGGTCAGAGCCCGCATTTGCCTGTGGGGTGAGGAAAATTTCTCACTAGATTTTTGCCAATATCTTTCTCTATACGATAGCCAGATTCAGCATCTAGTTGTACTCAGATTTTCTCTCGTTGTTTCATAATAATAAAAGCTCTCATTTGTTGCACAGGTTTTTCTGGGGACCTTTGTCCAAAAATAACTATGTCAATTTTTTGTGTGTGTGCTAGTATTTTCTCAGTTTCCAGTGCTATTTTCTTCCTCAGTTTATTTGTAAAGGTTGTAGTGTGAATTATTTGGTATTTGTCACAGCAGATAAATTGTTAAATTAATTAACAATTAGAAAAATAATTTCTAGTTGTTGCAATAGGATTTCAGACTTGAAATTTTCACATATTTATCGCTCCAAGGATCTTATCATCTTTTATCGACGAAGATGACAAATTGAAGAATTCCAAAAGGTGCAAATAGATTTCAAAGACAAAGAACAGATGATATGTGTTATCAGCAATAAGCCTCGAGGACAAAGCTTTTTGAAGAGGAAGGCGATGGTATGAATATAACACAAATATAAATAAATAAATAATAATCATAATAATAGATTAGTTAATAAAGAGGTATATGTCTATGGACATGACAATTCGTGAAAGGGTACCTACCTAGCTATATATACGGGATCCTCAATTGTAATCAGTGATCACATCATCTCACTTGTCTTCAAATATTCTTATATATAATTATTTGTCCTACAATCACTGTCTTTGCCTTCAAAGTATTCTGAAGATTATTTCAGAGTACGAACTTACTTTGTTAAATTTGTATCAGAGCATTCCTCTTAGTATACGAAATTTCTTCGTTACAATATTCTTAACCTACGAAAGTCATGTACTCATCAAATTTTTGGTCTATAAAACTCAATTGCTCCAGCATCAACTAAGCTATTACTATTTAGTATTTTCATTCTTAATCATTTTTATGCAACAATTGTGGCCTAAATTTATCAAGAGACTGCAACTGAGTCATGTGACTTAACTCAAGTCTACAAAATTCAGATACTAACTACTACCATAACTACAATTTGCTCTTGGAGTGTGCAACATATTTATGGAGATTTAATGCACTCAGGAAATCAATGCAAAACTGAAATTCAGATTCTTCCTAGAAAGTTTCCCTGCTATTAACCTTAGAATTTTCAGCCTTTGGCACTGGTGTAAATTACAGTACAAAATAGTAGTGGAAATATCACAATAATTCACTTCAAACTGCCCCAAAATTATCAACAGTTCAAAGAGAAAAGATACCAAACAAATACCTAAGTTTCAGCCCCTTTTAGGGCAACTTATCAGCCAGTAATCAGCTCTGAGAATGCACTTTTACACCAGTAAAATCAGGCCCTTATATTCTTCTTTGGATGTCAAATCACTTAAGAATTTTCCCTTTATTTATACCAAATCAGCAAGCCATAGATGGTTGTAAACAGCGAAGCATAAAAAACATGTATAGCTTAACTCCAAATCTGAAAATGAAAAAAGATGTGGACAGCTAAAAACTTCATATAAAAAATCAAAATGAAGTAGAAGTATATGCCATAGCTTTCTCTCAACGCTAGTAAAAATTCTCCTACTATCCAAAAACACTAGCTAGGGTAAATCATCAAACCCTAGCTCAACTGAGAAGATCCAATCACAGGAATCTCTCCAACACAACCTCCAAGGCAAGGTGTCGAGCATCATTGATTGACCAATGGTACATTACTTACAAAACCAATGGCACCATGATGGGTCTAAGTGATATGATGGTATATTCGATAATGATATATCCTCCTCCATATGGTTCCAACATGATTAGTGTTGTAAGATATAATATAGATGATGATGTGATAAACATTTGTCTAGGGAATGAATTTCCTAGTTCATGAGGTCCTATTTCACATGATGATGACAATCATTATGGTTGAGAACATTTTATTGGAGCACCTAGCCTATTGAACCCTTTCATATGCTTCTAGAGATTATTAGTGCATTTGATGTCGATAAAACCTCCTAGTGCTAGTAACCTAGTTTGTGGCATTTACCTTTGGCATTTACCTTAGTCCAGGTGGAATGCTACTGTTTGTGAGCACATGTTTATGTTGGTTTGATTATACAAAGAAGCTTTGACCACATTTTGACCATGTGGACACCTCTTTCTTGAGCATATGGTTTATCAACTTGGTTTCACATTGGAGATGGGTTATTCGAGCATAGTTTGAACTATTTTCATGGAGCACTCACCCACTTGGTGAAGAAATTTCAACCCCCACTCCGATTATCAGTTTTCCTTATCACTCCATGCATTTAGTTTTAAATCCAAGCATGATAAAAATTCTAAAATCTGGAAATGACAATATTTTTCTAGAAACACAAATTTAGAGATTTCACAATTGCAGAAATAAAACATAGCAAAATTATGACAGCCACACACAGAAAATAACAGAGTGATTTTTGGTCAATGTGACCCTAGAGAAACCCCCTACAACTCTTGGAGAAAACCAGTTTGAGAGCTCTTCTTTATTTCTGAAAATGCTTTTACAAAGAAACTGAAATACACAGTAAAAATTCCAGCAACCACAAATTACAGATCTCGATTTCCGTGCTTGAACTCCACCTCAAAAATCATGCCAATCAGCAAACAGCCAAAACAGAAATTTTTACAGCAATAAAACAACATTAACTATTGTACGGCCAACCTCGAAAAATTGCCCAGAACTTCTTGTCTCTCTTCTTCAATTTCTATGCCTTTCTCTTGCTGTACGGTTTTTCCTTGGAATGCGTGCCAATAAATATTGCTGCCCAGATTTGCTAAAATGTCTTCTTGTTGTTCTCCTTCACTTCCTAACCGCTGAGAAATTTTCTCCTTGCTCTCTTTTCTCTTTCTCTCAAATGCTCATGAAAGAATGAATTGATCTTTTCCTCTTCTCTTCTCCTTTTATTCTCTAAATGACCTTTTGGGTTACCCTAAAATCTAATGGCTGAGATTCATTTAGATCTAGGGATGAGAATAAATGTGCATTTAATTCTCACTTTCTATTTTTTAACTCACCCACTTAAATAAAAACCCACTTATCCTTTTATTTCCATAGTCACTTTTTCACTTTCTAATTCTTCATTCACTTCAATAAAGTCACTTTTAAATTAGAATGTAACTTTACCACTTATAAAGTCACTTTTAAATTAGAATGTAACTTTACCACTTATAAAGTCACTTTTAAATTAAATTGACTTTACCACTTATAAAGTCACTTTAGGAGAAAAATAAAAAATAAATTTGGTTACTTTTCCCTAGGCCAAAGATCAAAGCCTTAGGGAACCACTTGCCTTCTGGTACCCAAATTTTAACGCTCCCTCTTACCGAGGAAAGCGTTCCTCACCACTCCCATCTTGTCTCTGAAGTAGACATGCTTGCCCTGTGGTAAGGCTTTGGTGAAAATGTCCGCTACCTGCTCATTTGTGGAAATGAACTGAAGCTTGACAGCGCCCTTTTGGACATAGCCTCTAAGGAAGTGATACTTAATCTCAATATGCTTTGAATTGTCATGAAAAACTGGATTCTCCGTGAGTTTTATGAAACTCTGATTATCACAGTAAATTACTGAAGGTCTCAATGTCTGACCAAATAGACCAAACAACATCTTGCGAAGCCATATGGCCTCACAACTAGCCAAACTAGCAGCCATATACTCTGCCTCAGCTGAACTCAATGCAACTGACTGTTGTTTCTGGCTGATCCACAACACAACTGCCAAACCCAACCCAAAACAACACCCGAAAGTACTCTTCCTATCTGAAGCACAACCTGCCCAATCTGAATCCGTGTACCCTACCAGTTTCACTCCATCACCCTGTCTATAATCTAGACCAAAATCCACAATCCCCTGCAAGTAACAAAGAATGTGTTTTGCAGCTACCCAATGCACTCTCTTGGGCTCACACATGAACTGACTCATAGTGCTAACTGCAAAACATATATCTAGTCGAGTGTTGGCCAAATACATCAAACAACCAATCAACTGTTTGTATAGAGTAGGATCCACCAACTCGATATCAAAAGCGTGAAGCTTCTTCCAGTTAGTGATCATAGGTGTAGATATGGTTTTGCAGTCCTGCATGTGAAATCTGCGAAAAATATCCACAATGTACTTCCCTTGTCCCAAGAAGAAATGCCCCTCCTCTTGCCACACCTCCAATCCCAGAAAATAATGCATCAAGCCGATATCCTTCATCTCAAACTTTGAAGCAAGATCTCTCTTGCAGCCCTCAATGAGTCTCTTTGCACCAGTGATGATCAAGTCATCAACATACAGCACCAGAATGAGAGGCTCCTCACCCAGCACAATGAAGTATAGGTTCGGATCAGCCTCACTCTTTGTGAAACCCAACTGCTGCAAGTATGTATCAATCCTAGAAAACCAAGCTCTAGGAGCTTGCTTCAGGCCATAGAGTGCCTTATTCAATCTGATCAGTGTTTTTAAAACCGTTTTTGAAAACCGGTTACCGGTTAGCAAGGCTGCTCCGGACCGAACCGGCCAAAAAACCCGGTTTGATAGGGCATTTCGCCATTTTTTAGCCCTAACCGGTGAAAACCGGCCAGTTTAGGACAGAACCGACCGGTTTGTATACCCGGTTTGATAGGGCATTTCGCCATTTTTTAGCCCTAACCAGTGAAAACCGGCCAGTTTAGGACAGAACCGGCCGGTTTGTATCAAACCGGCCGGTTCTGTCCTAAACCGGCCGGTTTTAGGCACGCCCACTGAAACATGCAAAAAAAGGGATTTTGCCTGTGGTTTAGGGGTTTTGGGGGGGAAGTAAAGGTGGGATATATTGTTATGAAAGATCCTATAACTGGAATTCAAAGTGATTTGCTACGTATGGAAGGGGCAGAGGTCATTGGAGTCTACCATGGTCTTGTGAATGAAAAGCTTGTTAATTTGGCACACAGGTATCTGAAAGTCCATCCAAAGTGTTCTTGAATGAAGCAGTGGTATTTTTTTATGTGTAGTTTAGTTTGATAAAGATCCTTAATATTTGTTCTTGCATAACCATTTTACTTTTTTACATTCGAATGCCTGTATTGGTATTAAGTTATTAACTACTGCACATCTGAGATTTTCTGTCAAAAGTACAACAATTTTCATGCCCCTTTAAATGAATTATTTCACAGAAGTTGCAAAAAAAAATTCTTCAAAGGGATAGTTGCCAAAGTTATTGAGAGCCTAGCCTTCTTGTAACCTGCATGGAACCCGTTTGGTAAGTGCCTCACATATGTTGGCTGCTTCAAAATATCTTTTAAAGCCTGCTTCTGCCACATCTCTCTGATTATCTCCCAGTGTCAAGGAAGCTGATTGTGCCCCCATTGCACTAAGAAGCTCAAATTTAACCTTGACCTAGGCCATAAATAGCAAGAAAGGATTATGAAATGTGCTCAGGTAGCAGATGACATCGTATGTCTGGTCTGTTGCGCTGTGGTCAATGGTTAAAATGGGGTGTTAAGTTGTTAACACAAATGATCCCGGTTCATACCTTGATGGGCATAGAGCCATAGAACAGAGCATGCTTTGGCTGAATTTGACAGCTCCCCACATTGAACTCGGACTGAGATAATGTGGACATGGGGTTCATAACTCTCCACCGATAATTTTTTCTTTCTTTATCCTTACCAGAAAAATGACAATTTTTTGTTGTTTACATCCAATTTATCACCCCACCCTCCAGCCCATAAGCGAGAGGTATTCCTCATAGCTTATGAAGAGCCTCAATGTCGATTGCCTCACAAATAGTGAACATGTCATCTGCAGGATTTGAACTCTGGTGGGGAAGATAACAGTTTCTTCTCTCAACCACCTGAGTTAGACCTATTTGACAAAAACATGATGTTCTATCTCTGTTGTTTATCCATTTAGACACATTTCCAAAGCTTCAAGTTTCAACAGCTTGGACTTTATAGGCCATTTTTTCTTATGTATTTTGCTATTTTGTCGATGATATGTATTGTACTCGGTGCCATTTTGATATATTCACCTTTACATGGTATATAAATGAGCAAACTTTGCATATTTTGTCTCTATTGGCTTGGAATCATGGTTTTACATCTTAAAAATAGTTTTGTTTCATTAAAAATTAATTATTTAATGTATTTTTTTAAAACCGGTTCGTTTAGACCAAACCAGTCCCGGTTAGACCGGTTCCGGTCGGTAAACCAGTTCATTAGGTGGACCGGTCTGGTCACTGGTTCCGGTTTTAAAAACATTGATCTGCATACATGGGACTCCTTCCCATGCACCTCAAATCCCTGCAGTTGCTCAATATAAACCTCCTCCTGAATGAAGCCATTGAGAAATGCGGTCTTCACATCCATCTAGTGGATCTTCCAACCCATCTCTGCTGCAATCGGTATAATGGAACGAATAGATGTATACCGAGCTACGGCAGCGAAGGTCTGCTCATAGTCAACTCCCTTTACCTGTGAGAACCCTCTCGCCACAAATCGAGCCTTGAACTTCTCGATGTTGCCGTCTGCAGCATGCTTTATCTTGTAGAGCCATTTGGAAGTAACAACTAATTTACCTTCAGGCCTTGGCACTACCTCCCAAACATCGTTCTTCATAATAGAAGAATACTCCTCCATCATGGCCTCTCTCCAGACTTGCTAGCTGGTTGCCTCCTCATAACTAGAAGGCTCAGAGTCAACAATGCCTGTTACCAATGCCATGTAACTACAGAACTGCTCAGGTGGTTTACTCTCTCTAATCTATCTCTTTGGCCCAGCAACTGATGTGGCCTCGCGCAAGGTATCTTGAAGCCACTTGGGCTTCCTCTTCCCTGAGCATACTTCTCGCACCAAAGTGAAAGAATCCTCATCATCATCAGAAGCCTGAACTACAAAAGGCCTGTCAACTAACCTCATGCCTGAACCTGTGCCTGTAGATGTTGAAGTACCGTGCGAACTATCCATTAGTGGACTACCCTATGAACTGCTCTACGAACTGCCCTGCATGCTGCCCAAAGAACCACCAACCTGACTTTGAGAGCCACTGCTCACTAATGGACCTGACATTGTAATCGACGTACCTCCTGATCCCTAACCATTGGATCCCTATGATTGACTCAGCTGCTCCTAAGGGTCTGGTGACTCTAGATACTCTAACTCTCGTGACCTCCTAAAAGCTCTCTCCTCCTCGAACTTCACATCCCGCCTAACAACCATTTTTCTCTGCGCAGGAATATAAATCCGATAAGCTTTCGAGGTCTCGCTATAACCCACAAAGATGCCCTTGTCTGCAGTGGGCTCTAGCTTGGTCTTGTTCTCCTTGGGGACATAGGAATATGTAAGGCACCCAAAGATACGAAAGTTCCCAACATCAGGCTTCTTCGTAGAAAAGCCTCCTCTGAAGTCACATTCCCCAAGGCACGATGTGGACTCATGTTCTGCAAGTACACAGCAGTGTTGCCGGTCTCTGCCCACAAAAATAAAGGTAACCCCTGATCATGAAACATGGCTTTGGCAGCCCCTGCAATGGATCTGTTCTTCCTCTCTGCAACCTCATTTTGCTGGGGGTAGTAAGAAACTGTGAACTCCCTCCTAATCTTTGCCTCAGCACAAAAATCAACAAACTCACCAAGGGTATACTCCCCTCAATTGTCCAACCTGAAGACCTTGATCTTCCTACCTATCTGGGTCTCCACAAGAGCTTTGAACTCTTGAAACTGCTTTAAGACCTCACTCTTTCTCCGAACCTATACTTCATTGTGGTGGGTGAGGAACCTCTCATTCTAGTGTTGTATGTTGATGACTTGATCATCACTAGTGCAGAGAGACTCATTGAGAGCTGCAAGAGAGATCTTACTTCAAAGTTTGAGATGAAGGATATCGACTTGATGCATTATTTTCTAGGATTAGAGGTGTGGCAGGAGGAGGGGCATTTCTTCCCAGGACAAGGGAAGTACATTGTGGATATTCTTAGCAGATTTCACATGGAGGACTGCAAACCCATATAATATTATTTTATGCATGAAGATGAGGCTGTCACCCCTTTCTTCAAGGTAATAAGGATCTTGTTGACCAAGCATATGGGTCATGGCATTATTTTATCACTTGTTGACATCATCTTTGCATCGACCCCCTAGCACACTTTTTTACAAGTTTATTGCATATATGAGGGGGATATGCCACCTTAGAGGCCCATATGCCACATGGGGGATCTCTTTCATGCATATTTTATCATTTGATTGAGACATCTTATTGGAAGACCACATGTGCCACTCATCTCCATTCATTGGCACCATTTTGAAGGATTCTCATAGGAGACTGAGTGAGAGCTCTCATATTATATCATTTATCTCACACCTGTGGAAGTTACGGGACTTAATCCGTAGCCATTTTACCTATTTT
Organism: Pinus tabuliformis; assembly: GCA_031772625.1. Classification (NCBI taxonomy): domain Eukaryota; kingdom Viridiplantae; phylum Streptophyta; class Pinopsida; order Pinales; family Pinaceae; genus Pinus; species Pinus tabuliformis. The sequence goes on along the minus strand of CM062817.1, from coordinate 2,025,841,736 downwards.
TGGCATGTCTAACCACCTACGAAGTGGAGCACTCCTCCCTTGGAGCATTTTGTGCATTTTCCTTGAGATGTTTGACATGGTCTCGCACCTATATTGAGGAGGCATCCTCTTTCCTTGAGTGCTCATTGCTTGAAGATTGTAGATGTGGCATTAGTCCATTTATTTTGTAAGTCGTTTGACTTGTCCTCTCAAGTGAGTCAGAAGATAGGTTTTGGTAAAGATAGTATTATTCAATTGTGGAGGTTGTTGAACCTACACTGCATATATATCAGGCTCCTCCATTTGTGATGGTTGTTGAAAGTTTGAAACTGCTTGTCACTTTTGTAGCTGGACATAAATTAAGAATTTTTGATAGAAAAAATATTTTAATCTTATATAAAATTTGGAGTTCAAGAAAGAAAGGCATCCAGAAAACTGTGAGTGCAAATAAAGGAGAAGAATGCTAGACACATCCAGCAATCAGAAAGGGGCATTCTAGATATCAAAAAACCATCGTGGCTTTATAAAACACAGCATTTCGATGTTAAAAGACAGCCCATGGACTACTCGGTATGTGCTCAAAAGGAATGGAAGTCCCCTTGTGATAGCAGGTCAAATCTCAAATTTGATGTAGTAGCCAAGTAATTGGCTTGGGTCTCTACTGGAGGGAACCTAGATGAAATGGACAGTCTCCAACTAAGACACCAAATGAAAACCCCTCATTTTTCCTAAATAAATCCTTGTACAAAACCAACCAATGAAATCTCAAGTCAGATAGTTCAGAAATGTAGAAATATAATTCAAAACAGTTACATTTATGATTTATTTAACAAAATCCAGCTTAATTAATGTTGTTACTCTATGGGAGAATCATTTTTACCATGAAAAAAATGATGATTCAGTAACAAATAAAAAAATAACCAGTAAATTCTTAATGAATATAATCTAAGCCCATCTCCAGACTATATCACTAATCTATCTACCAAACTTCAAATGTTATATTCTCCATCACCAAAAGAAAAACATACGTGTATCAGTTATATGTCCCAAAATCCAGAGACAAATACATGAAAAGGCCAAATAAACTTTAGAGTCTAAAATGGTTGAACATACAACCTTGTGAAAATTGTGCCATTTATATTTGCAATTGGAACATACTCGTCTCCAGTAGGAATGCTGGACCAGTGAAAATGCACCCTTCCACCGCCTCCACCTCCACCACCAACATGACCACCATGTCCTCCAGCAGTGGAAAGCAGTGAATTGTTAGCCAGTGTCAGTGTCTGCAAAAACATTAGAAGAGTTCCACCAGAACCACCACCAGAACCACCAACCAACTCAGCAGTCTGACTTTCTGTCACTTCTTCCAAGCTCTCTCCATCTGCTCTGACAGATCCAAAGACTTCCAGCTTCCATAAAGGATGCTCCTTAGAACCCATCACTGTAGGGGCATAAATGATTCATTAAAAACAGAAACAGCTACCCTAATTTTACTGAAAAATTCATTGAAGATCAGAACAGTTCAAATAATGCACCCCATCAAAAGCCCATTTTTAACTTTGACCTTTCAACAAAACCTAGTTCGTAAAACAAAATCAGTTATTTCAAATTCCAAGCTATTAATAGGTAATGTAATTACGTCTTATAGTTTTCAACCTTAAAATATCATAAAACAGCATGTATGTTGAAAACCCTCACCAAAAATGATCCAGAGAAATCAGAAAACAATTTCATATTCTGTCACCATAAATCAACCACACACATCAGGGGACCTCCAGTTGCCCGGGGACATTAACATGTCAACATCTGAGGGTTCCTCTTGTTTCTTGGAAAAGGAATTTTAAGAAACATGTTCTGGAAGATGTTGAAAACCCTCACCATCAACGGTACAAGTGATATAGAAATCACTTTTAGATTGTTCACCCATTCAATGATTATTGACATCAGGGAACCTCCAATTCCCTGTCGCATTTTGATTCTATTATACAGATCAAGTGATGAAATGCATTCAGTCAATTGGTTATAAGTTAAAACACAGCCTAACTACTACAATGTGTACAAAACAGATAACAAATAGGAACAAGCAACACATCCGAATTATATATATATATATATATATATAGATAGCATTGAACCAAAAGAGAACAGCCAATGTCAAATAACGCAAAATTGAGACCTCCAACAAAGGATACCCAGTTATCTCTGATGGAACCCTGTTACCCTCCTACCTTTGGGTAACCCCCAGGGAAAAAAATTTCACTTATTTGATCCAGCCAGCAGCCCCACACTGATCCACATGCAGGCATCCCCTTTTGCCTCTCAGCCACTCTCCAGTCATCATTTATCATCGTCTAGCCAATTCCTCGGATGACAGTGGATCTCCAAATATGTGGCATGCTAACCATTTTTGTATCACGGGCTTTTCTTTTAATGATTTAAGACATTTCAGTATGGATCAAGGGCTGATTCAGATGATGGACCACTCTAGACTGTATTCATGTTCCCCTACTTCACCTTGGTGGTTATCATCTGCCCCTAGTCCAATGTGAACTCCCTTGAGACCTTGTCTTTCCACTATTCAGGGGGGACACAAATAGGAGGCCTTTATTGATGATGTATGTCCATGTCTTACACATATCTTCCGCTTTCTGCTCTCTTGCCTTTGTTATATCCTTCCTTTAGGTTGATCGCTTACTTTTCACAGTCATTGGTCAGCCCCTATGTGCCATATCTTCAAAGACCTAGACCTTGGCCCTAAGAGGTTGATGCAGTGGAAAGAAAGAAAGAAAGAACCCAAGAAAAGCCACATCATCAGAAAAAAAGGGAAAGGCAAAATATGGTTGGGATAACTTCTAAGTGTGTAGACAAAAACCTAGCCTGAGCTCTACCCCACTCATTAGCCATCACCCAATTCCTCATATATCATGGTCTATCTAAATAAAAATTACTTCTAAATGTCCCAACCTTGATGAGCAATGACTGCTACATCTCAGGGGGTATTTGATGCATCTATTAAAGCTTGTAACACAAGCTATGCTAAAGGCGCACTCGGTGGGTGGTAAAAATAGGTTGAGGAAAGGGGTAACCCAAGCCCCAAGATTGCTCCCTCTTCACACTATATTACTCAATGGCATTGGTTACATGGGTGGTGCACCACAAAGGGGCATCTTAAAGTATTTCCCTATTCCATTTCATCTTATTTCACTAACACCTTATGATCAATAGATTGGCCTAGGAACTATTCTTCCCCTCGAGGTTGGAAGCACCTAATAGAGCTCATTGATAACCCTCCCATTCAATTGGGCCTGCAATGAAATTCCTATGGTTCAATAAAACTTTGACGTTGATCTCACTTGATTCCACGAGTTGTGTTAGGTGCTTGCTCCAGGTTTCACTAGCCATCCCTTAAAGGACAAAAGATTGCTTCTTCAACTCTTCAAACAGGCTGTCCAACCCAATTGTGCCTCCACAGGGGACATTTCTAAGCAGGTTGTTGCACCTTTTGACCAAGGCATTGGGGCATCTGATCATTCCATATTATGAGGCACATCATCCTCTTCCTACAAAACCTTGAACATTAACCATTTGAACTAGGACATTGTTTCCAACTTTCCATTGGTTTTTTAAGTTTTTTTAATATTTAGTGCTAACTACAAGTTTATAAGAAAAAAATACAAGGAATTTTGAAATATAATTTTGTAAAGAAATTGATTACAAATTGTTGGAATGAGGATATGATGCTTCTTCCACAAAAGACAAGGATAATGAATTATGTCCTCTCTTGATTTGGTATCTCAATGCTTGAGGTTTTGGAATGCTAGGTGGAACACACCTAAGATAAAACCCTAGCATCAAAACAAGACAACTAATAGAACCAAATTCTTGCTAGGAGGTCCTTCCAAGAAGTAAAACCTCCAACCAAACAACCAACAATTGTAGAAGATAACGTTACTTACCTCTAAAGGGAAGAGTGAATCATATCCCAAAAGAGAACAATGGTTGTACGAATTACGAGAAAGTGTGAGAAGAACCCTAGACCTCATCTTCCAAGACTTCTTGGAATGATTAGCTTAGCGTAGTAACCTCGTGTTGTGTTGAGAAATAGTTTGTTATTGGTGGCAAAGGGTTGTCTAGCTAAAGAAGAAAAGTGCACAAGCTTAAAGAGCACTGTAATCATTTTCCAACGAGTATTTGCATGCCTCCTAACTCCTCTTCGTTGAAGAGAAATGATTTTTCTATGTTGGAAAACCACTGACCAAGTTGGCCCCGCCTGAACAAGTCAACCCCTTCTCCAATAGACATGTCAATTCAATTGGGTGATTGAACTAGTATAAATAAGTGTCATCTCTCCTCCATTTCAGCATTCACTCGTCCAAGCACAAGCAAGCAAAAGGAGTTGCGGCAATTCATCTTAAGGAAGATAGGTTCATATCTCATGAACCATGTGAAGTGAAGAAGAAGAAGCATTGGTTTTGGTTTCTGGTTTCTTTGGGTTCTCGACTATGGTATTTTGGTGACACCCTTGATCATAATTTGGAGTTACCTTTTGGGCCAATTCCAGATCAGGTTCGTAGAGCATCTTTGTAGAAGAATTCGGCCTATCTCTAGAACAGAACTAGGGCTTTCTTTTGAGCCAGCCTCTACCTATAAAGTGAACAGACCTCAAACCTATGAATTTTCAATCTACCTCTATGGCAAGAGGAGACCTCAACCCTCTTAGAATAGGTCTCAGTCCTCTTGGAGCAGACCTTGGCCCTTGGAGTAGACCTCAGCCCTGCACTAAAGCATCCCAGAACTCAGCCTTTTGTGTAAATTCGAATTGTGGAAAGGAGCAAGTTCAAACAGTGGAAGATTTTGGTATATGCAATTCGGCCCTCATATGTGATATGACTCAACCCTTCTTAACAGAAGTTTAAGAAGTAATTTTGATTCTATACTGGCGTTGCTTTTTAGGAAGACTTAAAGTTTTCTTTGAATAGACTTGAGGGCTCATTGAAGTAATCTTTGAGAAGTGTCTTCAAGCAAACTTTTGAGAAGCCTTTGGAATAATTTTCGAGAATCATCTTGAAGCAGACTTTAGACTAGCTTGTTGAAGCAATCCTAATGCCCTTTTCGAGCAGCCCTCTTAAGCATTCTTGAAGACTTTTGAAGTAGCTTTTGGAGCATTAATGAAGCCTTGTTTGGAGCAGATTTCTAGGAACAGATTTGAACTAGACTTTGAAGAACCCCTTTGGAATATCTCGGAGAAATTTTGTAGCAGCCTTGAAGAAGATCTTGAAGATTTCCTTGAGCAGCATTGGAAGTGTATTTGGAATAGACTTACAAAAGGTTTTTGAAAACATCTTGGAGAAGTTGATTTGAAGTATTTGGAAAATTTAGAGCCTAGGAGGATTGGAGTCCTAAATTTGACCAAGTTGGTGCTTGGATTTGTTGAGATGATTGGAGTCTTCATTTTGACCAAGTTGGTGCCTGGATTTGTGTTTGAGGATTGGAGTCCTCATTCAGGGTTGTAGCCTTGAAGAAGTTAGAGATTTTTTTGTACAGGTTGGGGCTTAATTTTTGTTAAAGAAGATTGGAGTCCTCATTATCATCATTAATAAAATAATTTTCTTGTTCTACTTCTTGTGTTCAGGTTTAACTTGTGATAAAATCTTATCTGACATAATATAACATTTGAAAGAAATATTGAGTCACCTGATGCAGGAGCATCAAATGAGATAAATTACCTTTGACCTGACCAGTCAAAATTATTTACTAAAGAGGGTTGGACCTCTTAAATGTTCTTATTTATTATTTGTTTGTAAAATTTATTGGAGTGCCCAGATTAGGAGTGAAGTGATAGAGTTTGTTAGCTTAGGTGTGTGTTAGGCCAATTAAATAGGGATTAGGTTGTTTGAGAAATTCGAATTTAGAGAGGAGCATTAAAAAAGAGAAAAACTCATTTTTTGAGAGATGTTAATGTAGATCAGGTCAGTAAGGGCCAGAACAATTTTTTGTGTAGTGATTTTTCTTTTCATAATTGATTTAGTGGAGTTTCATGGTGTATTTGTCATCATCTTATGTCAAGAAATTGTTTGCTTCAATTGATGAAAAATCATTCTGTTGTAGTTTAATGGTGGAATCCTATAGATTGATATCCAGAGTATTGTGTATCTTTGAGAATTTTGCATCCAAACAAGATAGATCTATAGATTTGCTCAGTGTTGTGAGTATTTTATCCTAATTGCATGTTTTCTCAATGATAGATCTAAGGAATTCTCGAATTTCCATGTTTTTTCTTGCTTGAAATCACCCCGAGAAAGCAAAACCCTCAGTCACAGAAGGGTTGCATTGTGGGTCGCATTTGAAACAGAAAGGTCGCACCAAAATCAAAAGGGTCGTGCTTGCAGTAAAAGGGTCGCGCTTGCAGTACAAGGGTCGCGCCTGCAGCAGAAAGGTCGCACCTGCAGTAGAAGGGTCACCCCAGCCTACAGAAAGGTTGCGCCAGCTTACAGAAAGGTCACACCAGCCTACAGAAGGGTCCCACCAGTTCAGAATTGTGTTTTTAATCAACCTTTAGGATCCCATTTCGAACTTTGATGGTTTGGTCAAATAGCCTCGTGTGTCTACTTTCTGTTGAGTCATCAAACTCAACAAAATACTTAGAGAAAGGCCTCCAAAATTGAAGTTGCCAACTGTTGGAAATACTGAGAGGGGGGTGAATCAGTATTTCTTTTTCCAACTGTTATTTTACCAGTTAAAACATTTATATTCAGAACACAAGATGAACAACAAGTATCAATGCTTTTATTAATATAATCTTTGCAATAAAATAGATACAATATATAAATGGTTGCAATCAGTTGCCAAGCACCAACTTGGACTTTTGTGAGGCTCCAACCTCCAGAGCTCCAACTCTCTTTCACCAAGGCAACAATCTTGGACTTAGGATCACCGACTCCCAAGGACTTCAATCCTTCCAGTTCCTGAGACAACATTACCAAGGACATCAATCCTTTCTACTTTTGAGGCACCAATCCCAACGACTCCAATCCTTCTTACTTATGAGTCATCAACCCCAAGGACTCCATTCCTTCTTACTTCCGAGGCACCAACCCCAAGTGTTCTGACTCAATCGTGCCAAGACATGTTTGATAGTAATGTTTTTCTCTCAAAACTCTTCTTTACTGAGTTCTGTCTGTTTACAGCTTAACTGTAGTCTCCATGCTACAACATCAATGACAACGAGTCTTCTTATGAATGATTATTTACAACTCTTCATACTGTCCACACAGAGTCTCCAATAGCCTTCATGACCTCTGATAATGTCTCCACACAGCCTTAGTGATTCTACAATTAGCTGCACTAAGCTCTGCATAAGAACCAACTTTCTGTTCAAGCATCTATTCTAGCTTTCACAATAAGTGCTTCAGCATGACTGCTTCTCTGCTGGCTACTTCTCCCTTCAAACAATGTTAGATAAAACTTTATTCATTACATCACACAATTATTCTTTAGACTACATTGTATACCTGATTAATTCTTTCACAGGGCAACACGATTAGCTGAGAAGCTCACCCTTCGAATGCCTCCCATCCCATTGATCCTTCAGCCCTTTTCTATTCTGCTAGACCCTACAGCTGCCTCTGTTTCCTCCAGCCTTTTCAACGACATTCAACACTGCTTATTCTTTGTTTTTGTATCTTCCTGATGCCTCTGACCGTCGGTTTCCTCTTTCCTCTGGCTCTTTGGCTTCTTCAACGCTCGCTTCAGCTTCCTCTGCGCTGGCTTGTCCTTTGGCTTCCTTCTTCTTCATTGCTTTAGCTTTTCAGTTTCTTCTGCGCTAGCTTACCCTTCAGCTTCCTAGCTTTTCGGTCGTTGTAGCTTCCTCTGTCTCTCCAGATTATCCACTGCTTCACAGACACGTTAATACAGAAGAGCAGGTCGTATTACAAAGGAAATGATGCTTATTAACCGATATCAGAGAGAGCCCTTTTTTTCTTTAATATCGTTCATACACAGGACTTTATTGTTTTACGGAGACATTGTACCAGCAGGATGGACCCACATGCCATGTCACAATCGCAATCGCAATTGGCTTTCATTCAGGCCTCCTAAACTATCGGAACCGTTCTTTATGTATTTTTGGCCTTAAAACCCCGGGAAACACAAATACTAAAATACATAGGAAATATATGAAAATCCGACCGGAACTCTAAAGGGCAGACTTCAAATTTATTACGCCCACATTTATAACTTTATCGGGTCCGCTACATATATCGCAATCGACAGTCGCAGCTTCCCGATGGCCGATGGTCGATTCACCTGCGGATGCAATATGACATTAAGCCAAATTGTAATGTTGCATCGGGTCCGCAACATATATCGCAATCGGCGCTTTCAGGGGTGACACCCCTTTGTATTATTGTGATGGGCGGATGCGATATATCATTAAACCATTGCATAATGTTGCAGCGGGTCTACACATATCGCATTTATATGATATATATATATATATATATATATTGCAAATTTGCATGTTTTAACGTGGCAAGACATAAAGGCCCGCATATATGAAATACACTTAAAACCCGCTTTGAAGCACTTACCTGGACTTCACCTGTTTATACACCTGGACATATATGTCGTCAGGTCCGCACATATATATAGCAATCGGGGGTTTTGGGTAGTGGCACATAACCGAACCGCCGATTACAATATCGCCGATCTCTACATATTTCTCTGCTCCGATAGTGTATTCCTCTATATGTACATGTTTTTGCCTCCGATAGTGTATATAGCCTATATATATGTGTTTGCGCCTCCGATAGTGTATTTGCATGCATATACACTATATTGTTCCCGATAGCTCCCGATAGTGTATTCTTTGGCATTCTTTGCCATACTTTGCTCCGATAGTGTATTTCGCATATACATATATTATATACAACTCCACTCCTTTTAACTCTTCTGCATATATGTATTCCGCTCTTCTTTGGCTGGCATACATTATTCCCGATAAGACTCTTTGGCATGTATTACTCCCGATAAGACTCCTCCTATGCTCTCTGATAGCTCTGTTTTGCTCTTTGCTCCTCTATCTTGCTCTATTTGCTCCTCCGATATGTTCTTCTTTGGCATATATATATGACATATATATATGGCTCCTCCTATAGCTCTGATAGCTCTATTTTGCCTCCTCTAGCATGTTAACTCCTCTTTTGATGACTTCTTCCTCTTGGTTCTTCTTGGGCATGTATTACATGCAATGCTCCTCCGATGTGGCTCCTCTTGCTCCAATGTCTTCCTTTGGCTTTGCAATGTCTTTCAATGATGTCCTCTGATATTCTGCAATACTCTTAAGCATAAGTGATGGCTCTGATATGCCTCCTTTGTTAACTACTCTATTAACAGACTCTTGCTTATGGCTTGGCTATCCTGATGGCCTTGCCCCTGTCTCTTCATGGATCTATTCTACTTCCCCTTCATGGATCATCTAGTATCTAGAATATTGCCATATTGACATCAATGACAACCTAGGTCAACACCAACCTCTCTCAGAAGCAGTGTGTCTGGAAAGAAGCTTTGGAGACAGAATTTTTGAAGAATAAAGCATTGGCAGGTCAGTCTGCCATCATCACCCTCGTCTTAGTATTTCCAACAATTGGTATCAAAGCCAACTTCTTCAAGATCAACCTAACAATTGGAGGAAATATTTTTGAATAACAATGGCCAGTAAAGATGCTAAGGTCCCACAATTTGATGGAAAAAAAATTGCCTTTTGAAACTTCAAATGAAGTACTATTTAATGTCTCTTGAAGTTGAGGTGTGGCAATCTGCCACAGATGGATACAAAATCCATCTCCTACACCAACAGATATGGACGGGAAGAAAGCATATGTGGCGAATTCCAAGGCTTTGAATTCTATAGCGAGTGGTTTGTCAAATTCAAATTTCACCAAAGTTATGGTATTGAAATAGCTAACGATACGTGGGACAATCTCATCATTATTTATGAAGGAGATGACAAGATCAAAAAGGCAAAGCTTCAAACCTTTTGAAGGCAATTTGAAAGTCTCAAGATCAACGATGAAGAAAATATTGTTGCTTACTTTCTCCAAGTAGATGAGTTAGTCAACTCTCTCGAAGGACTAGGCGAAAAAGTCAATGAAAAGATGATTGTCCAAAAGGTCTTGAGATCCCTTCCACATCACTTTGATGCCAAGGTTTGTGCCATAGACGAACTAAAAGATTTGGACTCTTTATCAATGGATGAACTTCATGGAATTCTAATAGTAAATAAGATGAGGTCAAGAAATTCAGCTCATAAGAACATTGCTTTCAAGGCATCCAAGACATTAAGAAAGAGAGAATTTTGATTGTAGTAGCGATGGTTATGGTATTGAAATGGCCCAATTTGTCAAGAAGTTGAAGAAAGAATCCAAACTCAAAGGCAAGTTACCTCTCATTTTCTTTAGATGTGGGAAAATAGGACATTATGTAGCAAAGTGTCCTTTTAAAGATGATAATGATGATGAGGATGAGCCTAAGAGAAGAAACTTCAAGAGGGAAGGCTCAACCAAAACGAATTTCTTCTCTAAGAAAGATAGTGATGACTGATGAAGAAGAAGAATATGGTTGAAGCAGTTGCCAGTGAAGTATTTTTCATGGCCTTCACAAATAAAACAGTTAATCCAAAAGAAAAAGAAGTCCAGAAAAAGTACAAGGAAATATGGAAGAACAATTGAGCACTGAAAAAAATGAGAGACTTGGGAAAAAGAACATAGAGCTATCTCAAGAAATCATCCCTCAAAACCGAGAAGGAAGAAGCTATAAGAATAGAAGTATTGAGCAATAAACTAAAGGAAAAGGAAGAGATTTGTGGAAAATTGGAGGCAAAAGTGGTATCTTTAAAAAGAGAGTTGGACAAGGCCAACAAGAATTTGAAGAGTTCCCAAACCTTGGACAACATACTCAACTTCCAAAGGCCACCACATGATAAATCTAGACTTGGCTATACAGGAGAATCCTCCAATTCCCAACGAGACACCAATGTGCATCATGAAGAAAGCCTAGAAGTTTTGTTGTGTCGTTAAAAGACCTCATCTCAATGACTATTCAAAAAACAAAGTTCAGTCAAGAAATGAGAAGCAGTCCCTCCATGAAAGTAATATCCCATCAAGGCAAGGCTACACCAATAGGTACCAAACTATTTTTCTTGGCAACTGCTTCTATTGCAAAAAATTTGGTGATCAAGCAAAACATTGCAAGGGATAAGGACTAATCATCAAAACAAGATTGTGTTGAAATTTGATGACTAAAATGTTTCCTGCAATCCCAACCCAGTTTTAATTTCACTTTATCACTCCCATTCAGTTAAATGCACTTTCCCATAAACATACATTCAACATATAGAATTTTGGAAATGAAATTTTCATATTAAAACACATGGGACTATCAACACATGCTGAAAATAAATATGGACAAAAATAGACCAGCAACACACATAAAAATACACACACTTTTTTTGTCAACTTAGACCTAGGCAAAACCCCTTCAATCTTCTCTGGGGAAAACCTATAAGAGAGCTCTTCAAATTTATTTATTTTTCAAGTTTAGGAAAAAAACATTTGAAGACAAAACAAAACAGCAAAATACAACTTATCTCTTCAGCCCAAAATTCCTTGAAAATCCCACTTTGCCTCGATTTTTCATGCCCACTTGAAGTTGAAAGTATGTATTGTACAAATATGGACTGTACCGACTATATTGTATAGATTCCGTACATACTGTACAGATTTTCTTTTCAAAAAAAAATCCTCAAAAACTTCTCTCGAACGGCATGCAGCTCACTGCATTAAATGTTGTTCGTTTTGTACCTTGTTATCTTTTATGCCTTGATTTTCGTGCCCAACTTTGCCCAGAAATCACTCCTTCAGCTTGCTACAACAAATTTTTCTTTCATAACTTTTCTCCAGCTCTCAGCCTCCTTTCTCCAATCTGCTCATCAAGAATGAATGCAGTCCCTCTTTTCTTTTCCCCCTTTTGTTTTCCTAAATGACTTTTGGGCAACCCCAAGATCTAATGGCTCAGATTCATTTAGATCAAGGGATGAGAATAAGTGTGCATTTAATTCTCACTTTCTATTTTTTAACTCACCCATTATATAAAGTACCCACATTGTACTTTATATCTAAAGTCACTTTTCACTTTATAATTTAACATTGACTTTACCACTTATAAAGTCACTTTCACTTTATAAAGTCACACTTAGGAAAACAATTATTTTCGACACTTTTCCCTAGGTAGAGACTAACCCATGGGAAACGACTTGTCCAAGGTACATCAAAAATCAACACTCCCTCTTACCGAGGAAAGTGTTAATCACCACACCCATCTTGTCCTTGAAATAGACATGCTTGCCTCTTTGCAAGGACTTCATGAGAACATCGGCCACCTACACATCAGTTGATATATACTCCAACTTCACTACCCCCTTTTGAACATAATCCTCGATGAAATGATATATGATGTCAATGTGTTTTGACTTGTCATGAAACACTGGATTCTCCGTGAGTTTAATGCAACTTTGATTATCACAGTGAATAACCATTGGTCTCAACTCCTGATCAAATAAGCCATACAAGAACTTGCAAAGCCAAATGGCCTCACAACTAGCCTGGCTAGCAGCCATATACTTAGCCTCAAAAGAGCTCAAAGCAACTGACTTTTTCTTTCGACTAAACCACGACACAACTGCTGAACCCAATCCGAAGCAACACCCTGAAGCGCTTTTCTTGTCAAAAGCACACCCTACCTAATCTGAATATGTGTAACCTGTCAACCTCACTCCGTCTCCCCGCCTATAGTCCAAACAATAGTCAACAGCCCCCTGCACGTAGCGAAAATTGTGCTTTGCAGCTACCCAATGCACCATTCTAAGCTCAACCATGAACTAGCTAAGTGTGTTCACTGCAGAGCATATATTTGGCCTAGTGTTGACCAAATACATCAAGGACCCAATAAGTTGCCTATACAATGTGGGAGCCACCAAACTAGAATCTGAAGCATGAAGCTTCTTCCAGATGGTGATCATAGGTGTAGACATGGGTCTACAGTCTGCCATGTGAAATCTGCTCAACACATCCACAGCATATTGCCCCTGCCCCAAAAAGATATGCCCCTCCTCCTGCCACACCTCAAGCCCCAAAAAGTAATGCATCAGCCCAATGTCCTTCATCTCGAACTCCATAGCAAGATCCTCCTTGCAACCACTAATCAGTCTCTTTGCCCCAATAATGAACAAGTCATCAACATACAGCACAAGAATGAGCAGATCATCCCCTACAACAATGTAGTATAGGTTCGGATCTGCATCACTCTTCATGAAACCCATCTGTTGCAAGTAAGTATCAATCCTCGAATGCCAAGCTCTCGGAGCTTGCTTAAGTACGTAGAGTGCTCGCCTCAACCGGCATACATGGGTCTCCTGCCCAAGTACATCAAAGCCCTATGGCTGCTCAACATACACCCCCTCCTCTATAACTTCGTTCAGAAATGAGGTCTTCACATCCATCTGATGGATCTGCCAACCCATTTCTCCAGCAATAGAAAAAAGGTGCTAGATAGAAGTGTACCGAGCTGCGGGAGCGAAGGTCTCATCATAGTCAACTCCCTCTATCTATGAGAACCCTCTAGCCACAAACCTCGCCTTGAACTTCTCAATGCTGCCATCCGCAGCATAATTGGCCTTGTAGAGCCACCTGGAATTCACAACTGACTTGCCCTCAGGCCTAGGCACCACTTCCCAGACATTGATCTTAATGATAGAGGCATACTCCTCCACCATAGCCTCTCTCCATACCTCCTGGCTGGCAGCCGCCTCATAGCTAGTAGGCTCAAAGTCAACAATGCTAGTAGCCTTGGCTACATAACTGCGAAACCGCTCAAGTGGCACACTCACCCTGTTCACCCTCTTCGAAGGACCAACGGACTCAGCTTCCTTCAAAATGTCCTGAAGCCACTTGGGTCGCCTCTTCCTTAAAGAAGCTTCTCCATAGGGAACCTCATCCTCTGCCCCCAGTCTAGTGAACCTGAAGGTCTGCCAACTGACCCTAGTGTGCCTGTGCCAACACCTGTCCCTGAAGAACATGTACTGGCACCTGTGCCTGTGTCAGATGAAGTGCCATGTGAACTTTGTACCAATGGACTCCCTAAAGAAGTGCTCGGTGAACTCACCACCGGTGCCCCAGATGTCACTGACACTGAAGTACCTCCTATGCCAGTCAATCTAGAACCTTGAGGACCTGCTCTCGGTACTTGACCTCCCTGCTGAGGAGAAGCATGTGACTCTCTCTCATCATACTCTCGTGATCTCCGATAGGCCCTCTCCTCCTCGAACTTCACATCCCTCCTAATCACCTCTCCATTTAGAAGGAATGAAGATCCGATAGGCCTTTGAAGTCTCGTTGTTATCCATAAAGATACTCTTCTCTACCATGGGTTCCATCTTCGTCCTCTGCTCCTTGGGGATATAAGAATATGTGAGACATCCAAAGATACGAAGATGTCCCACATGAGGCTTCTCTCCAGTGAAAGCCTCCTTTGGAGTCATATTCCCCAATACTCTGTGAGGACTCCTGTTCTGAAGAAAAACAGCAGTATTGCAGGCCTTAGCCCACAAAAACAAAGGCAAGCCCTGATCATGAATCATCGCTCAAGCAACCCCAACAATAGCTCTATTCCTCCTTTCAGACACCCCATTCTGCTGGGAGTTGTAAGGAACCGTGAACTCTCTCCTAATGCCCTCCTGTGCACAGAAGTCAAAAAAACCCACCATCAGTGTACTCACCACCATTGTCTAACCTCAAGACCGAATATTCCTACCTGTCTGCTTTTCCACAAGAGCTTTGAACTCTTTAAACCGACTGAAGACCTCACTGTTGGTCTTCAAGAAATATATCCAAGTACTCCTAGAGTAGTCATCAATGAATATAACATAATACTCATAACCACCCAAAGACACATGAGACATACAACCACTAACATCAGTATGAATCAAGTCTAGTATACCTGTAGATCTGTTGTCGCTTGCTGGGAATGGTAACTTGTTGTACTTGCCCAAAGCACACCCTCGGCAAACCTCATAATGCTCGACATTGAAATCATGAACTCCAGTAGCGATCAACCTTAGTACTCCCAAAGCTCCATGATGCATATGCGTTATCCTCGAGTGTTATAACTCGCACAAGTCCCTACTACTGGTGGTACTAGTGTGAGTGCTACCATATGTGCTACTCACCAATGCTCCTGCTGACTGAAAACTGAACCTGTATAGTTTCCCAGAGTGAACTCCAATAACTTTGGCCGAAGTGACGGAAGCTCCCTTGGGATGGCATCAATACCTGCCCTCCTGAGAAACTGACGTTAAACCCCTTCTCAACAGCAGACACTGAAATCAAGTTCTTCTTCATCCCCAGAACATACAAAACATCCATGACATCTCAAAGCTCATAGTCCCCACACCAACAACTCTCACAGTGCGGTCATCTCCTAGTACAATCTCAATATCAAGTGCCCTCTCTGCAAGCTCTAAAAAGAACTCCTATGCACCTATCATATGGCGGGAAGCCCAGTTGTCTATGTACCACACATCGGAAGATGTACTCCTACTAGATGTAGAAGTAATAAATGCAAAGTCTTGGTCAAACAATGAAGCAAACTGCTCCACCTCTGTTGAAGTTGTAGTACCCTTCTTCCCCTTGTTCTTCCTCTCAAGACACGTAGCAACATAGTGTCCCATCTTTTGACATGCCCAACATTTGACTTTGGACATATCCGTATCTTTCTTCTTCTGCTTCTCCTTTCCCTTAGCCCCATCTGATGAGGCCCCTTTATTGGCCTTCCCTTTGTTCTTCCCCCTGGTTGTCAAGGCTACATCCTCCTCATCTGCGATCTTCACCCTACCACTGCCAGTCTTTCGTATCTCATGTTGCACACAATTGATACGGATTTAAACAGGAACACAACAAATTACAGAGATAACCATAAACACAGAAATGCAGCGGAAATAATACTTCATTTCATTACTGTAAAATACTGAAATAAGCTTACAAACAGAAATGGAAAAAAATCAGCTAGGGCGATGGTAGCTTATCTCTGAGAAGAGATGTGGCAGCTACATGCCTCTTAACTTCGTTACAATGAGGCTCGAAGGCCTATTTATTGTTGAGAAACAATGGAAAACCCTTAACATCCCAAAACCTAACCCTAGAAGATGAAACGCCAAATTGTGGGCCCCGTTTTGAATAAGTTGGTACATCAACTTCCCGGGGTCATAACTTTGGCACCCAACCTTTAGGGCCTCAAAATGGCTCCGGAAGTTCACGACCCGAAAAACTGCTAAAAATAGTAAATTGTGCTACAATTACGGAAACTGAAAAACTAAAAGAGACAATTGTGGGGGTCCAAATGGGATAGGTGGGTGGCCACCAACATCCACCTGGATCATTCCTCCCCCCTTAGGAAGCAATGGTTCCCATTGCATTGAGTTCCTCCATCTGCTAAACTTGTCATGCAATCTCTGATGTGTCCAGTAGTGGTGGGAAGCATGGTCAACGACGGTCCACATTGAACACTTGGTGCAAGCGAAGGAATGGAGGAATGATGTGCTCCAAAGCATTGTTCCCCACAGCCTTGGTACTGTTGTAAGGACCATGTCGGAGTGGTCTGAGCTTCTGATGGGTTCTGTAAGGCGTTCTTTCTGTCGATGCAACCAGACTTTGTTACCCACTTGAAGCTTGTGTGGTACCCCTGTAGGTGAGGAGAAGTTGTTCCTATGTTCTGTCATGATTGTATTCCTTTGTTGTTACTGCGTGGAGGAACCCTTTGCGGGGGTCATGGATGTGGTGACGATCTTCCCCTTCCTTTGGGAGGGAATCAGACAGAAAATGAATTTCCTAGTCAGGGAGAGAAGCTTGCTGCCTTTCTTAGCAGTGATCAAAGAGGTGGCGGTAGGTGGGGCTACCTCCAGTATCATGTATAATGAATTACCCAAAGAAATAATAACAGCATGAGGCCTTTACTCATACACAGCATGTCGCCTCCACAAGTATGGCTAGCCTAATAGTACATCACAAACATCCAGAGGTGTAACATCACACAATACCTCGTCTATGAAGGGCTTGATGCTGTAGGGAAGGCGGCACTGCTGGCGAAATTTGAGATCTCGTCCTTCATGAAGCCACCTGATACTGTACGGTTGCGAGTGTGGTGTAGACGGTAGGCCCATCCACTTCACGACCTCTGCTGAAATGAGGTTCTTTTGGCTGCCACTGTTGACAATGAATTACAGCGACAAACCCTTCACCCACATCTGTGAGTGGAAAAGACGTTTCCCCTCCTCTGGATCGTTGGGCTCATTTTTCTGGATCTTGGCGGTGGCAATAGTGGCGCTGGGATCCGCATCAATGATATGCTTCCCTTTGCCATTCCCCTTGTCGGGTTCTGGGTCAGGGTCAAAACATGCATCTGATTCAAAAGCCTTCAACTCGGCCACCAACAACTGCTTGGTCTGACACTCACTTGTGTTGTGAGTGGGGCTCTTGTGGAACTCACACCACTTTCTTGTGTCCTTTTTCGACTTGGTGGTGTTGTTCTTTTCTTGTGGCTTCGACGGGTTGTCTTGGGTCACCCCGCCTTAGCTTTGTCCTTTGGTCTTCAAATTCGCAGATCCAAAGTCTCGCTTCTTCTATTTGAACTTCTGCTCGATTTTGACAGCATATCGGTACGTCGTGCCGAGCGACGAGATGTTCAGGAACTCCATCTCTTCCTGGATGTATCTGTGTAGGCAGTCGCGGTATTTGAATACCAAATGCAGCTCAAAATCTTTGATACCCAACTGTGTGCGAAGGGTATGAAAAATGTTTGTGAACTCTGACACATCTTGGTCTCGTCCCTGCCGCAGTGTGGTCCATTTTATGTATTTGTCCTCATAGCTTTTGAGAGGGTATAACTGCTCCTTGACAGCATCCCGGAATGAATCCCAAGTGGGTGCAGCTGAAAATAGTAAACCTGTACTTTCATCCTTCTACTCGCAGTAGGTTTCCCACCAGTCCTTGACGTGGGGGGCTTCTTTGAGAAGAATGAAAATAATCTTTTCCCGACTCGAAAATTCATGAACAAAAAAATACCCATCTAGCAAATTTAACCAATTATCTACAGCATCTGCGTCTATTTGACCCTCGAATATGGGGATTTCAAAATTAACTTGTACCTTAAAGGGCATGGCGTTTCCAGAGTAGCTGTTGGAAGCCGATGCGTCGCCTCTAGGTAGCCGCTAAAGGATCTACGCAAAGCTGTCCATCATCGCATTCCTTTGTCGCTCGAGGGCTTCTTCGAGCAAGATTTTGATAGGATCTCCTGCCCCCTCGTCTTTCTTCTCATCCGCCATGGGAGGCCGTCGGGATTTGCGAGGTTGGTCTTGCAAAGCTTTGACCAGTTCAAGCCCTAACTCCTTATATCCCAACCTCATTGGGGACATGCAAAGAAAAACAGAGAGAAAAAGCAAACCGCTGTGATACAACTGATCCAGATTTAAACAGGAATGCAACAAAGTACAAAGATAACCATAAACACAGAGATGCAGCGGAAATAATACTTCATTTCATTAATGTAAAATACTAAAATATGCTTACAAACAGAAATGGAAAGAAATCAGCTCGGGCGATGGTAGCTTATCTCTGAGAAGAGATATGGCGGCTACATGCCTCTAAACTCTGTTACAATGAGGCTCGAAGGCCTATTTATTGTTGAGAAACAATGGAAAACCCTTAACATCCCAAAACCTAATCCTAGAAGATGAAACGCCAAATTGTGGGCACCGTTTTGGGTAAGTTGGTACATCAACTTCCTAGGGTCGTAACTTTGGCACCCAACCTTCGTTTGACACGTACAGTAGTTCGTTAGAAAGATCTATCCAATCACTACAACTTTGGGAAGAGCAACATGTTGTTCCCAGATTTCCCAAAAAAACGTCGTTTAGGGCCTCAAAACGGCTCCGAAAGTTCAGGACCCGAAAAACTGCTAAAAATAGTAAATTGTGCTACAATTACGGAAACTGAAAAACTGAAAGAGACAGTTGTGGGGGTCCAAATGGGATAGGTGGGTGGCCACCAACATCTACCTGGATCATTTTGTATCTTTCTTCTTCTTCTCCTTTCCCTTAGCCCCATCTGATGAGGCCCCTTTCTTGGCCTTCCCTTTGTTCTTCCCCCTCGCTGTCAAGGCTACATCCTCCTCATTTGCTATCTTCATTCCACCACTACCAGTCTTTCGTATCTCATGTTGCACACAATCATCCTAGAAATTGTCCCAATTGGGAAGATTCTCCCTAGAGCTAACAGCATCTCCAAAGACCTCCCAAGACTTAGGAAGTCCTGCTACAACTATCCTGACTAACTCTGTTGGTGCAACTGCCTCACCAATAGCAGTGAAATCATCACTTACCTGTTTGACCCTACCAACATAATAAACTACACTTTCAGCCTTTGTCATCCTAATGTTCTTCAATTGTTCTTTGAGTACCATCTTCCTGCTGTCATTGGTACTTTGATAGAGAGTGGTTAGAGTTGTCCACATCTGATATGCATGTGTTTCCGCTCACCTGAGGAAACACATGTCCTTCAAACTGTCCATCAAAATCATTTTTGCCTTTGCATTATTTTTTGTGAATTTAGCAAGCTCACCTGCAGCAGTAGGAGGTAAAACCACTTGCCGCACTATGTCCCAAATTCTTGCCTCCTCAAACATTATTTGAATTTTGTCTTTCCAAATGACATAGTTGGATATTCCATCCAGTTTATCCTCTATCCTTAAGAACATGGCCATGACTGCTGTCCAAAATTTACAAAACCAAGAAAATGGAGAAATGAACTTTCCAACACACCTTGTTGTCCCAAAAGTTCAGTCTGTGTGAAAATTTTTCTTGTTGTCCCAAAATATCAATTCGCTGTATTCAGTTTGTTGTCCAAACAAGGTTTGTTGTCCCAAACTAGTGTCTATTGTTCAAACTACAATTTCCAACCTGTAGCTCTAATACCATGTTGAAATTTGATCACTAAAATGTTTCCTGTAATACCAACACGGTTATAATTTCACCTTATCACTCCCATTCAGTTAAATGCCCTTTCCCATAAACATACATTCAACATACAGAATTTTGGAAATGAAATTTTCAGATTAAAACACATGGGACTATCAACACATGCTAAAATAAATATGGACATAAATAGACCAGCAACACATAAAAATACACACAGATTTTTGGTCAACTTAGACCCAAGCAAAACCCCTTCAATCTTCTCCGGGAAAAACCTGTTAGAGAGCACTTCAAATTTATTTATCTTTCAAGTTCAGGAAAAATATATTTGCTGACAAAACAAAACAGAAAAAATAAAACTTATCTCTTCAACCCAAAACTCCTTGAAAATCGTGCCCCCTTTGCCTCGATTTTTGTACCCACTTGAAGCTGAAAATATGTACTATACGGATACAGATTGTACTGTACAGTTTTTTTCAAAAAAATATTCAAAAACTTCTCTCGAATGGCGCGCAGCTCACAGCATTAAATGTTGTTTTCTGTTATCTTCTATGCCTTGATTTTTGTGCCCAACTTTGCCCAGAAATCACTCCTTCGGCTTGCTACAACAAATTTCTCCTTCAGAACTTTCCTCCAGCTCTCAACCTCCTTTCTCCAATCTGCTCATGAAGAATGAATGCAGTCTTTCTTTTCTTTTCCCCCTTTTGTTTCCCTAAATGACTTTTGGGCAACCCTAAGATCTAATGGCTCAGATTCATTTAGATAAAGGGATGAGAATAAATGTGCATTTAATTCTCACTTTCTATTTTTTAACTCACCCATTAAATAAAGTACCCACATTTTACTTTATGTCTAATGTCACTTTTTTACTTTATAATTTAACATTTACTTTACCACTTATAAAGTCACTTTCACTTTATAAAGTCAAACTTAGGAAAAGAATTATTTTGGACACTTTTCCCTAGGTAGAGACTAACCCATGGGAAACCACTTGTCCAAGGTACATTAAAAATCAACAGATTGTTGACATCAAGAGGCATAATCAAGTCAAGACGTATAATTCATTTTCCCCCTTTCATAGTATAGTCTAGAATGTATCAAATGCAACAATCCAAGTCATGAAGCACAAAATTTCCCATTAAAGCCAATAGAAACAATATGGAGAAAGAAGATTGAAGAATTTGCCTCTGAGAAGTGCGGCCTAGCCTTGCGTGCTCAGAAAAAAGGAAAATTTATGGTTTGTAGATAGTGGATGTTCTAGGCACATCACAGGTGACTAGAAAAAATTCACCTCACTAAGCATAGAAAAGTATGGAAATGTGACCTTTGGAGACAATGTATCTGTTAAAATCATTTGAAAAAGCACAATGAGCCTCATCAATGGCAAGGGCAAAGAACAAAAGGCATTATATATTGAAGGGCTCAAGCATAATCTTTTGAGTGTCAGCAAAATATGCGATGAAAGACATGATCTCATTTTTTGTGCAAAAGATTGTGAGATAAGGAGGTCATCCACAGGAAAACTAGTAGGAAAAGGAGTAAGAAAAGCAGATAATGTATACATTCTCAATGAAATTCAAGAAGAAAGATGTTACATGAGTCAATCAAATGAAAGTTGGTTGTGGCACAAGTGTTTGGGACACCTAAGCTTTGACAACTTGGTGAAGATTAGCAAAACTCAAGCAGTAAGAGACATCCCCAGAATCTCAAAGCCAGCAAATGCTATTTGTGTACCATGTCAACATGGAAAGCAAACCAGGACCAGCTTCAAATCAAAGGAATGCTCAGCATCAATGCCTTTGGAAATCATTCATGCATATGTGTGAGGTCCAACCAGAACTCTAGCTCTACGAGAGAAAGGTACTTTATATTATTTATAGATAATTATACTAGAATGATGTGGTTACTTTTCATAAGATATAACTCAGAAGCACTAGATTGTTTTAAAACTTTCAAAGCAACAGTTGAAAATGAAAGTAAGTTGAAGATCAAATGCTTAAGAACCAATAGATGTGGATAATTCATTGAATTCTGTGAAAAACATAGAATCAAGAGGGAAATTTATGTTGCTACGACCCACAACAAAATGTAGTAGAAAAAAAGAACAAATATGTACAAGAGACTGCAAGAACAATGTTGATGGAAGCTGATTAACAAGCTAAATTGTGGAGGGAGGCAGTTGCAGCAGTAGTCTATATCATGAACAGAGCTCAACTTCGAGTAAATAGTGATAAAACTCCATGTGAACTATGAAAAGGAAGGCCTACCTCCGTGTGTGATGAATAAAAATATATATAAAATAATACAAATAATGTAAAACAATGATAATAATAAACAATTATTAATTGGTAACTAGTTAATAAAAAGGTATGTCCCTAAGGACATAACTGTTGGTGAAGAGGTGCCTGCTTCAGGTATATAAGCAGGGCCTCACCCTCATTGTAATTATCTCATATCTCATATCAATTCTTTTATATAATATTCAATATACAATTACTTTTCCTACAATGGATGTCTTATGAACCTTGTTCGTTATATTGATATCAGAGCATTCCTCTGAGTATACGAACCTTGTTCGTTATATTAATATCAGAGCATTCCTCTGAGTATACGAACCTTGTTCATTACATCGGTATCAAGGCCACGTTCTTTGATCCCAGCCATTGGCCATTAAAGTGTTTGTAAAGTAGTTGTCATCACGATCAATCGTTTCGCTATATAGTTGGAGGTTCTCCATTCTGTCAGATTCATCGCGAGGCCTTTACCATCAATTTGATTCTATATTGGCATTTCTTTTTAGGCAAACATAGCGTTTTCTTGGAAGAGACATGAGGGCTCATTGAAGTAATCTTTCAAGAGCGTCTTCGAGAAAACTATTGAGCAACTTTTGGAATAACCTTGGAGAACCATCTTGAAGCAGAATTTAGACCAACTTGTTGAAGTAATCTTGATGCCCTTTGTAGCAGAATTTGGAGCAGCTCTTTTGAGCATTCTTGAAGACTTTTGAAGCATCTTTTGGAGAATTATTGAACCCTTGCTTGGAGCAGATTTTTAGGAACAGATTTCAACCAAACTTTGAAGAACCCATTTGGAATATCTTGGAGATCATTTGTAGTAGTGTTGAAGAAAATATTGAAAAAATCATTGAGCAACATTAGAAGTGTAATTGGAACAGACTTTGGAAAGGTTTTTGGAAACATATTGGAGAAGTTGATTTGAAGTATTTGGAAAGGTTGGAGCCTACGAGGATTGGAGTCCTCATTTTGACCAAGTTGGTGCTTGGATTTTGAGTCATAATTTTGACCAGGTCGGTGCCCGTATTTGTGTTTGAGGATTGGAGTCCTTGCTCAAGCTTGCAACTGTGAAGAAGTTGGAGATTTTGTTGTACAGGTTGGAGCCTAAATTTTCGTAAAAGAAGATTGGAGTTCTCACTATCTTCATTAATAAAATTATTTTCTTGTCCTACTTGTGTTATGGTTTAACCTGTGATAAAATCTTAGCTGGCATAATATAACAATTGAAAAAAATATTGATTCACCCCCCCCTCAGTATTTCCAACATGTTGCACCAAAAATTGTCTTTAAATATTTGATCAATCACACAAAAGAAGAGAATTCACATGTAAACCCTTTTGTCTCATGAAAAAATTCACGTTATAGTAGACGGCTCAACAAGTTCATTATGCCTATATTTATAGATGGGCGTAGTTTAACTTATAGAAGAAATAATCTTTTTCACCGAAATCCGACAATACAATTTCAAGCAAGAATGTAATTTTTTGTCGTTTAAAATACATTTTTGAATGCATAAATGGATTCAGCACCTTGAAAAAACCCTTCACAGCTTGAATTCTACAAATTAAACAACTTAAGCTCAATTTTTTTAAAAACTCTTCTGGATTTTGGTTAGAATTAACCAGAAAAAAATGTCTTGACAAAGGTCATTTTGTCTATAAGTTAGACTGCACCTTTATAGATGAGGCTCTTTTAAATTCCCTCCTTGGTCGCCCACAAAATAAGTAACTTTCCATCCACAAAAAGTTTGGAGGGTAAGTTAAGAACCTTTTTTCTTTAATTTACATTGAGTAAACCCCAAACAGAGGCACAATGCTACATATATGTGCCCAAGAGTGCTCATTTTGATTCTAGATGACAAAATGTTCCACTTATGATTGCATGGCAATGTTCCTTGAATTTCTCTTTTATTTGGTGCTCCAACGACTTAATTTGACCATGTTGAAAAGTGTAACTAGGTTAGGTCTTCATAATGACATGTGTAATTGTGATTTTATTTAATTGACATACAGAAGAAAATAAAATTATTTTGCAGTACTTGAATCATCGATTTCATGATCAAGGAATTTTATTTTTAGTTAAGGTTTCCATTGAGAACCTTTAGCTTTTGTCATCAAGTCATAAAAGTCAAATTGAGTTAATGTCATGTATGAAGGACCCTTCTTGTGCATGTTACATTTTTGTATAAGTCATTGAAAGAGTCTAAAGGCCCTCCAAGACCAAGCTCAAGCACCTTCTTCAAGTCGGCTTCAAGAAGGAATAATGAAACCTCTCCAAATGACATGTCGGCCCAGGAAACTGTCAAGTCGGCTTATTTACCTTGGCAAACCACTATAAATAGGCAGCTCGGCCTCATTTCAGAAGCAAGCAATTTGGTCAAGGTCTGAAATAAGGAGAAGTACGAAACTCACCCATAAAGAAGTCTCATAGCCAATGAAAAGAAAGAGCGCAGGTGTTTTGGGTCTGTTTTAGGGTTGTTCTTTTGTCACACGTGCAAAGAAAAGAGAGATCATCTGCTGCAGGAAGGCTGAGAAGGTTACAGTCATCTAAGGTAACCGAATTGGGAGAAGGACAAGTCAAAGGGAAACCGAATTATCAAGAATAAGTCTCCTTCTAAAGTGAGGACAGTTAAGGGTCAAAGTTGGTCAACTATATGAGCTAGGATTTCTAATTTAGAGCCGAAAGTTGCAGCCCTGAATCAAGGTGCCGAAATTCTGAAGGATAGCCGAGAAGGAGGAAGGAGCAAAGAGTTTGACTATTGTTGACTCGAGAAGAGAAGAGGAAGTTTTGTGACTTGGTCTTGGAGAGGTCAAATAGGTCAAGGGTCTTGGTCTTGGTATTCATCAATTGAAGTCACTATAAGAAGAAGAATTCGTTTGGGTTTTCCTCTCAAGTGGGAGAGGTTTTGGCCCTAGATGATAGCCTACATTGTGTGTCTCTTGTCCCTTTATGGTTTATGCATTGGCAACTGTTTGATGAAGAACACTATAATAACATAAGTAAAAGAAGATCCTAATCTAAGAAGTAATAAGCATTCACAAGAAGTTATCTTTCTAGATAAATCACCTAAATCCTCTGCCCTAGATTTCTCAACAGACCATGAATTGACCCTCCAATGGCTGGGAGAAAGGTGGACGGCTCCTCAAACAATAGCTCCAATAAAGGCTCATGCTTATTATCCTTCAAATATGCCATAAATGATGGCCCATTCCTATATTATAAGCCAAGTCACTTCCATGAGGCATGGGAATGACTTTTCAAGCTCAAAAATTGAACATAAACCATCAATAAATAAAGCGACATCAAACATATAAGAAATAAATTTGCCTTGAGGATGTAACATTCCCTTCGATTATCTCTTGATTTGGCTTCATGTTGGTGCATAAAATGCAAACAATACATCTGTCGTTAATTAGTGCTTGCTTGCTATGGCCTTGCACAGAGTAAAAAGGCGTTAACTCCTTACCAATTATACCACCACCTGCAGTTTTTCCTTCTGAAGAAGAATTGCCACCGCCACTTCCACTCCCTAACTCACAAGGTAGATCAACATTGCCGTATTCCTTCCCACCCTTGCTTAGATTATTCTTAAAATATCCAGCTCCACCCTTTCCACCATGACCACCCCCACCTCCAGCTCCACTGCTTAAAACCTGTCCTTCACCAACTCCTCCTTTGCAACCTGTATACAATTATTATCATATAAAGTCAGTTCAAAATTGCTATCCAAATCACATCAATAATAATGCAATATGGTAGATCCAAAATCTTTTATTATCAAATGGAGCATAGAACACATCACAGTGGTTGATGTCTAATAAAAAAAAAACATTGCATCTTACATTCACAATGCCATTATAACAATATATTTGAATATGCAGGAAAACTCTTACCTAATTCTGATGCAGTTATTGAACCTGTAGGATTTACTACTACCTTCCGTGCCCTGTGAACATGAAGAATACTACCTTTGACAAGGCCATCTACAATAATATCTTCTACACGACAGATCTGCCAACACAAAACATTACTCCAAATAATATGAAAATGTGTCTGGCATAAAAGATATAGATGAAAACATAGAATCACAAAGCCAATAACCTGATTCAAATTATGAAAAGAGAAAAATTATATTGATATTCATGTAAGATCGTATGCAAACATCAGTACCTGTTGATAGAAAATTGGAAATGCCAATGTCATTTCCATTCAAGAATAATGACAACAATATGACAGCCAAAAACAAGTTTAGACATTATTATGATTGCATATTTTAATGCAAACCACAACAACAACTTCTTATCACAAACTTGCATGATGCAAAGAATATCAAGCCTGAGCCTCTTCATTGTAACTACATATAGTATTTACTTGACGAAATTCACAATGGAATGTCTGTCACCTGGAGTGTGAAAGATAACGAGGAATTCACACTACAATCTTCTGGAGGATAAATCAACTCCTCCGGACAAGTATCACTTTCACACTGAAGTTTTGGAGCCCTGAGCATGAAATTGCATATCAATAATTTTACACAAGATGAGAGAATAGATCAGTACAACAAATAAAACCAGCTTTCAAAAAACAAGTTCGAGCACCTACAAACCTAACATAATATAATATACTTGCCTAAATGGCAATAACAAAGTTCATACTCACAGATCACTTTCTGATTCTTCATCCAAAGGTGCTTGTAGCATTGATCCTGATCCAACCTATAGAATAGAAAAGAGAAAACAAGCATATCTGAAAATAAATTCTCCCAATAATGTAAATAGAATACCTTGCAAATGAATTTGTTCTTACAAAGATAAATACATTTAGTAAAATTTTCGATACAAGTAGAGCACAATATGTTCCTTCAGTGCTAACAACAATAAAATGTGAAGTTTCTTTTTCATTGGGAATTATGATTTTCACACATAAGTCGAAGACAAATCCGTTTGGTTAGGATTAAATGTAGTTTTATATTGGCCAAAGATATTGCAGTGCTAGGAGCAATGGTACTATTATATAAATTTCTTGTAGATTCAAACTGTTTATGTAATTTGCTAAAACAAAAGACTTGAATCTACTCTATTCATCAGCGGAAAAAATTAAACG
Organism: Pinus tabuliformis; assembly: GCA_031772625.1. Classification (NCBI taxonomy): domain Eukaryota; kingdom Viridiplantae; phylum Streptophyta; class Pinopsida; order Pinales; family Pinaceae; genus Pinus; species Pinus tabuliformis. Next base: position 2,025,814,283 of record CM062817.1, on the reverse strand, counting down.
ACCAAGAAATCACAACATGAACATGAGACAAAATTCAATCACATATGCTCAGTGTTAATCTAGTTGTCATTGATGTCAATATATTGAAGAAGGCAGGGACATGGTGGCAATCAATGAAGAAACCAAACAATGAAGAAGCCCAACACTCAAAGACACTTTGCCCTGCCTCCATTTCTGCACTATTAAATGATCAGTCACATGAAATAATATTTTTTTCTATCTTAGAAAAGGAATTTCATCATGAGACCTGGACCATCTGAAAGGGCATAATTTTACCTTTCTAATGAGCTATTATGTGTCCCGAAATTCCAAATAACGAGAGAGAAATTGATTTTTAAAGATTAAATTAATTCTCTGCCTATTGAGCCGACCTGTATTAAGACAAGTCATGTCGGCTTGACCCAGAAGACATGACTGTTCATTGTGAGGATGCAGAACATGTATAAATAAGAGGTTAGACCTCTGTTTCAAGGACAAGAATTCGGTGAAAAAGACAGTCAAGTAATTCGAACTGTAGAAGAAGAACAAGGAACAGAAAGTTCACATCTTGTGAACTTGATATCAAAGTCAAGGGCAGTCTCAGCACAGATTTGGAGAAGGAGCATCTGCAGACTTCTGGACAGATCCTGTGGCAGTTTTCAGTGCGGTCTAGGGTTATAGTCTAGCAGTAAAATATTGCGGGCTTGTGACAGCATGAGAGACACACAATTTAAGAATATATCTCTCGGTCTAGGGACAGATTTGGAGAAGGAGCATCTGTGGACTGTGACAAACACTTGTGCATCATTAACTCGGATTCAGTGGTTTACACCTCAGTCCTGTAACAACAATTTCCTTGCACGGACAGCAGCATACTCTTATAGTGGTGACCTTTTTTTGCTTTGACTGGTGTCTCTATACAGAGGTCGGATTGGACTGTCTTTCAGCCATTACAATGACAAGGCAGGATCTGTACCTCGGGTCTGTGGTTCTATACCTTGGAGAACTGTAACGTGGATCATCATACAGTGAATCTAGATCTCGGCTCTAGGACTGTGGCTCGAGCTTCAAGTGCAACGTTCAAACTTCATAATAATTAGCAATAAAGTTGTCTCTCATTATTCGGATTAAGTGACAGAAGATCTCCTTGGACTGTAAAGGACCAGAATGCAGTGGTGAAGACATTGAAGAATATGCCAAGAACATTGAAGTAAGTACTTGTAACGAATAAAATATATAAATAATATAAATATAACGTAAAAGATAATAATCATAAATAATAGTTAGTTAAGCTAGTAATTAGGTTGAAGAGGCATGTCTAATAGGACATGACTCTTCATGAAGAGACGCTTGGTATATAAGCAAGCCTCTCATTCTCATTTGTCATTCATTTCTTATTCATTTTATTTAATATTATATTTATATCTTCATATTCCAAGACTTTTGGAGTAATTAAATTGTAGAAGGAACTTGTTCGCTTCATTTGGTATCAGAGCAGTTCGGTCCTATAGGTTGTTTAACCAGTGCACAGAGCTCGTTCTCCTATCCAAGTCTTTGACTATTGAAATTCGTCAACCTTGTTGCCATATAATTAAAACATTTTGCTCAATATTTGGGAGTTTATCCTTTTCTCCGTTTTTCTATGACTTTGGCCAAAAAATAACCACAAAAAAATATATAAGTAAATAAATTAAAAAAAAAAGAAGAAAAAAAAAGTTAAAAAAAAAAACGGATACAAAATATTATACCAAGTATATTTAAAACTTTTTACGTGGAGAAGCCCGCGGTTTTAAAAACAACCCATGGTAATTGCCCATGGTATTTTAAAAAGTTAAAAGAAAAACAAAAAACAAAAGGAATACGTTTTACTTTTTACGTGGAGAACATTTTAACGGAGGTTTTAAAAACAACCCATGGTAATAGCCCATGGTATTTTAAAAGTTAAAGAAAAAACGAAGATACAAAAACTCTTACGTGAAAGGTAAATATTACTTATTACAGGAGGCTTTAAAAACAACCCATGGTATTTTAAAAGTAAAAGATATTTTGATAACATTGGAGAAAAAATGTGTGATCTAAATAGTTTTAATCGTTCAAATCTAAAGATTGTGACCGTACAAAGATTGTGACCGTACCAAGAGTCGCGTCTCATCCAAATTTTCTAAGAAAAAAAACATTATTATAATTATAAAAAAGATACTATATAAGCCTTATATAGTTACATATAAAAGGAAAAGCGGGTCTCAAAAAAGTATATATATTTTTTATATAATTATAATTTTATAATATATATAAATTAAAATTATATAATATAAATAATTCATAATTATATATATTAAAAAAAAATTATTATTATATAAAAATTTTATTAAAAGAGTGAACAAAAGAAGAAGAAGAACCAAATTTTCTAAGAAAAAAAACAATATTATAATTATAAAAAAGATACTATATAAGCCTTATATAGTTACATATAAAAGGAAAAGCGGGTCTCAAAAAAGTATATATAAATTTTATATAATTATAATTTTATAATATATATAAATTAAAATTATATAATATATATAATTTATAATTATATATATTAAAAAAAATTATTATATAAAAATTTTATTAAAAGAGTGAACAAAAGAATAAGAAGAAGAAGAGAATATTTGTAATATATATATATATATATATATATATATATATATATATAGATCTTAGATTTTTATAAGAGAGAAGTGGAAATATATTTTATAGATTAAAGAATATATATATATATATATATATATATATATATATATATATAAAGAGAGTTAAAAAAAAAAGGAAGATAAAAGAAGTGAAGAAAAAGAAAAAAATATGGAATCCATGAGTAAGGAACAAAGACAATCAATCACAAGAGATATAGAACAATTAATTACAATATTTGAGCGACTTGAGAAGAGAAAAAGAATGGATTCCTTCTTCGATTCTTTACATCCATCATCACTCCCACAGAATGATGTTATCCAGTGTACCAAGAAAGTGCAACTAAAAGATCATGAGAATGACAAAATAGCCAAAATTCAACAAAGCAAGGAAGTGTTAGAAGGCGACCATAAAAATCTTGTGGATATACATTACAAAGAAATAATGGAGAAGGACAAAGAAATTTCTCGTCTCAAGGACCATGTTGAAAAATCACTGGCACAAGTGAAGAAGACTAAAATCACAAAGAAAGAACTCAAGAAGCACTTATCAGAACAAGAAGAGGCCTTGCGTTTAAAGAACCTTAATAAAAATTTATTAAAACAAATCAGAGATCTAAAAGATGAAAAACTTAAAATTCAAAACACTGAAAATAAGGTTGATGAATCAAAAACCAAAGAACTTATACGTCTGAGAAACCATAATCAAAGTCTGCTTAGTCAAACTAAGAAACTTAAGGAGGATAAGAAAGCATTAAAAGATAAGTTGGAACAAGTCACTCAAGAAGAAGTATCGAAATCCCCAGTCACAACAGTTCAAGTTGAACATAAGGGAACGAATACCGATCCAGTGAATATGACAACTCAAGATGACAAGCCAGTTGAAGAAACGACACACGTAGATGTTGCAATTCAGACAATGGGCATCCCAAGTGAATGTTCTATAACCAATTCAACAACATCTTCGCCAGAAGAAAATCTAGAAACTTTATATCGGCATCTGAATCATGAGAATAGGTGAATCAACCATGCTACATATTTGAACCAGTCAGAACTGAAACAACAAACTGATGTTCCAGATAATAATGACATAAAATCAATCCAGTCTTATGCTAACAAGTCATTACAAAATTCCAGTGATCAAAGTACTATACAAAAAATTAATCTGGAATGTTCTGATCCCTTCTCAGTGCGACAATTTTGTTTGTCACTAAGAAGATCATATCAACTTGTATCGACGAGGATGACTAGTCCGAGAAAGAAAGACATTCGAAGCCAAAAAAGAGATCAAGCCTTTTTCATCGACAAACTTTGAGGACAAAGCTTTTTGAGGAAGAAGGCAATGTAACGAATAAAATATATAAATATAATGTAAAATATAATAATCATAAATAATAGTTAGTTAAGCTAGTAATTAGTTTGAAGAGGCATGTCTAATAGGACATGACTCTTCATGAAGAGACGCTTGGTATATAAGCAAGCCTCTCATTCTCATTTGTCATTCATTTCTTATTCATTTTATTTAATATAATATTTATATCCTAAATGGATATCTTCATATTCCAAGACTTTTGGAGTAATTAAATTGTAGAAGGAACTTGTTCGCTTCAGTACTTTACACATTCTCTATTAAACAACAGGATTGGTGTCCTTGGAGTTGGTGCTCCTAAACACAAGGTACGTGCCTTGGATGAGATAGGGTCAAAGCCCTAGAGGTCGGAGCCTCATCAAAAACCAAGTTGGTGCTTGGGAATAATTATCATACATTGTATTTATTCTTTTATACTCAATAAAATTATTCTTATACATTTCTCTGATAAAATTGTGAAGAACCTAACTGGTAATAATAACAATTGAAAGAAAATATTGATTCACCCCCCTCTCAGTGTTACCAACAATTGCTATCAGAGCCAGCTTCTTCATGATCAGCCTAACAGCTGGAAGAAGGATTCTTAGTCACAATGAAACATCAAGAAGTGGTAGGAAGGCTTCCTTTGTTCGATGGCACAAATTTTGGTTTTTGGAAAAAAAGAATGTCCTACTACTTAATGTCCCTTGGACCTGAAGTTTGGCATTCGGTTTTGAATGGGTACACTGCTCCTTCCACTCTTCCAACTGATCAAGATGAAAGGAAAGCTTACATTGCAAATACAAAAGCCTTAAATTCCATCACTAGTGGAATCACTGATTCTGAATTTACAAAAGTCATGAATTATGACTCGGCCAAAAACGTATGGGATACGCTAGTTAGCTTATACGATGGGGACTCCAAAGTTAAGAAAGCAAAGCTTCAAATTCATAGAAGGAAATTCGAAAGTCTGAAAATGGATGATGAAGAAGATATTGCATCATACTTTCTCCAAAGTAGTCAACTCTCTTAAAGGATTGGGAGAAAAGATTGAAGAAAACACTGTTGTTCAAAAGGTCTTAAGATCTCTCCCTCATAGATTTGACTCCAAAGTAAGTGTTATAGAAGAAATGACGGACCTAGATACTCTCAAGATGGATCAACTTCATGGAATCCTCATTGCTTATGAGATGAGCAAAGGAATCCCAAGTTCCAAAGATGTAGCATTCAAGGCCTTAAAATCAAAAAAGGGGAAAGGATGGAATACCAGCAGTGATGAGTCTGATGTTGAATCCGAATTCGCACAATTTGTACGAAGACTAAAGAAAGGATCCAAGCTAAAAGGTAAGTACCCTCTTATTTGTTTCAAATGTGGAAGAATAGGTCATTATGCTGAAAATGTCCTCATAAGCATGATAGTGAAGATGAGTCTGATGAAGATGAATTTGTAGTCATCAAAAAGAAATCAACTAATCATTTCACTCATCGCAAAGGCGGTAATGATGAATCAAATGAAGAAAATGACTATGCTGGAAGCCAAGAAGTATTATTCATGGCATTCACAAATGATGATGATTTAGGACTAGAAGGAAATGTAGATGAATTGTTAATGAGTTCCATTGAAGAAAATGAGAAATTACGAAATAGAATCATTTCTCTCAAGGTAGAAAAGGAGGAAGCAAAAAGAAGGGAAGACCTCTTGAAAAATAAGCTAAAAGAAAAGGAAGAAATTTTTGAAAATCATAAAGCTGAAATAGTATCTCTGAGGAAGGAATTGGAGCAAGTCAAAAAGAGTTGGGAAAGCTCTCAAACACTTTGACACTATCCTAAATGCTCAAAAACCTCAATATGACAAATCTGGGATAGTTTTTGAAGGAGAAACATCAAGTACTAAGGATAATGTCAAAAGTTATGCCGACATACTTTCCAGCAACCCAAAAGAAGAAAAATCATTTCATCAAAGGCCCATCTCAAATCCAAAGAATAAAGAAAGGGTAACTCCAAGAAAGAATGTTGATTCAAATCATGGCTATTACAATAGGTACAAAACTATCTTTTTTGGGCATTAAAAATTTTGGTCACAAGCTAAACATTGCATGGCTCGTAAGAATGAAACACCAAAATTGAAGGATCAAAAAACAAACCATAAAGGGCAAGGACAAATCAAGACCTACAAATCTTTTGATCCTTTTGTCAAATTTGATCCAACTTGCTCATTATGTAATGATAATGGACATAATGAACAAAATTGCCCCCTCAAAAGAAGAGAATCAAAAGATGAGAATCCTAATATGGATAAATGAGACCTAGCTCTACGTGCTCACAGTGATAAAAATCATTGGTTTGTGGATAGTGGGTGCTCCAGACATATGACAGGTGACAAAAGGAAGTTTGTCTCATTGAACAAAAAGGAAGGAAATGTATCCCTTAAAAGTGGATCTGCCAAAATTGCTGGAAAAGGAATTGTTACCCTTATTAATGGAAAAGAAAAGGCTCAAAATGCTTTGTTGGTAGACGGGTTCAAACACAATCCCTTGAGTGTTAGCCAAATTTGTGATCAAGGACATAATGTTGTCTTTAGCACTATAGTGATAGAATTTTCACATGGTCACAATGTGATGCATCATGTTGCCATAATGACCTATGTGTACGTTGTACCTTGCTTTCTTGTTGTCCCTTGCTTGCTTGTTGTCCTTAGCATGCTTCTTGTTGCATGCTAGTTGTCCCTCGCATGCTAGCTGTAACATTGCATGCTTGGTGTATTTGCTACTAAGTACCATAAAACTGTCCCAATGTTAATTAGTTGCCCTTGCATGTTGCTCTCCTTCAGAGACAGATGCTCCAGTTGTTCCGACAGTTCCCGACAGTTCCGACAATTCCGGCTATTCCCGGCAATTCCAACAGTTCCCGACAGTTCCGGCAGTTCCCGGCAGTTCCGACAGTTCTAGCAGTTTCGGCAATTCCGGCAGTTCCGACTGTTCTCGGCAGTTCTAGCTATTCCCAGCAGTTCCGGCAATTTCCGACAGTTCTCGAAAGTTTCGGCTTCTGCCCTCGCCAACTTTCCCGGCTGTCCAACAGTTCCGGCTGTTCCGACTGTTCTCGGCAGTTCCGGGCTGTTCCCGGCTGTTCCTGGTAGTCCCGGCAGTTCCCGATAGTTTCTATAGTTCCTGATAGTTCCGGCTGTTCTGGCTTCTGCCCTCTGCGTCAACTTTCCCAACTGTTCCAGCAATTCCAGCTTCTGCCCTCTGGATTAGGGCAGCGTTGTCCCTTAGGATCTCTCCTCCTACTAAAACCCAAAGACAAGTAGAGAGGTAGAGATCCCAAGTGTGTTGAAATGACTTGAAGGCCACCTCTATTTATACTAAAACGTTGAGCACAAGTGGGGCTTATTTGGTTACTGGCCGACCTTGACGAATTGTCCCATAACACAAATAAATTCATATCTCCATGAATACTTATGGGAATCGGATGATCTTTAGATCAATCCTACACCTCTCGATGAGAGGGATCCAAGAAAAATATCAACTTCCATTAATAAAATGACCCACATGGAGTTTGGCCCTAGTTGCCAATTTTAACACTCCCTCTCAACTAAGGAGAACTCCATCCGCTGATCTATATGTCCGACTGTACTATCTCTGTCATCAGTACCTTGTTGAGCTCTGCTGAACCATGAAGAAGAAGAATTGATCGAAAATGTCTCATACCATTCTCTACTGACCCGAAGTCAATTTCATCTGAAGAGAGTGTGTCACATCACTCTTACTGGCACAGAGTCAGTTTTATTGATCCCAGATCAATATCACAAGAGAGTGTCTCAAACCACTCATACTGATCCCAGATCAATGGAGGTCATCCTAGCATAGGGAGTATGTTAGATACATCAATGCGTCCATTGATAGTACTACTATGGTCCCTAACCCCATTTCCCTGCTCATTGATAAGATGAGAGGTACTTCCCATGAGTACCAGACTACATGGGCAGGATGCCTCGACAGGAGAACTAATCATCCTGTCCACAGGAGAACGAATCATCCTGCCCCAAAGTCACAACGAGGGAACTAATCATCTCAGCCCACAGGAGAACTAATCATCATGTTCCACAGTTGCCACAGGAGAACTAATCATCCCGGCCCACAGGAGAACTAATCATCTTATTTCACAGTTGCCACGGGAGAACTAATCATCCCGGCCCACAGGAAAACTAATCATCCTGTTCCACAGTTGCCATGGGAGAACTAATCATCCTGTTTCACAGTTGCCATGGGAGAATTAATCATCCCGGCCCACAAAAGAACTAATCACCCTGTTTCATAGTTGCCACAGGAGAACTAATCATCCTATTCCACAGTTGCCACGGGAGAACTAATCATCCCTGCCCACAGGGGAATTAATCATCCTGTTCCACAGTCGCCACGGGGTATCACAGGAGAAGGTTGAACCTATCACCCTGTACATAGCGCACCACTAGGGGAGGGTGAGTCGCCCTATGGTCGTATGTTGCTCCAATAAGTACCCCAAGCCCCCCAAAGCTCCCAGAGCTCAATGCATGCAACATGCAAGACTCTTATAAGAAGGTCTCACAACGACTCCAAGTCGTTTGGGAAAGTCACAGATTTACCTTTACCCCGGACTTTGACAAAATCTCTGCGACCTGTACATCAGTCTCAATGCAATGGAGCCTCCTCGCTCATCGACTTACCATATCCCAAATAAGACAGTATCTGATGTCTATCTGTTGGAGCAATCATCGAATACGGGATTCCTCAATAATCGAATCCCCCCTCTAGTTGTCACAGAGAATCACAGTGGTATTCATCATGTGTACAAACAACTCACTTAAGAGCTTCTGCAACCATGCAGCTTCACATGAGATCATACTCGTAGCTACGTATTCGGTCTCAGCGGTGCTTATAGCAACCGACTTCAGCTTCCTGCTCATCCATGATATCGAAGCAGAATCCAAAGAGAACCAGCATTGAGAAGTGCTCTAGTGATCCTCCACACTGCTTGCCTAGTCAGCATTCGAATAATCATGCAGTTTCATATTTCCGGTAGTGTATCTCAATCCATGAGAGATTGTGCCCTGAAGATATCTTAGAAGATTCTTGGCACCAATCCAGTGAGGCTCAACCAAATATGAGCTCACCGTGCTAATTGCAAAACATATGTTCGTACGGAAGTTCACCAAGAACATCAACGTGAATAAGTTTATGAAACTCAGAGGCATTTCCCAAATCTGGTCCGACATCACTACCATATAACTTCTGAAAGTTAAGATCCTCGAGGTAGTCACAGGCTTGCATTTTATCATTCCACATCCAGAATCCAGCTCTCTCTTACTTTTGCAAATGAGAGGGTCTGCACCTGTCAGAAATAGGTCGTCCTCAAAAGGTGCCGATATGAGAGGTCTATCATCCACAACCTTCGGGTAATGGTTTGCATCGGTTACACTCCTAGTGAATCTAAGCTTCATCGGATAGCTATCAATCCTCTCATACTATTCCCAGGGTGTTTTGCTTCAAGCCATAGAGGGCTTTCTTCCACCTATATACATGAGATTCCCAATAATGAATCTCAAACTCCTCAGGTTGTTCCAAACCTGTGGACCTGTTGTATGAGGGGAATGGTCCCCTTATAAGATTTTCCTTCAGTACATCTCCGACATGTACCTTCATGCTCTTCTTGAATTCAAGCATCCCTATCACCTTCCGACTCACATCGGGTAGGGCCCCATAGGTAGACCGCTCGTGTTATAGATGTGATATGTCAATTGACATGATCTCCAATGGACCATCCTGCAACTTCATACAAATTGCCAACCCTGAACCCATGAGAAAAAGCATCTTTGAAAATTCTATTTTTCGACACGTACCTTTCCATCGATGAATGACACCCTGAAGCCTTTGACTTCCATTTCTGAGATGGACACCAAGTTCTTCTTGCGATTAGGTACATAAAAGAGATTCTTGTAAATGAATAGAGTTATCCTCATTCAATTGAGGGGTAACGTTCCTTACACCCTTTCCGGGATAGGTGGCATCGGCTCCAAGTATAATCCCATGGTTGTTTCCATCTCTACCAAATTCGAGAGAGCACCCTTCTATCTGATGAGGTGCCTTGAAGCACTACGATCAATAAGCCAGATTCCCAAAGAATCTGAAGGAGAGGGCCAATACAAGATAACGCTTCTTTATCTTATCAAAAACAACATTTGATTCATCATCCGTAGGTTTCCTTGCTTTCTCTGAAGAGTCGGTCGTTTCCTTGATGACCTGTATTACCTGTCATTCCTCTAATCATTGAAGATGTCCCTGGAATGATTATTATCATCATCAAGTGATGTGTCCCTACCTCAGACACTCCTTCGCATAATGGCCGAACTTATTACAACCAAGGCATCTGCCTTTCTTTCCACCCTTAGATCCGGGCTTCCCATTGAAGTGATCTTTAGGTAGGCCATCAAAAACTTCTGTTGCGCCATTCTGATAATATTCTCTACTTCGACTTCACCCTTGGTGAATTTGAAGAGGGATGAGGAATCCATTGATCCTTTTTTCCTTTACCAACTGTCTTCGGTGATTGCTCTTTCACTCTTGCTTGGGCATTGCCTTCACCTTAGCTCTGATACCATGTTAATTTTAGGTATGTTCTATGCTTAGAGCAATTTATTTCAATTTTCACAGTAAGCTCAATATCTTGCCAAATTAGCAATCACATCAACATTAAAGTAAACTGCAGATAGAACATAAACATAAATCGCAGAAGACAAGGCAAGACAAGAGGACACAAGATGTGGCGCTAGCCAGGGACAAACTCCAATGTGGAGAAACCCTTGATCAATTCTTCTTATATGTTCTTCAATAGTTCAGCAGAGAGACAGAGAGATAGTACGTTTACAACAAAAGTCAACACTTTGACTTATCTCGATAAGAGCATAGATCATCTCTAAGAAGATGATACATGAGATCAATTCAAGACATGTTGCTTCAACTGATTCTCCAAGGTGACTCCTTCACCTATCGTTGTGCTGCACTTCGTCATCATGCTGCAACCCACCGCGCTGCACCATCCTGCACCCATCATCACTATGCTGCATCACATCAGGCTTCATTAATCATGATTGTACCCATCACTGTACTGCATTATGTGCCATTGCTACACCATGTTGCCATAATGACCTATGTGTAGGTTGTATCTTGCTTGCTTGTTGCCCCTTGCTTACTTGTTGTCCTTAGCATGCTAGTTGTTGCATGCTAGCTGTAACATTGCATGCTTGGTGTATTTGCTGCTAAGTACCATACAACTGTCCCAATGTTAATTAATTGTCCCTTCCATGCTACTCTCCTTCGGAGACAAATGCTCCGGTTGTTCCAGCAGTTCCCGGCAGTTCTCGACTGTTCCGACAGTTCTAGTTGTTCTCGGCAGTTCCGGCAGTTTTGGCAGTTCCGGCAATTCCAGCAGTTCCCGACAGTTCTAGCAGTTCCGGCAATTCCGGTTGTTCCGACAGTTCCGGCTGTTCCCAGCAGTTCCGGTAGTTCCGGTTGTTCTCGGCAATTCCAATAGTTCCAGCTATTCCCGGCAGTTCCGGCTTCTGCCCTCTGCGTCAGCTTTCCTGCCCTCACCATCAGCTTTCCCCATTGTTCTGGCAGTTCCCGACTGATCCGGCTGTTCCCGGCAATTCCGATTGTTCCGGTTGTTCCCGGCATCTCCGATTGTTCCAGCTATTTCCCAGCAGTTCCGACGATTCCCAGCAATTCTGGTAGTTCACGACAGTTCCGGCTGTTCCAGCTTTTGCCCTATGCGTCAGCTTTCCCAGTTGTTCCGGCTTCTACCCTCTGGATTAGGGCAGCGTTATCCCTTAGGATCTCTCCTCCTACTAAAACCCAAAGACAAGTAGAGAGGAAGAAATCCAAAAATTGTTGAAATGACTTGAACGCCACCTCTATTTATACTAAAACGTTGAACACAAGTGGGGTTTATTTGGTTGTTGGCCGACCTTGACGAATTGTCCCATAACACAAATAAATTATATATCCATGGATACTTATCGGAATCGGATGATCTTTAGATCAATCCTACACCTCTCGATGAGAGGGATCCAAGGAAAATATCAGCTTCCATTAATAAGATGACCCACATGGAGTTTGGCCCTAGTTGCCAATTTTAACAAGAGGCATCCACCTGAGGGGACTCACGCAGATTTTCAGAAGATTGCATAAGAGAGAGAGATTTCGATTTTTCTATGTTGGCTTCTAGGTTGGAAGAAGAAGTGGCGTGCATGACTAGTGTTGCATCATCAAAAAAGTATGGTATATAGACAGTGGAGCCTCGTGGCATATGATGGGAATTAGGAAGTGTTTCCCAGAATATTGAGAAGAGAAGATGAACTTTCAGATTACCATTGGAACAAGGCAAAGTGTACTCCATTAGGAAAGGGTATATTAGTTTTTCAGACAGAATCAAGATTGCGGTTCTGTGCCACAAATGTGCTGCATGTGCCATGATTGGGGATAAACTTACTTTTCGTACCACAACTACAAGGCAAGGGCTATGACGTCTACTTCATCAAGGAAAAGGTATACGTCAAACACCCAAGCTGGAAAAAGAAAGTGCAGATTGGGATCAAAAGTAATCGGTTGTATAGATTACGAATAGAATCTCCAATGGCACTAATAGGCAGTGATGGGGACAAAGACTTGAACAAATTATGTCACAGGAGGATGGGTCACTTGCACCATGGAGCTCTGAGAATTCTCGGGAGCACTATAATAGGAGTTCTAGATCTGAGTACGGAACAAGATGATGTATGCGGGGGATGTGCTCTAGGAAAGTATGCTAAGGCAGCATTTCCTAGGAACAACCACAGGGCCAAGAGAGTACTAGGATTGATACTCTCATATATCTGCGGACCTATGTCCATCAAAGCTCTCAGCGGTGCCCAGTATTTCCTTACCTTCATTGATAACCACTCAAGGAAAACTTGGATTATTTTCTGAAAACAAAGGATGAGGTTTTATGTCGATTCAAGGAGCTCAAGGCTCTAGTGGAGAATCTGACAGTTAAGAAAATAGAAGCTTTGTGCTCAGATAATGATGGAGAATATGTCGATAAGGACTTCACTAATTATTGTGCTAAGGAGGGCATCAAAAGAGAGTGGATAGCTCCCTACAATCCGAAGCAGAATGGGGTGGCAGGAAGGAAAAACATGACTATTGTAGAAGCAGCTAGGGCCATGCCGTATGATCAGGATATGCCAAAATTCCTGTGGGCAGAAGCATGCAACACAGTTGTCTACGTTCAGAACAGGACTCTTCATCAAGCATTGGGCAAGATTACTCCAAAGAAAGTCTTCACTAGGAAGACACCTGAAGTTAGTCATTTCAGGATATTTGGGAGTTTTGCATATTGTTGCATTCCTGAAGAAAAGAGGAAGAAGCTGGATCAGACTACAGAAAAGGGGTATCTGGCAGAATATAGCGAGAACGCTAAGGCATACAGGATCTATCTTCCAGGGAGCAAGAAGGTAGTAGTACGTCGAGATGTAAAGTTCATGGAGGATAGAGCTTTCAAGAGATCTCGCGAAATGCCTTCGAAGGAGCAGTCGAAAGAGGATCCATTGGTCATGCCTCTTCAACCAACGGAAGTAAAGAATACTTCCTCAGATCAAGAAGATTCTCAGGATGAGGAAGAGGAGCGAACAGAAGCACCTGTTGGCAGAGAAGGAACCAGCAGGGAACTTCGTCAAATTCTGCGTGATGCAGAGAACTTCATCGGAGAGCCAAGGAACAGTAAAAGTGCGAGAAAACAACCAGACAAGTATCAGGCGTTAGTAGCTCAGGATGGAGAGCCTTCCAGCTTCAAGGAGGCAGCTCAACATCAGGTCTGGCTACATGCGATGGTGGAGGAGTATAACTTCACAATGGTAAACGATGTTTGGGAGGTGGTGTCAAGGCCTCAAGACAGATCTCACGTAGGTTCAAGATGGATCTACAAGATCAAATATGTTGCGGACGGCAGTATTGAAAAATACAAGGCCACGTTTGTGGCTAAGGGGTACGCTCAAAAGGAAGGGATTGACTATGAGGAAACCTTCGCCCCGGTAGCCAGCTATACATCTATTGGGACCGTGATATCTCTTGCAGCCCAAATGGGATGGGAGATCCATCAGGTGGATGTCAAGACAACATTTCTGAACGGGGTAATAGAAGAACAAAATATACATTGAACAACTAGAGGGCTTTGAAACTCATGAGAAGAAGTCTCACGTATGCAGACTGAAGAAAGCCTTGTATGTGCTGAGGTAGGCACCAAGAGTATGGTATGGTCGAATAGATGGCTACTTGCAGAAGATGGGGTTTGTCAAGAGTGACGTGGATCCGAATCTCTACTATCTGGTGGTAGAGAGTGAGCCACTTATCATAGTATTATATGTGGATGATCTCTTCGTGACAGGGTCATCCAAACTCATTGAAGACTGCAAGAAGAATCTGGCCACAGAGTTCGATATGACGGATCTGGGACGAATGCACTATTTCCTAGGGTTGGAAGTTTGGCAACAGAAAGGAGAAATCTTCCTAGGGCAAGGAAGGTATGCTGCAGAAATCCTGAAAAGGTTCGGGATCGGACATTGTAGACTTATGGCTACGCCAATGATCACCAACTGGAAGAAGATTGATGCATCAGAAGACAAGGATGTCGATCCCACCCTATACCAACAACACATAAAGTCCCTGATGTATCTAGTCAATATCAGGCCAGATATTTGCTACACTGTCAACACCCTCAGTCAGTTCATGGTGGAACCAAAGAGGGCTCACTGGGCAGCAGCCAAGCACGTTCCCAGGGATTTACAGGGAACAATTGATTATGGGCTCTTGTACAACAAGGGGAAGGATATCAGGTTGAGTGGATTTACTGATGCATATTGGGCAAGAAGTTCAATGGATCGAAAAAGTACCTCTGGGTACTATTTCAACATTGGATCAAGAATAACCTCCTGGTGCAGTAGGAAATAGAAGTCTGTGGCTCTGAGCTCGTCTGAGGCAGAGTATATGGCAACAAACACAGCTTCGTGTGAGGCCATATGGCTTAGAAAACTGCGGATAAACCTATTCAGAAGAAATATGGAGGCGACCAGGATCATGTGTGATAATCAGAGTTGCATCAAACTCTCTGAGAATCCAATATTTCATGATAGGTCAAAGCATATTGATATCCGGTGTCACTTTGTCAAAGATTGTGTCCAACGAGGAGCTGTACAGTTGAGCTACACTCCTACAGGCGAACAAGTGGTAGATATCCTCACCAAGGCCCTTGGAAAGTCAAAATTTGACTACTTCAGGGAAAAGATGGGGGTGATAAAGAACCCCTTTCAGAAGTAGTGCATTAGCAGCACGAATGAAGAGGGGGTTGCAGTGCAGATGCAGTGTTGGGAGAAAGGACCTGTTAGACTCCGTCTCATGTCAGAGATTGATCCTTCTTCAAAACAGGGTTTTGAAGAAGAAATCATTTAAATGTTGCTTTTTAGATTATGTAATTTGTTCTTCAGCTCTTCAACTGGCAGCGACTTCAAGCTCCCATCTCTGCAAAAGCACAAACACAAACAAAACATCATCAGCAATCTCAGATCTGGTTACTTAGTCAAGGAATCGCTGGACTGAAAGGCATACTTTAATCTCTTGACAAGCATATGCCTGTGGCCTTGTTGCTTAACCTTTGCTGCAGACTTCTTGACTATGAGGTTGAGAGGAGCACTAATATTCATAATTCCACCGTTGTACAGCGCCCTTTTATCCGGTTGTATACTTGAGTCAGAGGTGGCAATCAGATTATTGAGTTTGTTTATTTTAATCAATCAGTGGTTAAGAGCTCATATTGTCCATTGTGGACATATAATCAATTTTGTTAGATTTGGGTCTTCTTATTATGCCGGCCAAGTTAAATTTTGGGCCACCTTCGATCCCTCCTGTTGGTATTGACAATTCAAAAAAATTTGCCTATACCAACGCTTACAGATCTTGGTTTTGGAGATGTGTCTCAGGAAGAATGCACTCCTTTTGTTGGTGGTGAAACAGAAGCACTGAAGAGAATGGATGAATCTCTACAGGATCAGAAATGGGTAGCAGCATTTGAAAAGCCTAAAGGGGACCCAACTGCATTCCTGAAACCCGCCACAACTGCTTTGTCACCGTACTTGAAATTTGGTTGTCTGTCATCAAGATTATTTTATCAGCGCCTGCAAGAAGTGTATAGAAAAGTGAAAAAATATACAAAACCTCCAGTTTCACTGGAAGGGCAGTTGCTATGGAGAGAGTTTTTCTACACAGTGGCATACGGGACACCCAAATTTGATCAAATGGAGGGAAATCCAATTTGCAAACAGTGTGTCTTAAATGGGTAGATTCCATGGAATGATAATGATAGCCTACTTTCTGCTTGGAGAGATGGTCAGACAGGATACCCCTGGATTGATGCAGCCATGGTGCAGCTTCGGAAATGGGGATGGATGCATCATCTTGCTCGTCATACAGTTGCATGTTTTTTTTTTAACTCGTGGTGACTTGTTTGTCCACTGGGAGAAGGGTCGAGATGTCTTAGACAGATTACTGATTGATTCAGATTGGGCAATTAATAATAGCAACTGGATGTGGCTGTCCTGTTCAGGTTTTTTTCTCCCAGTACCATCGCATATATTCTCCGATTTCGTTTGGAAAAAAGTATGATCCTGATGGTAAATACATACGGTATTTTCTTCCTGTGTTGAAAGATATGCCAAAAGAATATATATATGAGCCCTGGACTGCACCAATTGATGTTCAAAGGAAGGTGAAATGTATCATTGGCAAAGACTATCCTGAACCTCTGGTATCTCATCTGGACGCAAGCAAGAACTGTAAGGAAAAGCTTGCAGCAGCGTATGCACTGAACAAAGGAGTTAAGGCTGAGATTAGTCAAGTGCAATTACAACGTGTAAAGAAAAATTCCAGCTATAGGAGAAATATCGATGATGTAATTAAACAAACCCCAAAGAAGCAACAACAGACAGTTCAGGGAAATATCGACTTAGGGGCCTTCTACCCAACACAAGCTATTCTACAAAAGTTGTAGTGAAGGAAGACTCTGGAAGCCAATCAAGAATTGAACGGGCATCCCCAAGTTTGGTTGACATACAGGTTTGCTTTTCAGATATCAACGATTTGTATTTTGTTGTCTTTGACCAACCAGAAACAACCATTATAACCAGTCTCGGCCTTGACAAAACTGTGAAAATGTTTCTTTCTCATGGAGCGAATCCTTTGACAATCAATGATGATTGCTAGACACCTCTTGGCACATGCTTCTCTGCGTTGCTCTCCTCAGTGCCAATATACAAATTGCCGTAGAGTAAAAGGGCTTTTTCGTCATGGAAGACAGTGTAAAATTCGTGCTTCTGGGGGTTGTTCTCTTTGCAAGAAAATGTGGTATCTGTTACAATTACATGGACGGGCTTGCAAAGAATCTGAATGCCGTGTGCCTCACTGCAAAGATTTAAAGGAACACAATCAAAGGTTGTAACAACAAATGGAATCAGGGCGCAAAGCTGCTGAGGCAATAGATTCAACGTTTGAGACAAATGAAAAAGCACAGAAGTAAGAAATTTCAATGTCAATAAACTAGTTGTCATTCTTGGATTTGGCCAAATGAGTCAGGTTCTTGCCAACTTTTCGTCCACTCCTTTAGTTGCTGCGTTAGATGGAGATCTGTCTGGCATGCCTTATGTAGCATTTGACTCGGATCGTTAGAAAGACTGCTCGAAATCTTGGCTTTCCAGTTCTTTATGAGGATGGATCACGACCAATTATGTTGCAGACAGCTGGTATTACTCTACCAAAAGCGTAATGGTCATGTATTCTGGAAAGAAAATTACTGTGCAGTCCGTTGAAAGGCTCCGATACTCTGTACAGGACTCTGTTCCATGATTTCCGCCAGCGATTGATTCTTTGGAGATTTTGTGGGAGATGTGGCTCTTAGAAGGCGGATTGTGAGTTATTGTTGATGCGTTGGACGAACCTTGAATGCAACCGTGCTCATTACAGTTGTCACCATGAGCTGAAAGGACAGGATTTTAGTTTAAAATTGACAAATGTAACACAACCAAAGAATGAAACTCGTTTAAGACTTCAGTTCTGATCCTGTGAAGATCAGCGCTCCATATGTCAAAGCCATCAGCAGAATGTTAGTTTAAAGGTTGTTTTTATGGCCAACGCATTTCCAGATTTGGGGCGCAGTTATGAAACCCAGAATGTGCAAAGTGGCATACAGATTCGACTGCTTATGTTTATTTTTAGCAAAGGGAGTGACACCTGTAATGCCACCTATTCACCAGATTCAACAGATTTCAGTGGAAAGAGCGCTATTCTCTCTTCAGGAAGCGCTGATTGTTTTTTTAGTTTATTTTTATTAATAATGATAAAAACAAATGCCAGGTCTTGGGGTCGATTGGTTTTCCCCCAGCTGTGTTTTGTTTCATATATTAAAAAAAGAAAAAATTCATTTAGAGTCAGTCAGAGGGGAGAGTTTCTGAGCGCTGGAGGAGAACTGAGCTCCATTGTACAGTCTTTGACAGAGGGATTTTTAATGAAGTTTCACAGCTCTAATTTCTGAGATTCAGGTGGTATGTTAATTTAGCATAAGTGTTTCTTGTGTTTCATATGTAATTTGTTATGTTCCATTTCACAACATGATCATATCTAATTGAGCAAATGAAGTGTTTAGGTAGAATTCATAGTATTATATGCTCTGCCTATAAGTTTGTTCAATTCAATGTTTTCTTCTGTTTAAGGAGGATTCAAAGTATTATTTGCCCTCCTTAGCTCCTCACCAGTCTTGCCATCCCATTTAAAAATCTAGATTTGATGCTAAATTCCTTGCCTACCTTGCCTCAGTCGTCAACCTGTGTTGTTCATTATATTTCTCTGTTTGAAGCTGTGATTTTGCCCATGCAGCCCAGAAAAACCCTGTCTTTTAATTAAAAACCCCTAAATCAACCTTCCTACATCAGTTTACTAGCCTAATATCAGTGTTACTTTTGATTGGTCATCTCACCCCATTGAAAATTTGCCGAGATAGACCGGAGAGAGCCTTCTTATACCCTGTAGGGCTAGCTACGAGGTGAAATGGTTTGATGTTGCCTTGAAGGTTTACCTTCCTCAGCCTAGGGTGAAATCTCAAGTGCTAACAGGACCAACAGCAGCATAGATGCAGAGGGAGTTGCAGTGCAGATGCAATGTTGGGAGAAAGGACCAACAACAGCACAGATGCAGAGGAAGTTGCAGTGCGGATGCAGTGTCGGGAGAAAGGACCAGCAGTAGTATAGATGCAGAGAGAGTTGTCGTACAGATGCAACAGTGGCAGTCGCAAAGTCATGGGTAGCAGTACAGGAGGCAACAGTGCAGAGGATATTGGGCAAGAAAGCCTAGCATCAGCATAGGTATCGATGTCGAATGATCAGAGTAATACTCGGTGAGGAGTATTGTTAGAGCACAGTCCTCCCTAAGAGGGAGTGTTGATTTGGGGTAGCATCAGATGTGCTCTAGCCACGAAATTTGGTGGAGAGGTTGGGGCACATAAGATCTCCAATACCCAGAATGGGTTTTGGCAGGTTCTTAACAGTTCAGGAGATAGTAAAATAATTAATATTTTTAATGGAGTCCCTAAGTCTAAACTTAGGGAAAATAAAATATTAATGTGTATTAATATGAATCTGTGTTAGAATGGTCCAAAAGACATGGATCAAGCCAGATCTAATCTTAGTCGTTGATTAGGGACTTAATCTTGGCCGTTGAGATGCCAACAAAAAAAGTATAAGAGGAAGCTTGAGGGGTACTTGGAGAATACACTAAGGGAGACCAATCAGTTCAATTCCTAGAACGGGGTTTGCTGAGAAATTGAACCAGTGGTCTGGAAAGCAATCAGGAGGCAGCAAGTACGAAACAGAGAGACGGGAGATCAGGACAGAAGAGGCAAATGCAGAGCCAGAGAAAGCCACGCAGAGGCAGCAGAGACTGCGCAAAAACTCAGTAGGCTGACACAGAGGGTTTCATGCTGACGCGGAGGGTTTCAGGCTGACGCAGAGGGTTTCAGGCTGACGTAGAGGGTTTTAGGTTGTAGCAGAGGTCAGTAGGGCCTACACCGAGTTTAGAAAAGTGTTGGAAGTTTGTCTATCTATGGGTAAGCCAGTTTGGCACCCTGTTGTACAAGAAAATTGCTGAATAATAAAATCCTCCCTTGCTGCACCAGTTTTCCCACATTGGGTTTTTCTGGGGACATTAGTCCAAAATAACTGTGTTAATGTGTGCATGTGTTTGTTTCTGTATTATTGTGTAATATATGTAGCAATATTTATTTTAATGTTTGTTGAAGTAATTTCATGAATAACTTATGATGAAATAAGTAGGAAAAGTAAATCAATTGTTGCAGTGATAGAATCTTCACAAAGATTGTGAAATAAGGAACTCTTCCTCAGGAGAACTTGTGGCGAAAGGAGTTAGAACATCAGATAACGTCTACATTTTGAACAAAATTCAAGAAGATAAATGTTACCTAAGTCAAACAGATGAAATTTGGCTATGGCACAAGTAACTGGGACATACAAGTTTCAATAACTTGATCAATATCAGCAAGATCAATGCAGTGCGAGACATCCCAAAGTTATTCAAGCCAAATCAAGGTGTATGTGGTCCATGTCAACATGGAAAGCAAACTAGAACCAGCCACAAGACCAAGGAGTTCTCTACATCAAAACCTTTGGAGATCATTCATGCTGATTTATGTGGACCAACTAGAACTCCGGCACTCCAAGGAGAAAGATATTTTGCTTTATTTGTTGATGACTATACTAGAATGATGTGGGTATATTTCATAAAATATAAATCCGAAGCATTTGAATGTTTTAAGAATCTTAAAGCTCTTGTAGAAAATTAAAAGGATTCTAATATTAAATGTCTTAGAATGGATAGAGGGGGAAAATTCACATCAAAGGAATTTGATGAATTCTGCAAAATACATGGAATCGAAAGAGAACTCTCTGTTGCTAGAACACCCAAGCAAAATGGGGTAGTTGAAAGAAGAAACCTAACTGTTCAAGAAATGGCAAGAACAATGTTACTCGCAGCTAACTTGCAGCCAAAATTTTGGAGAGAAGCAGTCGAGACAGCAGTTTATACCTTGAATAGAACTCAACTAAGACCAAATAATGAGAAGACTCCTTATGAATTATGGAAAGGAAGACCTACTTCAGTAAAATACTTCAAGATTTTTGGAAGCAAATGCTTCATAAAAATCAATGATGACTCACCAGGAAAATTTGATTCTCGGGTTGACGAAGGAATATTCCTTAGATATTCTACTAGGAGCAAAGCCTACAAGTGCTACAATAATCAGCTACGCAAAATAGAGTAAAGTATTGATGTGAAGATTGATGAAGACCTTCCAGAAAAGGAAATTGAAGATCATGAAGTTGACCCTCTCATTGAAGAAAACGAAGAACCTGAAAAAGAGGAAAAAGATCTAATAAAACAAAAGGAAAAAGAACAAACTCAAACCCCTTCAAAGGTGAAATTCCTCCAAAAACATCACTCGGAAGAGCATATTATTGGCAATGCAGATGAGGGGATACAAACCCGAAGAAGGATGACAAGTACACCAAGGAAAAATGATGTTTCTCTCCTATCTATGATAGAACCAGAAACTTTTACTCAAGCAAGGATCCTCATTAGGTGAAAGCCATGGAAGAAGAAATGTCTCAAATCGAGAAGAATGAGACATGGGAGTTGGTACCTCATCCAAAGGATAAAAATATAATTGGAACCAAGTGGGTGTTCAAAAACAAAATGAATGAAAATGGACAAATCATCATAAATAAGGCAAGGCTTGTTTGTAAAGATTATTCACAAATTGAAGGAATTGAGTTTGAAGAAACCTTTGCATCAGTAGCTCGTACGGAAGCTAAAAGGATGTTCTTGGCATTTTCTTGCTCAAAAGGATTCAAAGTCTATCAAATGGACGTAAAATCAGCATTTCTGAATGGGGAACTCAAAGAAGAAGTCTGCATGGAGCAACCAGAAGGGTTTAATCTAGCAGAAGGAAAAGACAATTTGTAAGTTGAAAAGGCATTATATGGGTTGAAACAAGCTCCTAGAGCTTGGTACGGAAGATTGGATCACTATCTACAACAACAAGGCTTCAAGAAGGGGGTGGTAGGAAGCAATCTCTACATGAAGATGGATGAGGATAAGTTACTAGTTACTCTTTTTCTATGTTGATGATCTGATTTTTGCTAGCAATAATGATGAGATGAGCCATGAGTTTGCTCAAAATATGTCAAAAGAGTTCGAAATGTCAATGATAGGAGAGTTATCTTACTTCCTTGGACTACAAGTAACTCAAACCACAACATGCATGTTCATATCTCAAGCAAAATATCTTAAAGACATGCTTAAAAGATATGGAATGGAAGACTGTTGTAATGACCAAAAGTCGTATATGCAATGTAAATATTAAAATACTTCATAGACAAATACATCCGTTGTAGGACAGTGAATGTAAATTGTATATTATATAAAGAACTGATGTAGGATGAGTACAAATGAGAATGAGGGTCCTGTATATATAGCCAGGTAAATACCCTTTCACAAACAAGCATGTCTCTAAGACATGCCTTTTCATTATTAACTAACCATTAGTTAATTTACTTTTATTTATTATTATATTTATATTATTATGATTATTATTTATTATCTATTTTTATTTATTTTTACATAATTTATGTTCATAACAACTGTGCACCCATGAGCACACCTATGACCACAGATTGCAAATTAAGCAAAGATGATGACTCTCCTCCGATAGATGCAACTCATTACAGGCCAATAATTGGAGCCCTCCTATACTTAACTGCTACGAGACCTAACATTATGCAAGCAGTAGGAATGGTGAAAAGATTTCAATCAACTCCTAAACAATCTGATTTGTTGGCTGTAAAAAGAATTCTCAGATACTTAAAAGGAACTCTTGATTTTGGTCTTTGGTACCCCAAGAGCTCAACTCTTACTGTGACTGCATACAACGATGTTGATCGGGTCGGAAGTGTCAATGATCGAAAAAGTACTAGTGGAAATGCATTCTTCCTTGGAGATTGTCTAGTATCTTGGCTCAGCAAAAAACAAACATCCATATCACTATCTACAGTTGAAGCCGAGTATATAACTGTGGCATATTGTTGTACTCAAATATTATGGATGAAGGAAGCTCTGAAGCATGTCAACATAGATACCAATCAACCAATCACCATCTATTGTGATAACACAAGTGCTATCAGTCTCAGCAAAAATCCAGTGATGCACTGAAAGACCAAACATATACCAATCAAGTAATCATTTCCATCGTGAACAAGTAGCTACAAAACATAAAATTGGAATATAACAATACCAAGGAGAAAATTGCTAATATTTTCACAAAACCTCTTCCTCGAGAAGCATTTGAACATCTTCGCCAAAAGATGGGGGTTATTGCTCTAGCATCACACTAAGTTGATTCTTACGATGTCACATGACAGGGGGCACAGTTTGACAAGGGGAGTCCTTGTGCACTCTATCGACTACTACGTGTCAACGACCCATAGCAGTAAACCCCATTTTTTCGCAAAAGGGATAGCGCCTGATCGATGTGTCTGTGTCGTCCAGCTATCATCATCAATGGATCATCATGTTATAATGTAAACCCATTATGTATGTATATGATGTAAATAATCTCAACAGATCCGTGTCGTGTATGTAATTGCCTAGGTAAACCTACTTTACTGGTGACGATCTACATTCCGGGAGGTTTTTTGTCTCACCAATCCATTCTCGGATGGTTCGCAAAGTTTTCCTTCAGTCTTACTCCAAAGCCAGAATGGATTTTGTCACTGGAATCTTAGGCGAGTGTTGATTTGGGGTAGCATCGGATGTGCTCTAGCCATGAAATTTGGTGGAGAGGTTGGGGCACATGAGATCTCCAATACCCATAAAGGGTTTGGGCAAATTCTAAACAGATCATGAGATATTAAAATAATTAATATTTTTAATGGAGTCCCTAAGTTTAAACTTAAGGAAAATAAAATATTAATGAGTATTAATATGAATCTGTGTTAAAGTGGTCCAAAAGACATGGATCAAGTCATATCTAATCTTAGTCGTTGATTAGGGACTTCATCTTGGCCGTTGAATCATCAACTGGAAAAGTATAAGAGGAGGCTTGAAGGTCATTTGGAAATTACACCAGATGATCAGTCATTCTATTCTCTAGAGCGAGGTTAGCTAAGAGAGATAGAATCAGTGATCGGGAGAGCAGTTGCGAGGCATTGAGTACAGAAGAACAGAGAAGGCAGAGATTGTCCCGGGAGAGCAGCACAGCAGCGAAGGAGGGTGACGCAGAGCAAGCAAGGGCTCACACAAGGCCACGCAGAGGCAGCCAAGTGTTGCAGAGAGCACCAGAGGGGCCAGCGTAGCTGACGCAAAGGCTCCCAGAGTTGACGCAAGGCCTCTGGGGCTGACGCAGGCCAAGAAAGGCTGACACAGGGCCAGCGTGAGACAAAGAGGGGCTAACGCAGTCAAGATTGGACAGAGTTGGGGTTGCAGGAGCAGTTTTGTGCTGAGGAGCTGACGGAGGGTTTTCCAGGGTTTCAGCCAGGAGATTTCTCTCAAACTGTGAGGTATAGTTGCTAAGGAAATTCTTTGTTGGGTAGGCCAATTACGGCACCCAAATTGTACTTTGATATTGCTTAATAAGAAAACCCTCAGATAGCTGCACTGATTTTCCCTCATTGGGCTTTTCCGGGGACACTGGTCCAAAAATAATGGTGCCATGTGGTGTGTTTGTTCTTGTTTCTTTTAGTTGTTGATCTGTAATATGTTGAGCATGCACTGGTGTTTATTTTTAGTATTTACTTTGTAAATAACTTCTTCAAGAAAAATTAACAAGTAGGTAGGAATAAATCGGAAAAATTGCATGAAGGGTTTCTAAATTAATTAAACTTATAAACTTCAACATGGTATCAGAGCATGATTGTAGATCACAGGAGGGCTAAGAGACATCAGTCGAGCGAAGCAATAGCAGCAGAAAACAGATGTCCCGAGGTGACAGAAGTTGTTTCTAACATCGCAGAAGCCAAGTGTGACGCAGAGCCAGCCAGAGCCACGCAAAAGAAGCCAGGAACTGCACAGAGACTCAGAGAGGCCAACGTTGCTGACACAGAGGGCTAGAGGGCTGACGCAGGACATCCCAGAGCTGACGTAGACCCATCCAGGGTGACAGAGAGCCAACGTGAGGCAGAGAAGGGCTGACGCAGTTCACAGAAAGGCAGTTGTTGAGGTCTAGAAGGATGCAGGAATATTGCAGAGTGGAGCTGGTGAGGCAGTATAGTCAGAACAGTACCTAACAAAGCAGGGCGAGAGGAGTTGTTACCGAGGGTTTCCAGCCGAGGAACCTGCATCAGCAGTGCAGTTCCACAAGACGATCAGAGTAGGGGGCATCTCGACAAGCGGCAAAAGGATTTCCAGGAGGGAAATCAGCACTCAAACAAAGTCCAGAAGAGAACTTCCATACGAGAAGTAGAGACTCAGAGGAGTCGAACGGAGAACTTCTAGGAGTGAAGTAGAGGAGCGTTATGGCACTTCACGGGGTAATAGACCAGGATTGACTGGACAGAGCATCAAACTTCACAGTCTGGAAGGCCAGAATCTTATCAGTGCATGACAGGAATCGTGTCAAGAACTTCACCTTGAAGGTTATAGCTATCCCATTCGACCCCAATGATAACGACAAGTACAAGGAGGCGATGGTGAGGGACAAATGCATCATCCTTGACGAGGTCAAGGATCATGTGGTACCACATATAGCCGAGAAGGAAATGGAAACTGAGATGTGGGAGGCTCTCAAGAACCTGTACCAGCGTACTTCTGTGAGGAGAAGAATGTTGCTCGAGAACCAAATGAAGTCGTATCAGATGAAGAAGGGTCAATCGAATGACTCCTTCCTCGAAGGACTGAATGAGATCCGAGATCAGTTGATTCCTATAGGAGCGACATCGGATCAGGAGCTTATGGTGAGGACAGCCCTTAATGTGGTCTCAGAAAAGTGGGAAGTGTTTGTCCAGAGCATCCTGGGCAAAGGGACTCCCCTACCTTAGGACGAGATGTGGGCAGCTCTTCGCCAGGAAGAGATCAGACGGTAGTCAAAGACAGGTAGCATAAGCAAAAGGATCAAGGTCAAGCAGGAGGAGGAGGATGTGGCCCTAGAATCTAAGGGAAAGCAGGAGAAGCGGAAGAAGAAAGATCTCTCCAAGATCAAGTGCTTCCACAGTGGGGAGATGGGTCATTATGCGACCCAGTGCCAAAGGAAGAAGAGTAAGGGAGAGTCTTCCGAGACTAAGGAAGTGCTAGCACAGGCAGAGAAGGAATTTTTGACAGACGATGATTGTGCCATGAGTGCACACGCGCCACTTGAGCAGAAGTGGGAAGACATCGAGTTGTGGTCAGGCGAACTACAAGAGATGGGTAAGATCCTCGAGGTACCCAGCCTCTTGGATTAGACCTTGCTAAGGGAGCCCCGACGAGTAGCAGGACTGGCTGAGTGGGTGGAGACAGATGCGGATGGAGCGGCAGAGAGAGCTACAGTGCAGGAGTCCCAAGACAGCGTAGAGCTAGCAGGCTGCAGCAGTGCGAGAGGCACAGGAGTGTTGCACCAGTGCAGGAAAGCACAGCGAGGTGTGCAACGGTGCGAGATGCAAGGAGTTGTTGTAGCAGCGCAGAGGTCAGAGAGAGGGAGGACTTGTCAACGTAGAGGGAGCTTCAGCATCAGTGGGTGTTTCTAGCCCAACAGGAAGGTCAATTGGGAGATCAATTACTTACTTCTCAGTAATTGAATTGCAATGCAGCAGTGGGCAGCACAATGAAACATGATGAGAGGAGGTGCAGTGGGGATGCAGTGCTGGGAGAAAGGACCAGCAGCAGCACCGATGCACAGGGAGCTGTCGTACAGATGCAGCAGTGACAGTGGCAGAACCATGGGCAGCTGTACAAGAGGCAGCAGTGCAAAGGATGTTGGGCAGGAAGGCCTAGCATCAACACAGGTACTGATGCCTGATGATCAGAGTAATACTTAGTGAGGAGTATTGCTAGAGCACAGTCCTAGCTAAGAGGGAGTGTTGATTCGGGGTAGCATCGAATGTGCTCTAGCCATGAAATTTGGTAGAGAGGTTGGGGCACATGAGATCTCCAATACCCAGAAAGGGTTTGGGAAAATTCTAAACAGATCAGGGGATATTAAAATAATTAATATTTTTAATGGAGTCCCTAAGTTTAAACTTAGGGAGAATAAAATATTAATGAGTATTAAGATGAATCTGTGTTAGAGTGGTCCAAAAGACATGGATCAAGCCAGATCTAATCTTAGCCGTTGATTAGGGACTTAATCTCGGCCGTTGAATCATCAACAAGAAAAGTATAAGAGGAGGCTTGAGGGTCACTTGGAGATTACACCAGATGATCGGTCATTCTATTCTCTAGAGCAGGGTTAGCTAAGAGAGAAAATCAGTGATCAGGAGAGCAGCTGAGGGGTATTGAGTATAGAGGAACAGAGAAGGCAGAGATTGTGTCGGGAGAGTAGCGAAGCAGCCAAGGAGGGTGACACAGAGCCAGCAAGGGCTCACGCCAGGTCACGCAAAGGCAACCAAGTGTTGCGCAGAGCACCAGAGGGGCCAGCATAGCTGACGCAGAGGCTCCCAAAGATGACGCAGGGCCTCCTGGGGCTAAGGCAGGCCAAGAAAGGCTGACGCAGGGCCAGCGTGAGACAGAGAGGGGCTGATGCAGTCCAGATTGGGCAGATGTTGGGGTTGCAGGAGTAGTTTTGTGCTGAGGAGCTGCCAGAAGGGTTTTCCGGGCTTTCAGCCAAGAGATTTCTCTCAAACTGTGAGGTATAGCTACTAAGGAAATTCTCTGTTGGGCAGGCCAGTTACAACACCCAAATTGTACTTTAATATTGCTTAATAAGAAAACTCTTAGATAGTTGCACCGGTTTTCCTGCATTGGGTTTTTCCGGGGACATTGGTCCAAAAATAATGGTGTCATGTGGTGTGTTTGTTCTTGTTTCTTTTAGTTTTTGATCTGTAATATGTTGAGCATGCACTATTTATTTTCAGTATTTACTTTGTAAATATCTTCTTAAAGAAAAATTAACAAGTAGGTAGGAATAAATCAGAAAAAGTGCATGAAGGGTTTTTAAATTAAGTAAACTTAGAAACTTCAACAGCGAGTCCTAGTGTTATAGATCGAGTCTATGTAAAATTGATTTGAGAATAATCCAACTATTTGGTTAGGTTATTTTATTACAAATTGCTTGGTCTGTTGGGTAGTCTGTGAGGGTCTATCACAAATGGATTTGCCCCCTTATGATGTAAAAAATATGAAAATCATGATGTAAAGTGTCTTGAGGGTTCGAAAAATAATTAATCCCCTCATAGGTTAATTAATTAAATTTTCTGGCCAAAAATTAATTCAAATCCTAACCCATAAATTTAATTAATTCTAGGTCCTAGGTAAATTTAAATTCTCCAAAGGCAAAATTCGTCGGTCGTTAAAATCAAATTTTAAGAAGTCCAGGGACTAAGGTAAATTGATTATTTCAATAAATTTTAAGCCTTTGATCCCTTGGGTTAAGTCAAAGTCAAAATTTTGAGGAAATTAAATTCAAAATTAAAATTCATTTAATTGAAAAATTCGAATTTCCTCAAGAATTTAATATTCCGACAAATGGGATTAAAAGAAATTTTAATCCTCATCAACAGTCGAGATTACTTTCACGAGGATCACTCGAACTAGTCGTTGAAGGATTTATCTTTAGATAGGAGGTCATTTGTCAGTCAATTCATCCGACCTTTGAATTGTGTGCTAAGTGAAAAGCTCTTGTGTAATTTTTATTCGGATAAAAAAGAAAGACTTTGGGGTTAATTTTCGTCGGTGCTACTCTTCATTGAAATACTCTAAGATGTATCGTTTTCATGCGTAAATATTTTTTTAGCCATTAATGATAGCTTCTAAAGAGAAATTTGGGTACGGGTATCTTGCTCAGTCGCTGGGGTTTAAGTGATAATTTAAATTTTGAATGTAATAGCATGTATCTCTATTTATCTTAATTTTATTATCATTTTCTTGCTCTATTTTGATAGTTGAATTGAGTTTTGCATAATGATCTTGATTGTTAAACCATCGGGCATTCGGGGAAGTTTTTAGTTGGACCAGCCAACTCCCGATTCGTGTTTTCTGAAGAGCCCAGCTTAATTCGATCCCAGGCTTATCATAAGAATTTTACTGATGATGCATGAAGGGTTTCGAGCTAAGCACCTCCTTTAAAATCTTAAAACTTAATTTTTTATGTGGGAAATTGATAAATTTCGCTGTTGAGAGCCTTAGATTATCAGATCTGGGAGCGGAGTTAGACTCACACTCCCCAGATCTGATAGATCTGTCATTCCTGTGCATAGATCTGTAAATTTTTTTGGTTTTCTGACTTGGGTTTTTCTGGGTTTTTGTATATATTGTTTGGGTGTTTTATTTTTGTCTTGCAACTACAGATCTGAAGAAGAAAACTTTGTAGAGTCCAGATCTAGGCCTGGAGGGTAATATCTGGATCTTTGGGGTTCATAAACATCATTTTTGCGTGGATTCTATCCAGATTTTTGCAGTCATAAGGGTTTTTATATTTTTAAAATCTGGAAATAATTTAAATTTTCAGTTCTTTGGCTACCTGTCTGTTTACTGGGTTTTCAATCTTTGTGTTGCATAAACCATTTCGCTTTTTTTTTATAAGGCCCACAACATTTTGTTGTTCCCTGGGGGTTTTTACTTTCATTGCTGCAAATAAATTTCTATTTAAAAAAAAAACCTCAAACGCTGGCCTAAGTCTGCTGCAAAATCCGTCGTCGGTCCAACTCCTCATCACCTGCAAGCTGCTATACCTGTACGCTACCTCTATGATCCCTCTACCCAGTTCCTTTTACCCTCGAATCCGCTACCTGCTCTGGTTGTCTGCTCTTCGACTGGCCACCTACACCCTGCGATTTTTCATCCTCTGGCATCCTCAAACCCTCTCTACTAACCTGTAGCCCTCCGCCCACGCTCCTTCAAATCCACGTCCTTCTTGCTACCCACAGTTTTCCCTTCGACCAGCAAATCCATTGTCCGTCCATCCTTGCTCCTCGCTCTATCATCGTAGCCCCTCTCCAAACCGCACACAGCGAATCGTATTCAACTTTCCTTTGTTTTCCTTTTTTTATTTCATAAATTTGTATATGCATTAGGTTATAGGCTTGATTTTTGTTTAGAATTTAAATTTTAATTCATTCGATTTTATTTCATTTACATTGTATTTCATTTATATTGTATATACATTTCAGTCCTGTAACACCAATTTCCTTGCACGAATAACAGCATACTCTTATAGTGGTGACCTTTTTTTGCTTTGACCGGTGTCTCCATAAAGAGGTCGGATTGGAGGACCGTCTTTCGGCCATTATAATGACAAGGCAAGATCTGTACCTCGGGTTTGTGGTTCTATACCTTGGAGAACTGTTATGTGGATCATCATATAGTGAATCTAGATCTCGACTCTAGGACTGTGGCTCGAGCTTCAAGTGCAACATTCAAACTTCATAATAATTAGCAATAAGGTTGTCTCTCATTATTCGGATTAAGTGACAAAATATCTCCTACAACTGTAAAGGACCAGACTGTAGTGACACTTGAACAGTGGCACAGTGATTTTGTAGAACCCACCTTTGGACAGTGAAGAGCTCTCTCTTGGACAGTGGACAATGAAGTAAATCAAGGACGAGTACAAAGCAAAGCCAAAGTGTTTTCGTTTTTGAAGTGGTGAAGCCATTGAAGAATATGCCAAGAACATTGAAGTAAGTACTTTACACATTCTCGATTAAACAACAAGATTGGTGTCCTTGTGATCCAGGTGGATATTGGTGGCCACCCGCCAATTCCACTTGGACCCCACCATTGTTTCTTTCGATTTTTCAATTTCCTTAATTGTAGCACAGTTTACTATTTTTCCCAGTTTTTCAAGTCCTAAACTTATGGAGCCGTTTTGAGGCCCTAAACGGCGTTTTTTTAGCAATCTACCTACAGTGATTTTTTGATGAAATCGTCTTTCCTGTCGTAGTCCACAAAGAGATCTTTCTAACAAGGTATCATGCATGTCAAACGGAGATAATATGACCAAGTCGCGACCCCGGGAAGTTGACTATCCAACTAACCCCAACGGGCCCATAAACTCTTGGAGTTACATCTCCTCTAGTTAGGGTTTTGGTTGTTTAGGGTTTGTTCTTATTGTTCAATAATAAAAACGCCCTTGAGCCTCATTGTAACACAGTTTAGAGGCAAGTAGCCGCCACATCTTTTCTCAGAGATAAGCTATCATCGCCCGAGCTAGTCTTATTTCCATTCTATTTGTAAGCATATTTCAATATTTGATATTAATGAAATGAAGTGTTATTTCTACTGCATCTTTGTATTTATGGTTATATCTGTAATTTGTTGCGTTCCTATTTAAATTCGATCACCTTGGAGTTGGTGCTCCTAAACACAAGGTAGGTGCCTTGGATGAGATAGGGTCGAAGCCCTAGAGGTCGGAGCCTCATCAAAAACCAAGTTGGTGGTTGGAAACAATTATCATACATTGTATTTGTTCTTTTATACTCAATAAAATTATTCTTATACGTTTGTCTGATTAAATTGTGAAGAATCTAACTGGTAATAATAACAATTGAAAAAAAATATTGATTCACCCCCCTCTCAGTATTTCCAACACTCAAGAGATTTATCTAAAGGGAAAGCAACTGTTTAAAACCCCTTCCTATCTATATTGCATTAATAAGAAAATAGGGAAGAGATACAAAGCTTATTCAAGCCTAAACAATCCCTACACAAGTATAATATATCTCACTACCTCACAAGTTGACTCTAACCAATACTTAGCCAATTTTGTTGCATGCTAAGCTCCTATTTCCTTGCGTTGTTTCCTTGGGAATTAACCCCCTATTAATTAAGGAAATTCCCAATTAGAATTGTGCAATCCCTGTAGGCCCTTCTCTGACTGCATGCACCACCTGTACAACTCGGAAAATTATACAATTGATAGTACACTGCCCTTGAACTCCAATCTCAACTGGGTAACTCAAATTTCATGCATGCATGAATTAATTATGGTTGATTTATCAGTTAACTAGTTGAACACTTAAGTTGCACCCCACGGCTAGACCTCTTACTAGTTCCTCCAATAGCTGGAACTAGTTTAACTTACTTTAACTCAGTTTAACTAAATTAAATTATTACAACTCAAATTAAACTAATCCTAGGCTCTTAAAATTTAGGAACCTCTACATGACTCAAGTTAGGCCCTTAACTCAAATTAACTGAGAAACTAAGTGAAATTAACTTAGTTAGCTCATTCTTTTTGCTTTGTGACGAGAAATCTTAATTCAATTAAAGGGAAAATTAAATCAAAATTTTTTGTTGCCATTTTCAACACTCACTCTCAACAAGAAAGGGATTATCAGATACTCATTATTTTCGAATTAGGCTCCATTTTTCTTGACTTGATAAGCTTCCTTGGTAATTTAATTTATATATATATATTCTCAACAACAACAAAAAACTTCTTAAAATCTCTTCTATCTTTATAATTTTTTTAACTTCTTTTCTTTTTTTTACTTTATTTTGTTTTTTATAACTTTTTCTCTATATATATTTATAATCTTTCTTTTTTTTTCTTTTTGAAAAGTTACAACCCTAGCGAAATGTGGCTATTCACCTCTTTGGAGTATAATATAAAATATATGTCCACTTATGTGCCTTTGATTCGGTTAATTTTCTCCACGTTAAAAATAAAACTTACCGTTCACTTAAAGATATTTGTATTCCTTTTGTTCTTCTTTTACCTTGAAAATACCATGGGTTGCTAACACCTCGAGCTTGTAAACCACTTAATGAAGAACCAAGATAATCTTATCTACTCTTAGTTTTAAAGATATTTGGAAAGATTCCCTTTCGACTTTATCATGCACTTCTATCAATAATGTAGAACCTTTTTATATATATGAATGTTCTTCAAAATTTACATCGGACTATTTTTTTTACTAAAACAATTAATATGTCAATGGCCAAAGGTCTTATTATTATTATTTTTATTTTTTAATTAATATTTTTTCAACTATTTTCTTTTATAATCTTTTTTTCCAATTCCTTTTTTTTTCGAACGCTTTTTTTTTAAGTGGCCAAGGGCCTAACCAAAAATGGAGAAACTCCAACTCGTGTAGCGAAACACTTTAGTTGCAACAACAAGTTGATGGCCAAAGTTCGGGATCTACCAACGTGGCTCTAATACCAATGTAAGGAACAAAGTTCATGTACTCAAAGGAATGCTCTAATACCAATGTAACGACCAAAAGTCGTATATGCAATGGAAATCTTTAAAATACTTCAAAGACGTAAATGTCCATTGTAAGACATGATACTGTATATTGAATATTGTATAAGAATTGATATGAGATATGAGATGATTACAAATTAGAATGAGAGTCTGCTTATATACCCTAGGTAGGTGCCCTGTCATGAATGGTCATGTCTCTAAGACATGCCTCTTCATTACTTCATTACTAACTAACTAACCATTAGTTAATTAATTATTATTTATTATTATAATATTTATATTTATTACTTTTATATGAATTATATTCATAACACACACCTACAACCAAACACTCACCGGGCACACTTACTTGCTTTTCAAAGGCACACATGTGTTCCTCTGTCTTGCTGGCAGTTAGAGCCAAGGAAAATCTTTAAGAAAGCAGTAACCAGGTTGTATTCTAGATGGGGCTCGATGTGAGGTCTAATTGGGACCACATATCGGGGAGAACCCCTTGAATGTTCGCAGGTCCAGCACTATCAACATTGCACTATAGTGATGTTTTCTTGTTGTTGGTAAACTTTTGACTAGATAAGGATTTTTTTATGGGTTTACCTTTAATCTATTAACTCTTGTCATCTCAATGCATTATGTTTTTGTTGGTTGTCCTTACCACCCTTTTTTATGATAAAATGCATGTAAGGTTTTTGTATATTAATGGAACATAAAGTATTTTACTCAAAAAGCAAATCAAAAAAACCATAAAGATACATTCATTAATCTTACATGAATAAGATAGAAAAGGGACAAAAAAAGTCGTTGTCCTTTAATAGTGTCTCCTATTCCTGTTAGGTTGAGACGACCTTGTCCATGAACACCTAAATTTGCATTGGAACATATAACTGATCTTTCCTGCAATGCAAAACAAATTCAAATTAGAATAATACAACCACCAATGTCAACAAGCAAGGGATAGAATTTTGGTAAGAGAAAATACACAAGATAATTGCATACCTTGAGCACCATGAGGTTGCTCGCCTCCAAAAGAGAAGTGCCAACCATGGCATCTGCTCCACCATCAATTTCCAACTTCGAATTCCACATTAATAACATTTTCACAGACATTCTCAATGCTCCATATACCTTCAATATGCCAAAAACTTTTCCTTAGAATGTATAATACCAAATGATGCATAATACAACATTCCAAAAACTTAAATACAACCATCTAAATGTTCTATCACCATAAACAATAATATATGATGACTAATGGAAGCAAGTCTTCCAAGCTAAATTTCTTGTTTAGCTATTGCTACAAAAAAATTCCCAGTCAATTTGAAACCTACAAAAAAATATAGAGCATAATTGTCGAAATGGCTCAGTATATCTTCTTCAGGTGTAGGACAATGCTAAATAATAATTGGACAAAGTAGTATCTAATAATTGGACAAAGTAGTATCTAATAACGAGTAATATAAAATCATGTGATTTGACAAATAGATGCACTAGATAAGCAGTACAGGAGCTCAGCCTGAAAGATGCTTGGCCATGAAGAAAGCCTCCAACTAGAAAGATAAGAGTTTTTGAAAATATTACATATGTTTTAACTCCAACAGATGAGAACCAAGGTGTACACTGGATTTGAGAAACTGATGTCTATTGGCAATAATAATCAGCATAAACTTTATCGATTGTTAGTCATCAGTGTCACGGTTAAGAAGGTAACAATCAATTGGAATGTGATTGTAAATGAAAGTACAAGGATTTTCATACCTGATTCGAATATGAAAAATAATCCAAAATTTTTAATGGTGGTTGATGAAAAAACATCAAAATAATATGGTAAGTAAGTGCAGGTTGAGGAACTGTGATCGAGAGGTATGTCCATGAAGAGAATTTCAAGGATGAGACTAGAGATGCTCCATGGAAGACTAGTAGTAGCACTAATTTTAATGGCACAGCATATAAAGGAAGACCTAATTGGTACTACATCACCTCTGAAGACATGCAGCTGGAGGAACTTCAGCAACTGTGAGATGAAAGGCCAAGCAAAAGATAAACTAAAAGGTAAAAGAACATAGGTTTAACATGTTAATTTTGCATCAAGGTCAGTGGTTCAGCATTCCCTTTAACCTCAAAATTATGATTATGCCAAAGGGTGCGATGAGTGCAAAACAGCCATCAAGGCCTAAGAATGATGCACTCATACAAAAAACACCTGGAACTTGCCAGAGCTACTTCGGCTATGAATGGATTTATAAGACAAAATATAATGCAGAGGATTTGTTGAACAAACAAAAGGAAACATTAATTGCAAAAGATGTTGCACTGCAGGAGGTAGTAGATTATGAGAAAACATTCTCTCCAACAGTGAAATTGGTAACAATAAGAATGGTGATAGTGATGGTGGCATTTTTTGGCATTGAAATCTACCAAATGGATGTAAAAAACACTTTCCTCAATGGAAATTATAAGTATATATGCACCAACCGCATGGATCACAGGTAGAAAGTAACAAGCATTTGGTAAGTAGATTAATAAAACTTATTGGTGGATTGAAGCAAACTCCAAGAGCCTCATGTACATTTTTTGATAAACATTGTATAGGATTTGGATTCAGAATAAATCCTAATCCAAATTTTTATGTCCAAAGCACGTGTGATAATTTCATCATTTTACTAGTTTACGTATGACATAATCATCGTAGTTAACGAGGTAAACACAATTTAGAATGAAATAAACTGTCAGAGAAATCTAGGATGTTTGATTGTGAGACCACTTCTACACCTATTGAGGTTGTGCTAAAGTTATAAGGCACATCGAACTGTGAATTGCCAAACAAGTCAATGTACAGAAAATAGGCAGATAGTGTTGTCCTCCAAGATGTTCCCTTTTGGAAAGGAACTATGCCAAAGCATCTATTTGAGGTTAAAATGTCCTTGCTATAAGCCTCAAAGGAAGAATCTTTGGGCCAAAGGGGGTAACCCTTAAAACTCTCAAGGTGTCGCCAGACAAATAAAAGTGTTGGAAGAAGATGCATGACAGATCTAGACCAAAACCACACGAGGTCTTGTACATTGAGCACCATTCTCCTATGTTACCGGATCCTTCAGTCCCAGCGGCTGGATCCGCGGATCCCCGGATGAGAGACGGATTCAGATCCGGATCCACGAAGATCCGCCCCGCCCAACATTTGTCTGTCTATAATATGGTTTGACGTCAACACATATTTCCAAACTATATCTCAGCACAGAATCTAGAAAGAAAATATCAGTGGATGAATAACCCGATATCGGAAAAATCAGCGTGCAGGAGTTCATTAATCTGTGTGTAATATGGTTTGACGTCAGCAAATATTTTCAAATTATATCTCAGCGCAGAATTCCAGAAAGAAAATGTCAGCTGATGAATAACGCTATATTGGAAAAATCAGCCATGGGAATAATTAACAAGGGAGTTCATTAATTTCAAGATTATAAACCTGCGGTTAACCATTGTATAAATTTTATTTCAAGATTATAAGATACCGATGTTGGGATATTCTAATTAAATTATATGTTTATTTTAGAAGTTTGATGAAGTAAGTTCTATAAAGTAACTTCATTTAATTTAAATATAATAACTATTAAATTATAGGTTTATTTTAAAAGTTTCATAAAGTTAGTTTATTTAATTTAAAATTTAAATATAATAACTAGTAATTAATGTTTCAATATTATGATACATTAATTTTAATATATTAAATTAATAATTATTTTTTCCATCTGAAATTAATAATTATTTTAAAAATATTATATAGAAGTTTTATATTTAAAATTTTAAACAAAAATTATAATTTTTTTATTGTATCCAAATTTAATTAATATTTATAAATAATATATTAATTCTGATACTATTTATCTAATATATCTAATATTTATTTTTATAGGTACACTATATAAAAATTATATATTTAAAAATTAATATATGTTTTTATTTTATTTTTATATAAATTTAATTTTTAAAAATTATAAAATATTTTATATTGTTTGTACTTGCCGTATCCGGATCCTGACTTTTCAAAAAACTAGCGGATCCATATCCGAATCCGGATCCGGATCCAAATCCGTATCCGCATCCTGGTAACTTAGCCATTCTCTCATACTATTAGACACATAAATCCTCAAAATACAAGATGCAAGGAGGATATTGAAGAAAAACAAATATCATTAAAGCATATGAGGGTGGCAGTGCAATAAACTCGAGAATCAAATAAGAAAAGTGTACTAAGGTCTTTAAATATCAATCTAATAAACTAAGGAAATCCCATAAGATAGAATAACCACAAATGAAGATTAATATAGCAGAATATGTTGAAATGAGGTTGTCATTGATGTCAACCCAAGCAGCACTAGAAGAAGCCCCACCTTTGAAGACACGAATAAAAAGGCAAATCACAACTTTCAGGGTCAAAGACACTGTCATTGGATGGTCCTCGTCATGCCAATTCCAATGGTATATGGCCCGTCACAAGACTCCTCACGGTTTGGGAAATATGCCCAATCAAAGTTATTCCACCGTCTTGTGGTCAAAGTCCCCAAAAAGGAGATGATGTGGCAGCATATAATTAGCTAGAATATGGCACATATCATAAGGATAAAAAGGATGTTTTATCGAAGGGTTAAATTTAATTGTTGAAGTCAAAAGAACACGGTCCTAAAATTGGAGGGAATATTTGGCTCCAATTAAAATTCAAATTTAAAATTATGTTTCCCTCCTTGTTTGTCAAGTCGGCCTCCTAAGGGTCTATTCTCTCCACTATAAATATGGATCGATTCCTCTCTCTCAAGGACAAGAAATCTCACTCTATTTATCTATTCTCAACTCTGCGGCCTTGGAGTAGTTCTGATCATCTTGCATTGGAGATCAATTTCTGATCAAGTCTTGGGTTTATGGCTTGTATCTTTGGTATGGGTTTCATTGGGTTCTGAACTTGTCCTGCAGGTGGTATATCTCTATGTACAATCAAGCACTTGAGCCTTTTTCTTGACAAGATCCCAGGCTCCTTGTGGAGCAGATTGGGCCCTCCTTTACGGCATGACTCTGAGCTCGTTCTGAACAAGTTCAGAGCTCTTTTTTATGCATCTCCAGACCTGGTTTGAAGGCAGATTGAAAGGAAAAATTGTGGCCCCTGTTGAACACTCATTCTGAGGCTCTTCCTGTGATCTAAAGCGTGTGGATTTGCTAAGGTTTTAACAATGGTTCATATCACAAGCATTCTCTGAAGGTGTATCTGCCTGTGGCCCTGTATATGACCAGTGAAGGAGAGGACTCGCTGAGGTTCTGAGGCCATTCGGCCTTCTCATCAAGATTCAAGACCCATCTTAAGCAAATTTTACACTCAGTTTATGGTGAAGATTTAAAGCACATTCTGATCTCATATGATCATGTGCCCTAATCAAGAGCCACCATCTAGCACTAAGGTCAGTCACTTAAGTTTCTTCTGGGTGGTACGTCATGATTTTACTTGTAGATCTGCGCACTATTTGAAGAGCCCTCAACCCCTATTCTGAAAGGATCCAATCAGCTTCTGAGGCAGTCCTGAAACAAGCCTCCTTGGGACACAAATCTAAGCAGTTGAGAGTTACTCGTTGGCAGAAGTCTTAAGGAACCAATTGAAGATTCGTTCTGAGAATACACGGAGACTTGAAGCTTTTGTGAAGAGGATTCGACCCTACAATAGAACATACTCAGAGCTCCAAAAACTATGCTCAAGGATCCGTGATCTGACTGGAGATTTCTGAAAATTCTGAGAAATGTTTTGTCTTTTACGAGAAGAATAATAAGCTCTAAACAGTGATCTAGTTCTGAGAACTTAAAGCCCTAATTCAAGGATTAACTATCGTGGAGAAATCTATTTATATCTTCAAAAAATCTGAAGTGGTGTTTTGGCTCATTGCTAAAGGTTTTGGGCTACATTAATCAACCAGACTTTGTGCACATTTAATCTACTATTTCTGAAGTCTGTGAACGTTGGTTCTGAGCAGTGAGACTGGTATATGACCAGCACTCCTTGATGACATAGATCACAGAGCATTTTGTATATTTTGTAAAATGTCTTGCATATTGTACATGGCAAGGTTGTCTACATAAACTTTGCTTGGATCCACTTTGTTGACAAGTGAGTTATGGCAGAGTTGCATTGCACTGTGTGTTTAAGTATCTAATTAGGCAGTTACACAGACCTCAAATATTCTCAGCTTATCTTAAGTAAAGTTTTCAGGGGTTTCATCTTCAATAGACATCAGTACATCAAGGAAAGATAAAGCAGAGAAGGCAGTGGTTGAAAAATTCCGGTCTTGCTTGGCAGTAAGGGTTACATTGAATATCATTGTAAGTGGGTCATTATGACTGGTACAGGAGACCACAGTTGTTTGTCCATTTTATTATATTCAGGGTGGTTGGTTGGTGCAAGGCAAGTGAGTGAAGTATCCTTCAAGTCGTAGCCTGGAAACACTTCAAGACAGGACGGTGGAGTGTCCTTCCAGTTGGAGCTGATAAATTGAATGCTTTTCTAGAGTACTAGGGAGTTGGAGTTTTCCCTCCAGTTGGAGCTGAAGCATAAATTTGTACTCTTAAAAATATTAGAGAATTGTTTGGTGATTTTTCTCCCAACAATTAATAATTTACTAATTGATAAAAAAATATTGATTCACCTCCCTCTCAATATTTCCAACAAAGTAGCTCCACTTTATTAACAATCAGGGTTGTAGACCAGATTCCTGATAGTTACAAACTGTAATACACCACAATATATCTCTAAGACAATTATAAATGGACAAATGGGCATAGCCACAAAATGTCCTCAATATCATGACATATGGCTCACAAGAGCATCAGCAAAGGGGCTTGTTTCCCACCAAAATAGGTAACCCCATAAGAGAAATTCTTCCTCCTCCTTTTGACAGCCATTTAGCCAGCAACATTGCATTGCTTAGTACATGACATTATGCCAGGACACTCTGCCATCTGCACTGGTCAAAGACCTCTCACCATCCGACATCCTCTTGAAGGAAGGTGGGTCATCATTTCATAGGTACTTTAACCATATGGCAATCATGAGCTTTTACTTAATGTTTTGGGCATTCTAACATGGATTAAGGGGTGATCTAGATGGTTTACCCAATCTTGACAATAAACCTCTTATCTCACTTTACTAGGGAGCGTAGTTTTTCAACCTAGTCAAATGGGACCTCCTCTAAGGCGTTAGGGTTATAGGAGGGGCACTACTTAGGACACTTGGATTGAAGTTGCGTGTCCATGATATTCCATAGTTACCACATTCAATCATTGACAGGATTTCATCTCCATTCTCCGGGCTTGTCATCATTGGTTCATTAGGATTGGCACCCCCTTATCCTCATCCTCAAGTCTGGCTAAAAAACTTTGCCCTACAGATTGATGCAGCTAAAAGAATGTTAAAAGCATAAAATGGTCATAGTGAAAGAAAAAGAAAATTAAAATGCAAAAGATGGTTTGGAAATTAATTAGCGTGTGGGCAAAACCTAGCATTGTTG
This sequence comes from Pinus tabuliformis, assembly GCA_031772625.1. NCBI lineage: Eukaryota > Viridiplantae > Streptophyta > Pinopsida > Pinales > Pinaceae > Pinus > Pinus tabuliformis. The sequence continues at coordinate 2,025,773,238 of CM062817.1, read as the reverse complement.
AAATTTCTAAGTATTACCCATTAGAAATTTTATATGTATTCTCTAGCTTATTTCTCATACTTGTTAATTACGAAAAAAATATTTGAACATATAAATATTGAAATACATACAATATAGTCTCAACCATCTACAGATCAACAGCTGAAAGAAATAGCAAACGCACAAGTGACATCTTTACTTTTGGACAACTCGTCCCCGGAAAAACCCAACTTGGGAAAACTGATACAGCAATTCTAAGGGTTATTTTATTATGCAGTCTATCAGAGTACCATTGGGTGCCAAACCAGCGCACCTGACAAAGAAAATACTTCGGCAGTAATACTGTTAATTTTAGGTATGTTCTATGCTAGAGCAATTTATTTCAATTTTCACAGTTAGCTCAATATCTTTTCCAGATTAGCAATCACATCAGCATTAACATAAACTGCAAATAGAACATAAACATAAATTGCAGAAGATAAGCCAAGACAAGAGGACACAAGATGTGGCACTAGCCAGGGACAAACCCCAATGTGGGGAAACCCTTGATCAATTCTTATTTTATGTTCTTCAAAGTTCAGCAGAGAAAGTGAGAGAGATAGTACATTTACAATAGAAGTCAACATTTTGACTTTTGATATTTGCATGAAATCAGTTGAAGACATATTGCTTCAACTGATTCTCTAAGGTGACTCCTTCACTTACCATAGTGTTGCCTCTCATCCACTTGTTGCACCTTACTGTGTAGCACCATGCTATATCATCACAGTGTTGGACCTAGATGACTGAGTTGCTCTCATTTGCTCTCATCATCATGCTGCTCTTTACTAACATGCCCATTATGCTGCATCTTCCTTCATCATTCCTTCCATTGAGATCATCATGATGCACATTCACATTAGTGCCATCGAGATCAAGTTTGTGAGATCATCTTTTATACCACCATTCACTGAGATATGAGAGTTATATCGAGATCAAGAAATGATCCTATAACTGTCATAAGACTGTAATTAAGAACATATCACGGAGATCATTCCTTGTCATTAATATATACTCATTGATCACCAAGTATAAGTCATATCCTTACAGATCTGACTGGGAGAATGCCGAGATATATTATGAAATCATAGTGATCTTCTATACTATAATAGTTATGCAGAGAACGTAGCCCTTCTGCTTCAAACCCTAACCACTGCTGGCCATTATGCTGAGACTGCTACAGGAATACCACCTGGATCTACTTCATCAATGGTATGCCAAGATTGTAATGTTGCTTCAGTGATGACTGAGATCACCGAGACTGGGAGGAGGCTGAAACTATAACAAGACAGTGAGGAGGCCGAAACTCCATGACTGCGTATAACTGTCTTCATTAACTGTGTATAAGGTGTTTCCATGTCTGCGTATAAAGAGTCTCCATGACTGCGTATGGATGTCTCTATGACCTGCGTATAAGAGTCTTCAAGAACTAGTATAAGAAGTCTCCATGACTGCGTATTGATGTCTCTATGACCTGCATATAAGAGTCTTCAAGAACTGCGTATAAGAAGTCTCCATGACTGTGTATGGATGTCTCCATGACCTGCGTATAAGTGTCTCCATGAACTGCGTATGGATGTCTCCATGACCTGCGTATATGTGTCTCCATGACCTGCGTATATATGTCTCCATGACATGCGTATATGAGTCTTCATAACTGCATATAGAGTCTTCATTGACTGTGTGTAAATAAGTCTTCATGACTACATTGGAATAAGTCTTCATGACTGCGTTGGATCAGCTAGGGCATCATACTAGGCCAGCGTATACTCTTTAGTGTCTCTCCTTCACCAAAAACCCAAAAACGTGGAGAGGAGGAGATCACATGAAGAGTGTATGGAGATGACTTCAAGTCCACTCCTATTTATACTAAAAACATAGATGATGAATAGAAATGACTATTAGGCTTCTGAGCCTACACAAGTTGCTGGCCGACTTGACAATTTGTCTTATAACACAAATAAATTCATAACTCCATGAATACTTATCGAAATCGGATGATCTTTAGATCAATCCTACACCTCTCGATGAGAGGGATCCAATAAAAATATCTGTTGCCATAAATAAGATGACCTACATGAAGTTTGGCCCTAGTTGCCAATTTTAACAAATACCTCTCTATTCGGAAGCATATATTTAGAAAATCTGCCCAACGAAACCCTCTCCAGCACAACTGAAGCATTCGTCAGCCCTCCTAGCCTCTGCGTCAGCCTGAAAACCCCCCACGTTAGCTCTCTGAGGCTCTGTGCAGCCTCTCTGGCTCTCTGCGCTAGTCTTTCAGAACTATCTCTACCTCTCTGTTACGTACTCACTGCCCCTTGCTGCAAACTTATCACTGATTCTACTTTTCAAAGCAAACCCCGTTCTAGAAAATCGAATCACTGATCTCTCTAGTGTGTTCTCCAACTGACCCTCAAGCCTCCTCTTATACTTTTCCTTTGGTCCTTCAACAGTCGAGATTACATCTCTAATCAACGACTAAGATTAGATTTGGCTTCATCCATGTCATTTGGAACCTTCTAACCCAGTTTTATATTAATACCCATTAATATTTTATTTTTCCTAAGTTTAGACTAAGGAACTCCATTAAAAATATTAACTATTTTAATATCTCCTAAACCGGGTAGAATCTCCGCAAACCATTTCTGGGTCTTGGAGACCTCATGTGCTTTAGCCTCTCCACCAATTTTCATGGCTAGAGCACATTCGATGCTACCCCAAATCAACACTCCCTCTTAGAGAGGATTGTGCTCTAGTAATACTCCACACTGACCATTACTCTAATTATATGGCACCAGTACCTGTGTTGATGCTAGGCCTCCCTGCCCAACATCCTCTGCACTGTTGTATCCTGTACTACTACCCATGGCCCTGCCACTGCCACTGCTGCATCCGTACGGCAGCTCCCTCTGCATCTATGCTGTTGCTGGTCCTTTAGCTTGACATTGCATCTGCACTGCAATCCCCTCTCATCATGTTGCATTGCGCTACTACTAATTGTTACTGCACTACAACTCAGTCACTGAGAAGTAAATAACTAATCCACCCAACTACTGACATCCCTGTCAGGTTAGAAACACTCCCGATGTTGAAGGCCTCTCTGTCGCTATCACGTGCTACCTCTACTGCCTCTGCACTGCTGCTACAACTCCCTGCCTCTTGCACTGCTACAAACCTCTCTGTGCCATCCTGCACTCTTGCAACCTCCTCTATGCCTCTCGCACTGCAGCAACCTATTGATTTTGGGTAGCATCGGATGTGCTCTAGCCACAAAAATTGGTGGAGAGACTAAGGCACATGAGATCTCCAATACCCAGAAAGCGTTTGGGCAAATTCTAAATAGTTTGGGAGATATTAAAATAATTAATATTTTTAATGGAGTCCCTAAGTCTAAACTTAGGTAAAAAAAAATATGTCAGACCAGAAGGTAACTCCTCAAATCAAATCATATTGTTCATTCAGGTTGTTCATTATATATACAAGAGGGAGAAACTGTTCAGTTCATCTCCCGATGACTCTTCATCTTTTCTATTATTTATTTACACTAATTACAATTGTTCACCCAATACCTATGATTAGGTGTCAACATTTTCCCCCTTAATCTGAAGGGATGTTGGTGAGTCCAAACATCGTTCTGAATCTTTCAAGCTTTTCTCTTCCAAGCACTTTGGTGAAGATGTCTGCAATTTGCTCATTAGTGGAACAATGGCAGAGATGGATTGTTTTATCCTCAACATGATGTTGAATCAAAAGATATTTAGTATTGATGTGCTTCGTTTGATCATGGAACTTTGGGTTCTTGGCCAACTTTATTGCCGAGGTATTGTCAATCATGAGTGGAGTCGATTGTACTTGTTTTACCTGCAAATCTTCAAGAATTTTCCTAAGCCACACAATTTCTTTTGTTGCCTCAGCTGCTGCCACATATTCTGCCTCTGTTGTGGAATCTGCTGGCACTGATTGTTTGCGTGATCTCTAGGAGACAGCTCCTGATCCAAGACTCATAGCATAGCCTAAAGTAGATACCCCAGTTTCTTTGTCTCCATCGAAGTTTGAATCAGAGTATCCAATCAAGCTTAAGTCACCCACCTGTGTATACTTGATTCCAGAGTCTTGTGTTCCCTTCAAGTACTTTAGAACTCTTTTTGCAGCAGACCAATGTCCCTCACAAGGCTTTTGCATAAACCTGGAGAGGATTCCAACAGCAAACGAAATGTCTTGTTTAGTAGTAGTTAGGTAGTTGAGACTTCCTACGAGCTGTCTATACTTTGTTGCATCCTCAAATTCTTTTCCTTCAATGGATGTGAGCTTTAAGTTTTGTTCCATTGGAGTAGTCAAAGGATTGCATTCTGTCATGTCAAACCTGTTCAACAGATCTCCAATGTACTTCTTTTGAGAAAAGAATATGGACTTCGGATGTTGAGTTACTTCAATACCAAGATAGTAATGAACATAGCCCAAATCAGTCATTTCAAAACCTTTCCTCGATTCCTTCTTTATGGATGCAATGTAGCTCTGATTGTTCCATGTCATCAAAAGATCATTTACATATACAACAAGATATACAACTGTTTTGCCAACCTTCTTGACAAACAAAGTTGCATCATCAAGATCATAATGTTTGAAATTGAGTTTCAGAAGATGCTCAGTTAGTTTTTCATACCAGGGTCGCGATGCTTGTTTGAGGCCATACAAGGATTTCACAAGTTTGCATACTTTATGTTCATGTCCTTTTACAGCAAATCCTTTAGGCTGGGACATAAAAACATTCCCTTTTAGATCTTCATTCAAGAAAGCAGTTATCACATCCATTTGATGGACTTTCCAACCGTTCTGAGCTGCTAGGGCAAAGAGTGTCCGGATGGTAGCCCATTTTGTTGTGGGGGCAAAAGTCTCCTCATAATCGACCCCTTCCTTCTATGCAAAACCTTTTGCCACAAGCTTGGCTTTGTGCTTGTCAAGTGAGCCATCAGTTTTATACTTGTTCTGGTAGACCCACTTGCAACCAATTGGTTTGGTTCCCAATGGAGGATCAACCACCTTCCAAGTGTCATTCTTTATCAGCGCATCATACTCCTTTTGCATCGCTTCTTTCCATTCATCATGAGAAGCAGCTTCTTTGAAGGAATTTGGTTCAAAATCTATAGACAAATTCAATTCACGATCATAAGAAACATCCATATCAGCAATTGAATCATGAATCAGAGTCATCTACATCATCTCCATTTTTCCGGTTTGAATTTCTAGTTCCTATCTTTCCAACCTCATCAGGATGAACACTTTCAAGTGTCTTTGTCAGCCACTTTAGGGAACCTTTCTCAAATAGTCCAGGCTGCTCCGTTGATTGAGTTGGGACTGAATCAAGATTGAGTCTCCCAATTCTGTCAATCACATCACTCAAAGTATCATCAGTTGTTGGAGTTTCATGCGGGGGAGAGAGTGCTTCAAAAGAAGATTCCACAGGTTGATCTAGTATAGGAATCCCCCCTTCAAGATGTGGAATCTGATTATCAAATTCTTGAAATGATTTTTCATTTGCGAATCTATCCAAGTGATCAAGTTGCCGCTCAACAAAATTGTCAGTTTCGGATGATTCAAGAAAGATTACATCTCTAGATACAACAAACTTTTTATTGACTTCATCATAGAGACGGTATGCTTTGGAGGTGTTTGAATACCCCAGGAAGATACACTTACGACTTCTTGCCCCAAGTTTGTTTCTATGTACCTTTGGTATCAAGGCATAACATGTGGAACCGAAGACCCTGAGATGCTTTACCGAAGGAATCTGCCCATACCACATTTCATAAGGAGTCTTGTTTCTAATAGCATTAGATGGACATCTATTCTTTACATATACAGCACATAGAACTGCATCAACCCAAAACATCAATTTTACGTTTTTGAAAAACATCATGGAGCGTACCATATTTAAGATTGTCCTATTCATTCTTTCAGCTACTCCATTCTGTTGGGGATTATAAGGCACAGTTGTTTGATGTTTGATCCCATGTTGGCGAAGATAGTTTTCAAATTCATTTGAAGTGTATTCTTTTCCATTATCAATGCGAATAGAACCAATATTAGATTGTGCATCATTTTCAATCCATGTATGAAAGTTCTTGAATGTTTGAAAAGCATCAGATTTGTTCTTCAATAAATAAACCCAACACATTCTGGTGTAGTCATCAATAAATGTCATCATATATTTATTTCCATTTGCAGAAGGAACAGGCATTCGACCACATAAATCTGAATGAATGAGTTCAAGTTTTCTATGTGCTCTTGAATGTGAATCATGAAAAAACTGTTTGCTATGCTTTCCTAGAATGCAAGCATCACATTGCTTAAGTTTCCTACGAATCGTAGGCAAACCAGTAACACCATTTTTCTTCAACAAGCGGAGGCTGTCATAGTTCAAGTGTCCAAATCTGGCATGCCATAATAAACTTGATGGAAATGTACCTTCTTCATAATGCGAATTGTATGAGAAATTTTGTGCATAAGCAGAGGTACCCTGCAGCTTTAAGAAGTCTTTCTTTTTCTATCCCTGTCATGACAAGTGAGTGATCTGATGCTTTTCTCACCTCAAGCTTGCCATCAAACATATGAATGGAGTGTCCTTGCTGGTGGGATGTGGACCAAGCACAGCAAGTTTCTCCTCAGCGGTGGGAGATAGAGAACATGATGCAGAAGAAAGTCTGGAAGACCAAGCAATTTGAGCCTGATTGTGCCAAGTCCTGATGGCTTGAGTTTTAATTTCTCTGCAAAGTATACTACTCCATCAACATTGTCAGTAAATTCTTCAAAAAAAACTCTTCTAAAAGTCATGTGGCAAGTTGCTCCTGAATCAAGCAACCAATCATTTTTCCAAGAAGCAAGTGAACCATTAAATAAGTCTTCATTTACTCCAATATTACAGCGTGCCACAACATAGTGAGCAGATTCAAGTGCTTTACCTTTGTCTCTGTCATTAGTTTTACCTTTGGGTCGGTTTCTTTCCTCTGCTCAATTCTGTCCCAAGGCAACTTGCATGTGGATGCATCATGTGATCCATCTCTTTTGCAACATATGCAGTGCAAATCTGAGTTTTCTCCTTGAGAGTGTCTGCCCCACCTGCCTCTGAAATTTCTTACTCTTCCTCTTCGACCACCTCTTCCTCTGGAAGAATCTTGAGCAAGATTCTTTTCTCTATGAGCAAGGCACATAGCCTCTTCAAAAGATTCAGACGTTGTCTTCTTCCCAAAAGCTTTCTCTCTTTCAGCGAATTTTTTCACAAGGGAGTCAAAGGTAATATCTTTGAGGTTTCCATTTGCTTGCAATGACTCAAGATAATTTGAGTAAGTGGGATAAATTGCCTTGAGAAAATCTATCAGAGGAATATCCTATTCAACATTAGTGACTTTGATATCATGCATTATAGATTTTACTTCTGATGCAAGAGCAAGAGGATCATTATTTTGTAATTCAAGGGTGAAGTGTTTAATCCTGAGTTGAACAACTTCAAGTGCAGAGTGTGAGTCATAGAGTTCCTTCAGTTTTTGTAAGGCTTCGAAATCATTTGAAAATGATGAAATATGGTGACTCACCTCTTCATTTACTAATGCTGCAATCAATGCATAGGCCTTGTTGTTCTTTTTTTCCCAAATGGCGAACTCCTTATCTGAGGTAGGTCGTTCTGGCTCTTTGTCTCCGTCTCCAACACACACTCCTTTCCACAACTTATTGAAAATGAGGGTGTGTTTTATCTTCCGGGACCACTCGGGATAGTTCTCCTTGCCAGTGAGAACTATACCCACAATAGATATGATTGAATGCATTGTAAAATTTGTGTACTGTGGAAAAAAATCGCTCTTCTACTAGTAAAACAAATTGCACTTACTGTGTAAAAGAAAAAAATTGCGTTGTAGTAAAATATAGTTTTGATATGTATATATCAAAGGTATATACAGCATCGGAGAGCAGTATCAGGAGGCAGTAAGGCAATGATATATGGTATGCGGGCTGTGGAAATGTATTAAAACACATATATTAACAAAACCACATATATTAACGCATATATCACAGTAAAAAAAAACGGGAGCAAATTCAAACCATGGAAGCGTATCACCAAACCATGGCAGCATATCACCAAACAACGGTATGGCCTGCGGGGAATGTATTAAAAAGCAACGTAAACTGATGTGGAGAGGCGTGATGTCGCAGGGAAACAATGGTATGATACCGGTGGTATGCAATGGGAGGTATGATACCAGCGATATACATTCAACGCAATGGTAAAAAATAGAGTGTGGTATGCAGCGTATCCAAGGTCAATATGCGCAGTGGGTAGAGCAGTGTTATATATGACAGAAGGAGGTGAATACATGTATATGCAGAAAACACATGTATATATATGACATCGGAATATATGGTATGGGCAGCGGTGGAATATTAAAACGCATATGACAGTGGATATGGTATGGAGGTGTTTCAACATAGCATTTCAGTACATCCATTCACGCAACATGGAGGAGGCTCACCGCACTATATCATTTCCAGGCAACACAGACTCGATCCTCTAGCAAGGTTATCTGAGTGGGCCACGGGGTTTAGAAGGCCTACGGACGGTGGGCGCAAGAATCAACAGAATAATAATGATTCGTAGGTGATATGAGAGAGATGTCAGTCGGCAAAGGATTCAGAACATAGGCAGAATAGGCAGAGTAGGCTGAATAGGAGTTACAAATTAAAGAGGGAAGCCAAAAATAGCGCTAGCTCTGGTACCATGTCAGACCAGGGGGTAACTCCTAAAATCAAATCATATTATTCATTCAAGTTGTTCATTATTATATACAAGAGGGAGAGACTATTCAGTTCATCTCCCAATGACTCTTCATCTTCTCTATTATTTATTTACATTAATTACAGTTGTTCACCCAATCCCTATGATTAGGTGCCAACAAAATATTAATGTGTATTAATATAAAACTGTGTTAGAATGGTCCAAAAGTCATGGATCAAGCCATATCTAATCTTAGTCGTTGATTAGGGACTTAATCTCGGTCATTGATTTGTCAACGAGAAAAGTATAAGAGGAGGCTTGAGGGTCACTTGGAAAACACATTGAGGGAGACCAGTCAGTTCAATTTCTGGAGCGGGGTTAGCTAAGAAATTTAACCAGTGGTCTGGTGAGCAATCAGGAGGAAGCAAGTGCGGAGCAAAGAAGCAGGATCGGCCACTGGAGATCAGCGCTGAGGCAGGAGAGGTAGACACAGAGGGAGAAGAAGACTGCGCAATCACTTGATGGGTTGCGTGAGTGACGCAGAGAGGCCCAGGGCTGACACAAAGGGTTTGAGAGCCATGTAGAGGTCAGTCGTGCTGACGCTGGGATTGAGACAAGTGTTGGAGAGTTATTTATCTCTGTGGGTAAGCCAGTTCGGCACCCTGTTGTACAGAAAATTGTTGAATAGTAAAATCCTCCCTTGCTGCACCAGTTTTCCCACATTGGGTTTTTCCAGGGACTGTTGTCCAAAATATCTGTGTCAATGTGTTAATGCTTGTGCATATGTGTGTATCTGTATTACGATGTAAAATCTGCAACAGGATTTATTTTTAATGTTTATTGAAGTAATTTCATAAATAACTTATTGTGGAATAAGTAGGAAAATAAATCAATGGCTGCAGTGTTAGAATTTTCACATGGTATCGGAGCAAGTAATCAGAGACAGAAAGGGAAAATCAGTTATGGGACGAGACCACGATGCAAAGGCATCCACGTCAGGGGACTCACACAAATTTTTAGAAGATTGCACAAGAGAAAGAGATTTCAATCTCTCTATGTTGGCTTCCAGACTGGAAGAAGAAGTGGCATGTATGACTAGTGTTGCATCATCAGAAGTATGGTATATAGACAGTGGAGCTTCGTGACATATGACGAGAATCAGGGAGTGTTTCTCAGAATATCGAGAAGAGAAGATGAACTTTCAGATCACCATAGGGAACAAGGCAAAGTGTACTCCAGTAGCCAAGGGTAGCATAGTTTTTCAAACAAAATTGGGAGAACGGTTCGGTGCTACAAATGCACTGCATGTACCAGGATTGGGGATGAACTTACTTTCCATGTCGCAACTACCAGGCAAGGGCTATGACATCTACTTCATCAAGGAGAAGGTATATGTCAAACACCTGAGCTGGAAAAAGAAAGTGCAAATCAGGATCAAAAGTAATCGGTTGTATAGATTGTAACTAGAATCACCAATGGCACTAATACACAGTCATGGAAACAAGGACTTGAACGAACTATGGCACAGAAGAATGGGTCACTTGCACCATGGAGCTCTGAGAATTCTTAGGAGCACTGTAAGAGGAGTTCCGGATCTGAGTACGGAACAAGATGATGTATGCAGGAGATTTGTTTTAGGAAAGTATGCCAAGGTAGCGTTTCCTCGGAGCAAACACAAGGCCAAGAGTGTACTAGGATTGATACACTCTGATATCTGCAGACTTATGTTCGTCAAAGTTCTTAGTGGTGCCGAGTATTTCCTTACCTTCATTGATGATCACTCAAGGAAAACTTGGATTTATTTTCTGAAAACCAAGGATGAGGTTTTATGTCGATCAAGGAGTTCAAGGCTCTAGTGGAGAATCTAACTAGGAAGAAAATAAGAGTTTTGCGCTCAGATAATGGTGGAGAATATGTCGATAAGGACTTCATTGATTTTTGCGCTAAGGAGGGCATCAAAAGAGAGTGGACAGCTCCATATAATCCGAAGCATAATGGGGTAGCAAAAAGAAAGAACAGTACTATTGTAGAAGCAGCTAGGGCCATGATGTATGATCAGGATATGCCAAAATTCCTGTGGGCAGAAGCATGCAACACAGCAATCTATGTTCAGAACAGGATTCCTCATCGGCAGTGGACAAGATTACTCCAGAGAAAGTCTTCAAAGGGAAGACATCTGAAGTTAGTCATTTCAAGATATTTGCGAGTCTAGCATATTTCCGCATACCTGAAGAAAAGAGGAAGAAGCTGGATCAGACTACGGAAAAGCGATATCTGGTAGGATATAGAGAGAATGCTAAAGCATATAGAATCTATCTTCCAAGGAGCAGGAAGGTAGTAGTACGACGAGATGTAAAGTTCATGGAGGACAAGGCTTTCAGAATATCTAGCGAGATGCCTTCCGAGGAGCAGTCAAAAGAGGAGTCGTTGGTTAAGCCTCTTCAACCAACAGAAGTAAAGAATTCTTACTCAGGACAGGAATATTCTCAGGATGAGGAGGAGGAGCGAACGGAAGCACATGCTGACAGAGGAAGAACTAGCAGGGAACTTCATCAGATTCTGCGAGATGCAGAGGACTTCATCGGTGCGCCAAAATACAATAAGAGAGAGTGAAAACAGCGAGATAGATATCAAGGATTGTTGGCATTATGACACGGGCTTGGCACTATGGCACAGGTATTGTCCTTGATGGCAACACACTCGGTAAATCACTCAGTTGACAGTTTAAGATCACAGGCTCCCAAAATAAAGGAAAAGAAGGTATACGCAGGTTCCCGTTGATCAAGCCGCGTATACTCGCAAATTCACAGACGACCAAAAAAGCATATGCGTATACACGCACTTTCACGCAAGGTAAGGCGCGTACATTTGGTTTTGGTCCGTGGTATTTGGACCATGGTATTGTGATGGTAGAGGAATACAACTCCATAAACGTAAATGATGTCTGGGAGGTGGTGCCAAGACCTCAAGACAGATCAGTGGTAGGTTCAAGATGGATCTACAAGATCAAATACGTTGCAGACATAAGTGTTGAGAAATACAAGTCCAGGTTTGTGGCTAAGGGGTATGCTCAAAAGGAAGGGATTGACTATGAGAAGACCTTCGCCCCGATAGCCAAGTATACATCTCTTAGGACTGTGATATTTCTTACCGCCCAAATGGGATGGGAGATCCATTAGATGAATGTCAAAACAACATTTTTGAACGGGGTAAAAGAAAAGGAGGTATACATATTACATTGAACAACCAAAGGGCTTTGAAACTCATGAGAAGAAGTCTCATGTATGCAGCTTGAAGAAAGCCTTCTATGGGCTGAAACAGGCACCGAGAGCATGGTATGGTCAAATAGATCGCTACTTGCAGAAGATTGGGTTTGTCAAGAGTGACGCAGATCCGAACCTCTACTATCTGGTTGTAGAGAACAAGCCTCTAATCTTAGTATCGTATGTGGATGATCTCTTTCTGACAGGATCATTCGAACTCATTGGGGACTGCAAGAAGAATCTAGCCACAGAATTCGATATCAAGGATTTGGGATGAATGCACTACAACCTAGGGTTGGCAGTTTCGCAGCAGAAGGGAGAAATCTTCCTTGGGCAAGGGAGGTATGCTATAGAAATCCTGAAAAGATTTGGGATGGAGGACTGTAGACCTATGGCTATGCCAATGATCAGCAATTGGAAGAAGATTGATGCATCAAAAGACAAGGATGTCGATCCCACCCTATATAGGCAGCTCATAGGGTCCCTGATGCATTTGGTCAATACCAAGCCAGACATTTGCTACTCTGTCAACACCCTTAGTTCATGGTGGAGCCGAAGAGGGCGCACTGGGCAACAGCCAAACATGTTCTCAGGTATTTACAGGGAACAGTGGATTATGGACTCTTGTACACCAGGAGTAAGGATATTAGATTGAGTGGACTTACTGATGCAGATTGGGCAGGAAGCTCAGTGGATCGAAAAAGTACCTCTGGGTACTGTTTCAACATTGGATCAGGAATGACCTCCTGGTGCAGTATGAAATAGAAGTTCGTGGCTCTGAGCTCATCTGAGGCAGAATATATGGCGGCAAGCATAGTTTCATGTGAGGCCATATGGCTTAGAAAATTGCTTGTGATCCTTTTCAAAAGGAATATGGAGGCGACTAGAATCATGTGTGATAATTAGAGTTGCATCAAGCTCTTTGAGAATCCAGTGTTTCATGATAGGTCGAAGCATATTGATATCCGGTGTCACTTTGTCAGGAACTATGTCCAACGAGGAGTTGTACACTTGAGCTACACTCCTACAGGAGAACAGGTGGCGGACATCATCACCAATGCCCTAGGAAGGAGAAAATTTGACTACTTCAGGGAAAAGATAAGGATGGTAAAGAACCCATTTCAGTAGCAGAAATGGGAGTGATAACTACAAGGATGCAGAGGGAGTTGCAGTACAGATCCAGTGTTGGGAGAAAGGACAAGGAACAGCACGGATGCAGAGGGAGTTGTCGTACAGATGCAGCAGTGGCAATAGCAGAGCCATAGGCAGCAATACAGAATGTAGCAGTGCAGAGGATGTTGGGTAGGGAGGCTTAGCATCAGCACAAGGACCGATGCAGGATGACCAAGGTGATGCTCAGTGAGGAGTATCACTAGAGCACAGTCCTCGCAAAGAAGAAGTGTTGATTTGGGGTAGCATCAGATGTGCTCTACCCACAAAAATTGGTGGAGAGGCTAAGGCATATGAGATCTCCAATGCCCAGAAAGGGTTTGCGCAAATTCTAAATAGTTTGGGAGATATTAAAATAATTAATATTTAAATGGAATCCCTAAGTCTAAACTTAGGGAAAATAAAATATTAATGTGTATTAATATAAAACAGTGTTAGAATGGTCTAAAAGTCATGGATCAAGCCATATCTAATCTTAGTCGTTGATTAGGGACTTAATCTCGGCCGTTGATTGGTCAACAAGAAAAGTATAAGAGGAGGCTTGAGGGTCACTTGGAGAACACATTGAGGGAGACCAGTCAGTTCAATTTCTAGAGCGGAGTAGCTGAGAAATTGAACCAGTGGTCTGGTGAGCAGTCAGGAGGCAGCGAGTACAGAGCAGAGAAGCGGGATCAACCACTGGAGATCAGCGTTGAGGCAGGAGAGGCAAACGCAAAGGCAGCAGAAGACTACGTAATCACTTGTTGGGCCTATGTGAGTGATGCGAAGAGTCCTAGGGCTGACGCAGAGGGTTTGAGAGCCACGCAAAGGTCCATCGGGCTGACGCTGGGATTAGGAGAAGTGCTGGAGAATTATTTCTCTCTATGGGTAAGCCAGTTTCGCACCCTGTTGTACAGAAAATTGCTGAATAGTAAAATCCTCCCTTGTTGCACCGGTTTTCCCACATTGGGTTTTCCCGGGGAATGTAGTCCAAAATATCTGTGTCAATGTGTTAATGCTTGTGCATATGTGTGTTGTATTACGATGTGAAATCTGTAGCAATATTTATTTTTAATGTTTATTGAAGTAATTTCATAAATAACTTATTATGGAATAACTAGGAAAAATAAATCAGTTGTTGCAGTGTTAGAATTTTCACACAGCCCGCTAGCTCTGCGCTGCCTGGGACTACTGCACTGTAGCACTCGCTGCTGCTTCATCCGCATCTGCTTCTACTGACATCCGCCACTCTTGCTACTCTCTCTTTGGGGCTCCTGTAGCAAGGTATAATCCAAGAGTTTGGGTACCTCAAGGATCCTGCCCCTCATCGCTTGTAGTCCTCCTGACTACAACTCAATGTCTCCCCACCTCTTCTATAGAGGTACATGAGCACTCATGGCACAATCGTCATCCTCCGCTACCTCCTTTTGCCTTCACTGGCGTTGCCATGGAGTCAGACAACTCTCCCTTATTCTTCTTCCTCGGGCACTGGTTCGCATAATGCTCCAGTTCCCCACAATGGAAGCACTTTATTTTGGAGAGATCCTTTTTCTTCTTCTTCTCCTGCTTCCCCGCAGATGCTAGAGTTGCGTCCTCTTCCTCCTCTTTCTTGATCTGGACTCCTTTGTTGCTACTTCTCGTCTTGGACAACCGTATGATCTCTTATGGGCGAAAAAGAGTTGCCCACAATTCTTCCCAATCTGGAAGATTTGCCTTACCCAGAATACTCTGGACAAATGTCTCCCACTCCTCGGAGACTGCATTTAGGGCGGTCCTCACCATTAACTCCTGATCCAACATGGCCCCTATGGAAGTCAATTGGTATCGGATCTCCTTCAATCTGCTGAGAAAGTGATCTATCTGTTCCCCCTTCTGCATCTAGTATGACCGCAGCTGATTCTCTAGTAACATCTTCCTCTGCATGGAACTATGCTAGTATAATGTCTTCAAGGCGTCCCACATTTCCTTTTCCATTTCCTTCTCAGCAATATGTTGGACCACATGATCCTTGACCCCATCAAGGATGATGCATTTCGCCATGGCCATTGCCTCCTTGTACTTTTCATTATCAACCTAGTCAACTGGGATAGCCACTATTCTCAAGGCGAAGGCCTTGATAACATTTCTATCCAGAATGGATAGGATCCTGGCCTTCCAGACCACAAATTTGGACGCCCCGTCCATCCTATCTTCATCCCTCAGTCCATTCATGGCCATCTCTCTGCTCTTCCTTTCGACTCCTCCGAGTCTCTACTTCCGTCTGGAAGTTCTCTGCTATACTCCCTCTAAGTCTCGATTTCCCTCCTGGAAATCTACCTACCAACCGTTGAGTCGCACCTCTCCAATCTCGTATGCACCTGCAACACTGATCTGGATTTCTTGGCTAGAAATCCACCTAAGTAGCAACTCCCTCTACCTTGGTTTTGCCTGTTAGGCACTGTTCTGGCTCAGCAGCAACAGCACCCCACCAGCGTCACTCCCCGCACTCTCCCTACAACTTCCTATGACCCAACAACTAAAGGACTGAGCCTCTAGGCTCTGCGCAATCCAGAAACTGGCTGAAACGCTCCCTTAGCCAACTTTGTCAACCCTCTTGGTCTCTGCGTGGCTCTTCGTGAGCCTTTTTCTGCCCTCCTTAGCCTCTGCATTGGCTTCTCATTGGCTCGAACTGATGACGAAGTCCCTCTGCGTCAACCCTTCTCTGTCGCTTTCTGCAAGGAACAGCTTCTGTCACTCAGGACAATTGTTTCTGCTGCAAATGCTCTGCTTCAGCTAGTGCCTTCAGCTCTCTTGTGATCTGCAACCACGCTCTGATACCATGTTGAAATTTCCAAGTGTTACCCATTAGAAATTTTATCTGCATTCTCTGGTTTATTTCTCCTACTTGTTAACTACGAACAAGTTATTTAAACATATAAATATCGAAATAAACACAATACAGTGTCAACCATCTACAGATCAGCAGCTGAAAGAAATAGCAAATACACAAGTGACACCATTATTTTTGGGCAATTCGTCCCCGGAAAAACCCAACTTGGGAAAACCGGTGCAACAATTCTGAGGGTTATTTTATTATTAAGTCTATCCGAGTACAATTGGGTGTCAAACTGGCTCACCCAACAGAGAAATAATCTGGTAGTAATACCTCTCTATTCGGAAGCAGATATTCAGAAAATCTACCCCATGAAACCCTCTCCAGCGCAACTGAAGCACTGTGCTAGCCCTATTGGCCTCTACGTCAGCCTGAAAACCCCCTGTGTCAGCTCTCTGAGGCTCTACGCAGCCTCTCTAGCTCTCTGCGTTGGTCTTCCGACACTATCTCTGCCTCTCTGTCATGTACTCACTCCCCCTCACTGCAAATTGTTCACTAATTCGACTTTTCTTAGCAAACCCCGCTCTAGAAAATCGAGTGACTGATCTCTCTGTTGTGTTCTCCAACTGACCCTCAAGCCTCCTCTTATACTTTTCCTGTTGGTCCTTCAACAGCCGATATTACATCTCTAATCAGCAACTAAGATTAGATTTGGCTTGATCCATGTCATTTAGAACCTTCTAACCCAGTGTTAGATTAATACCCATTAATATTTTATTTTCCTAAGTATAGACTTAGGAACTCCATTAAAAATATTAATTATTTTAATATCTCCTAAACCGGGTAGAATCTACCCAAACCATTTCTGGGTCTTGGAGATCTCATGTGCTTTAGCCTCTCCACCAATTTTCATGGCTGGAGCACATCCGATGCTACCCGAAAACAACCAGCATAGCTCTAACCCCCTCATTAGCCATCACCTAGTTCCTTGAGCATTGTTAATTATTCGATACCAAATCTCTCAACAAATTACACAAAGCCTAGAAAAAATATTTTACCCAAATAAAATTTCTGAAACTATTGCAAAATAAATACCCTAGTATTTTACCTTCTAAAACACAATTTGCATTAGAAATAAGAAAAGAAATTAGACATAAAATAGTAGATAAGATAAGATAATTTTATGAATGTCCAACAAATGACCATACATAAGTCAATGGAACTGAAAGATACAACCAGTACAAGCACAATGTGGGAGTGCAAACACAACTCTTAGAAAATGCCAAAGATGAAATGCCAACTCCTAGAAATGGCCTAGAACAATCCCCCTTCACTGTAATATTAATTAGGAAAAGTAGGGTCATACCTTCAAAGAATTTGACATAGTAATTTATCCGCTATAGCAAAACCTGTAACTCGACTTGCACTAGAAAATCAATCAGCTTGTTGTAGGAAGAAATCAGCTTCTAAAATGCTTAATAAATTTGGCCCCTCTTTGCAATAAACTCGACATATGTAATCCAATTGTACGATTTGTTGTGCGGCCCTATTCCAACACTATAGGCACCCTTTTCTACCCTGAACTCAACCTCCTCAAGCCTGTACAGATTATGCACGTGTGGGCTAAGTTGACTGCTAAATCAACCTATCTTCAATAAATATTAGCCTTCTTTCTATTTGTAATCCGCCCTCCCCCCTTCCACTTCGCTCCTTTCAACCTCCACCCAACAAAATTCTTGCCTCTCTTCAATCAAGTTGCTCTTCAGAAACTCTCTCCCCCAATCACTCAACACTAGAATGTATCACTCACCCTTATACTTTTCCAAAGGTTGAATACCATGGGTCTATACTATGGGTCATCAGAATAGTCTTCATCCTCTCAATAGGCTCCTTTATAATTTTCCAAGGCTAAAACCCTAAGTCACTTAAATAATTAATTATTTATCCTTAGATAAAACATTAGCCCAAGTCTACATTAATCACTTAAATTAATCAATGTACTTTTCCTAAGTAAAACTTAGGAAGCAAACAATATTAGTTGCTCCTTGTGAACAACCACTTAACGAGGACATCTCTTCCACATGGCAAGACACCAAGCTTATGTGGAAGACCTTCCTATATTACAAAAAGTAAAACTCCCTCCCAAAAAGAAAGGGATTCAATACCACCCCTAGCTCATGGCTTCTTGGGAAGGGGAGAGGAAGCAGGAGCGGGGAGTGACATTTTCAAAATCTCCTAGGTCGGGAGCGATTTTGGGAACGAGTTTTATATAATATATATTTTTTATATTTTGATGCATTTATGTCAACAAGAGCATGTAGAATGATGAATTAGTGATAGTAAACATAAAAACATTGATTAAACCCTATAACATCATTCATCTAGCAGTTATAATCTTCATCAACCATAGGTCCACAAATTTCAAGTTCTCATTTATATAGCATGTTAGGGTGCACATAACTAAAATAGCATCAAGTGCAATCCATCTTTGAACCAAAAATACATCAACAAATAGGCTATAGATGGCCTCTAGCATCCAAAAAAATCATGCTACAACAAATAACTACATATCATCAAAATCATTACCTATCTTGGGATCTTTGTCATTAATATCACCCTCTAAGCATTAACATAGGATAGAAAAAACGTAGCATGTCAGGTCAAGATTTTGTTTGCGTGATGGGTACATTTTTAGTAGGGTCATGATAAAGGAGTTCGACAACCAACATCACTAACATCAAGGTAGATAGAGGGCTTGGTGCTCTTGATTAAATACGAGCTCCATACCCTAGTAAATAACAAAATCCAATGGAAACATTACAATCCCCCAACCCTAAAATCCTGAAAACCGGATATGTCTACAAGATTTTGAGTGAGACTTAAAATTCTATTTTCTCCATATGAAATCCAATGAGGTCGGAACCACTCTCAAACATCCTGAGTCATTTCATGGTAATGCTAAAAATTTAATTATAAGAATGAAAATGAAAGATAAAGGAGAATGTCACTTTTACTTTAAGAATTTATTACCATAAATTGCATATCAATACTAGGGCCATATGCTTAAATATTAGGCTGCCCCACTCAAAAACTTGTGTTTCTTTGAAAAAAATTGCATTTGGAACATCTTTGCGAAAAAAAATTGTGAAGAATGGCAGTGAGCAAACTTTTTTTTGCAAAAGCACGCTCTCGCACAAAGCACACTTTGGGAGTGAATTTGAGGGCGGCGCTCTTGCACAAAGCGCACTTTGGGAGCAAATTCGGGGGGAGGGGGCACTCACCCACAGTCCTGCCCTAGCTTTTACCTATAAAACACGAACTTCCCCTTCACTAAGGTTTCGTAAGAATGTTTGCTACTTGCTCCCCTATGGATTAAGGTTTCGTAAAGAATGTTTGCTACCTACTCCCCTCTGGATATGCATTGCAACCTCACAACATCTCTCTGGACCCTGTCTCTAATGAAGCGATACATGATCTTTATATGGTTAGACCTATAATGAAACACAAGATTTTCATAAAACTTCATGTGACTCTAATTATCACAATGAATCACCATTGGGCCCATCTCAAGACCAAATAACGTTGAGAGCATCTTGTGAAGCCATATAGCCTCACAACTTGCCAGACTCGTTGCCATGCACTCTGTCTCTATTGAACTAAGTGCCACTGAATGTTGTTTCTTGTTATACCATGAGATCATAGTTGATCCCAAGTTGAAACAACAACCAGATGTACTCTTCATGTCCACTGCACTCCCTACCCAACCTAAATCTATATAGCCCTATAACTCCACTCAACCAACTTTGACATACCTCAATACATACTCCATTGTACCTCTTAAGAACATGATCACATGCATCGTTGCCACCCAATGAACCCTCCTCAGCTCCACCATGAAATGAGTGTATTCACAACAAAATAGATATTCAGCCTCGTATTAACCAAATAGGTGAAAGAACCTATTAATTTCCTATACAATGTGGGATCCACCAACTAACCCTCAAAAGCGCTCAACTTCTTCAAGTGGGTGATCATAGATGTAGTCATAGGCCTGCAATCCTCCACCCTGAATCTTCTCAACATCTCCACTACATACATGCCCTACCTAAGCAAAATCTCTCCTAGTTGTTGCCACACCTCCAATCCCAAAATGTAATGCACCAAGCCAATGCCCTTCATCTTAAACTTTGGAGCAAAGTCCTCCCAACACATCTCTATGAACCTCTCTAAGCCTGTCAAGAAGAAATCATCAACATACAACAACAAGATAAGTGGCTCACCCTCAACAAGTACATAATACAATTTTGAGTTTGCCTCACTCTTGGTGAAGCCCAAACCAAGAAGATATCCATCAATCATGGGATAGCATGTGCACAGAGCCTATATGGGCACATAAAGGTTCTTCTTCAACCTACATACAAGACACTCCCTCTCATGCACCTCAAAGCCCTAAGGTTGCTGAATATACACCTCTTCCTCAATCACTCCACTAAGGAAGGTGATCTTCACGTCCATCTAATGTATCCTCCACTCCATCTCTAAAGCAATGGAAATAACTACCCTAATAGATGCATATCTAGCAACAAGAGCAAATGTCTACTCATATTCCACTCACTCCTACTAGGAGAACCCTCTCGCCACAAACCTCATTTGTCCTTCTCGATGTTACCATCTACTACATGCTTTATCTTGTAGATCCATCAAGAAGTGACCAATGACTTCCCCTTGGGCCTTGGCACTATGTCCCATTCATCATTTCTCATGATGGAGGTTGAGTCCTCTTGGGACAAGGATAAGCCCATCTCCAGCAAGGTTAAGGAAACATATTGGTGAAGGAAAGCCCACAAGGACAATTCAAGCATTCTAAAGTCAAAATCAAGCATATTTTCTAGCATTTTTGCTCTACATCAGCTAGTCACTTGCAATCAAGGAGGCTGAGTCCTCATTTGTTTTGTCAAAGGGTCAAAGAAGCTAGACATTGCAATGTTGAAGACTTCTACAAGTCAAGTGTGGCGTCCAAAGCAAGGAAAGGTTGCATTTCAAGCAAAATTAATCCAAATTCAAGCAAAGAAGACTAGCCTAGAGAAGTTGTCCTCTCGAGCCTCGTGGCCAACACTAGCCCCATTTGTTTTGAGGTCAAATGTGGGTCAAATGAAGTTGTTACAACCAAACAAGAGCTAATTTTTCAAGCAGGTCAACCATGAAGAAACAAGTGGAACATTTGATCATTATGAGTCAAAACGGCCTTCTTGGCCTCTTTGTTGTAGCATGTTATATTTTTTGGGGTTTGTTCAATGTAAAATTTGAAAATTTAATTTCTTAACTTAGTCTCCAGGCATTTGTTGGATGGTGTTGTCATTGATGTCAATGCATGGAATTGATTGGGTTTGCTTTGACTAAAACACTAGTCATTGATATCAATTTGTTAATGAACACTTCTTAGTAATTGCCAGATTACATCAAGTTGGCAGCTACATTGTTGGGTGGTTGAAAACCCAAGTCCTAGGGTTTGGGTTCCCTGGACTTAAAATGTACCCCGACTTTGTTAGGGGTTTTTGAAGGGTCAAAACATTGAGTTTGAGATCCACGTCATTGGATTCTCCTCGTCGAAACTCGAGCCCTTTTTAATGATATGTGGTATGTCCCGAACAGCCTCCTAGTTAGCGAGATATTCACTGTTGAAGTTGATAACCCCAATTGGTGGGCTAAAACCCCAAGGGATGATGACTTGGCATAATCCTATTGATTAAGGGCATCTAATAACAAGTATATAGGTTTCTCATGGCAAAGTCACCTTAGGAAGGGCATCCAACTAACTAACATCCAAAACACCTTACCTAAAAGCCTAATTCCTCATTATAAAGTGTATATGGGCTCTGCTTAGGATCTAATTTGAAATATTAACAAAGATAATTGAATAAATTAATATTATTAATAAGATCTTGTCTACTCCAACATTAGGAAGCCCATACTAATTTATAATTTTACAGGCCTAAAATACTTTACAAAAAGTGTAAGTGTTTTACTTAGGGCTTATGCAATAATTAAATTATCTTAATTAAAGTAGTTAACAATTTCAAGGTCTTAAATAGCTTTCCAACGTACATCTTGAAATAACTAATTAAACTCTCCAAGACACTATAAAAACAAGCCTAACCTCACCTCTCAAAACATAACATATACACCACTTGGCTCTGAAATTTCGGTGGAAGTGTCTCTGTGACAATAGGCCTTGTTTAAGGATTTCTGGGCAGTGAAAAGTTCGAACTCGTCTAAGGTTTGCGCACAGCGTCTAGGGCATATCCCACTTTTCTCTACTTGGATCTTTGAGGTAAGTTTTATTTTGTTCTTATGTGATTTTTGTAAGTCCTTTTGAGTGTGTTTAGTTGGGAAATTTCCCTTGTGAACAGTCCCTGCGGTTAGTGCTTGCTCACTTGAAATTTGTGATCTTTCTCAGACCTCTGTTTAAGGCTCGGATCCATGTCTCAGACCCTGAATTAATCTCGGCCTCCTCTAATGGTATTACCTTCTGGTTAGTCATGTAACAGACCCTCATTTGGGCTTGTAACAGTGAAAGGTTTTAAGGAACAGCAAAGTGTTTAAGCCTTTCCTTCGAATAGAACTGTATTTTAAGTCTGTTCTGTGTTTGAAATATCAGCGAAGTTAGGAGTTCTCTCCTAAACCTTTTCGGACCTGTGGTACATGGCCTCTCTTCTGTTGTCTTGACTTTGTTTGGGTGCAAATCCAGTGTATTGTAGTTCTCATGTTTAGGTCTCTTTAAGGCTGTGTAAGGGCAAAATATGTCTCGTAGGCATAAGCTTGTTCACCAACAGTTGTCAATATATGGCAATGTTTCTCACTATAAGACAATGGTTGCAAGGGGTTCGTCGTTTGAATATCAGTATCATGCACTAAGCCAACCATTAACTTGCAAATTTTTTTGAAGTAACTAGTGTGCATCTTGTTGATAAACCTCTCATTGCAATTCTAGTACAGTGACATGAACAGTGGCTTTTCTTCTTGAACAGTGATTCTTGCTTTTGATGACTAGACCATACACAGCTCTTGTAACTGCCCTAACAGTGATGTGAAAATTGATAACATTGACTTGGTGACAGCATCCTTGGACAATCTTGGCAGTGACCTTTTAATGACAGTGACTTGACATAATTGAGACAACACTTAATGAGCAGTTATGGGACTGTAAAACTTCTCAGAATCTGTAACATTGATCAAATTGGCATTGAACAATGATCTTAGATAGCATAGTGTAACAGCTGATAAATTGAGAGTTGTCACTGTAGTTGAACTTCACACAGTGACCTGATTTATACAATGACTATGTACCTAATGACTTGACTTGACTTTAGACGAGGTCTGTTCAACACTCTTGACAGTGAGATAATTTAAGCCTATTAGAATTTATTATTCGATCCTTGACTTGACAGTGACTTAGAACTTAAATAATATGATAATATCCTTGTGTTAATGTGTAGTTATAGCAACCTTAATAGGATTCATTAGCAGTTGATTAAATTAACGTGATTTGATTAACCAGTATAACATCTAGGCATAACACATAAATCTAACATATAGAATGACACCTTGAAGTTGATATTAATGTAACAGCTGGGCATGTAATATGATGAATGATGACCTCTGCCCTATGTGGCATGACACCAAGTTCATCAATGAGATAGTATAACTCGACTGTAGACATAACAGACTGACTTGACTTGCCACATAAGCTTGGCATACAAACTTTACCTATACATCTGACTGTTGAAATTTCCAAGTCTAACCTGTTAGAAATTCTTCCTGCACTATCTGGTTTATTTCACCTACTTGTTTATTTACTTAACAAGTTATTTAACCATATAAATACTGAAAATAAACACAAGTACAGTCTCAATCATCTACTGATCATCAACTGAAAGAATAGACAAACACACAAGGGACACCGTTATTTTTGGACAATCGTCCCTAGAAAAACCCAACTTGGGAAAACCATTGCAGCAGTTCTGAGGGTTTTACTATTAAACAGCTTTCTTGAGTACAATTGGGTGCCAAACTGGCTCACCTGACAGAGAAATCAATCTGGCAGTAATACCTCTCTTCGGAACAAGATATTCGGCAAGTCTGCTCCACGAAAATCTCTCCAATGCCTCTCTGACGCTTTGCGTCAGCGCTCTTGGCCTCTGTGTCAGCCTAGAACCCTCTATGACAGCCCTCTAGTGCTCTACGCAAACTCTCTGGCCCTCTGTGTCACTCACGCAGTCCCTGGTAGCCTCTATGCAATCCCTCTGGCTCTCTGCGTGGCTCCTGTAGGCTCTGCATAACTTTCTTTGCCTCAGCACTGATCCTTCGGCACTATCTTTGCCTCTTTGTTGTGCACTCAGTGCCCCTCGCTGCAACTCTCATCACTAGTTCGATTTCTCTCAGCCAACCCCGCTCCAGAAAATCGCACTGACTAATCAATCCTGGTGTATCTCCACTAACCCTCAAACCTCCTCTTATACTTTTTCTGTTGAGTTTTCAACGGCCAAGATTAAATCTCTAATCAATGGCTAAGATTAGATTTGGCTTGATCCATGTCATTTAGAACCTTCTCACCTAGTTTTATATTAATAACCATTAATATTTTTATTTTCCTAAGTTTAGACTTAGGAACCCATTAAAAATATTAATTATTTTAATATCTCTCTAACCGGGTGGAATTTCCCCAAACCATTTCTGGGTCTTGGAGATCTCATGTGCTTTAGCCTCTCCACCAATTTTCATGGCTAGAGCACATCCGATGCTACCCCAAATCAACACTCCCTCTTAGCGAGGAATGTGCTCTAGTAATGCTCCACCACTGAACATCACCCTGATCATCCGGCACCGGTACCTGTGCTGATGCTTGGCCTACTGCCCAACATCCTCTGCACTGCTGCCCATGGCTCTGCCACTGCCACTGCTACATCTGTATTGCAGCTCCCTCTGCATCCGTGTTGTTGCTAGTCCTTCCTCCCAACACTGCATTTGCACTGCAACTCTCTCTCATCATGTTGCATCGTGCTGCCCATAGCACTACCACTGCTATTGGCACTGCAACTCAGTTACTAAGACGTTGGTAACTGATCTACCCAATTACTGACATCCTTGTGAGGCTAGAAGCCCTCCTGATGCTGAAGCTCTCTCTGCTGCTATCCTGTGCTCCCTTTGCTGCCTTTGAGTTGCCACAACAACTCTATGCCTCTCGCACTGCTGCAAACACCTTTGTGCCTTCCTGCACTACTACAACCTCCTCCGTGCCTCTCGCACTGCTGCAACCCTCTCAACGCTGCCACAGATCCCTGCACTCTAGCATTGTCCTGCAACTCCATCTGCATCTTGCTTCTATCAACATTTGTCATCCTGCTACTGTCTCTCAGGGCTTCGGTAGCAAGATACGATCCAACAATTTGGGTACCTCAAGGATCATGCCCCTCATCTCCTGTAGTCCTCCTGACTACAGCTCAATGTCACCCCACCTCTTCTCTAGAGGAACATGAGCACTCATGGCACAATTGTCATCAGTCTCCACTTCCTTCTCCGCCTTAGCCTGCACTACCTTGGAGTCAAAAGCCTCTCCCTTATTCTTCTTCCTGAGACATAGGGTTGCATAATGGCGCAGCTCCACACAATGGTAGCACTTTATCTTGGAGATGTCCTTCTTCTGCTTCCCCTGTTGTCCTGCAAATTCCAGAGCCGCATCCTCTTCCTCCTCTTTCTTGATTCAACCTCCTTTGTTGCTACTTCCTACCTTGGTCAGTTGTCTGATCTCTTCTTGGTGAAAAGCTGCCCACAACTCTTCCCATCTTGGAAGATTTGCTCTGCCCAAAATGCTTTGGACGAATGTCTCCCACTTCTAGGAGACTGCGTTTAGGGCAGTTCTCAACATTAACTCCTAATCCGGCGTGGCCCCTATGGAAGTAAGTTGGTCCCGAATCTCCTGCAACCTGTCGAGGAATAGATCTATCTACTCCCCCTTTTCCATCCAATACAACTGCAGTTGATTCTACAGTAGCATCTTCCTCTGCACGGAAGTGCCTTGATATAATGTCGTCAAGGTATCCCACATCTCCTTTGTCGTATTCTTCTCGGCAATATGCTTAACTACATGATCCTTGACCCCATCAAGGATTATGCACTTTGCATTGGCCATTGCATCCTCATACCTTTCCTTATTAGCTGGGTCCACTGGGATAGCCACGATTCTCAAGGCGAAGGCCTTGATGCGATTTCTATCCAGAACAAATGGGATCCTGGCCTTCCAGATGACAAAGTTAGACGCTCCATCCAACCTGTCACTAATCCCTCAGTCCGTTCTAAGTTTCTAAATTTACTTAGTTTAGAAACCTTTCATGCACTTTTTCTGATTTATTCCTACCTACTTGTTATTTTTCTTTAACAAGTTATTTACAAAGTAAATACTGAAAATATACACCAGTGCATGCTCAACATATTACAAATCAGCAACTAAAAGAAACAAGAACAAACACACCACAGCAAGAAACAAGAATAGATACAAGGTTCTTCAATGTTGGAACATACATAACATCATGAAGAAGGACGACTTCCCCATAATCCAAAAGAAATATAACAGAACCAAAACCCTTCATAGGATAAGTGGAGTCGTCCCTGAGAATGATCTTCAAATTAGTCTCCCTCTCAACCAAATTTGAGAGGACTGCACAATACCTAGAGAAACTTCTAAAGGCCCCATTATCTACCAACCATCACATGAATCGAAAGGAGAGGAACTAGAAAGAGCAAAAATAAGAATATATTTAGATTGAGTAGCATTTGCATTATTTCCATACCTAGAGTTTCTTGATCTCTTTTGAGGATGATGGCCTTCTTCACGATCATCAAGAGCATCAATTCTTCTTCTGCGATCTCTTCAGCTTCTATCATCACCTCTACTTCTATCATAAAACTTCTTGTTGTTGATGCCATGATTGTTGTTGTAGTTGGACCTTAGATCATCTCTCTTTTCTGGAAAGTCTCGCGCATAGTGACCATGCTTGTGGAAATTGTAGAATTCAACTTTCCTTAGTCTTCTATTGGAATCCCGTGGAATCTAGAGAAGGCTTTCTAGAATTAGATGATCTTCCTCTTCCTTTCCTTTTCTTGTCCTATTCAGCAAATGCACAGGGCTCTCCTTCATGCTTTTGAATTCTCCCTCTAGAAATTATCCCAATTTCTTCTTGAGTACATTTGCCAACCCACTCATCAAATGTCAGAAACTTATTATTGTTGCTAATAGTTGTAATGAATGTCTCCCACATTGGAGGAAGACCTTGAAGAGCAACGAGTACCAACTCTGTATCAGACATAAATTCTCCAACAATTAGCAATTGATCCCTAAGTTGTGATAATCTCATGAAGTATGACTGCACAGTCTCTACCTTCTTCATCTTGATGTCCTTGATTTGATTTTTCAAGGAGAGAATGTGATTCAAATTGTTGACTTCATACGCCCAACCAGCTTGCCATAAATATCCCTGGACTTCTTCAACTTTCCAATGTAAGTAAGCAAATGATCTTTCAAAGAAAACATAATTATTTTATTGGCTTTGATCTCACCTTTCTTATACTTGGCCTTGGCAGCAGCAAGAGCATTTTCCGGCGGCTAAGGTGCTTTTCCTTCCACATATTCCAAAGTATCATTTTCATCCAATGTCACTTCCAACATGATCTTCTAAGCAGCAAAATTAGATGAGTCATTTAGCTTCTCTAGATCCTTGAAGTATGAGGTAGACATCTTCACCAAACAACTTCTTCCAAATAGATTCCTTCAAAGGTGATTGCTTGCCTCTTGTTTCCTTGGGCTTGTTTTCGCCTCAGCTCTAATACCATGTTAATTTTGTAGTGTTCTATGCTTAGCACAATCACTTATTCCAATTCTTCTTCAATTAGCAATCACATTTCAAATAAATCCAATCTTCTAATGACAATAAGCAATTGTAGATAGAACAATGATTCAAATGCAATAGAAGACAACCAAGAACAAGAAAAAGAGGGACACAAGATTTGGTCAAAGACTAGGGAAAAAACCCCACAAAGGGGAAAACCCTTTCAAAATTCTTCTTCTATTAGATTGTCATCAAATGTTCAGCAAAGGGGTACAAGGTTCCAATTAATCAACAATGAGTCAAAGTCAAACCTTTGACTATCCCAAAAATCAACCAACCAATATCCAATGAAAATGAGCCCAATAGTCAAATCTGGTCAACAAGTCAAATCTGCAATTCTGATCAATGTCAACAGCAGCGGTCACAGCCCTAACTGGTCAACAGTCAACAATCCTCCAAACAATTTGGTCAAAGCAGCGTCATATTCGGCCTTCTAAAATCAGTCAACCCAAGTCAAAACAGTCAACAAATTCCTCACAGAAATCAGTTAAAGTAAACCCTTTGACCTGCAGAAACCCTAGCTGCAGAACTTTTGTCAATGTTGGTCAAACTTGCTCAGAAAAATCGGTCAACCTTCTAGTCCACTCGGCCTCCCAAACAAATCAGAATTTCGGTCAAACAGAGTCAAAATCTCCACGGTCAACACTGGTCAAACAGACCCCAAACAAAGGTCTACACACCAAAACAAAATTTCCTCTCTCCTCCTCACACTTGTGAACTCGAACCCTGCAATTTCAGACTTGTAAGAACCAATCAGATCAAGAGAGAGAAGATGTGATGTGTGATGATGTCCTCCAAGTGATGTGACATGATGTGTATTTATATGTGGTTGATGAGGTGGCTTTTCCTTGCCCAAGCCAACTTGTACTTTTGTGCACATGTGGGTTTCACCTTAAAAATTATATTTTTCCTTGACCAAATTAAATTCTTCCAAGGGCTACTAGGGGTCTTTCTTGATGAGGAAAGTTGTCCAATGGAGGAAATTTGTCCTTGAAATGCCAAATTAACAACCAAAAGCCATTTTTAGACCACTGAAGTGGTCTTTTGCTAGCTGGCCTAGTGCACTCTTCAGGTATACAAAAGTTACAGGTCTGAACAGCAACTATATTTTCTTCTTACAGCCATATAAAATAGATATAATAGCCCCATTTTATCTTCTATTGTGCTAAGAAATTCTCATACTCAATTTGTGGCATTTTCAAACTTGTTTACTTAGCATATTGAGAATTTTCCTTTGTTGGTCCGCAATATAAGTTTCCTGTTACATAATTATTCAGATAAAAAATATATTAACTCCTACCTCTTCCATATAATTCATTTAGGCACTACTGCTCTATTATTTCTTTGGTTGAGTTGTGTGTAGGGATACCTCCCATGGCATTTGTGGGAGTTGGCCTAAAGCGAGAGGAATATACTAAGGTGACATTTGGTGTATTCTTAATAGTGCTTACCGAATATCAGTCTTGGTTGAACTTGCCAACCCTGCTAGTTTGAGCAGTAACAGTATGTTTTCAGCCTCACTGCAAGTCCAGCTTCATGGTTGAGTAACAAGCCACATGCAATGATGTTATGAATAAATATATAGGAAATAATGTAAATGATAATAACCATAAATAATTATTAGTCAATTAGTAATTAGGTTGAAGAGTCATGTCTAAATGAGACATGACGCTCCATGAAGAGACACCTGCTTGGTATATAAGCAAGCCTCTCGCTCTCATTGTATCAATCATTCTTATTCATATTTAATATATAATATTTGTATCCTCATGGATATCTTTATATTCCAAATCTTTTGGAGTAATTAATCTGTAGAAGGAACTTTGTTCGCTTCATTTGGTATCAAAGGTGTTCAATCCTCAGGCCGCTTAACCGCTGCACAGAGAGCCAGTCTGATCTGGCCCTTGGCCATCAACATTCGTCAACGTTGTTGCCGTATAATTGAAGAGTTTCGCTCAAAGTTGGAGTTTCTCAGTTTCTCAAGCCCTTAACCAAAAAAATAAAAACTATAGCCCAAAACAAAAAGTCAAAAAAGAGTTATATATATATATATATATATATTAAAAAAAATACAAAAATAAAATTACCTACGCCCTGTTGCCACTGCCATGGCAGATGCAGTCCACACCCGACACATTGCCCCGTTGCCCCTGCCATGGCAGACACAGTCCACACCCGACACGCTGCCCCGTTACCACAACGACTGCTCCTATCACCGCAGGTCCACTCTAATCAAAACAACCACAGCGAAAAAAACACCATAGCTTCAGTGCATAATACAGAAAAGAAATAACAAAGAGAATCCAATTTCCGCCACCCGTCCCCTGTCCTAGCTCCTGGTGTCGCGTGCCCTGTACTCTCTGCTAACTGTCTTCCTCTCGAGCCACCCTCTCTAATCACATTACCGCCTAGCCACTTCGAATTTTTTATAACTTTTTGACAATTCGTTGATCACTCTCATCTTCCTGTACATCCGGTGCATCCCATCGAGCAATCAATTTATCACATTATTTTACTGTTAAAATTGGCAACTAGGGCCAAACTCCAAGTGGGTCATCTTATTTATGGTAGCTGATATTTTTCCTTGATTCCTCCCATCGAGAGGTGTAGAATTGATCTAACGATCATCCAATTCCAACAAGTATTTATGGAGATAAGAATTTATTTGTATTTACCTCACAAATTGTCAAGGTCGGCTAGCAACTAAATGTGGCACACATGCCCAGCGTATCATATAAACACAGGTGAGGTTGAGTCATTATTCACTAATCTCATCTCTCACACATTCTTCTCTCCTTAACTGATTGGGTTTACACACAAGGAAGAGAAGCTCACACGTGGGAAGGAGGAGGACACCGAAGGGCAAGGAAGGAGGACGTAGAAGCCGCAGCAAGACGTTTTGGACAGCGTTGACCAAGTGTTGACTTTTCAAAAGTGTGGTTTTGGTGTGGCAGCCTCTCCTAGGCAGTCCACAATTTTTGGCACACAAACCGAGGCAATCTGACCTCTAGTCTGACTAGCATTGACTGCCCTAGTTTGGGGCAGCAGGTTGACTTCAGTTGACTGCAGTTTGACTATGTTTTTAGGGTTGTTTATGGGTTGCTTCTTCTTGCTCTTGGAGGACTAGATGACCGGGAAATTGACCAAACATATTGAAGGTCAATTTCATCTTGTTTGACCAGATTTGACTTTGCTGGTTAGGTTTGTTGTTGTTGTCATAAAATTATGGATTTATGTATTTGTACTATTTCTCTCTGCTGAACTATTGAAGACTAAAGAAAAATTGATCAAAGGGTTTCCCCACATTGGGGTTTGTCCTTGGCTAGCTGCCACATCTGGTGTCCCTTGTCTTGGCTTGTTTTCTGTCGATCTATTAATCTTCTATCAACATTTTACTTTATGTTTATGTGATTGCTAAACAGTGGCTAATAAGAAAAAATAGAAGTAAATTGCACTAAGCATAGAACATACCATAAATTAACATTTACATTATTTCCTATATATTTATTCAATAGCAGAACTCAAGAAGATGATCAATCAGTGGAAGGAAAAACACATTCATATGTTACAATCCAGACAATGAAAATTCCAAACAAAGATTATGTACCTAACTCAAAAACCGTAGTACCAGAAGGAAATCAGAAAAATTCCACACACCTAATAAGGGGAAGTCAAACCAAAAAGGTTTCCTATCGACATCCGAATCATGAGAGTAGACAACTCAACCAAGCTACGTATCGGCACTATTCAGAACAGAAATAACAAACTGATGTTCCAGAGAATAGTGATGTAACCTCAATCCAATCCGATGATGACAAGTCATTACAAAATTCCAATGATCAGATATTCTACAGAAGATTAATCTAGGATGGTCTGATCCTTTCTTAGTGCGACAGTATTGTTTGTCATTTAGAAGATCGTACCAGTTTGTATCGACGAAGATGATTGTTACGAGAGAGACAAACATTTCAAACCGAAAAAGAGATCAAGCCTTTTTCATTAACAAGCTTTGAAAACATGCTTTTGAGGAGGAAGGCAATGTTATGAATAAATATACAGGAAATAATGTAAAATAATGTAAATGATAATAACCACATATAATTATTAGTTAATTAGTAATTAGGTTGAAGAGTCATGTCTAAATGAAACATGACTCTCCATGAAGAGACACCTGCTTGGTATATAAGCAAGTCTCTCGCACTCATTGTATCAATTATTCTTATTCACATTTAATATGTAATATTTATATCCTCGTGGATATCTTTATATTCCAAGTCTTTTGGAGTAATTAATCTGTAGAAGGAACTTTGTTCGCTTCAAATGATGCTTTTCCTCAACTAAAGTGGAGTATAGGCCGGCAGTTGTTGCAGTTTGTGAGGCGGTTTGTTTGAGGAGGATACTTACTGATTTGCCGATTACACAGCCTGATCATGCTACACTTGTCTCTAGTAGTCACTGTGTTCCAAAGTTGGCAAAGAATCACATGTTGCAAAAGATGTGGAACTACATTGCAAATACATTCGACAGTTGAACTGCAACATTGTGCAACTCAACAGCACACTGCATGAATATTACCAAGCCTTTTGGTCCAAATAACTTCGTGTATTGTACAGATAAGTTTGTTCTAGTTTCCACTATGACCATTATTGGACTGTGATAAAGTTAAATAGTCTATCGTCCTACTTATTATTTTAGGACTTTAAGATAGCACATTTTTTGATAAATCCACTTTACAATGACTTTAAACTACATAGTCATTTAATTAATTTTGAATTGTGGTATGAAGTAATTAGTCAATCCCTACATGTGAGCACAAAAAATGGTTCCTGGAAATTCTATCAACTAGTTTGAATGATTCTATCTCAATCCGCTGGTCTTTGTAATTTCTGCTATTGTGTATGATAATCCTGATAATTTTATGTCATGATTTAATGAGAACATTTCTTTCATAAATTAATACATACCAAACAAAAACCAATGTTTTGCATGTTTAAAAATCTGAAGGTAAAAATAGTTTGTAACCCACCTTTACTGTTGAATCGCTCATCAAAAGTTCTTCTGCCATCAGTTCAAATTCTGAAAACGGGTAGTCTTCCAGCCCAAAGCTCAGAGTTGCTTCTTCTGATAAACTGATTTGTCCTCGCACCTTCGGGGAAAACAAGCATTTAAAGAAAATGTAAACCATAAAACAACTACAGAGCATGTTTGAACAATTAAAAATGCTCATGAAAATAGTGTTTAGAGAAAATCTACCAAGGCAGAAAAGCACAGTTTATAGAAAGGTGAACTGAGCAATAA
Source organism: Pinus tabuliformis (assembly GCA_031772625.1). Lineage (NCBI taxonomy): Eukaryota > Viridiplantae > Streptophyta > Pinopsida > Pinales > Pinaceae > Pinus > Pinus tabuliformis. Next base: position 2,025,739,992 of record CM062817.1, on the reverse strand, counting down.
ATCAGAAAAAGACAATCCGAAAATATTAATTATAAATCCAAGCAAACCAAGCATTTTAAAACAATGGAGGACTTCCTAAGCTAAATGATGCTAACTTATGACAGAAGATGGGCAAAGAAAACAGATCAAAAGTCCATGTGTGGCATTCCTTGGAAAACAATCCACTCTATATAAAACATAAATGAGAATCTTTATTTAAAATACAAATGCCCACGATGGAGAAATATCTGTGAAACTTGTTTCACATGATTTATAATTACTTATTGGCATGAAACGTTATCTTTGATAAATATTAGATAGAAGGAAATATGTTTATATGACTCATTATTCATATACCAGGTAGCATCTCATCCACTGATCAGCAAATGTATAATTTTCTGAGATATTTTCTTGTTATATCTTTTGGCTGGACAGCTAACTTATGGTTCCCAGATAGATTTTCAACTCTGTATTTTCTCTTTTTACATTTCTTACTTTCAGTATTGATCTAGAAGTCACTTTTGCACCCCTACATTGTATTGACACTGGATTGTACCCGTTAGTCCTATTAACCTTCTTTTGAGATCACATGTTGGACATTAAATGAATTATCTTATCTTCTCAATGGGAATTACTCCAAATGGTATCAAAGCACCATTCCTGACACTTACACCAACAACTCCAACTGGTATCAGAGCAACATTCCTCACACTTCCACCAATAAGCCATCTACACTATCTTTAATTTCTGTTGCCAAATCCTATCTAAGAAAGAAAAAAAATGAAAAATTCACAAAAATGAATTATTTATATATTTTTTATTCTATCTTCCTCAGCCCACTCACACATTAATGTCCTGTCCATTCCTTGCAGTCTCTGTTGTGTAATTAAATGACATCTAGCCCCAAAATTGTAACCAATTCTAGTTTGGCCTTACACATTTTACCTTACAATGTAACCAGTATTGCAGAAATCAAAGTTAGTAGTGACTTGGCACCCAGATTGTACTCTGAAATTGCTTAATAAGAAAACCCTCAGATAGTTGCACCGGTTTTCCCACATTGGGTTTTTCCAGAGACATTGGTCCAAAAATAACGGTGTCATTTGGTGTGATTGTTTATGTTTCCTTTAGTTGATGATCTATAATATGTTGAGCATGCACTAGTGTTTATTTTCAGTATTTACATTGTAAATAACTTGTTAAGTAACAGAACAAGTAGGCAGGAAAAAATCAGTAAAAGTGCATGGAGGGTTTCTAACTAGTAGACTTATAAACTTCAACATGGTATCACAGGGTGGTTGCCAATCACAGGAGAACTGAGGACATCAGCCGAGCGGAGCAATAGCAGCAGAAAACAGTTGTCTCGAGTGACAGAAGTTGTTTCTAGCATAGCAGCAAGAAGGGAAGGGTGACGCGGTGCCTGCGTCATCAAGGGTGAGTCAGGAAGAGGGAATGCAGAGGCTAAGGGAGGCAAAGAGAGACTCACGCAAAGCCATGCAGAAGCTAGAAGGGCTTACGCAGTTGGCTGAGGAGGTTGTTGGTGTCGGGATTGCGCAGAGCCTGTGAGGTACTGTAGTCAAAACAGTACCTCACAGGGCAAGGCCAAGAGGAGGGAGTTGCTACCGAGGGCTTCTAGCCGAGTAATCCAGATCAGTGGTGCGGTTGCACAGCCAATCAAAGTAGGGGGCATCTCGACATCGGCAGAAGGATTTCCAGAAGGGAAATCGAGACTCAAAGGGAGTCTCATCGAGAACTTCCAGGAGGGAAGTAGAAGAGCATCATGGCACTACATGGAGTAAGAGACCAAGACTGTGTTATAGATTTGACCCAGAAATATATGATAATATAAATAAACCCAAGAATAACAAGATCTAAATATAGATTGAAATGCTTCTTTATTAATCAGACCCTTAAGGTAGGGCAACACCATACATTCACTTCTTAAGGAAGGAGAACACTCCACAAGCCATATGCATGTTCATACAATATTCCTTGACATCTTTCAATGGGGAGTCTCTAGCCTCTATATAGGCTTCATACATACAATACCATGGGTCATTACCATGGTTCCCTCAATACCATCTATCTAACACCATGGGCCCATTACATTATTACTAACTACTTGTGGTCCCTTACATGATACGGGTTAACCATCTTATTTATTCCTATGGCCCATCCCATTATTACATTATTCCCTTGGATACCTCCCTTTGTACCCCATATTATCCCCCCTAGGTACACTACATTCCACCCCCCTTAACATGTTTCGTCCCCGAAACATGGGAAGAACACAAATAATAAGATCTACTCAAAAGAGTAGTCCACTCATACCATGCACGTGCATCTAGCCATCCAAGAGAAAGGTGAACCCTCGATCTCGCTGGTGCCTCGCTCGCTTGAGATGGAAGTTGACCGTGGCAACTCTTCTGTGTTGATGTGTAGAAGGTGGATCTTCGCTCCTCTTTATCTGTCATGCGGGGGTTGTTGTCCTTGTGGCTAATTTGTTGCCATCTTGTTGGTTGTTTTCTTGCAGGGTGATGTGGGTGATGATATGTTGAAGTTTTAACCCACGATGTCTTTTTCTTTAATTCACCCTGTTGTGGTGCCTGTTGTGGTGTCTTATCTTCTAATATTACTTCAACCACTGAGCCCTCATCTGATGTATCAGCACTTGTAACTTTTTCTACTTTAGCCTTTTTTTGTGTTTGATTGTTGATCATCAGAAGCTCATCATTTGATATGTCAGTCCTTGGAACATATTCTGCTTCAACCTCCGTGGACTCTACCTGTTTATTGACGGAAATATCCTGTAATGTAATTTTCTTGTTTTTATACCAGAGCTTCAGGAATTTTTTCTGCACATTAAAAAATTGATAGTACCCATGGATTCCATCCAAGGATATCCCAAAACAATATCCATATTATCCATCTCGGAAGTATAAAAATCACCATGCAACACATACTTATCCATAGAAATCTTCAAAACCTTATACACTTGAACATCCTCATCGTCCACATGTGTGTGTTCAATGTGTTTTGCTGGAGCTTGCAATTTTTTTGCCAAATTAACATTGATAAAATTATGCTTGCAACTAGGATTTATAGACACAACAGTCTTTTCCTTCTGAATCAATCCATGAACTTGCAATAAGGAGACACCAGTAGAAAATAACCCCTTACGTGTCTGATTCTCCTTTTTTCTAGCACAAGACCATTTGTCTAAAAGGACTCTTTCAAATTCTGCATCTGAGAGTTTGGTCAACTGCTTGTCGTCAAGTGAGAAATACCATTTGTAAGCCTCATCTTTGAAACTAAGCCACACTGAATCCCTCCAATTTTTTGCCCATACTGACTTTTTTTGTTTTATGTATTCTTCAATAGGAGGAACATTATCTTTTCCTGTAAAACATAGAACCGCCATGAAGAGGGTTTTGAAAAAAATTCACTTACTTGGCGAAAATTTAAAGTGGCCACAGTTTAGTCAATATTGCTCAGAATCCCTATTATGACCTGTTTTCGGAAATGGAACAACCATTCTGCATCTGCCCATGTGATAGAAATCCCGATCCAGGCACTGAAATTTCAGATCTGCAATGCAACTCTCTCGCCGTCACCAAAAATTCTGAAAAAAAAAAAAAAAAAGAGTTGATTTTAAATCAGCGATATCTCCCTCATCCGAACTCCGATTCGACTGATTTTTTTTTTTTAAATCGGGTATTTTTTCACAAAGAATCCAGATCTGCAATTAGATTTTGCAGATTTTGTCCTAAAACGTACCAATCTGCGCCGCAAACTCGTTGCCCCGAAAAAATGTCTGCAACACCACTGATTTTTATATCAGCAATATCTCTTTCATCCGGACTCTGATTTGGCCAATTTTTTTTTGAACTTGGGTATTTTTTGACAAAGGATCCAGATATGCAAATAGATTTTGCAGATTTTGCCCCAAAACGTACAGATCTGATCTGCAAACTCGCCACCCTAGAAAGTTCCTGCAAAAAATTAAAAAAAAAGAATTCCACTTTTGCCCAAGAAAGTGCTCCGATACCACTTGTTATAAATCTGACCCAGAAATATATGATAATATAAATAAACCCAAGAATAACAAAATCTAAATATAGATAGAAATACTTCTTTATTGATCAAACCCTTAAGGTAGGGCAACACCATACATTCACTTCTTAAGGAAGGAGAACACTCCACAAGCCATATGCATGTTCATACAATATTCCTTGACATCTCTCGATGGGGAGTCTCTAGCCTCTATATAGGCCTCATACATACAATACCATGGGTCATTACCATGGTTCCCTCAATACCATCTATCTAACACCATGGGCCCATTACATTATTACTAACTACTTGTGGTCCCTTACATGATACGGGTTAACCACCTTATTTATTACTATGGCCTATCCCATTATTACATTATTCCCTTGGGTACCTCCCTTTGTACCCCATATTATCCCCCCTAGGTACACTACAGACAGGCTAGATGGAGCATCAAACTTCGTAGTCTGGAAGGCCAGAATCTTATCCGTACTTGACAGAAATCATGTCAAGCACTTCACCTTGAAGACAATAGCTATCCCAATCGACCCAGCTGAAAACGACAAGTACAAGGAGGCAATGGCAAGGGGCAAGAGCATCATCCTTGACGGGGTCAAGGACCATGTAGTACCACACATTGTCGAGAAGGAAACGGCATATGAGATGTGGGAGGCCCTAGAGAAATTGTACCGACATACTTCTGTGCAGAGAAGAATGTTACTAGAGAATCAGCTAATAAGGTCATATCAGATGAAGAAGGGAGAACCGGTTGACACCTTCCTCGGAGCACTGAATGAGATCCGAGATCAGTTGACTGTTACAGAAGCCACGCCGGATCAGGAATTGATGGTAAGGACAGCCCTGAATGTAGTCTCAAAAGACTGGGAGGTATTTGTCCAGAGTATATTGGGCAGAGGAACACTTCCACCTTGGGATGAGATGTGGGCAGCTATTCGCCAAGAAGAGATCAGACGGCAGTCAAAGGCGGAAAGCAGCAGTAAGGGGATCAAAGTCAAAAAGGAACAGGAGGAAGATGTTGCACTAACATTTGAGGGAAAGCAAGAAAAGTGGAAGAAGAAGGATCTCTCCAAGATCAAGTGCTTCCACTGTGGGGAGCTAGGTCATTATGCAACCTAATATCCAAGGAAGAAGAGTAAGGGAGAGTCTTCCGAGACTAAGGCAGCACCAGCAAGAGCAGAGAAGGAAGTGGAGACAGACGATGACTATGCCATGAGTGCATACGCACCACCTAAGGAGAATTGGGGAGACATCAAGTTGTAGTCAGGCAGACTACAGGCGATGAGGGGCAAGATCATCGAGGTACCCAACCTCTTGGATTAGACCTTGCTACGGGAGCCCCGAAGAGGAGTAGCAGGATTGGCTGATGTGGGTAGAGATGGATGCAGATGAAGCGGCAGAGAGAGCTACAATGCAGGATTCCCACAACAACGCGAGGCTAGCAGGTTGCAACAGTGTGAGAGGCACAAGAGTGTTGCACCAGTGCAGGATGGCACAAAGAGGTCTGCAACAGTGAGAGATGCAGGCAGTTGTTGTAGCAGCGCAGAGGTCCGAGAGGGAGCACTTGTCAGCGCCAGAGGGAGCTTCAGCATCAAGAGGGTCTCTAGCCCAATAGAGAGGTCAGAGTTGGGAAATCAGTTACTTACTTCTCAGTAACTAAGTTGTAGTGCAGCAGTGGGAAGCACGTGTAGCATGATGAGAGGAGTTGCAGCATGGATGCAGTGTTGGGAGAAAGGACCAGCAGCAGCACGATGCAGAGGGAGTTGTCGTATAGATGCAGCAGTGGCAGTGGCAAAACCATGGGCAGCAATACAGGATACCACAATGCAGAGGATGGTAGACAACAGGCCTAGCATCAGCACAAGGACCGATGCCGAATGACCAGAGTAATACTCAGTGAGGAGTATTGCTAGAGCACAATTCTTGCTAAGAGGGAGTGTTGATTTGGGGTAGCATCGGATGTGTTCTAGCCACGAAATTTGGTGGAAAGCTTGGGGCACATGAGATCTCCAATACCCAGAAAGGGTTTGGGCAGATTCTGAACAGTTCAGGAGATATTAAAATAATTAATATTTTTAATGGAGTCCCTGAGTCTAAACTTAGGGAAATTAAAATATTAATGTGGATTAATATAACACTATGTTAGAATGGTCCAAAAGAAATGGATCAAGCCAGATCTAATCTTTGTCGTTGATTAGGGACTTAATCTCGGTCATTGATATGTCAATGAGAAAAGTATAAGAGGGGGCTTGAGGGTCACTTGGAGAACACACCAGATGATCAGTCATTCTATTCTCTAGAGCGAGGTTTGCTAAGAGAGATAGAATCAGTGATCGGAGTTGCAGCTGAGGGGCATTGAGTAAAGAGAGACAGAGAGGCAGAGATAGTGCCGGGAGAGCAACGTCGGAACCCGAAAGAGTGACGCAGTAGCAACTAGGACTCACGCAGGGCCACACAGAGGCAGCCAGGAGTTGCACAGTGCTTCAAAGTGGCCAACGTTGCTGATACAGAGGGCCAGAAGGCTGACGCAGACCCATTCAATGTGACGCAAGGCAAGCGCTGGGAAGAGAGAGGCTGACACAGTCCAGAAAGGCAAACGTTGGGGTTTCTGGGGCAGATTGGAGCTAAGGAGCAGCCGGAGGGTTTATTCAGGGTTTCAGTCAAGACATTTCTCTCAGACTGAGAGGTACTACTGCCAAGGGCATTCTCTATTGGGTAAGCCGGATTTGTCACCCAGATTGTACTCTGAAATTGCTTAATAAGAAAACCCTCAGATAGTTGCACCTGTTTTCTCGCATTGGGTTTTTCCGGGGACATTGGTCCAAAAATAACGGTTGTCATTTGGTGTGATTGTTTCTGTTTCCTTCAATTGATGATCTGTAATATGTTGAGCATGCACTAGTGTTTATTTCTCAAAGCTGGAACAGGCTCCAGCTTAGAAAAATACACTAAAAACCTCCTCAAATTCTGCACTGGGAGTCTTGCCTCCACATAAAGTCAATAAAATGGTGTCTCATGTGTTTTCCTAGGTGAAAGGAAAAAAGGCACTAGGAAACACTTCCTCAGTACCCTTTTTCTCAACACTACCTCTTACTGAGGAAGGTGTTTCTCACCACTCCATAAGTCGTTGATCGTCCCGATCCCTATGCACCTCCTGAAGATCCTGAAACCTGTAGAGCACTCCCTTACTTAGGAACCTATTGCTATACACTAGTGGCAAGGCTCACCACAAAAGCAAACTCTATATCAAACTTGGTGGAAAACTCATCCAACTCGACTAATGTTGCAACGCCCTTCTTTTCCTTCCCCTTATTTTTGGGACACAGAAAGGCATAATGACCCATCTTATTACATGCAAAGCATCTCACTTTGCTCATGTCCTTCTCAAGATCATGTTCTCCCTTTTGCTGCATGGCCCTACTCATAGACCCCTTCTTCTTCTTCTTGCCCTTAGCTGAGGGTTACATTCTCCTCCTCATCCCTACCACCATGCTAACTACCTCTCTTGGCATTCCTTCTGGTCTCCTCCTGGATGAAATCATCCCACATCCTACTCCAATCAAGAAAGTGCTCTCTAGCAACAACGCCATCTATTAATCCATCCCACTACTTGGGAAAACCATCCAATTCGTCTTCACTAACTTATCCTTAGGGATAATCTCTCCCACTACAGCCAACTCATCTCTCACCTATTTGATCTTGGTAAGGTATCAGGTCACTGTGTCAGTCTTGGTCATCTTGGTGGTTTTCAATTTCTCATGCAACACCATCTTCTTGTTCCCATCATTGCTCTGGTAAAGTCCTATCAAGGAGTCCCGCATCTCATAGGCATATATCTTCCCTAACACATAGATATAATGTGGTCTCAGATAGCATCTAGAAGGATCCTCTTAGCCTTCACATTCTACTTGTTGAAGTCTGCCAACTGAACTAGATCAGTGGGAGGTTGTATTGCACTCTCTACAATATCCCACACCTCAACTTCCTCAAGCAGTAAGACTATCCTCTCCTTCCATGGACCAAAATTTTCAGCCCTACTCAGCCTATCTTCCACCCTCAAACCAGTAGCCATCTGACCCTCTCAACCAACACTACTACTCAATCACTGAAAATGTGCAAACATCTCCCTCTCAACCACAAATTTCTAGTATATAGGTATATTTTAAGCTTGTTGTTCACTGTTATCAGCGGAAGGTTGCTTGCTGGTCACTTTTATCAGTTGTGGGTTCTCACTGCTCTCATACCATGTAGAAAGTTTATAGGCTCCTACAGCCCTTCAGTTTTAGTTTATTTTGCATATCATTGTTTAATGACCACAGCCCATTTCACATGGCTAATATATAAACATGAAATGCATTCAAATACAAAACAGTGCTAGGTTGTTAGTTTTGTAGAGGCTAGAATACATAAGATCTCCAAAACCCAAAAATCGTTTCTGGAAATTCCACCTAGAGACGACTTAAATAAAATAATTAATCATTTTTTAATGGTTCCTAAGTCTAAACTTAAAAAATATGATTAATTAAAGGATATTAATTAAGTCATGGTGAGAATCTTCTAGAAGAATACATGGATCGAGTTCTAACTATTCTTAGCCATCGATTATGTTTTAATCTTGGTCGTTGATGTCTCAAGGAGTGATTATAAGAAGAAACTCGATGGGGCTTGGAGAAAACACACCAGCAGCTACTCAGTTGCCCAGGCAGATTGATTTTCTCTGTGGCTGAAGTTCAGCAGAGGAGATAGAGTTGGAGGGTGAGTTGCAGGGGAGAGAGAGAGGATATCAGCAGTGATCCAGGAAGTGCAGAACAAGTTCTGGAAGAGACAGGAGGAGGAGAGACACAGTCCACTAGAGCTCTGCGCAGAGGGTGAAGCAGAAACCCAGCGTATGGGCAGAGGGTTCATCTCGGGGTCAGGGAGTCGTTGTGGAGAGTGAGAAATTTGTCACTAAATTTATCTCAGTAATTTTCCTCTGTTCTGATGTCTGAATTCTTGATCTTGAATTTCTGCTAAAGAATTAATAAAGAAACCCTCATCTGTTGCACCGGTTTTCCCAAGTTGGGTTTTTCCGAGGACAATTGTCCAAAAATAATTGTGTCAATATTTTTATGTGTATGCTAGAATTTCTCTAATTTTCCAGCATTTATTTTTCCGCGGTATTTTTTTTGTGAAGGTTGTAACGTATATATTTCAATATTTGTCGTAGGAAACTGTAAATAGTTTGTTTAGTTAATTAACAAATAGAAGAAATATTATCAGTTGTAGTAGGATTCCGGGTTTCGGAATTTTCACATGGTATCAGAGCACAGCTTGGAAACCGTGGCAGAAGGGGAGAGGAATTTCGAAGCTCTGCGTATGCAGAAATTTGAAACCCTCAGAGGCAGCGCAGTTCCTTTGGCCAGGAAGGTCATTTTTTTGAGGCAAATTTTATTCTCTGAGAGAGTTGACAGAGATAAAATTTTCCAGATCAAAGAGGCAGAGGGAGCAGCAGTATTTTCCTTGCAAAGCAGATCTTCAGCTGGGACGCAGTTATTTTGTAGCAGTTTGCTAGTACAGAATAATGTCAAGAAGGAAAGAAGAAATAACATAGAAAATCATGGCCAAAATCAACTATCAAGAAGCCTCAGAATTGTCTTCCAGGTTGGAGGATGAGTTCGCATGCCTTTTAAGTTCAACATCATCTGGTGTCTGGTATATTGATAGTGGAGCTTTAGCTCATATGGTAGGAGTTAGAGAATATTTCTCTAGCTATAAAGCGGACCAAATGGACTTCCAAATCACTATGGGTAACAAAACTAAATGTACTCTGGTAGGGAAAGACACTAGAGAATTTCAGACAAAAACAGGAACTAGCACCAGCGCTACTAATGTACTACATGTACCAGGATTGGGTATGAACCTAATTTCAGTGTCCCAGTTGCAGGACAAGGGGTACGATGTACACTTCGTGGGGAAGAAAGTGTATGTCAAACACTCTAGCTATATGAAGGTGAGACAAATTAGACCTCAAAGCAACAAGTTATACAGGTTACAGCTTGATTCTTCAATGGCACTGATAGGCAGTGATATTAGTAGTGGGAAGGAGTTGAACAAACTATGGCACAGGAGGATGGGACATTTACACCATGGCGCACTTAAGATGCTCAGAGACACTGTAACAGGAGTTGTAGTTCTCAACACAGAGCACGATGACGTGTGTAGAGGATGCATACTTGGGAAGTACGCAAAGGCAACATTTCCTAGAAGTGACAGCAGAGTAAATGGCGTGTTTGGATTGATACACTCAGAGATTTGTGGTCCTATGTCCACTAGAGCTCTTAGCGATGGCGAATATTTCGTCACCTTCATTGATGATCATTCCAAGAAGACCTAGCTCTATTTCTTAGAGACCAAAGATGAGGTCTTTGATTGGTTCAAAGAGTTCAAGGCTCTCGTAGAGAACGTGACAGGGAAAAAGATCAAGGTGCTACGTTCAGATAATGGTGGAGAATACACAGATAAAGACTTCATAGACTTCTACGCAAAGGAAGGCATCAAAAGAGAATGGACAACTCCATATAATCCTCGGCAGAACGGAGGAGCGGAGCGAGAGAACAAAACAATAGTTGGGGTTGCAAAGGCTATGATGTATGACCAAGATTTGCCTAGAATTTTATGGGCAGAGGCATGCAACATAGCGGTGTACATTCAAAACAGAACACCTCATAGAGCATTGGGGAAGAAAACGCCAGAGAGGGTCTTCACAAGAAAGAAGCCCGAAGTAAGTCATTTGAGGATATTCAGGAGTGTGGCTTAATGTCACATACCAGATGAAAAGCGCAGCAAATTGGATCAGACTGCAGAGAAAGGGTTCCTCGTAGGGTATAGCGAGACCTCAAAGGCATACAGGATCTACATTCCTAGCAGCAAGAAGATTGTAAGGAGGCGAGATATAACGTTGTACAAACAATGCTTTCAAAAGATCTCAAGAACTGCCTGCAAGTGATCGATCTACAGAAGTTTTGTTACTCCAGCAGCAGGGACAGCAAGTGGGACAAGCAGGAGAACAATCACAGGGATCGAGTACGGTGACCAATACCAGTATCTCCTCGGGGGTAGGAGATCCAGGGAGTTCTCAATAGACAGACCAACAGGAATAGGAGGAGGAATTGATTGAACCTCCCACCACCAGTGGTAGAGCCAGTAGGGAAGTATGTCAGACCTTGAGGGACAGAGAGGAGTTTGTTGGAGTTCCTAGGACAAACAAGAGACAACACAGGCAGCCAGACAGATATCAAGCTTTGGTAGGTCAAGTTACAGAACCCTCCAACTTTCAGGAAGTCGAACAACATCAGGTTTGGGTGGATTCTATGGTAGAAGAATACAGTTCTATCATGACAAATGGTGTTTGGGAGGTAGTGCCTAGACCAAAAGGCAGATCAGTTGCAGGTTCCAGATGGATCTACAAGATCAAGTATGCTACAGATGGCAGTGTAGAGAAGTACAAGACTAGATTCATAGCAAAGGGTTATGCACAGAAGGAAGGGATAGACTATAAGGAGACCTTCGCCCCAATTGCCAGATATACCTCTATCAAATTTGTTATATTCCTATCAGCGCAGTTAGGATGGGAGATTCACCAGATGGACGTCAATACAGCATTCTTGAGCAAGGTGATAGAAGAAGAGGTGTATATAGAGCAGCGTGAAGGCTTTGAAACTCATCAGAAGCACACTCATGTATGCAGGTTGAAGAAAGCCCTATATGGGCTCAAACAAACACCCAGCGCGTGGTATGGTTGGGATTCATCAAGAGTGGTGCAGATCCCAATCTCTACTATTTGATGGTGGAGAATGAGCCTCTCATTCTGGTTTTGTATGTATATGACCTGTTTTTGATAGGATCATGAAGGCTCATAAAGGGCTGCAAAAGGAACCTTGAAGCAGAGTTCGACATGAAGAGCATGGGGTTGATGCACTATTTTCTAGGATTGGAAGTATGGCAGAAGAATGGGGAGATCTTCCTTCGGTAAGGGAGATATGCTATAGATATTCTGAAGACGTTCAAAATGCAGGATTGCCAGCCCATGACGACGCCCATGATCACCAATTGGAAGAATATAGATGCATCAGGGGACAAGGAAGTCGACCCCACCTTGTACATACAGCTCATTGGGTTGCTCATGTATTTGGTTAACACTAAGCCAGACATTTGTTTCACTGTCAATACCCTTAGTCAGTTCATGGTAAAACCGAAAAGGGTACGTTGGGCAGCAGCCAGACGATATGCGCGTGGAACAGTTGGATTTGGGATGAAATACACTTGAGGAGATGAAGTCAGAAACAAGTCATATACCTTCGAGCACTGCTTTAGTGTTGGATCAGGGATAGTCTCTTGGTGCAACAGGAAGCAGAATTCAGTGGCACTAAGCTCAGCATAAGTTGAATAGATGGTAGCTAGCATAGCTACGTGTGAAGCTATATGGCTTAGGAATTTGCTCGTGAGTTTGTTCAAGAAGAAGATGGGAGCGACCGATGTTTACTGAGATAATCAAATTTGCATAAAACTCTCTGAGAATCCAATATTTCATGATAGGTTGAAGCACATTGATATCAGATGTCATTTCATCAGAGACTGCATTCAACGTGGGGCAGTCCAGCTGCAGTATGTCCCCACAGGAGATCAGGTAGCAAACACACTCACGAAAGCTCTAGGTGGAGCTAAGTTCATCCAATTCACAGAACAAATGGGTGTGGTGGAGAAGCCATTTCAGTAGAAAAACAGTTGGATTCTCAGTTGCAACAGCAACAAATGAGAGAGAGTTGCAGTGCAGATGCAGTAGTTGGCAGCAGTACAGCAAGGTCAGCAGCCGCACAGATCCAACGCATATCAGAGTTGCGCAATAGTTGATGCGCAAAGCAGCCAGACATCAGCAGTGTGACAAGAGGTGGTGTAGAGATAGGGTGTTGCTTCAGTGGGTTGCAACACTAGAACACATTCCTGGCTAACAGGGAGTGTTAGTTTTTGTAGCATCAGATGTGTTCTAGCCTTGAAATTTTGTGAGGAGGCTATAGAATACATAAGATCTCCAAAACCGAGAAATCATTTCTGGAAATTCCACCTAGAGACGACTTAATTAAAATAATTAATCATTTTTTAATGGTTCCTAAGTCTAAACTTTGGAAATATGATTAATTAAAGGGTATTAATTAAGTCATGGCGAGAATCTTCTAGAAGAAGACATGGATCGAGTTCTAGTTAATCTTAGCCATCAATTATGTTTTAAATCTTGGCCGTTGATGTCTCAACGAGAGATTATAAGAAGAAACTCGATGGGGGTTGGAGAATACACACTAGTGGCTACCTCAGTTGCCCAGGCAGATCGAATTTCTCAGTGGCTGAAGTTCAGCAGAGGAGATAGAGCCAAAGGGTGTGTTGACACCTATTCATTGGCATTGGGTGAACACTTGTAAATAATGCAAATAGTAAATAATGGAAAATAAAGAGCCATCGGGAGGTGAAGCCCAAGACTCACTCCCTCACGCGTATATAACCATGAGCAATCTTAATGAATAAACACAATTCATTTGAGGAGTTACCTCCTGCCCTGACATGGTATCAGAGCCAACTCCCAAATTAGTTTATGTGTTGTAACTCTTGTCAGTTCTCTACCATATTCTGTTCCTATATTTGGGATATTCCCTGCCATATTTTATGCAAGATTTTGTGCATTTATATTCATCAAAGGCTGCAGCAAATACCCACTGTGAGTAATTTTTTTGTGAAGGTTGAGGTTTTGTTTTGAACGTTGTCATATGCGCTTACCACAGTCAGTGGTTTTCGTTTTGTTTTCCCACCTGCCAAAATCCTCAGTGCTTTCACCTCTCCCGCGTACCTGAGTCCATGTGTGTCTAACACTATATCTACAAAATGGGATCAGATAGCAGAGAATACTAACTCGAATGTCCAGAGTGTTGAAAGGCCTAAACTTATCTCCGATCTAGAGGTAAAGGTATAGAAAAATCAAATACGATGCAGAGGAATTTGGAGAGCATCCACGCCCTCTAGCCGTCGTGAGTTGCCATACCACAATATTTTGTTGCGCCATAGTATACAACGCTCCCAGTTTTGAACACTCCCTCACACCCCTCAGTGGTACATACCCACCTCAGCCTCATTTTGGGTGCCAACACTCGCACCCTTCGCTGTGAATGCCAATAGTCGCACCATAAATCCGCTCTCCCCTTTGCGGACCATAAATCTGCTCTCCCCTACGCGATATCCCCATACGCTTGGTATCATTCCATACGCTTGGAGGTCCTACTGCTACCATACGCTGCCATACCCACCTCGGCCTCCATACCTCTGCACAGTCAACAACGCCATATACACCTCTGCCCTTCTGCTGCTACGATACGTTGTCGACTACTCTACACGGTTAATACCTCCACGAGATACACCCTCCCTCCGTTACCGTTGGTTAATACCTCCACCAAATACTCCCTCCCCCATATATATTATCCCCCATATACCACTTCCCCAAATAATATTTATGTTTTAATATATCAAAGTTCATTTTTCTACACATATTACCACTAAAAGTGCAATTTCTTATAGTCTATTTGCAGTAAAAGTATTTTTACCGTACATAGTTTTTAAAATGCATTCATTGATATCTATTGTGGGAGTGGTTCTCACCGGGAAGGAGAACTATCATGAATGGTTTCGGAAGATCAAACACGCTCATTTTCAATGAGCTGTGGAAAGGAGTTTGTGTAGGAGAAGGAGATAATGAACCTGCAAAGCCTACCTTAGACATGGAATTCGCCATTTGGGAAAACAAGAAAAGCAAGGCCTATGCCTTGATTGCAGCATCTATAAATGAAGAGGTGAGTCGCCATATTTCACCATTTTCAAATGCTTTTGAAGCCTTACAAAAATTGAAGGAACTCTATGACTCACACTTTGCGCTTGAAGTTGTCCAATTGATGATTAAATTGTTCAGCCTTGAATTACAAAATGATGATCCTCTTGCTCTTGCATCAGAAGTAAAATCTATTATGCATGATATCAAAGTCACTAATGTTGAACTAGACATTCCTCTGATAGATTTTGTCAAGGCACTTTATCCCACTTATTCAAATTATCTTGAGTCATTGCAAGCAAATGGAAACCTCAAAGAAATTTCCTTTGACTCCCTTGTAAATAAATTTGCTGAGAGAGAAAGCTTTTGGGAGGAAGAAAGCTCCTTAGTCTTCTGAAGAAATTGTGTGTCTTGCACATGAGAAAAGAATCATGCTCAAGATTCTTCCAATGGGAAGAGGTGGTCAAAGAGGAAGAGGAAGAAGAAATTTCAAAGGCAAGGGGGGCAGACACTCTCAAGGAGAAAAGTCTGATCTTCATTTCATACGTTGCAATAGAGATGGATAACATGATGCATCCACATGCAAGTTATCTTGGGACAGAATTGAGCAGGAAAGAAATCAACCCAAAGGTAAAGCCAATGACAAAGAGAAAGGTAGAGCACCTGAATCCGCTCACTATGTTGTGGCACATTGTAATATTGGAGTCAATGAAGACTTTTTTAATATTTCACTTGCTTCTTGGAAAAATGATTGGTTGCTTGATTCAGGGGAACCTTGCCACATGACTTTTAGAAAAGATTTTTTTGAAGAATTCACTGACAGTGTTGGAGCAGTGTACTTTACAGACAAACCAAAACTCAAGCCATCAGGGCTTGGCACAATCAGGCTCAAATTGCCTAGTGTTCCAGAGTTTCTTCTGCATGATGTTTTTATCTCCCACAGCTGAGGAGAAACTTGTTGTCCTTGGACCACATCCGCCAGCAAGGACACTCCATTCATATGTTTGATGGCAAAGTTGAGGTGAGAAAAGCATCAGATCACTCACTTGTCATGACAGGGATAGAAGAAAAAAGACTTCTCAAGCTGCAAGGTACCTTTGCTCGTGCACAAAATTTCTCATATAGTTCTCATTATGATGAAGGTACATTTCCATCAAGTCTATTATGGCATGCTAGATTTGGACACTTGAACTATGACAGCCTTCGCTTGTTGAAGAAAAATGGTGTTACTAGTTTGCCTACAATTCCTAGGAAACTTAAGTGATGTGATGCTTGCATTCTAGGAAAGCATAGCAAACAATCTTTCCATGATTCACATTCCAGAGTACATAGAAAACTTGAAATCATTCATTCAGATTTATGTGGTTCAATGCACGTTCCTTCTACAAATGGAAATAAATATATAATGACATTTATTGAAGACTAGACCTCAATGAGTTGGGTTTATTTATTGAAGAACAAATTTGATGCTTTTCAAACACTCATGAACTTTCATACATGGATTGAAAATGATGCACAATCTCATATTGGCTCTATTCGCACTGATAATGGAAAAGAATACACTTCAAATGAATTTGAAAACTTTCTTCGCCAACATGGGATCAAACATCAAACAATTGTGCCTTATAATCCCCAACAAAACGGGGTAGCTGAAAGAATGAATACGACAATCTTAAATATGGTACGTTCCATGATGTTTTTCAAGAATCTAAAATTGATGTTTTGGGCTTATGCAGTTCTATGTATTGTATATGTAAAGAATAGATGTCCATCTAATGCTATTAGAAACAGGACTCCTTATGAAATGTGGTATGGCCACATTCCTTCGATAAAGCATCTCAGGGTCTTTGGTTCCACCTGTTATGCCTTGATACCAAAGGTACATAGAAACAAACTTGCTGCAAGGAGTTGTAAGTGTATCTTCTTGGGGTATTCAAATACCTCCAAAGCATACCATCTCTATGATGAAATTAATAAAAAGTTTGTTGTATCTAGAAATGTAATCTTTCTTGAATCTTCCAAAGCTGACAATGTTGTTAAGCAGCAACTTGATCGCTTCGATAGATTTAGACATGCAAAATCATTTCAAGAATTTGATAATCAAATTCCACATCTTGAAGGGGGGATTCCTATACTGGATCAAACTGTGGAATCTTCTACTGAAGCACTCACTCCCCCACATGAAACTCCAACCACTAATGATACTTTGAGTGATGTGATTGACAGAATTGGGAGACTCAATCTTGTTTCAGTCCCAACTCAATCAACTGAGCAATCTGGACCATCTCAGAAAGGTCCCCCAAAGTGGCTGACAAAGACACTTGAAAATGTTCATCCTAATGAGGTTGGAAAGACAGGAAAAACTAATTCAACCAAGCAAAATGGAAGTGATGTAAATGATTCTAATTCACCTGTTGATATGGATGTTACTTATGATTGTGAACTGAATTTGTCTACAGATGTTGAAATTTGGTACCAAAGGACAAGTGGTTCCCTAAGGCTTTGATCTTTGGCCTAGGGAAAAGTGTCCAAAAGAAATTAATTTTTCTCCTAAAGTGACTTTATAATTTTTATAAAGTCAAATCTAATTTAAAAGTGACTTTAAGTGATAAAATTGCTAAAGTCTAATTTTAAAGCGACTTTATTAAAGTCAATAAAAAATTAGAAAAGAAAAGTGACTTTGGAAATAAACGACTAAGTGGGTCTTTATTAAAGTAGGATGAATTAAAAAATAGAAAGTGAGATTTAAATGAGCATTTAATCTCAGTCCTAGATCTCAATCTATTTCAACCATTGGATTTAGGGATCACCCAAAAGTCACTTAGGGTTAGATTAAAGGAGGAAAATGAGGAAAAGGTCATTCATTCTTTCATGAGCAGATTGAGAGAAGGAGAGCAAGAGAGCAAGGAAGATTTCTGGACAAGGAGGAGAAAGAGACAACAGCTTGGCACACATTCCAAGGCAGCGGTTTAGCAAATCAGTACAGCTGAGTTAGCACACAGTGAAAGGCAGATTTTGGCACGATTTTCTAGAAATCCGTACAGCTATTTCCATAGAAATCGACGAGAAGTTTGCACAGAAATCGAGGAGCAGTTTGTTGCACATTTTCCAAGGAAATCCGTACAGTGTATTGTTGTTTTTTCTGCACGCAAATCGAGGTCCGTACAGCGTATTTATTGCAGGTCGTACAGCAGCATTTAAGGCTGAAAGTGGGCACGAAAATCGAGGAGGCCATACAGCATTTATTGTTGTCCTGTTTTGTTGTTTGCTAGTATTTTCTAGTTGGCTGTGAGGCACGGAAAACGAGATAAGTTGTAAAATTTGCTTGTTGATTTTTGCTGAATATTTCTCACTGTAAAAGCATTTTTCAGAAATAAGAAAGAGCTCTCGAACTGGTTTTCCCCAAGAGTTGTAAGGGGTTTTCCAAGGTCACATTGACCAAAAATCACTGTGTTGAAATGTGTTAAATGGTTGTTTGTACCTGCTGATTTTTATTTCTGCATTTTCCAGCATTTTGTAAAATTTCCAGAATTTGTGTTTTCAGCAAAAATTTATTTTTCAGTTGTTGAATGTATGGATATGGGAAAGGGAATTTAACTATATGGGAGAAATAAGGTGAAACTGAAAACCGGGGTGGGAAATGAGAAATTTTTACATGGTATCAGAGCTTGAGTGCTGAAGTGCAGTTTGGGACAGCAAGGAGGAAAATTACAGGCTGTTGATTTTTCACTCAGAAAATTCCAGCAAGCTGATTTTTCACAAACAGCAGTTTTATCTTTACTACAGCAGTCCTATTTTTCAGTTTTCGGACAGCAGCATGTCATTGGGATTGAGGGTGGAGGATAGGCTGGATGGGCATTCAAATTACAGCGTTTGGAATGAGAGAATGCAGAGTATCTTTGAAGAGGCAGAAATTTGGGACATCATGGTGCATACCACACAAAACCCTGTTTTTGTGCCCACTGATGCTACTCAGTTGGCTGAGTATAATAAAAATAACAACAAGGGTAAGAGACTGATTCTAGACGGAGTCAAAGACCATTGCATTCCTCATGTGAGAGGAAAGAAAAATGCCCATGAGATGTGGACAGCATTGTCCAATCTCTACCAGAGTACCAATGAGAACCGGAAAATGGTCCTGAAGGAGAAGCTGAAGACCATTAAGATGGGTAATGATAGTGCAGTTGGATATCTCACAAAGATTACTAATGTGAGAGATGAGTTGGCAGCAATTGGAGAGGACATTCCACACACTGAGTTGGTGCGGATTGCAGTGAATGGTCTCTCCCGTTCATGGATGAACTTTGCTAATGCGGTTTGTGCACGTGAGACCCTTCCCACATGGGAGAAGTTTTGGGATGATTGCATTCAGACAGAGATCAGGAAAGGTCAGCTCGGAGCAGCCAAGCCAGTTGAGCAGGATGAGGATGTAGCATTGTCGGCAGGAGGCAATAAAGGCAAAGGGAAGAAGCAGGCTTCCACAAGCAATGGTGGGGGCAAAGGCAAAGGTAAAGGTAAACAGGGTGACACATAGAAAGACAATTCCAAGGTGAAGTGTTGGAATTGCCAAAATATGGGACACTATGCAGTTGGGTGTCCGGAGAAGAAGAAGAAGAAGAAGGGGAAGAACCAGAACGTGGCAGCTTCAGCAGAGGTTGAGGACTTTGCAGTTCGTTTTGACCGGGAGATTAGGTTCACTGCGTATGAGTCCTCTAGTGCAGGATCACCTGCCACACAGGTTCAGAGGGAGCATGCTTTTCCCTCGATTAGCGGAGCATCTTCGGGTATCTAGTATGTGGATAGTGGGGCTTCACGTCACATGACAGGAGTCCGTGAGTACTTCTCAGAGCTTTCAGAGAGTGGCACTGATATAGAAGTAGTACTCGGTGATTACAGAGTCGTTAGAGCAGTCGGGGTGGGGACACTGACATTTCAGAGGGAGTCCAAACCTCCCTTGAAGGTGTCAAATGTTCTTTATGTGCCAAGGATGAGGAAGAACCTCATATCCGTCTCAACTTTGGAGGACAAAGGATATGAGGTATTGTTCAAGGGAGGACAAGTGTTGATGTATCCCAGGGGTACTCCAGCTGATTCAGCTAGAGTGATAGGAATACGCCATGCAAAGGTGTACAAGTTTGCATTCCAGTCCCTTGTGGCATTGAGCAGTAGTACCGACAACAGAGCTAGCAGTTCTGAGCTGTGCAAGATTTGGCACCGCAGGATGGGACATATGTATCATGGAGCCTTGGGACATTGTGGGAGATCACTACAGGTGTGCCAGATTTCAGTACTGATCACTTTGATACTTGTAGAGAATGTGCGATGGGCAAGTTTGCCAAATCCCCTTTTCCAAGCAGTGACAACAGAGCGACTGGGATACTTGATTTGATTCATTCCGATGTGAGCGGTCGGATGTCTCATGTTTCCTTGAGTGGATATGAGTACTATGTTTTATTCATTGATGATCACTCCAAGACGACCTGGATTTATTTCTTGAAGACCAAGAGTGAGGTCTTCAAGCGGTTTCAGGAGTTTAGAGCTCTTGTGGAGACACAGACAGGCCGGAAGATCAAGTCCCTGAGGTCGGACAATGGGGGAGAGTACACCCTTGGAGAGTTTGTTGACTATTGTGCGGAGGCAGGCATTAGGAGGGAGTTCACTGTTCCTTACAACCCCCAGTAGAACGGGGTTGCAGAGAGGAAGAACAGATCCATCTTAGGGGCTGCCAAAGCCATGTTACATGATCAGGGGTTGCCAATGTTCTTGTGGGCAGAGGCCTGCAACACAGTTGTTTATTTGCTGAACAAGAATCCGCATCGTGCCTTGGGGCACATGACTCTGGAGGAGGCCTTTTCCGAGAAGAAGCGTGATATTGGTCATCTTCGTATCTTTGGATGCATTTCATACTCCTACATATCCAAGGAGAAGAGGACCAAACTAGAGCCCACCGCAGAGAAGGGTATCTTTGTGGGCTACAGTGAGACCTCAAAGGCCTTTCGGATTTACATTCCTGCACAAAGGAAAGTAGTTGTCAGGCGGGATGTGAAGTTCGAAGAGGACAGGGCCTTTAAGAGGTCACGAGAGTTAGAGTATCTGGATCAGCCAGACCCTCAGCAGCAGTTGATTCAGTCGCAAGGATCCAGTGGGCAGGGATCAGGAGGATCCGGAGGTACATCTATGAGGATGTCAAGTCCGTCAGTGAGCAGTGGCTCGCTGAGCTAGAGGAGTGGTGCTCCGGGCAACATGCAGAGAAGTTCACTAGGGAGTCCACTGATGGATAGTTCACACGGTACCTCAGCTTCTACAGGTTCATGTGCAGGCAGGAGGACAGCAGACAGATAGTCAAGAGTTCAGGCTCCTGATGATGATGGGGAGGAGAAGTTTCATTCTCCTATGGGAGAAGTGCACTCAAGGAAGAGGAAGCCCAAGTGGCTTCAGGACACCTTGAGAGATGCCACATCTGTTGCTGAGCCTAAGAGGCCGGTCAGAGAGAGTAGACCACCTGAGAGGTTTTGTAGCTATATGGCAATTGCTACCAGCATCCTTGACTCTGAGCCTTCTAGCTATGAGGAGGCAGCTAGCCAGTAGGTCTGGAGAGAGGCCATGCAGGAGGAGTATTCTTCTATAATGAAGAATGATGTTTGAGAGGTGGTGCCGAGGCCTGAGGGCAAATCCATGGTTACTTCCAGATGGCTTTACAAGGTAAAGCATGTTGTAGATGGTAGCATTCAGAAATTTAAAGCAAGGTTTGTGGCTAGAGGGTTCTCCCAGGTAAAGGGAGTTGATTATGAGGAGACCTTCGCTCCCGTGGCTCGATATACTTCGATCCGCTCCATTATATCGATAGCAGCAGAGATGGGTTGGAAGATCCACCAGATGGAGGATGTGAAGACTGCATTTCTCAATGGCTTCATACAGGAGGAGGTGTACATTGAGCAGCCACAGGGCTTTGAGGTGCATGGGAAGGAGTCCCATGTGTGCAGACTGAAGAAGGCCCTTTATGGCCTGAAGCAAGCTCCCAGAGCTTGGTACTCCCAGGGGTTGGGTTTCACAAAGAGTGAGGCAAATCTGAACCTTTACTTTATTGTGATAGGTGAGGAGCCTCTCATTCTGGTGTTGTATGTGGATGACTTGGTCATTACAGGTGCAAAGAGACTCATAGAGCACTGCAAGAGAGATCTTGCAGCGGAGTTTGAGATGAAGGACATCGGCTTGATGCATTACTTTTTGGGTTTTGAGGTGTGGGAGGAGGAGGGGCATTTCTTCTTGGGGCAGGGGAAATATATTGTGGACATCCTTGGCAGATTCCACATGCAAGATTGTAGACCCATGTCGACACCGATGATCACCAACTGGAAGAAGCTTCATGCTTCGGATTCCGAGTTGGTGGATCCCACATTATACAGGCCGTTGATTGGTTCCTTGATGTATTTGGTCAACACTAGACCAGATATTTGTTTTGCAGTCAACACGATGAATTAGTTTATGTGTGAGCCTACGAAGGTTCACTGGGTGGTTGCAAAACACATTTTGTGGTACTTGCAGGGGGCAGTGGATTATGGTCTGGACTACAGGCAGGGGGATGGAGTGAGATTGGCAGGTTATACTGATTTTGATTGGGCAGGTTGTGCTTTTGATAGGAAGAGCACTTCAAGGCGTTGTTTTGGGTTGGGTTCAGCAGTAATGTCATGGTTCAGCCGGAAGTTGCAGTCAGTAGCATTGAGTTCAGCGGAAGCAGAATATATGGCAGCCAGTCTAGCTAGTTGTGAGGCCATCTGGCTTCGCAAGATGTTGTTTGGCTTATATGGTCAGTCGTTGAGACCTTCAATGATTTACTGTGATAATCAGAGTTGCATTAAACTCACGAAGAATCGAGTATTTCATGACAGGTCAAAGCATATCGGGATCAAATATCGTTTCATCAGAGACTGTGTTCAGAAGGCCGCTGTGAAGCTTGAGTATATTCCCACTGATGAGCAGGTTGCAGATATTCTTACCAAAGCCTTACCACGGGGCAAGCATGACTACTTCAGAGACAAGATGGGTGTGGTGAGGAACACCTTCCTCGGTAAGAGGGAGTGTTGAAATTTGGTACCGGAGGACAGGTGTTTCCCTAAGGCTTTGATCTTTGGCCTAGGGAAAAGTGTCCAAAAGAATTTAATTTTTCTCCTAAAGTGACTTTATAATTTTTATAAAGTCAAATCTAATTTAAAAGTGACTTTAAGTGATAAAGTTGCTAAAGTCTAATTTTAAAGTGACTTTATTAAAGTCATTGAAAAATTAGAAAGGAAAAGTGACTTTGGAAATAAATGACTAAGTGGGTCTTTATTAAAGTGGGGTGAATTAAAAAATAGAAAGTGAGATTTAAATGAGCATTTAATCTCAGCCCTAGATCTCAATCTATTTCAGCCATTGGATTTAGGGATCACCCAAAAGTCACTTAGGTTAGATTAAAGGAGGAAAAGGAGGAAAAGGTCATTCATGTTGAAATTTGGTACCGGAGGACAGGTGGTTCCCTAAGGCTTTGATCTTTGGCCTAGGGAAAAGTGTCCAAAAGAATTTAATTTTTCTCCTAAAGTAACTTTATAATTTTTATAAAGTTAAATCTAATTTGAAAGTGACTTTAAGTGATAAAGTTACTAAGTCTAATTTTAAAGTGACTTTATAAAGTCAATGAAAAATTAGAAAGGAAAAGTGACTTTGGAAATAAATGACTAAGTGGGTCTTTATTAAAGTGGGGTGAATTAAAAAATAGAAAGTGAGATTTAAATGAGCATTTAATCTCAGCCATTGATCTAAATCTATTTCAGCCATTGGATTTAGGGATCACCCAAAAGTCATTTAGGGTTGGGTTAAGGGAGGAAAAGGTGGAAAAAGATCATTCATTCTTTCATGAGCAGATTGGGAGAAGGAGAGCAAGAGAGCAAGGGAGATTTCTGGACAAGGAGGAGAAAGAGGCAGCAGTTTGGCACACACACCAAGGCAGCACTTCAGCAAATCCGAACAGCATAAAGAACAAGCAGAAAAAGGCAGTTTTGTGAGCAAAATAGTGGAAAAAAAATATTTTTCAGCACGAATATCGAGGAGGCGATTTTCTGCACTTTTTCCGAGGGCTGTCCGTACAAGTCCGTACGGCCGTCCGTACAGTCCGTACAGTCCGTACGGTCCGTACATCCGTACGTCCGTACAGTCCGTACATCCGTACGTCCGTACAGTCCGTACATCCGTACGGTCCGTACAGCTCTTCCAGCATTTTTCAGATTGTCGTTTGGGCTGAAAACAGATAAGTTTTGCTTGCTGGAAAATTTCTGTTTTGCTGATTTTTTGCTGAAAAATTTTCTCTGTAAAAGGCATTTTCCAGAAATAAAGAAGAGCTCTCAAACTGGTTTTCCCCAAGAGTTGTAGGGGGTTTTTCCAGGGTCAAGTTGACCAAAAATCACTGAGTTTAAATGTGTTTTAATGGTTGTTTTAATTGCTGATTTTTTATTTCTGCAATTTCCAGCACTCTGAAAAAATTTCCAGAATTTGTGTTTTCAGCAATATTTATTTTTTCAGTCTGTTAAATGTATGGCTATGGGAATGGGCATTTAACTATATGGGAGAAATAAGGTGAAACTGAAAACCGGGGTGGGAAACAGAAAATTTTTACATGGTATCAGAGCTTGAGTGCTGAAGGGCAGTTTGGGACAGCAAAAGAGAAAAAATACAGCTGCTGATTTTTTCACTCAGAAAATTCCAGCAAGCTGATTTTTCATAAACAGCAGTTTTATCTTTAACACAGCAGTGCTATTTTTCAGTTTTAGGACAGCAAGATGTCATTGGGATTGAGGGTGGAGGATAGGTTGGATGGGCATACAAATTACAGCGTTTGGAAGGAGAGAATGCAGAGTATCTTTGAGGAGGCAGAAGTCTGGGATATCATGGTGCATACAGCACAGCACCCTGTTGTTGTGCCTACTGATGCTACTCAGTTGGCAGCTTATAATAGAAAGAACAACAAGGGTAAGAGGTTGATTCTAGACGGAATCAAAGACCATTGCATTCCTCATGTGAGAGGAAAGAGCAATGCCCATGAGATGTGGACAGCATTGTCAAATCTCTACCAGAGTACCAATGAGAACCGGAAGATGGTCCTGAAGGAGAAGCTGAAGAACATTAAGATGGGGAATGATAGTGCAGCTGGATATCTCACAAAGATTACCAATGTGAGAGATGAGTTGGCAGCGATTGGAGAGGCCATTCCATCCACTGAGTTGGTGCGTATTGCAGTGAATGGCCTCCCCCGTTCATGGTTGAACTTTGCTGATGGGGTTTGTGCACGTGAGACCCTTCCCACATGGGAGAGGTTTTGGGATGATTGTATACAGACAGAGATCAGGAAAGGACAGCTTGGGGCAGCCAAGCCAGTTGAGCAGGATGAGGACGTAGCACTGGTGGCAGGAGGCAAGAAAGGCAAAGGGAAGAAGCAGGCTTCCACAAGCGGTGGTGGAGGCAAAGGCAAAGGTAAAGGTAAACAGGGTAACTCACAAAAGGACTATTCCAAAGTGAAGTGTTGGAATTGTCAGAAGATGGGACACTATGCAGTTGTGTGTCCGGAGAAGAAGAAGAAGAAGGGGAAGACCCAGGATGTGGCAGCGTCAGCTGAGATTGAGGACTTTGCAGGTCGTTTTGACCGGGAGTTTGCGTTCACTACATGTGAGTCCTCTAGTGCAGGATCACCTGCCACACAGGTTCAGAGGGAGCATGCTTTTCCCTCGATTAGCGGAGCATCTACAGGTATCTGGTATGTGGACAGTGGGGCTTCACGTCACATGACAGGAGTCCGGGAGTACTTCTCAGAGCTTTCAGAGAGTGGCACTGATATTGAGGTAGTACTCGGTGATGACAGAGTTGTTAGAGCAGTCGGGGTGGGGACAGTGACATTTCAGAGGGAGTCCAAACCTCCCTTGAAGGTGTCAGAGGTTCTTTATGTGCCAGGGATGAGGAAGAACCTCATATCCGTCTCAGCGTTGGAGGACAGAGGATATGAGGTACTGTTCAGGGAAGGACAGGTGTTGATGTATCCCAGGGGCTCTCCAGCTGATTCAGCTAGAGTGATAGGTGTACGCCATGCAAAGGTGTACAAGTTTGCATTCCAGCCCCCTTTGGCATTGAGCTGTAGTACCGACAGCAGAGCTAGCAGTTCTGAGCTATGTGAGATTTGGCACCGCAGGATGGGGCACATGTCTCATGGAGCCTTGAGGACATTGCGGGAGATCACTACAGGTGTGCCAGATTTCAGTACTGATCACCATGATACTTGCAGAGGTTGTGCGATGGGCAAGTTTGCCAAATCCCCTTTTCCCAGCAGTGACAGCAGAGCGACGGGGATACTTGATTTGATTCATTCCGATGTGAGCGGTCGGATGTCTCATGTTTCCTTGAGTGGATATGAGTACTATGTCTTATTCATTGATGATCACTCCAGGAGGACCTGGATTTATTTCTTGAAGACCAAGAGTGAGGTCTTCAAGCGGTTTCAGGAGTTAGGAGCTCTTGTGGAGACTCAGACAGGTCGAAAGATCAAGTCCCTGAGGTCGGACAATGGATGAGAGTACACCCTTGGAGAGTTTGTTGACTATTGTGCAGAGGCAGGCATTAGGAGGGAGTTCACTGTTCCTTACAACCCCCAGCAGAACGGGGTTGCGGAGAGGAAGAACAGATCCATCATAGGGGCTGCCAAAGCCATGTTATATGATCAGGGGTTGCCATTGTTCTTGTGGGCAGAGGCCTGCAACACAGCTGTTTACTTGCAGAACAGGAGTCCGCATCGTGCCTTGGGGCACATGACTCCGGAGGAGGCTTTCTTTGGGAAGAAGCCTGATCTTGGTCATCTTCATATCCTTGGATGCATTACATACTCCTATATACCCAAGGAGGAGAGGACCAAACTAGAGCCCACCGCAGAGAAGGGTATCTTTGTGGGCTACAGTGAGACCTCAAAGGCCTTTCGGATTTACATTCCTGCACAGAGGAAAGTTGTTGTCAGACGGGATGTGAAGTTCGAGGAGGACAGGGCCTTTAGGAGGTCACGGGAGTTAGAGTATCTGGATCAGCCAGACCCTCAGCAGCAGTTGAGTCAGTCGCAGGGATCCAGTGGGCAGGGATCAGGAGGATCCGGAGGTACATCTATGAGGATGTCAGGTCCATCAGTGAGCAGTGGCTCGCCGAGCCAGAGGGGTGGTGCTCCGGGCAGCATACAGAGCAGTTCACAGAGCAGTTCACTAGGGAGTCCACTGATGGACAGTTCACACGGTACCTCAGCTTCTACAGGTTCAGGTGCAGGCAGGAGGACAGCAGACAGACAGTCAGGAGTTCAGGCTACTGATGGGGATGAGGAGGAGGAGTTTCATTCTCCTATGGGAGAAGCATGCTCAGGGAAGAGGAAGCCCAAGTGGCTTCAGGACACCTTGAGAGATGCCACATCTGTTGCTGAGCCGAAGAGGCCGGTCAGAGAGAGTAGACCACCTGAGAGATTTTGTAGCTATATGGCGATGGTTACCAGCATCCTTGACTCTGAGCCTTCTAGCTATGAGGAGGCAGCTAGCCAGCAGGTCTGGAGAGAGGCCATGCAGGAGGAGTATTCTTCTATCATGAAGAATGATGTTTGGGAGGTGGTGCCGAGGCCTGAGGGCAAATCCGTGGTTACTTCCAGATGGCTTTACAAGGTAAAGCATGCTGCAGATGGCAGCATTGAGAAATTCAAAGCAAGGTTTGTGGCTAGAGGGTTCTCCCAGGTAGAGGGAGTTGATTATGAGGAGACCTTCGCTCCCGTGGCTCGATATACTTCGATCCGCTCCATTATATCGATAGCAGCAGAGATGGGTTGGAAGATCCACCAGATGGATGTGAAGACCGCATTTCTCAATGGCTTCATACAGGAGGAGGTGTACATTGAGCAGCCACAGGGCTTTGAGGTGCATGGGAAGGAGTCCCATGTGTGCAGATTGAAGAAGGCCCTTTATGGCCTGAAGCAAGCTCCCAGAGCTTGGTACTCCAGGATAGATGCATACTTGCAGGGGATGGCTTTCACAAAGAGTGAGGCAGATCCGAACCTTTACTTTATTGTGATTGGTGAGGAGCCTCTCATTCTGGTGCTGTATGTGGATGACTTGATCATTACAGGTGCAGATAGACTCATAGAGCACTGTAAGAGAGATCTTGCAGCGGAGTTTGAGATGAAGGACATCGGCTTGATGCATTACTTTTTGGGTTTGGAGGTGTGGCAGGAGGAGGGGCATTTCTTCCTGGGGCAGGGGAAGTATATTGTGGACATCCTTAGCAGATTCCACATGGAGGATTGTAGACCCATGTCGACACCGATGATCACCAACTGGAAGAAGCTTCATGCTTCGGATTCCGAGTTGGTGGATCCCACATTGTACAGGCAGCTGATTGGTTCCTTGATGTATTTGGTCAACACCAGACCAGATATCTGTTTTGCAGTCAACACGATGAGTCAGTTTATGTGTGAGCCTAGGAAGGTTCACTGGGTGGCTGCAAAACACATTTTGCGGTACTTGCAGGGGACAGTGGATTATGGTCTGGACTACAGGCAGGGAGATGGAGTGAGATTGGCAGGATACACTGATTCTGATTGGGCAGGTTGTGCTTCTGATAGGAAGAGCACTTCAGGGTGTTGTTTTGGGTTGGGTTCAGCAGTAGTGTCATGGTTCAGCCGGAAGCAGCAGTCAGTAGCACTGAGTTCAGCGGAAGCAGAGTATATGGCAGCTAGTCTAGCTAGTTGTGAGGCCATCTGGCTTCGCAAGATGTTGTTTGGCTTATTTGGTCAGCCGTTGAGACCTTCAGTGATTTACTGTGATAATCAGAGTTGCATTAAACTCACGGAGAATCCAGTATTTCATGACAGGTCAAAGCATATCGGGATCAGATATCATTTCATCAGAGACCATGTTCAGAAGGGAGCTGTAAAGCTTGAGTATATTTCCACTGATGAGCAGGTTGCAGATATTCTTACCAAAGCCTTACCACGGGGCAAGCATGTCTACTTCAGAGACAAGATGGGTGTGGTGAGGAACACCTTCCTCGGTAAGAGGGAGTGTTGAAATTTGGTACCGGAGGACAGGTGGTTCCCTAAGGCTTTGATCTTTGGCCTAGGGAAAAGTGTCCAAAAGAATTTAATTTTTCTCCTAAAGTAACTTTATAATTTTTATAAAGTTAAATCTAATTTGAAAGTGACTTTAAGTGATAAAGTTACTAAGTCTAATTTTAAAGTGACTTTATAAAGTCAATGAAAAATTAGAAAGGAAAAGTGACTTTGGAAATAAATGACTAAGTGGGTCTTTATTAAAGTGGGGTGAATTAAAAAATAGAAAGTGAGATTTAAATGAGCATTTAATCTCAGCCATTGATCTAAATCTATTTCAGCCATTGGATTTAGGGATCACCCAAAAGTCATTTAGGGTTGGGTTAAGGGAGGAAAAGGTGGAAAAAGATCATTCATTCTTTCATGAGCAGATTGGGAGAAGGAGAGCAAGAGAGCAAGGGAGATTTCTGGACAAGGAGGAGAAAGAGGCAGCAGTTTGGCACACACACCAAGGCAGCACTTCAGCAAATCCGAACAGCATAAAGAACAAGCAGAAAAAGGCAGTTTTGTGAGCAAAATAGTGGAAAAAAATATTTTTCAGCACGAATATCGAGGAGGCGATTTTCTGCACTTTTTCCGAGGGCTGTCCGTACAAGTCCGTACGGCCGTCCGTACAGTCCGTACAGTCCGTACGGTCCGTACAGTCCGTACATCCGTACGGTCCGTACAGCTCTTCCAGCATTTTTCAGATTGTCGTTTGGACTGAAAACAGATAAGTTTTGCTTGCTGGAAAATTTCTGTTTTGCTGATTTTTTGCTGAAAAATTTTCTCTGTAAAAGGCATTTTCCAGAAATAAAGAAGAGCTCTCAAACTGGTTTTCCCCAAGAGTTGTAGGGGGTTTTTCCAGGGTCAAGTTGACCAAAAATCACTGAGTTTAAATGTGTTTTAATGGCTGTTTTAATTGCTGATTTTTTATTTCTGCAATTTCCAGCACTCTGAAAAAATTTCCAGAATTTGTGTTTTCAGCAATATTTATTTTTTCAGTCTGTTAAATGTATGGCTATGGGAATGGGCATTTAACTATATGGGAGAAATAAGGTGAAACTGAAAACCGGGGTGGGAAACAGAAAATTTTTACAATTCATTCTTTCATGAGCAGATTGAGAGAAGGAGAGCAAGAGAGCAAGGGAGGTTTCTGGACAAGGAAGAGAAGGAGACAGCAGCTTGGCACACATTCCAAGGCAACAGTTTAGCAAATCCATACCGCTGAGTTACCACACAGTGAATGGGAAATTTTGGCACGATTTTCTAGAAATTCATACAGTTATTTGCACAAAAATCGAGAAGTTTGCACAAAAATCGAGGAGCAGTTTGTTGGCACATTTTCCAAGGAAATCCGTACAGCGTATTGTTGTTTTTTTGCATGCAAATCGAGGTTCGTACAGCGTATTTATTGCAGGTTGTACAACAGCATTTAAGGCTGAAAGTGGGCATGAAAATCAAGGAGGCCGTACAGCATTTATTGATGTCATGTTTTGTTGTTTGCTAGTATTTTCCAGTTGGCTGTGAGGCACGGAAAACGAGATAAGTTGTAAAATTTGCTTGCTGATTTTTGCTGAATATTTCTCACTGTAAAAGCATTTTTCAGAAATAAGAAAGAGCTCTCGAACTGGTTTTCCCCATGAGTTGTAGGGGGTTTTTCCAGGGTCACATTGACCAAAAATCACTGTGTTCAAATGTGTTAAATGGCTGTTTGTGCTTGCTGATTTTTATTTCTGCATTTTCCAGCATTCTATAAAATTTCCAGAATTTGTGTTTTCAGGGAAAATTTATTTTTCAGTTGTTGAATGTATGGATATGGGAAAGGGCATTTAACTATATGGGAGAAATAAGGTGAAACTGAAAACGGGGTGGGAAATGAGAAATTTTTACAACAGATTTTGAACCAACTTCCTTCAAAGAAGCCACTTCTCACGATGAATGGAAAGAAGTGATGCAAAAGGAGTATGATGCCTTGATAAAGAATGGCACTTGGAATTTGGTTGATCTTCCATTGGGAACCAAACCAATTGGCTACAAGTGGGTCTACAAGAACAAGTATAAAGCTGATGGCTCACTTGAAAAGCACAAAGCCAGGCTTGTGGCAAAAGGTTTTGCACAGAAGGAATGGGTCGATTATGGGGAGACTTGCTCCCACAGCAAAATAGGCTACCATCTGGACACTCTTTGCCTTAGCAGCTCAGAACGGTTGGAAAGTCCATCAAATGGATGTAAAAACTGCTTTCTTGAATGGAGATCTGAAAGAGAATGTTTTTATGTCCCAACCTAAAGGATTTGTTGTGAAGGGACATGAACATAAAGTATGCAAACTTGTGAAATCCTTGTATGGCCCTAAGCAAGCACCGCGAGCCTACTATGAAGAGTTAACTGAGCATCTTCTAAAACTCGACTTCAAACATTATGATCTTGATGATGCAACTTTGTTTGTCAAGAAAGTTGTCAAAATAGTTGTATATCTTATGGTATATGTAGATGATCTTTTGATGACATGGAACAATCAGAGCTACATTGCATCCATAAAGAAGGAATTGAGGAAAGGTTTTGAAATGACTAACTTGGGCTATGTTCACTACTATCTTGGTATTGAAGTAACTCAACATCCAAAGTCTATATTCTACTCTCAAAAGAAGTACATTGGAAATTTGTTGAACAGGTTTGGCATGGCTGAGTGCAATCCTCTAACTACTCCAATGGAACAAAACTTAAACCTCACATCCATTGAAGGAAAAGAATTTCAGGACGCAACAAAGTATAGACAGCTTGTAGGAAGTCTCAACTACCGAACTACTACTAGACCAGACATTTCATTTGTTGTTAGAATCCTCTCCAGGTTTATGCAAAAGCCTTGTGAGGGACATTGATCTACTGCAAAAAGAATCCTAAAGTACTTTAAGGGAACCCAAGAATTTGGACTCATGTATACACAGGTGGGCGACTTCAGCTTGATTAGATACTCTGATTCAAACTTCGATGGAGACAAAGAAACTGGGTATCTACTTCAGGTTATGCTATGAGACTTGGATCAGGGGCTGTCTCTTGGAGATCACGCAAACAATCAGTTCCAGCAGATTCCAAAACAGCGACAGAATATGTGGTAGCAACTGAGGCAACAAAAGAAATTGTGTGGCTCAGAAAAATTCTGGAAGATTTGCGGGTAAAACAAGTACATTCAACTCCACTCATGATTGACAACACCTCTGCAATAAAGTTGGCCAAGAACCCAAAGTTCTGTGATCAAACAAAGCACATCAATTCAAAATACCATCTAATTCGACATCATGTTGAGGCCAAGACAATCCATCTACGCTATTGTTCCACTAATGAGCAGATTGCAGAGATCTTCACCGAAGCGCTTGGACTCACCAACATCCCTTCAGATTAAGGGGGGGAATGTTGACACCTATTCATTGGGATAGGGTGAACACTTGTAAATAATGTAAAGAATAAATAATGGAAAATAAAGAACCATCGGGAGGTGAAGCCCAAGGGTCACTCCCTCATGTATATAACCATGAGCAATCTTAATGAATAAGCGCAATTCATTTAGGAGTTACCTCTTGGCTTGGCAGGGTCAGTTGCAGAGGGGAGAGAGAGGGTATCAGCAGTGATCTGGGAAGCGCAGAACAAGTTCTGGAAGAGGCGGGAGGAGGAAAGACGCAGTCCACTAGAGCTTTGCGCAATGACTCCGCAAAAGGTGACGCAGAAACCCAGTGTATGCACAGAGGGTTCATCTCAGGGTTAGGGAGTCGCTATGGAGAGAGAAATTTGTCACTAAATTTCTCTCAGTAATTTTCCTCTATTCTAATGTCCGAATTTTTGTACTTGAATTTCTGCTGAAGAATTAATAAAGAAACCCTCATCTGCTGCACCGGTTTTCCCAAGTTGGGTTTTTCTGGGGACAATTGTCCAAAAATAACTGTGTCAATATTTTTATGTGTGTGCTAGAATTTCTCTAATTTTCTAGCATTTATTTTTCCGCAGTATTTGTTTTGTGAAGGCTGCAGCGTATATATTTCAATATTTGCCGTAGGAAACTGCAAATAGTTTGTTTAATTAATTTAACAAATAGAAGAAATATTATCAGTTGCTGCAGTAGGATTCCGGGTTTCGGAATTTTCACATAGGCTACCACTACTTTTGCCTTTCACACTTTCAGCTGATAATAAACACAAGCAAGCACACATAAATTTGCGCACAGTTATTTTCGGTCAATCTCGGACCCTGGAAAAACCCACAAGGGGAAAACCAGTTATTTTATTATTTTCTTTTCTCAGGAAATTTTATTTACAGCATTTAAAATATTTCAAGGGTACTTATCTCTACCTTTAAAACTCTGTCACAGTCCAGTAATCACTGCTTTTTGAACTGCATGCCACTGACTGAACTTTTCAGCATTAATTTCGTGCCCTTTGCCCAGAATTTTCTCCACAAAATTTGGGCCACTAAACAGCAATTAATATCCTCAAAATTTGTGCCACAAATCTGCAAATTTCCTCCTTGAAATCTACACTGACAAGGTGACCTCCTAAAATTACATGCTTGATCTCCTCAAAAATTGAACCTGTTCCAGCCTGGAAAAATATGCTGAAAACCTCCTCAAATACAGCACTGGAAGTCTGCCCTCCTACCTAGATTTGTGGGCCTATCAGACTACCCTCTCTCCCTTGGTCTGCGAGCTGCTGTTCTGCTCAGTAATTCAGACTGGAACATATACCAATGTCCTAGGCTGCATGCTATTTTACCAGACTAGGAACTCAGCCTGATGGTCTTCTACACACTGTTGTAGTTGTTCTATCCTTTATCCTCTAACTCCTCTTCCTCTTGTTCTAGATTCTTTCTTCTATCAAAGGCTCTCTTAGCCTCCCTTCTCCTTGCTGTAGAATCTCTCCACCAGCAGAGGTTCTCACAGCCTTCTTCTTTCCTTGCAGCTATCACAGCCATTTCTTGAGGCTCTATCAGCCTCCTCTTGAAGCTCTCTCAGCCTCCTCTTCTCTTCTCCTCCTCCAATCTATACTTGAAGAATGAATGAGCTCCTTTGTTTTTTCTCCCTTTTTAGTCTCTTTTAATGAAGTGAAGCCCTAACCCTATGATCAAGGGTTGAGATTAGATCTCAGCGCTCCTTGATCAAGGGTGGAGATCTGATCTCCCATTGACCCCCTTTTTCATGTCCCCCATTCATTAAGAGCCTCCCTAGTCACTTTAATGTTGTTTTTGTATCTTGTACCTTTCTCCACATAAAGTGAAATTAATAATATAGAGTATTACATATTTTTTCTCTTAAAGTCACTTTAAAAACATAAAGTGACTTTAATATAAAGTACTTTGTACGTTTGAACCACATAAGGTGACTAAAGTCACATGACTTTAATAACTCATAACACTTATTAAAAAGGTGTCTCATGTGTTTTCCTAAGACAAAGGCAAAAAGGCAGTAGGAAACACTTCATTGGTACCCTTTTTCTCAACAGAGATGGACTTATTATTCAACCTCCTTAGTCCTTGTACATCTCACAAATACCCTTGGGCCAATTTAGAGTTGGGTCTCATAGATTACGGATTCCCTCTGACCACCAGATTAGCTACTTAAACAAGATATGCCATTTGTACCATCTCCAGGGGGTAGAGATTAAGGAGAACTTATCTTCTTTTGTCTAGTTTATTATGAGATCCAAGGTTCATTCCACTGTCTTTTCCAACACGATATAAACACCTGGTCAATTCTTTAGATAACTTGACAAAAGATGCTTGACCTTATATATACAAGAGGCTATTCATTTCCATGCTTCCATGCTTCAACCACATCCATTCCAAAGATCATCTTCTTGGCAAATTACCTGTTTTTTTACAGTGCTCTTGATTCAAGTCCCCAGGCAACAGATGGAGACAAATGATTCTAGATCAGTGAGGACACAAGACTCCATTCCTACCTCAATGGGATCCCAGACGCACCCCGAGACCAGACCTCATCCAACAATCAATTCAGTTGCATGTTGAGACCTAGACCTCAAGGACGAGCCCTTCTTTCTAGAAAGTCCCACAGTATTCGCTCAAGCCCCCCACCCCATTATTCTTCAGGACAAACATCTATGTTGAGTTTTCTCCATTCGGCCTCGGATGTTAGGAGAGAGCTCTAGTGATCTAGAACCACCTCTTACAGCTAGTACCATAAGTCAATGAGCCACTCATCTTGTACGTCCTTCTCCTAGACTGTCTCTTTGTTCTTTAGAGTTAGTCATCTGGGGTTTTAAATTAGTATGTTCTTTTAGCATGTAGATTTTCACAGGTCATAACTTGATGATGATGAGAATCTATGGATAACTGTGTGTTCTCATTGAGATGTCCAACATTTCGAGTGAACACTTCACCCATCTTCAAGGACAGAAAGCTTAATATGATGCAAAGAGTGCCAGACCATGAATAGATAGAGCTAGAATATGATTGTTAGAGGTAGAATATGACCATTAGAGATAGTGAAAAGAATGTGAATGTTGATGAAAAGAATTTTATTATTAATTATTGAAGATTTAGGGAAAAAATAAATTAATTAATTAAAGAAATATAAATGAAATCAAGTAATAAAATAATAAATTTATTTGGTGAAATTACTATTAACATTACAGGGAATTTAATTTCATTTAGAATCGAAAATAAGATTTATAATTTACCCGGATTCGGATGCTCACATGAATGAGTGTTAATTTTAGGTATGTTCTATGCTTAGAGCAATTTATTTCAATTTTCACAGTTAGCTCAATATCTTTTCCAAATTAGCAATCACATCAGCATAATAGTAAATTGTAGGTAGAACATAAACATCAATCGCAGAAGACAAGACAAGACAAGAGGACACAAGATGTGGCGCTAACCAGGGACAAACCCCAATGTGGGGAAAGTTGAAACCCTTGATCAACTCTTCTTATATGTTCTTCAATAATTCAGCAGAGCGAGAGAGAGAGAGATAGTACATTTACAATAGAAGTAAACAATTTGGCTTCTCTAAATAAGAGCATAGATAATCTCTAAGAAGATGATACATGAGGTAGCTGAACTAAGTTGAAGACATGCTGCTTCAACTGATTCTCCACGGTGAATCCATCACCGTGTTGCACCTATCATTGCATTGCACCTCATCATCATGTTGCACTTCACTGTGTTGCACCTTGTTGCACCCATCATCACTATGCTGCATTTCATCATGCTCCATCACTGTACTGCATCATGTACCATTGTTGTCCCATTGTTGTCCCATTGATGTACCAATGTTGCACCATGTCCAGCAATACTGATCGACACCATGCTGCACCATTACTTCTGTCATGCTGCCACACCGCTTTAGCTGCTAGCTATGGCCTATGGCCTAGCCCAACAGCAAGATAGACTGCAATAGTCAACACTTTGACAACATACTCTCATTCCAAGTTTGTTGCCCGACCACTGTGGAATTGTCACTAGTCTAGGGCATCTAATCTGCCCTCATCTCATTGACTTCCACAGGCTGCCTTAACACGATCCAAATCTGATCCTCATCTAGGATCCAACACCTACAAGAAATGTCATAGATAACATACCTTAGCTCATTGTTTTGAGGTCTGATTTGTTTGCTGCAAACTAGTCTTGGTTAGGGCATATCACAGTCCATTTGCCAGCCTTCTTTTCCACCCAGATTTGCTCCAAGGTGATGTGGTTGCCCTTCCTTGTGGGGATGAGACCCTTCACAGTAATCCTGGGCAGTTCTATCCCTTACAAAGTCCTCGACCTGCCCTCAATCCCTATGGCATGCTACAGCAAGCTTCCATAGGTCTGTAACAACCTTGTTAAGGGTTTGCCCACCCTCAAACGTCCTCAAAGCAGTCCCTCCTTGCCTTGACCCTCTAGGAAGGTACCTCGGCCCTCCTAACAACAACTCGGCCTTCACAAAATGACCCTGAAACAGCCTCCAAAACCCACATTGTTTTGTCCCTCTTTGTTGCGGCTTAATCACAACAGGAAGGTGCCTTACTCGGCCTGTTTCAGGAGGATTTCTAGCCCAGAACAGTCCCTAATTATTGCAGCCCTCCAGCAAGGAACTTCGGCCCTCCTTCCAGCACTCGATCACCTGAAGTTGGCCTCCAAACGTCCCTTCAAACCCTTGCTAGCCTGTCTCCCTTACTGCGGTTAGGGTCACCCTTGGGATAGCGAATTAGAGGGTTGTCTTCCTTGATAGCGTAGAGGGTTAGGGCAGACTACGTCTTCCTTGCTAGGGCATCATCTAGGACTGCGTTTGGACTTCAAGCTTAGGCTCCTTCGTTAATGCATCTAGGGCTTCCTCCTCTTAGACTTCTCTTCCACTAAAACCCAAAACAAGTGGAGATAAATCAAGAGTGAAGTGTGTGTGTAAATGACTATCAAGTCACCTCCTTTTATACTAAAACGTTGAGCACACGTCGGGGTTATTTGGTTGTTGGCCGACCTTGACGAATTGTCCCATAACACAAATAAATTCATATCTTCATGAATACTTATCGGAATCGGATGATCTTTAGATCAATCCTACACCTCTCAATGAGAGGGATCCAAGAAAAATATTAGTTGCCACAAATAAGATGACACACATGGAGTTTGGCCCTAGTTTCTAATTATAACACTCCCTCTCAACTAGGGAGAACTGCATCCACTGATCCATCTACCAGACTATACTATCTCTGCCATCAGTGCCCTGCACTGCTCTGCTCTACTCTGCTAAACCATGAAGAAAAAGAATTGGTTGAGAATGTCTCATACAATTCTTTATTGACCTGAAGTCAGTCCCATATGAAGAGAGTGTGTCATACCACTCTTACTGATCCCAGATCAGTTCCAAAAGAGAGTAAGTTATATCACTCTTACTGACCCGAAGTCGATTCCATTGATCCCAAATCAATATCAAAAGAGAGTGTGTCAAACCACTCATACTGACCTGAAGTCAGTTTCATTGATCCTAGATCAATATCAAAAGAGAGTGTCTCAAACCACTCATATTGACCCGAAGTCAATTTCATTGGTCCCAGATCAATATCAAGAGAGAGTGTCTCAAACCACTCATACTAATCCCAGACCAGTTCCAAGAGACACTGAGTTATATCACTCTTACCGACCTGAAGTTAGTTCCAATTGATCCTAGATCAATGTCGGTCATCCAAGCATAGGGAGTACGGTAGATACACAATGCGTCCATCGGTACTACTATGGTCCCTAACCCCATTTCCCTACTCATTGGCCAAATGGGAGGTACTTCCCATGAGTCCCAACTGCATGGGTAGGATACCTTGACATGAGAACCACTCATCCTGTCCATAAGTCACCACGAGGTATCACAGGGGAAGGCTAAACCATTCACCCTGTACACAGCGCACCATTAGGGGAGGGTGAGTCGCCCTATGGTCGCTTATTGCTCCAAAAAGTACCCCAAGCCCCTCGAAGCTCCCAGAGCTCAATGCATGCATCATACAAGACCCTCATAAGAGGGTCTCTCAATGACTCCAAGTCATTCTCAGAAAGTCACAAATTTGACCTTTCCCCAAGGCTTCGACAGAATGTCTGCGACCCGCACATCAGTCCCAATGCGATGGAGCCTTCTTGCTCATTGATGTACCATATCCCAGATAAAGTGGTACCTGATGTCTATATGCTTGGAGCGATCATAACACACGGGATTCCTCGACAGTAGAATCCCGCTGTGGTTGTCAAAGAAGATCACGGTGGTATTCATCGTTTGTCAAACAGCTCACTGAAGAGCTTCCTCAACCAGGCAGCTTCACACGAGGTCATACTCATAGCTATCTATTTGATCTCAGCGATTCTTAAGGCAATCGACTTCTGCTTCCTACTCATCCAGGATATCGAAGCAGAACCCAAAGGGAACCAGCACTCATAAGTGCTCTTGCGATCCTCCACACTGCCTGCCCAGTCAGCATTCGAATAATCATGCAACTTCATATTTCCAGCAATGTATCTCAATCCATGAGAGAATGTGCCCTGAAGATATCTCAGAAGATTCTTGGCACCAATCTAGTGAGGCTAAACCATATATGAGCTCAACATGCTCACTGCAAAACATATATCCGGATGGGAGTTCACCAAGAACATCAATGCTAGAATGAGTTTATGAAACTCAGAGGCATTTCCCAAATCAGGTCCGGCATCCCTACCACAACTTCTGAAATAGCTCCATCGAGGTAGTCATGGGCTTGTAATTCATCATTCAAAATCTGGAATCCAACTCCCTCTTACTTTTGCAAATGAAAGGATCTGGACCTGTCAAAAAGAGGTCGTCCTCATAAGGTGCCAATATGAGAGGTATATCATCCACAACCTTCAAGCAATGGTTTGGATCAGCTTCACTCCTAGTGAATCTCAGCTTCATCAAACAGCTATCAATCCTCTCATGTTAAGCCTGGGGTGTTTTGCTTCAAGCCATAGATGGCTTTCTTCCACCTGCACACATGAGATTCCTAATCATGAATCTCAAACCCCATGAGTTGTTTCAAACCTGTGGACTTGCTCCATGAGAGGAACGGTCCCCTTGTAAGATTTTCCTTCGGTACATCTCAGACATGTACCTTCATGCTCTTCTTGAATTCAGGCATTCCTATCACCATCTGGCTCACATCAAGTAGGGCCCCATAATAAGCAGACCTCCAGTGCTATAGATGAGATGTGTCAACTGACATGGTCCCCATTGGACTTCCTGCAACTTGATACAAATTGCCAACTCTGAACCCATGGGTAAAAGCATCTTTGAGAATTCTATTTTCAAACACGTACCTTTCCATCAATGAATGTCACCCTGAAATCTTTGATTTCCATTGCCGAAATGGACACTAGGTTCTTCTTGCGATCAGGTACATAAAGAGCTTCTTTTAAATAAATCGAGTTCCCCTCATTCAATTAAGAGGTAACATTCCCTACACCCTTTCTGAGATATGTTGCATTGACTCTAAGTATAATCCCATGATTGTTTCCATCTCTACCAAATTAGAGAGAGCACCCTTCTATCCGATGAAGTACCTTGAAGCACTACAATCAATAAGCTAGATTCCCAAAGAGTCCGGAGGAGAGGACCAATATAAGATAATGCTTCTTTATCTTGTCAGAAATAACATTTGATTCTTCATTCCTAGAGTTCCTTTCTTTCTTTAAAGAGTTCGTTGTTTCCTTGATGACCTGCATTACCTGTCATTCCTCCGATCATTGAAGATGACTCTGGAATCATTGTTATCATCATTACCATTCGGACACTCCTTCGCATAATAGCCAAACTTATTACAAACAAGGCATATGCCTTTCCTTCCACCCTTAGATCCCGACTTCCTATTGAAGTTATCTTTAGGTAGGCGATGAGAAGCTTCCGATGCGCCACTCAGATATTATTATCTACTTCGACCTCACCCTTGGTGAATTTGAACAGGGATGAGGAGTCCATTGAGCCTTTTGTCCTTTCCAAACTGTCTTCGATGATTACTTTTTCACTCTTGCTTGGGCTTTGTCTTCACCTCAGCTCTAATACCATGTTAATTTTAGGTATGTTCTATGCGTAGAGCAATTTATTTCAATTTTCACAGTTAGCTCAATATCTTTTCCAAATTAGCAATCACATTAGCGTAATAGTAAATTGCAGATAGAACATAAACGTAAATCATAGAAGAC
The DNA here is from genome assembly GCA_031772625.1 of Pinus tabuliformis. Taxonomy (NCBI): domain Eukaryota; kingdom Viridiplantae; phylum Streptophyta; class Pinopsida; order Pinales; family Pinaceae; genus Pinus; species Pinus tabuliformis. Next base: position 2,025,699,292 of record CM062817.1, on the reverse strand, counting down.
AAGCCAAGACAAGAGGACACAAGATGTGGCGCTAGCCAGGGACAAACCCCAATGTGGGGAAACCCTTGATCAATTCTTCTTATATGTTCTTCAATAGTTCAGCAGAGAGAGAGAGAGATAGTACATTTACAACAGAAGTCAACACTTTGACTTATCTAAATAAGAGCATAGATCATCTCTAAGAAGATGATACATGAGGTAACTGAACTCAGTTGAAGAGATGCTACTTCAACTAATTCTCCACGGTGACTCCATCATTGTGTTGCACCTATCATTGTGTTGCACCTCATCATCATGCTGCACCTCATCATCATGTTGCACCTCACTGTGTTGCACCTTGCTGCACCCATCATCACTATGCTGCATTTCATCATAATCCATCACTGTACTGCATCATATACCATTGTTGTCCCATTGTTGTACCAATGCTGCACCATGTCCAGCAACACTGATCTACACCATGCTACACCATTACTTTTGTCATGCTGCCACACCGCTTTAGTTTTTGGCTATGGCCTATGGCCTAACCCAGCAGCAAGATAGACTATAATAGTCAACACTTTGACAACAAACTCTCATTCCAAGTTTGTTACCCAACCACTGTGGAAACTGTCACTAGTCTAGGGCATCTTCTGCCTCATCTCATTGACTTCCACGGGCTGCCTTAACACGATCCAAATCTGATCCTCATCTAGGATCCAACACCTACAAGAAATGTCATAGATAACATACCTCAGCTCATTGTTTTGAGGTCTGATTTGTTTACTGCAAACTAGTCATGCTTAGGGCATATCACAGCCCCTTTGCCAGCCTTCTTTTCCGCCAAGATTTGCTCCAAGGTGATGTGGTTGCCCTTCCTTGTCGAGATGAGACCCTTCACAGTAATCCTGGACAGTTCTAGCCCTTGCAAAGTCCTCGGCCTGCCCTCAATAATGCGGCATGTTACAACAAGCTTCCAAAGGTCTGTAACAATCTTGTTAAGGGTTTGCCCACCCTCAAACGTCCTCAAAACAATCCCTCCTTGCCTCGACCGTCTAAGAAGGTACCTCGCCCTCCTAACAACAACTCGGTCTTCACGGAATGACCCTGAAACAACGTCCAAAACCCGCGTTGTTCTATCCCTCTTTGCTGTGGCTTGATCACAACATGAAGGTGCCTTACTCAGCCTGTTTCAAGAGGATTTCTAGCCCAGAATAGTCCCTAATTATTGCAGCCTTCCAGCAAGGAACTTCGGCTCTCCTTCCAGCACTCGGTCACCTGAAGTTGGCCTCCAAACGCCCCTTCAAACCCTCGCTGGCCTATCTCCCTTACTGCGGTTAGTTAGGGTCACCCTTGGGACAATGAATTAGAGGGTTCTCTTCCTTGATAGTGTAGAGGATTAGGGCAGACTGCGTCTTCCTTGCTAGGGCATAATCTAGGATTGCATTTAGACTTCAAGCTTAGGCTCCTTCCTTACTGCATCTAGGGCTTCCTCCTCTTAGACTTCTCTTCCACTAAAACCCAAAACAAGTGGAGAGAAATCATGAGTGAAGTGTGTATGTAAATGACTATCAAGTCACCTCCTTTTATACTAAAACGTTGAGCACACGTGGGGATTATTTGGTTGTTGGCCAACCTTGACGAATTGTCCCATAACACAAATAAATTCATATCTTCACGAATACTTATCGGAATCGGATGATCTTTAGATCAATCCTACACCTCTCAATGAGAGGGACCCAAGAAAAATATCAGTTGCCACAAATAATATGACCCACATGGAGTTTGGCCGTAGTTTCCAATTTTAACAATGAGGCCACGTGCTCCCAAGCAAAACGATGGAGGTCTCCACTTGGCAGCAGCCATCCTCCAGGTGGTTTCAATGGCCATTAAATTCCTCAGCGATCTAGGATTGTCCTCGCACACTCGTCCCTCTGCTTCACCTGTCATCCCTAAGTGTATATCTCTCTGCAACATGAGCTCCTTGCACTTCATCCATTTGGTCGTTTTACTCAGAGCCTAGTATCTCAGGCTGGCCAATCTCCCTTCCACGACCTCCGCTTCTAATGAGCCTCACTCCATGTCCTCAGCCTCCCACAGCTCCACTATGAATAGTGAAAAAGGTCAAAAGCGTTGAGCGAGTAGGGCGAGGGGAAGAGGGCGCACCCCCACCACCTTCAACAATAACACTGCCATGGCCCTGTTTGACTACAATATCCCTCCCCACATTAGACGTCAAGTGCTTGAATCCGACGAGGCTAAGACGAGTTGTGGCCGACCCATGTTCTGGGCTCTCCACAACCTCCTGGCTCGCCAACTCAAGGAAAGGGAGAAGGATAAATTAAGATCCACTGGTTGGATTGCAGAGTTTTCAGGATATCATAGCCATGCCTCCTCCTCCCTCAAAAGGCTTTCCAGAGACCTAAGTATCAACTTCCCTCCCAATGTGCCTTCCCCCTCCCCCGTGCTCCCTTGCCTTCAAATTCTCCTCCTGTAGGCTCGACCTCTTCCTCAATTATCTTCACCCCTGCCTGTCGTCCCTCTCCCATCCACAGAGATGCTGACCATGCTCCTTCTCCTCCCGCCACAAACGTTCACCCCTCCTCGTCCCAGCCCCTACAGCTGCTATGTTCTTGAGTAGGTGCCACGCGAAGCAGGTAACACTCAGGTGCACTGCAGCTCTAGCACGGCTCCGGCACAGCTCCAGGGCAGCTCCTCCACAGGTTGGTGTAAACCCCTCATGCTCTATGGTTCATCTCAGGTCAGTCAAGCTTGGCCTTTTGGTTTCTCCAGTTCGGTTTGCTGGCAGATGGCTCAATGCCACTAGAATCATATAATGGAATTTTGCTTCCTGACAATCCTTCTCAATTTTGTAAGCATGACTTCTATCTCTGGTTTCCCCTTCCAGGCGCAGAGAATTTTTTGTGACCTCCTCTCTGGTTTCCCCACTTAGGGGCAAAGCTTTTTGATGGGGGAGATGCACAGTACCCCCATGTTCTCAAGTCTGTACACTCTGTATTTTTCCATTGTTAATATAATGTAAATACATGTGTTTACAAGAAGAAAAAAAAAAGATTTATAATTTAGTATTAAATAATATTAGTTTAGTATTAAGTAGAATTAAATTTATAGAGATTGGAATAAAAGTGTTCAAATTAATATAAGAGGAAAATAAAGAATTTAGGTTGAATTAGTATAAATTATAATAAATTAGAATTGGACAAATTGAAATTAATACTAGAAATTAGGGTTGAGTATGGATATTAGACTCGAATTGGTGAATTAGTTAGTGATTAGATTCAAGGTATTAAATAATTTTATAAATAAAAAATTACAAAAACATTAGACTAAAAATTAATTAAGGAAATAGAAAGAATAAAAGTGTAGTATGCTCTTTTACTACCTGACTTCTGCCTTATATGGGAGCCACTTTAGTGCTTCCACTATGTACCAACATCATTGTATCTATCACAGTCTTATTACATTTATTTTTTATTTTATATCTCCGCAGATTTAATCGACAGTAATCTCCTGTGTAGACAGATTATCTGTACGTAGCCTGAGCATTGGAGAGAAAACAAGATTTGGTAGAAAATAATAGCTCCTTTTGTGGAAATTTACAGCTATTCTAATAGCGATTTTTATTAGTTTCTTTTATGGTTTTCATGACCTTTTGATTTCTTGATCAGTTGCAGCTATCTCATTTTCCAGCATTGTGATTTACCTTAAGTACTAACAGTATGGCACGTGCACACATAACTAATAGCATGGGCCATACAGTCCAATGGACAAAATAACTACAAGTTACAAAGATATGATCAAATGTTAGACTCAACCACAGCTTGAGGTAATTATATGCCCTCTTTCACCGACCAGGTAATGTTCAAGATTAAATTCAAGCCCATCTGACTAATATTGTCATATCAAATTAATCAAAGAGAAAACTATGAAAGGACTCTAATTGCTGCATACAAAATTATAAGAGAATTTACTAACCTGGACTCTACTCCAGTATAAAGGGACCACAACTCTCGCATGACTTTCAATGAAAACATTTGACCACAGAGGGTAGGTAGGAAATTCGAGGAGGAGAGTTTCTGTAAGTGTTGATCTATTGCCATTGCTAACAGTTAGACTCTGCAGGACTGAATCAAACATAGTTCCTGCAGCACCTGCATTTGCCAGACAGCCAATACTATTGCCTCCTGATACACAGCACAAATTTGAAATTTAAATCCAAAACAAGAAAAAGAATAATTTGCAGAATTTTCAGCATAGAAACTCAACAAAATCATTACATGTTAGATATAACACTCAAATGGAGATTCTTTATTGAAAAAGTGCAATCCAACAACATTCACAATGTCCCTACTCAATAATTAATTCATTTCTTGAAATATATATGAACAAAATACATAATCAGGATAAGAACTTAATTTTTCCCATTGAATAGGTTGTATAAGCTGATTTCTATCATTGACATTGTCTCAGAATGATTTCATTGCACAATATGTTTGCATGAACTAGTTTAAAAATATCATATGCTCTAATCTGATGACAAACCCAAGCTTGTTTCTGAAGACTGAACGTATTAAAAGAATCATTTCAAATTCAAACCAACACCCCTAAAGATACAAACAAAAAATTAGATAAATTTCCAAAAAAACATACCGTACAATTAGGTGATGTTGAAAAATGATGAGATGAAAATGAAAACATTTATCATCTACCCTCATCTATCATTATAAAGGTAGACAAGACTTATCTCAAAGGATGTCATCTGGAGAATTGTGGGCATGGGTATGTCCTCTGCAATTCGGATCATGCTACAAAAGAATATGCCCATCTCCTATCCCTAGCTGCAGGGGAGCACCTCCCCACCCCACCCCTGGCAACATTCATGCTCATGCTCCCTGTTAACCCCACTTCTATGGGTAACTCTAGGAATTTTCCTCAGATGATCCACATTATACAGTGGTCACACTAATGATATTCAGCATTCTCCACAGACAGTAGCCCACATGTGCCTCTTACATCATGCTCAGTTCACTCATTTGTTGATGATGGTAACGACATACATGAGGTACATTTCTCCATTGCTTCAAATTAAGTGTTTATGTTCAATGTATTTGGCATGAAAGTAGGGATCATGGGTTGAATTAGATAATGAACCATGATGCTTGGAAGTTAGGCCTTCTGTCTTGTTTAACCTTGGTGGTCACCATCAAGTTCTTAGTCAAAGTGTCACCACTCTTAGGGAGAGGGGTACTACTAGAGACCTTGGTAAGGATAAAGTGTTTATGTCTTTGAATACTTAACCTACTCAATCTATTCCCCTCTTCCTATACCCTTTCTTTTGGATTGGCTGTTACATGTACCCCAAAAAGGTTCATGCTTCACAATTCCATAAGAAGAAGGGGCTTGGATGCCAAAGGTTGATGCAGCTCTATATTGAAAAAAGAGAAAACACATTATATGAATTTCAAAATTCAAAAGAAAAATGAAAGGGATATTAATGATAAATTAAATGCCAAAGAATATATGACAAACCAATCCAGTTCAGATCACCAAGATCAAAAATATGTGGATCAATATAAAGGAATCCATGTGGATAGAATAATATATTGAATAAATGTATGAGAAATGATAAGATATTGATAGTACAATGAGGGCCCCGTATAAATACTTAAGAGAGCCCCTTTCATCAAAAATCATGTCTTTTGGTTGAGACATGTCCTTTCATTGGGATGTGTCTCTTCATTAATTATTATTATAATAATATATTGCATTGCCTCCCCTTCATAAATGCTTTGTCCTCAAGGCATGTTTATGGAAGGACTTTATGGTTCTGTTCTGGATTGTAGTGGCTTTGCATAATTCTTTGTTCTTAATGTGAAAATTCATGAATCTAACACATCAGAAACCCTTACTGCAATTACTGGTTTACAATCTCCTACTTGTTCCTAACAAGTTATTTAATTGCATAAACATCAAAGTAAACACTATTGCAGCCTTCACAAATATACATATCATGCACTGAAATAAAGTGAGACAATAACACAAGGGACACCCTTATTTTTGTACAATCATCCCCAGAAAAATCCAATTCGGGAAAACTGGTGCAGCATATAGAGGGTTTGTATTATTAAGCAAATTCGTGAATACAATTAAGGTGCCAGAAATGGCTCACCCAACAAAGAATATCCTTAGCAGTAGTACCTCTATCCAGAGACAGATATTCCAACAAATTCAGCAAACGGATGATCAAACCCCATAGCAACTCCAGTTGTTCCCTATGCTGGACAGTGAAAGCTGCTCCAAGCACTGCTCTGGAACTGCGTCACTCCTTCAAGATCTGCGTCTTCCTCTTCCGGCTCAGGATCTACTGATCTACTCCCAGTGCGCCACAGAATCTCTCCAGCGCTGCCTCTGAAGCCCAGCATCAGCCTCTACGGCTTTTGCGTCCTCTACGTCAGCCCTTCTAAGGTCTGCGTTGTCTCTCTTGGCACTTCGTTGCCTCTCTGCTATGTATTCTTCGACCTCGGATGAAAATCCCTTGCCGAACTACCCCTCACTGCAACTGATCACTTACTCCATTTCCTTAGCAGACCTTGCCCCAGAAAATTGAACTGACTATCTCTCTTGGTGTATCTCCAACTGACCCTCAAGCCTCCTCTTAAACTTTTCTTGTTGATGAATCAACGGCCGAGATTAACTCCCTAATCAACAGCTAAGATTAGAACTGGCTTGATCCTCGTCATTTAGAACCTTCTCACCCATATTTTTATTAATACATATTAATATTTTTATCCTCCTAAGTTTAGACTTAGGAACCCATTAAAAATATTAATTATTTTAATAACTCTTCATCTGGGTGGAATTTCTCCAAATAATTTATGGGTCTTGGAGATCTCATGTGCCTTAGGCTCTCCACAAAATTTCATGGCTAAAGCACATCCGGTGCTACCCAAAATCAACACTTAACGTTATCATGGTTGACAATACAAGATGATATGACCTAATTCCCAAGCAGAATTGCCAAACTGTCAAAAGGATCTAACCATCCTAATCTGATCCTTTATGGAACATTGAGTTGATAGGATTCTCAGGATAAATTGTTATTATGAAACTCAATTGCACTGGCAATATTCTTAGAAAGATAAGTAAATTGTTTCCATTTTGAGTGAAGATGATGCGCTAAATCGTTAAGGTACATGTTGTTGCACATACTAGCAAGCCGTGTAAAGAGGCAAGAGCTAGAGGGCACAATAACACCCTAGGCCAGAGGCCCACTGTCACCACAGCCTAAGTCCCCTTCTCTTCTTGAATTTTCACCAACAGAAGGAGTCCCAGTATTCCTCACTTGTGATAGATAAGTCTAGGATAAGCTTGGAGTGAAGCAAGGTGGCTCATTCAATGGAAAGCTTCAATAAATGTACAAGCTTTGGGAGAAGCTAGTAGGACTTTACATGAAAAACCCCTTGAAAGGAAAGAATACACGAGACTTAGGGTTGAGATATTTAGCGATATATATATGCTCATCCAAGGTCTAGGTAGGCAAGAGGAAAGGCTTGGAATGATATACTTCAACAAGCACTAAAATACAAGCCTTGAAGAAATCCCCAAGTTGAAGGATTAGTTTCTAGGGTTCCCACTTGGTGTGATGGCTAGGGCATCAAATTTCCACAGATCCCACTGTAGGTATTGCATCAAAAGATGAGGATCACTAGGGGAGACAATAAGGAAGAGATCTATCCAAGCAGAATTCAAAATGCACTCCTCTAATGGATTTCGCATCAAGCCTTAGAGATGCCTCCTTTGTTGAGAAATCTAGGGGCAACAAGATAAGTGATTTCTCTTACTTTAATAACTGCTTGTGATGTATTTTTACTTAACTTTATTATCTTCTCCTTTCACTTGATTATAATCAGTGTCCTTATCATCAAACGAATAAAAAACAATGAAGAACAATGAGACAAGAGGACACAAGATATAAGCAATCATCCAGGACCAAAACCTCTCCAACTGTGGAAAACCACAAGAATTCTTCTCTTCTTATATACCTTTAATTAACGAATTCCAAGACATGCGACCCTTGACCAAGACCCTCCAAGACCAAGTAAAATCTTTCCTGCTTTCCAACAACTTCTGCAATTTCAATCCCCCGCAGATTCTTATGCAACTTTAACCCAGCAGCTTCAGTGCTTTGACCTTTCACAGCTTTGACCTAACTGCAACTTCATAGCTTTGATGCAGCTCCACAGCTTCAATCCAGCTTCACAGCTTCGATGCAGCTTCACAACTTCAATGCAGCTTCGATGCAGCTTCAGAATTGTCTTGCCTAGTCACTATAAAAACCCTAACACGAGACAGAGAGAGAAAGGCCCAAAACTTCAATCTTGCTCTTCTTCTCCTTTATCGTTCTTTTCCAGCTTTTGTCATGTGGAGATCGAACTTGCTTGAGTGTGTCCAAATGACGTCGAGTTCCTTCTTATTTATAGGCTCTTAAGGGGTACAAATCGCTTCTTTAGGCCTATTTGTCCCTTCATGTACGCCAACCTGATTTTTGCACCATCATGAGGTCATGGAGGGTCTTTTGACTTTCTATTAACTCATAAATTTTCTTTACAATATGTAACATGCCCAAAAGGGTCTCTCATACATGGCAATGACTCAATTGACTTGTAGACTCAATGACAAGCCCTAGAAGCACTCAATGGGCGCTTGATCTAAAAATAAATCTCCCTTGAGCACGAAACCCATGCCTCAAGAATAACAATAATAAATTTATTTTTATTTTTTTTATTAAATACATAAAATCACGATTACTTATGTCATTATGAAGACCGAACCTAGTTACATATTTCAACACTCCCTCTTAACTAGGGAGGTATTCATAATCCGTACAAGGTACTTGGACATTCTCAATCTGAAGAATTCTCATAAGAAGAGTCAGATTGGTAACCCATCTCTTTAGCACCATATCATCCAACATTGTCACATAGCAAGGCTTTGACTAATAGCTCTATCTCTCCACAAGATCAGAGCACAATGTTGGCGAGACCAATAATTTATAGACACTATCATCATTGTCTCTCAAGGAACAGACCCCACCCGGTGTTCATAGGGTATGTCTTTCCAGGACTATTCTTATCTTGGATTCCCAGTCCTCAAAGAATATCAGTCCTCTATGACTACTCTTATCTTGGATGTCCTACCACATCCTCAAAGAGTATCGAATGCCAGATGTTTACCGAATCTTCCATTCTTTCTTCCAAAAGTGAAGACAAGAATGATGTATCTATCTTTCCCTCTCAACTAGGGAGGATATACCCATTCCTACAAAAGGAATGTGCCCAAGTTCCCTCTCATCCCAGGACTTGTCCAAGCTCCCTCTTAACCAGGGACTTGCTTCCAAGCTCCCTCTTAACCAGGGACTTGCTTCCAAGCTCCCTCTTAACCAAGGACTTGTTTCCAGCAACAACTATCTATTCTTTGGTGGAGATCATGGGACCTATAGCTGCTTGTAGGGCTCCTCCTTTCGATGTCATGAATTTCTTCTTCATTATTATGGAGCCTTCATCTTTTCTTTGTAGGGCATCGGCCATCCATCACTTTCCTTCACAAACAATGTCAGTCATGTCATCCTTTTCTTCATCGGAAAGTGATCTTCTAGTCCACATCTAGCTTTCCTTCATACAACTACCTTTTCCACGTCATGTTTCTTTTAGGATCTTCTATCCCACCACATGAGTGCTAGTTGTAGGTGACATCTACAACTCCTTTTCTGGTGGCCCTGCATTAACCCAGCAACTCCTTTTCTGGTAGCCTTGCATTAACCCAGCAACTCCTTTTCTGGTAGCCCTGCATTAACCCAGCCAGTTGTTGTTCAAGACTAAAAAAATGAAAATCAAATCAAAGTTACCTTTTGTGATGGCCCTTCATCATGACATCTGCATATAGCAACATCAACATCCTGCATAAATATTGACACATCTCCAAGATATTCAATGTCAAGGGTCTCCTTTCTTTCCAGACTTCATCAGAGCCTTTATACCTTTTCCATGGAGATGTCATGGTCAATTCTCCTAGTCATCGGATGTTGATTTCCTTTTCTACATGCTCATAGTTGCATCTTTCACGGTCTCATCTTTCTTTCTTCACATATTGCTCCCCAGGAACTTTCATTCATAGTGATTTCATCTTTGTCAACCACCTCATACTCCATATGAGGACATATTATGTTGATTTCATCTAGTCAATGTGTGAGTCATGCCCTCATGCATCTTTCCAAAGGAGTAGATCCCTTCTCTTTGATCATGATCTTGAGATAGAACATTTACCCATGCAACCATATGACGACATCACTCAACTATATACATTTAGGCTTCCTTTAACAGCTTCCTTTCCCTGATTGAGAATACTTCAACCATCTTGACCTATTGCATTCCTTTGCCATCATACCATCATTCTTCCAAACAATGAATACCATACAAGGTGGAATTCTCAACAAGGCACTTGCTTCTTCCAAGAGGTGAACCTTCGAATGAAGATTCCAGCAAAGGATCTTGATTATCCTCATCCTGCAAATGCTTCTTCCTAATGATGTATGATGAGCTTTACACTAGATGACTTTCTTCTAACCATAAGTACTACTTATGCTTTCAATGAGGTTACCAAGAGCTACTTCCTTCTATGATGACTGCTACAACCATGTAGACTTCTACTTCAGCTATCTTTCAAGCTTTTATAAGGATGTCTTGAGCTCTTGCTTTAATCGTATGCTTCTAACATGATGCCATCTTCTATCTCGTCATAATGCTTCTCATCTTGACTGCCATGGTGGAGGTATTTTCACCTCCCACTTCTCCTTGCTATGAATTGGAGAAACCCTAATAGTGAAGATCTATCCCTTTGGATTTCTTCTCATCAGGTTCTTCTACTTCTTCAGTGATATGAGCCTCATTTCTTTCTTTCCTTTTGTTGTCCTTCTTGAATTTCGGACAATCTTTCTTGTGATGCCCATATTCCTGACAGCCATAGCATTGGATCTTCGACATATCCTTCTTCTTCTTTTTCTAAGGACCAAATTTTCCAAACCTTCCTTTTCTCTTAGTCATGGCAGCAAATGCTTGAACTTGTTCACCTGGTCCCACATCGCTCTTTGCTTTTAACCTGGTTTCTTCAATTTTACACAATGACCAAAGTTTACTGAATGAGGTGGCTTCCTTCTTTCCAAAAATGCTTGATACTAAGTTTTTTTTAACACCAAAGAGTACTAATTATATTAAATTCGCGCCCAGACGCGGCATATACTCGGGAAATTTACAATTTCATTACAACATTGGGCTTCATGAGCTGCATATGCAAGCTATCAAACCAAGCACAATTATCCAGCAAAACTACAAAAATGAACAACACTCCTATTATTTTACTAGTATATATTCGACAAAACTACAATAAGAGCAAGATACATAGGAAACCAGACATAAAAACACAGACTAGTCCTCAGAAACAGCAGGGTGATTAAGGTCCAGGCCTGAATTTTCCTCTACAAGTGGAGAATTCTGCTTGGCGAACTACATTTGAAGATCTTTGAGCATGCTTCTGAGCGCCTCGACCTCGTCTTCCAGCCATCCAATTTGTTTGCTCTTTGCCATTATCATTTCCTAGTTCTCGCTGGTCAACTCCCTCTGTCAATGAAGGAGCCCCTGCAATTCAGCAATGTCTGCACGCAATTCCACATGCTTGTTGTTACACATTTCACTGGAAGGTGGAGAGAAGGTGGCCAAGGGAGGGCACATCTTGACCTTGACCCAATCATGCGAGGAGTCCCTTGCCACCCTGCCCGAGCGAGGACGACGACAGCCCCAGGAACCAGATGCCATTGAGGGAAGCCAATTGAGAACCCCTTTGAACCAGCTTTTGACCGCATGCAAAGGCACCTAATGCATCCCCAAATGCTTCACCAACCAAACCAGCTTCACAAAATACGAAGTCACCCAAGATTGGGTATAAGAACAACCCCTAACCAATTTAACCAACCCGAGGCTACCCAGGCCCTTCAAGAGGAGTCGAACACTATCAAATTGCAGGAAGGAGCCGAACGCCAACGGTATGGAGAAATTTGAATTGCACCAAGATAGAGTCCATAAGCTTCAACTTGGTTGTTGGACTTCTTTCCCAAGCCCCGGGGATATTGGTTGACAAGAATTCCTTCGGGATTAGTGAGAATCCCTCCCCCTCTTGATACCCCAATGCTTGATAGTAAGTTGCCCCATTCATCAGGTAGTTCATTGAGTACCACGATGGTCATTTCTCTATCTGACGTGATTTTCCTCGACTCTTTCAGTTGGTCTTGTATTTCTAACACCCTCATGAAGTATGAGGTTATTCCTTCGTCCTTTGCTATCTTCATTTGTAGAGCTTGAGCTTCTTCTTTTGGCGGTTTAATAATTAAACCCTTGACATGACCAATGACTTCATTTTCTATGAGGATCAAATCTGACCTCTTTTTCCATGTAAGATTGTGTGTTGACCCAATCAATTTGTTGCTCTCCTTGCAAAATGAAGGCATTTTGATAGATTCAGACATAAATATAAAGATACTTACTTGTGAAGATACTCCTTGATGACAATATATTCAAGTTGATGCCTTCTTCATTTTTGATGATGATGTTGATAATAGAAGATGTCTTCCTTCAAAAGTGATCTTTGACTCAGAGAGGGAGATCACCTTGAATCCTTGATGATGATGACAACGCCTTCTTCTCGCTTCCTTGAATTGGAGACTTCAAGATGCTTCAATGTGTAATCCTTCTTTGAGTTGATGTAGGGTCTTTGAGGTCTTCTTTTCCTTGTGATGGAGATTGTAAGCTTCCCAAGAATGCTTCAATTGAAGAACCCTATCTTTGAGTGAGCTAGGGTTTTGAGGTTTTCTCCTTGTTGTTGCTTTGAGTAGTCCTTCTTAATGCTTCTTAGTTTGTTCAGCCCTTATGAATCCTTTCTTGATGATTCAATGTCCTTGATGTTGAATGATCTTCTTGTGCTTCAGCCCTTGAGTATCCTTCTTTAAGTTGCCCTTCCTTGATGTAGTCACCTTAGCTCTGATACCATGTTGAGAAATCTAGGGGCAGCAAGATAGGTGATTTCTCTTACTTTAATAACTGCTTGTGATGTATTTTTACTTAACTTTATTATCTTCTTCTTTCACTTGATTATAATTAGTGTTCTTATCATCAAACGAAGACAAAACAATGAAGAACAATGAGACAAGAGGACACAAGATATAGGCGATCAACCAGGGCCAAAACCTCTCCAACTGAGAGGAAAACCTGCAACAATTCTTCTCTTCTTATAAATCTTCAATTGACGAATTCCAAGACCTATGACCCTTGACTAAGCCTTCCAAGACCAAGTAAAATCTTTCCTGCTTTCCAACCACTTCTGCAATTTCGATCCCCAGCGAATTCTTCTACAACTTTGACCCAGCAGCTCAATGCTTTAACCTTTCACAACTTCGACCTTTCACAGCTTTGACCTCACTACAACTTCACAGCTTTGATGCAACTCCACAGCTTCGATGCAGCTTCAAAATTTCATCTTGCCTAGTAACAGTAAAAACCATAACACGAGATAGAGAGAGAGGCCCAAAACTCCGATCTTGCTCTTCTTTTCCTTTATCGTCCTTTTCCAACTTTTGTCTTGTGGAGATCGAACTTGCTTGAGTGTCTGTCCAAATGAGGTTGAGTTGCTTCTTATTTATAGGCTCTTAAGGGATACAAATTGCTATATTTACGCCTACTTGTCCTTTCATGTATGCTGACTTGATCTTTGCACCATGACGAGGTCTTGGAGGGTCTTTTGAATTTCTTTTGACTCAAATAGATTTTCTTTACAATATGTAACATGCCGAAAAGGGTCTTTCATGTTGGACTGGTAATTTCAAACAAAATCTGAACAGAGAAAATGCTTTGTTTTTGCCCAGAAAATAATACTCTGTTTTGGCACAGGGAAGCAAAAAAAAATTGTTTGCTGGAGAACAGAGTTTTACCACACACATAAAGGATTTCTATTCATTAATAAAACTGTTGATACAATATTCTTCCTCTGCCAGAGGGATTCACCAAGACTGCTTCAGATGCAAAAAAATTTACTCTGTCTTCTCCTGAAAAAATACTCTGTCTCTGCTTATGAAATATTACACAGCTGTGTGTAAAATTTTTACTTCTTACATTCACTGCTTACATTTATGCTGTTGCGTATTACATTACCCTTTCAACAAAAAAAAAGTCATTCTCTCTAGCGCTGTTGCGCATTCCCATTCGTTTTCACTCAACAAACAAAAACTCCACATTGCTGCTGCGTGCTCACATTTACCATACACAATGAACAACAATAAAAAAAAAACATTACATATACTATTACCTATGCCCATACTTCCGTGCATAAAAAAACTAATAAAATAAAAAATTCTTACCTACGTTCTACCCATCACAATAAATTTCATTAACTTGCTTTACTGACGGGTCGGCGGTCAACAAAGATTTCACTTCACGCAATGTCCATATGGTGCAGGGTTGTACACAGCCATTGATTCAATCAAACGGTTGACGGCAATCCCCCGGAGCTCAAAATCGCACGAACATTATGTGTCGGGGAAATGGTGGTTTTGAAACAATGTTGTGGCCACGTGTTGGCAGATCGCACTGCTTGCTGCCCCTCCAAGGAATACCGGCGTTCAACAAAGGCGGTGCGGGGAAGTGTACTGGCAGTTTTGCTGGAAATAAATGCGGCAATTGCAAATTATAATTTCAACATTTCATACATGGCAAGATATGCTCATGCAACTGCATACAATCATGAAGATGTCAAGATGCGACTTTTTGTCCTCTCTTTGGAAGGCGATGCTAGAGATTGGTTTTGCGATTTTCCTGATGATTCTTTTGATTATTTACAATACGTCATAAATGCTTTTAAAGATAGATATGGAGATCAAAAGGACTTGTTTTGTGCCCTAGTACTATGAAGAAAGAAAAATTGATCTTGTAAAGGACCCAATTATCAAAGAAAATTTTCAAGAAAATGCACCACATCAAAATATGCCTTATTGCAGACCTTGTGACCACTTTCATGATGAATCCACTTGTGCCTTTCAAATCAGAATCTGAGAGAGTCGAAAGGCAAGAACAAGTGATCAAGGGGATCTTATCAGGGAATTAACTCAAAGGCTTAGAGACATTCAATTCAGTCAAGCTCAGTTGATGAAAGCCATCAAACTTAGCCAACAGAATCACTCCGTGGAGATGAGATCCATGCACATTAAGTTGACGGCTATAGAAGAGCAACATGTTGAGTAAGAAAATTGATCATTCTAATCAGATGGCCACCATGCAAAATTATTTGGTCACTATGGAAGCAAATCATAAAGAAGAAATGAGTTCTATTCAAGTAATAAATGACATGGAAATCGGTTTTTAGAGCAAGTTGTCAGCTATATAAAAAAACATGATGAGGAGCTTAAGATCATGAAAATTAATCACTTAAAGCAGATAGCCACCATTGAGGAAAAGTGTGCTCAAGAGATGGAGGCTATGATTGTTGATTTCTGGTAGCATCAGATGTGCTCTAAGTCTCAAAATTTGTAGGGAGGCTTGGACACATGTATTCCACAATACCCAGAAATCGTTTTGGGAAATTCCACCCGGAGACCATTTTATTAACATAATTAATTTTTTTTAATGGGACCCTAAGTCTAAACTTAGGAAATTAAAATAATTAAAGGGTATTAATCTAACTTAGGGTGAAACTTCTAGAAGAAGACGAAGATCGAGTCCAAATGATCTGAGCCATTGATTAGAATCTAATCTGGGTCATTGGTTCTCAACTGGAGGATTATAAGAAGGACTTTGATGGGCATTTGGAAAACACACCAGGCAGATACTCAGTTGCCCGAGTAAAATCGACTTTCTCACTAGTCGAAGTTCGGCAAGAAGAAACCGATTCAAAGGGAGAGTTGCAGGTGAGGAGGAGAGAGAGGGTCGCAGCATCAGTCAGGAGTGCAAGAGCAGAAGACACAGAGCAGAGAAGGTGCAGCGCAAAGGCTGTGACGTAGAGCGACAGCGCAGTCCTGACATAGAAGCTGACACAGTGAGACGCGGAGGGGGCAGCAAGTCCTCTCCTGGATCAGAATCTCGCCAGGAAGTGTGAGAGAACTGTCAGTAAATTTCTCATAAAGACTCCTCTTCTATTTTGTTGGTTGTATCGTGTACATGAGATTTTTGCTGAAGATTAATAAAGAAACCCTCATCTACTGCACCGATTTTCCCGCATTGGGTTTTTCCAGGGATGCGAAGTTCATGGGGGATAGAGCTTTCAGGAAATCCCGAGAGATGCCATCAAAAGATCAGTCAGTAGGCACCTGGAACTAGCACAGTGACCAGTACCAGTATTTCCTCAAAAGAAGGAAATCCAAGTAGTTCTCAGTAGTTGGAACAAAAGGGACAGAAGGGGGATTTGATCAAGCCTCCCACCACCAGTGGGAGAACCAGTAGAGAAGTACGACAAACATTGAGGGAGACAGAGGAGTTTGTCGAAGCTCCTAGAACTGAGAAGAGCCAGCATAGACAACCTGACAGGTACCAAGCCTTGGTAGCACAGGTTGAAGAACCCTCTAGCTTTCAGGAAGCCGTTCAACACCAAGTATGAGTGGATGCCATGGTAGAAGAGTATAGTTCTATCATGACGAAAGATGTCTGGGAAGTGGTACCTAGGCCAGAGGATAGATTAGTTGTAGGATCAAGATGGATCTACAAGGTCAAGTATGTTGCAGATGGCAGTATAGAGAAGTACTAGGATAGGTTCGTAGCAAAGGGGTCCTCACAAAAAAAAGGAATAGACTATGAAGAGACCTTCGCCCCAGTAGCCAAATATACCTCTATCAGATTCGTTAACTTATATCCCTAGCAGCTCAAATGGGATGGGAGATTTACCAAATGGATGTCAAGACAGCATTCTTGAACGGGGTGATAGAAGAAGAGGTGTATATAGAACAGCCCAAAGGCTTCGAACCTCATGAGAAGAGAACTCATGTACGTAGGTTAAAAAAAGCCATGTATGGGCTTAAGCAGGCACCCAGAGCATGGTATGGTCAGATTGATAGTTACTTGCAGCGGTTGGGATTCGTCAAGACTCAAGAGTGTAGATCCCAATCTCTACTATCTAATGGCAGAGAATGAGAATTTTGGTATTATATGTGGATAACTTGTTTATAACACGGTCATCTAGGCTCATAAAGGACTGCAAGAAGAATCTTGAAGCAGAATTCAAAATGAAGGATATGGAGTTGATGCATTATTTTCTAAGGTTGGAAGTGTGGCAGAAGGATGGGGAGATCTTCCTTGGACAAGAAAGATATGCTACAGAGATTCTGAAGAGATTCAGAATGTAGGAATGTCGGCCCATGGCTACGCCCATGATCACCAACTAGAAGAAAATAGATGCATCAGGAGACAAGGAGGTGGACCCCACCTTGTACAGACAACTCATTGGGTCGCTCATGTATCTGGTCAACACTAGGCCAAACATTTGCTTTGTTGTCAACACCCTTAGTCAATTCATGGTGGAACCGAAAAGGGTGCATTGAGCAGCAGCTAGGCACATTCTTAGATATGTGCATGGAACAGTCAGATATGGGTTGAAATACACCCGAGAAGATGACATCAAATTGAATGGATTCACATATGCAAATTGGGCAAGTAGTTCAGTAGACCAGAAAAGTACCTTCGAGTATTGTTTCAATGTTGGATTAGGAATGATCTCTTGGTGCAGTAGGAAGTAGAAGTCGGTAGGTCTAAGTTCAGCAGAAGCAGAATATATGGCAGCCAGCACAGCTACGTGCGAAGCTATATGGTTTAGAAAACTGCATGTGATTTTGTTCAGGAAAAGGATGGAGGTAACTAGTATTTTCTACGATAATCAGAGTTGTATTAAACTCTCTGAGAATCCAGTATTTCATGATCGATCGAAACACATTGATATCAAATGTCACTTTATCAGAGACTCTGTTCAGCGTGGGGCAGTACAGTTGCAGTATGTATCCACAGGAAATCAAGTAGCAGCACTCACAAAAGCTTTAGGAATAGCTAAGTTCATCCAATCCAGGGATTCAGATGGGTATGGTAGAGAATATGCTTTAGTAGCAGAAACAGATGGTTTCTCAATTGCAGTACAAATGCAGTGTTGGCAGTGGCAGGGTCAGAAATAGTACGGATGCAGCATTTGCGCAACAGTTGGTGGGCAGTGATGTCAGACATCAACAACACAGAGGGAGATGTTACAAAACAGGGTGATGCTTCAACAGGGTGCATTGTTAGAGCACATTCCTCGTTAAGAGGGAGTGTTGATTTCTGGTAGCATCGGATGTGTGCTCTAAGTCTCAAAATTTGCAGGGAGGATTGGACACATGTATTCCACAATACCCAGAAATCGATTTGGGAAATTCCACCTGGAGATAGTTTTATTAAAATAATTAATTATTTTTAATGGGACCCTAAGTCTAAACATAGGGAATTAAAATAACTAAAAGGTATTAATCTAACTATAGGTGAAACTTCTAGAAGAAGACGAAGATCGAATCCAAATGAGCTAAGCCATTGATTAGAATCTAATATGGGTCGTTGGTTCTCAATTGGATGATTATAAGAAGGAATTCGATGGGCTTTTGGAAAACACAATAGGCATACTCAGTTACCCGAGTAAAATCAATTTTCTCACTAGTCGAAGTTCAACAAGAGGAAATCAATTCAGAGGGAGAGTTGCAGGTGAGGAGGAGAGAGACGGTAGCAGCATCAGTCGAGAGTGCAAGAGCATAAGACGCAAAGCAGAGAAGGGACAGCATAGAGGCTATGACGCAAAGGGACAACGCAAAGGCTAATGCTGGGACTACATAATCCTCAAGCAGAAGTTCACGCAGTGAGACGCAAAGGAGGCAACAGGTCCTCTCCTGGATCAGAATCTCATCGGGAAGTGTGAGAGAATTGTTAGTAAATTTCTCACAGAGATTCCTCTTCTATTCTGCTGGTTGTATCATGTACATGAGATTTTTGTTGCAGATTAATAAAGAAACCCTCATCTGTTGCACCGGTTTTCCCGCAATTGGGTTTTTCCATGGACAATTGTCCAAAAATAATTGTGCCATTGTGATTATACTTGTGCTAGTATTTTTCCTTGCATTTACTTTTCGCAATATTTTAATTGTGAAGGCTACAGTAGAATTTATTTCGATATTTGTCGTAGAAACACTGTGAATAACTTATGCCTGAATTAATAAGTAGAAGAAATAATATCAGTCACTACAGTTGAATTTCTATCTAGAAATTTTCACAATGATGTCCAATATGTACAATCATTTGATTACCAAAAAAGCAGATAATGACAAAGTAATAAAATATATGGAAGCTAGTCAGACATATCTTCAGAATAAGTTGTTGACCATGGAGGAAAGTCATGCCAAAGAAATCAGTGCTATGAAGGTTGAACACTCTAATCAGATGGATGCCATCAGAATTAAAAAGACCACTCTTCAAAATACGTTGCAAAGGATGGAAAAGGCACAGGTTTTGGGACTTCAGCTCAGACCGAAGGATCCAGATGGCAAGCACAAAGGTTTTTCACAGCTCACAAGTTTTCCTAGTCCACTGAAGCAATTCCCAATTGCAAGGAGATCACTTTTCCCATTGAAGACAGGTTAAGTAGAAGTGTCATGGTTAATAAATAAGTTAAGAAAGAACAAGCTTATGTGTCACCTTTGATAGAGTATATTCAGAATAAGGTTGGGCATACTTCAGGATCTTCAGATCTTTCGTCCGAGCATCTTCAAGATCAAGACAAGAAATCTACACTGGTCTCATTAGTGACGTCACAACCCACCGAGAAGAAAAGCAAAAAGCAAAAAAGAAGAAGGAAGAGATTTGATGACCAAGAGCAGCTTGAAATTAGGATGAGTCAAGGTCCTAGCATTTTCAGAATTCAGCATGGCACATCAAAGAAATAGCGAGACTTGTAGGAGAGTCGGCAGATGCTCAGTATGCACTATGTTGAAGACATTTGATGTTATGGGGCATCTTTGTATAGTATCTCTAACCCTACTTTTTTTTTCATCCATGACATTATTTAGTTTACGTATTTTTGTGTTCGTATCTTTATATTTTCCAATTTCTTAGAGTATAATTTTTCTATTCTAGCAGATTTATTAAATATGCATGATGATTTCGATTTTCAATGGATATCTATTTGACGGACTTATGTTTGCTTGGATGCAGGATTCTAGGATTCTCACGTTGCTTCATGGAAGCAACGTGTCCCCATATGGAGCCAGATGTTGCACACATTTTATCAAAGTTCCAAGGAAGCAGTTGTACCATATTTTTCAAAAGATCAATGTAACGAACAAAGTTCGTATACGCAGCAATAATCTTCAAAATACTAAAACAAAGACATCCATTGTAGGACAGTAATTTTATATTGAATATTGTATAAAAGAACTTCTATATGAAATGATTACAATGAGGGTGAGAGTTTACTCATATACCCTAGGCAAGTACCACTTCACAACGGTTATGTCCTTTAGGGGCATACCTCTTCATTACTAACTATTTAGTTAATTAATCACTAATTATGATTATTATTATTTACATTATTTTCTATTATTTTATTATAAATTATATTCATAACATTGTCTTCCTCTTCAAAAATCTTTGTCCTCAAAGCTTACTGATGAAAGGGCTTGATCTTTTTTCTTGTTTCGAATATCTTCTTGTCTCAGTACTTTCATCTTCATTGATACAAGATGATATGATCCTCTGAGTGATAAACAAAATTGTCAGATTGAAAATGGATTTGACCATCCTAGATTAATCTTTTGTGGAACTTTTTGGTGACTGGAAATTTGTAGTGAATTGTTATCATAGGATTGGATTCTACAAACTTCAGTATTCCTTCGAACATAAATTTGTTGTTTATGTTTTGAGTGATATAGATTCGTAGATTGATTGAGGTGTCTATTCTTGTGATTCAGATGTAGATAAGGAGTTCTTCTTGTTTGACCTTCCTTTAACATGTGTGTGGCAATTTCCTGATTTACTTTAGGTATTAATGCAATTGAGTTGGTTATAGAATCTTCACTTGAAATCTCTGTTGTTTGAACTGCAAATTCTGAGTACATCTTCACTTCAGTAGGTTTAGCCGCTTCATGGGTTGTGATATTGAATGGATCAGTATTTGTTCCCTTATCTTCAACTTGGACTGTTACAACTGGAGACTTTGATACTTCTTGAGTAAGTTGTTCTAACTTGTCATTTAGTGACTTCTTGTCGCTTTTAAGCTTCTTTATTTGTGTAAGAAGGGCTTGGTTATGATTCCTTAGACGTAAAAGCTCTTCGATTTCTGGATTGTTGACTTTATTCTTAGTCTCCTCATCGTCTTTTAAACTTGGAATTTGTTCTAATAATGTTTCATTAAGGTTCTTTAAACGTAAAATTTCCTCTTCTTGTTCTGATAAGTGCTTCTTGAGTTCCTTCTTTATGGCCTTAGTTGTCTTGACTTGTTCGAGTAGTTTTTCATTGTGTTCTCTAAGGTGCGAAATTTCTTTGACTTTACTGAAGATGACTTTTCAAGCTCTTTCTGTTTCTTTCGTATAGTTTTTTTATTATCTTGAAACATTAATTCCAAAATATCCTTAAAGGCTTCTGATAAAGGCTTTATCGGTTTTGACTTCATTGTCACATCCTGGAAAGTGGTCATCTTCCTCTTGTAAGGAAACATCAAAATCTTTTTTTCTAAGTTCAACATGAACATACCCAATTATTTTAACCAAGGTTGACCCAAAATGATGTCAATTTTTGGGTTAAACATAGTTACGACACGAAATTGAAAGTTGCATTCATAGTGGTCAATTATTCCTTGTAACTTGTAAGTAATTAATTTCATACTCTTTTTTGCCAAAAATATTCGTTTCTTCTCCTATGCTTGACTCCATAATTAATAGTTGATTTTCCATATTAACATTGGTGTAATTTTCCTCGTTACTTGTGTTGATAGTGATATTAATCTCCTTCCCTTGGGTATTCCCTTGTACTGAAATTAATCTACAATTTGTAATTGGCACACTTTTATAGGAAAATTTTCCTTTCATCTCTAAATTAGACTCTATTCTTTCTTTTTTGAATGCCCTAGAGTTTTAAAAATAACCCCCTTTGTAATCTTATAATAATAATTTTAATAATATATTTAACTTTAATAATCCTCCTCTTCTTAGTTTCTGTTTTACTTTGGGGTTTTTTTGTAATAAATTTATTTTATTATTATTATTTATTTTTTATTTTTATTTTTATTTTTTAATTTCTTTTTTAATTTTATTCTATCCCTTTTTTGTATATATCACCTGTATAACCTTCTTCTTTCATGTTTCATTTATATATTTATTTTATATTTTCATAAAAGTATGCTTAACGTCTTTTTCCTCAATCTTAAAAAAACGATTTAATATATAAAACTCTAAATGCTACTTACGATTTCACTTTTTTAAGCGTAAGCCCCTCCACACATTTATATAATAGTCTTCCCTTTTGATTACTTATATTTCACAGCTTCTTATAAGCGTAAGCACCTTCATAAATTTATATAACAATGTTCCCTTTTGATTATTTATGTTTCACGGCTTCTTATGGCTTAATACCTTCGAGATTTCAGAAGGCACGTCCCTTTGACCTGTGGTGAACGCCCTTCCCTTCTTTGCTTTACGAATATTGACCTGAAAACTGCTTGATAGTTAAGAATTTATAGAGACGCAGAACTGGTATGAGTTGTATGGTTAGACTGAGCAATGAACTGAACAATTGATGTCGTGGGTGCTCCACAGGGTGGCTCAGTTGATAGTGGAGGCGAAGGCACAGTTGACAAGCAGTAGAACTGGTAGAAGTCAACAACTATAGATGGTGGCTAGCATGAGGTTTGTGTGGCATGCGACAGAAGGTTGTGGAGTGAGCAGGGAGGAGCGGCTACATAGCTCAAGTCGGCAATGGAAGGGGGTTTGCGGCGCCACGACAACTGTGGAATGGTTCTGCATGAGTGACAGCAAGGAGAATTGGGAGCTCAACGTGGGGCAAGGCCAGCTTGCTGGTCAATGTCGAAACTGTGAGGGTCTGTGATGGCTGCGATGGATAGAAGTGGTTGATTTGGGCTGACAGCTTGCTATCGAGCCAATCAAGAATACCGATGCGGTGGTCAGATATGGTCGCACATAGTTGGAAAGTGCAACAGTTCTAGGAGTTACAGTTTCAGCGATCGCTGCAGTAGCTATAGGTCCAATGGCGGCCTGAGGTTTGGCGGACTAGCAAGTGTCGTAGTTGTTGAATGACAGTAGCAAGCAAGGCAGACACAGGTGCGAATGGAGAAGAAGGTTGTAATCGTTGAAGCTGCAGCCGCTTTGCTTTTTTTTAATTTGTTTTTTTAATCAATGGTCGACAAGTCCTCTGGTGGTTGTGGTTGTCTACGTTGTTGCACCGACTAGTCAATCGCACGAGAGGCGACAAGGACTGACAATAATGCCTATCAATCGGTAAGTAAATGATTTTTTCTTAATAATAATTTTTTTTATTTTTTTTTTATTTGTTACATATAAATTGTTTTTTTTATTTTTTATTTTTAATAATAAAAAAATGTTATTTTTTTCCAAATTGTACAAGCACCACGACAATGCTCAGGACGAGGATTGTCACTCTAATCCCCGCCTACTCCATTCTAGTTGTCTCCAAACAGCAAGTTATGGGGAGTAGTCCCTATGGGATGAAGTGAAGGAAAGCAAGTTCAAAATCAACTTACTTGGGAGACACGGATGAGTGGCCTAACCACTTGGTTGAAATTAAGCAAGATTATTGATTAAATTAGATTTTCTATTATGAGACTGGTGACTTAATGGAGTCACAAATTCTTGCTTCTTATGAATTAGAACAAAATGACCAGATGGACACCTGCTACTTGAATGACTAACTAACCTATATGATATGCAAATTCTAGGACCTATGTGAGATGTAGTGTAACCTTCCTTTAACTATTTTGAAGTTGGGCTCCGAGGTAGGTTGTGGGAAGGAGGCTAACAAGAAGCATGCTAAGGCCTAATTAACAATACCTTCTATTAGGCTTCTATCACCCGATGCCTCTGACGTTGCAGAGACTGTGACTCTGACAACTGTAAGGTCATTGTGTTAACCACTGAAGAGTTGCCGAGGCCCCTCAAGCTAGATAAGAAGTGTTGTCCTATGTCTCTATCAACCTAGATCTAGTATGTTTATGCAAGAGATTATGAGCAAGTTTTATCTTGAGTTAAGATTTTCTTAAGTTGTTTAAATACTTAATTAAAATCCTTTTAAAAGTACTTAACAATAACGAATTGCAATCTTAGACAAGATAAAATGTTTAGAGATACAAGTGTAAATTTCAACAATACTCCACAAGATACCAAGTAACCCAAGATGCCAAATGCTAAAACTAGTCAATCAAGATGTTGATCACAGATTTATGATAGTTTATACCAGCAATACTGCTTCAGAAAAAATCAGATCTTATCAATGTTGTAACAGCACTGCAAAAACTACTTCAAATGATGAAACTTGTCCAACACATAAAACACTAAAATTCTAATGACCAACAAATGTAACTCGGCTTGTTTAAATCACTTTAAGATGATATATTGAGTAAAATTTCAGATTTGATTTCTTGATTTACAAAAGTAAATAAAGACAGATCAACAAGATATAACTGCCAAAAATAGATGGCCTATATGCCTAAAAATAGCAAAATGCACCAAAACTTGAAAATTTCAATTCTAGGGCTTTTAGAGAGTTTGACTTAACAAGTCTCAGAGCTGATATGTTTATTACAACAGTGAGTCAACCATAGATCAGCAAACTAATCAAGCCAAAAATAAATGCCAATATTTCCAAAAATAGTAAAATTTCCGGAAATTGAAAATCAGTTATGCATAAAAATTGAGCAAGCTTAAATGTTAGATCTAGGCCAAAACTCAAATACCCAAGAGGCCAAAATTTGTGAAAAAAATTGCAATTTTGAACAACTTTGACAGCTTAGTTTGTGATTTTAGGGTCTAATTATTAGTAATTTGTTTGTTGTAATAAAACTGCAAAAAACAAGGATTTAGAGGTCAAACCCTAGGCCCAAAGCCTTGAAGATCCCACTGTTGAAAATTGATGAAATTTTGGAATCACTTAGCCGCTTGAAAAAAAAAGAATTTTGAAACCCTAATCCTACAAAATCGCCAAGTATTTAGCTTTGAAACTTCAATTTAGGGTTTCAAGTCACTTTAAGGCAAAAGAGGCCAAGAAAATGGAGAATAAGGCTAAGGGAAGCAAATTTGTTGGGATAAAAAGGCTAGGATGGATAAAAGGGCACAAGGACGAAGAATAAGGACTAAAAGAGGCAATGTTATGCCTAAGGCTAACATTGGGGATGAAGAGGGTATAGAGACCTAGGGCAAGCCCGAAGGCCTAAAGGCCAAGGAAAGGGAGCCACAAGCCCTTAGAGGGTTGCGGCTAAGGGAAGGAGGAGAGGACGCTGAAGGGAAGAGGGTCGAGGGGAGGATTAGGGCCGAGGAGGGTGAGCGGAGGAGGGCTGAGAGGAAGGAGGGTCAAAAGGAGGGAGGTCAAGAGGAGGGAAGGCCTACGGCAGGCCTAGGAGGGCCAAAGAGGAGGTTGCAAGGCCTTTTAGGCCTGTAGCTAGGGCAAGGAAGGGAAACCGCAACCCCAAAGGGTCACGACTAGCCAAGGGAAGGCTAGAAACCAAGACACAGAGAGAAGAAAGGTTGACAGGCAAACCCGAGGTTAGAAGTCCTGAAAGGCTTAAAACCCTTGCTCTAAAAATTTTTACGCTTCAACTCTTTGATTTTCTAAAAATTCTTTTGTGGGAACCCTACAAAAAATTTCCAAGAGACTAGATCTTACCCTCAAGGGCCTAGATCTAGCTCTTCTTCAACTTAACTTCTTGATCTAACCTACAAAAATAAAATTTACAACACACAAACCCCAAATATATACAAAATGAATCTAAGAACCCCAAACCAAGTTAGAAAAAAAAATATACAAATTTAAATTTACAAAATATACAGGGGTTTTCAAATGGATTTTGAGAAAACAATTGTTATGACAATTTTTTCCTTGAAAAAATAGCTAAAACGCTTCGGAAAAATTAATGCTCACTATAGCCCAAGCAAAGATTCAATACACCATATAAAAACTAGAGATCCAAGCAAAGTAACCCTTGCCCATACTCTGTGAACTTGGAGACCAAAGATTGAGTACCTGCACACACTGTATTATCTCAAAATAATAATATAAAGCACCACATAGGAAGCCCATAGTCAATACATATCACAGATCAGCGACAAGAACACCTTGAGTTGCACCCCAAAGTCTTTTATTATAGTAGAAAAAATAGTTCCCAACAGGACAATAGTTTACAAAATGCTTCAGCAACAATTCTAGCCAGAGATCAAAATGACTAGAGACTCAACTAGCTCTCTAATTTATAGATAAATCCTCCAAATGGAAAAATAACGGCTAGTTTATTTGATCCTTGTCAAAATAATCTTGGTCGTTGATAAACATTTCAAGATCGTTTAATCTTGGCCGTTAGATTTTTTATTTTTGGGGAATTTTCGAATTTATTATTTAATTAATTTTTAATTAACTCAAAATTAGTTATTTTGAGCTAATTTCCTCAAAAATTTGACTTTGACTTAACCACCAGGGTCCAAGAGTCCGAATTTTCTTGAAAAATACAATATTCCCTTGGTGGAGGACCTTTAAAAATTCTCTTTTAAGACCCACGAATTTTTCCATTTCGAGAATTTATTTTCCTAAGACAATTTAACTTTACTCTAATTAATTAATTTTTTGGCTTGAGATTTAATTTTATTTTGCCTGAAAAATTAATTAATTTACACATGAGGGGATTTAATTATTTTTCCAACCCTCTAATACATATGATTTTTCATTTACAAGACTCAAATAGGGAATACACATTTGTCTTAGACCCTAAAGACACAACCCATCTGCGACTCAATATGATCTAGTAAACCAAGTGATTTGTAATAAAATAATAAGTCAATTAACTAAAATTATTCCCAAACCACTTTTACATTAGACTAAACTAAAACTCTAGGACTCACATAATAATCCGACAATAAATTTCACCCTAGCTTTGGGGGTTTAAGCTGGAGGGAAAAAATTCTTCTAATTAGCCGTGTCGAAAAACATAGGTAATTAGTGAGGTTAAAAAACCTCTTAGGATGGAATTCATCATCAAATTATAGGCTTTACCTAGGTTGTTACATAGACTCAAGGTTTTACTAAAATCATTTACAATATATAACTTGCAGAATAGGTTTACAATGTCATGCAAATTGTCGATAGATGACCCTATCTTGTTGAAAAATTTGGCGTTTCCGCTTCCTTGGAACTTTGATGAAATGTGTACAACATGGCCAAAGACTTAATTCACAAGCTTACAATATGTAGAAACTCTAGAAGCTCTATAGCGAACACTTTGGTCACAGCAACAACAATGTTGATGTGGACTTTGATGGCCAATGGCCAGATTCAGAGAACGTGGCTCTAATACCAATGTAACGAACAAAGTTCGTATACGTAGCAATAATCTTCAGAATACTTCAAAGACAAAGACATCCATTGTAGGATAGTAATTGTATATTGAATATTGTAGAAAAGAATTGATATATGAGATGATTACAATGAGGGTGAGGACATGCTTATATACCCTAAGCAAGTACCTCTTCACAACGGTTATGTCCTTTAGGGACATACCTCTTCATTACTAACTATTTAGTTAATTAATCACTAAATATGATTATTATTGTTTACATTATTTTCTATTATTTTATTGTAAATTATATTCACAACATTCAAGACCATCAGCCATTGATTTTTTGGGTCATTGTAAACCCATTTTGCAAATTTGTAATGTAAATGATGCTAATAAAACCGTGTAAGTATGTAACAACCTAGGTAAGCCTATTATTTTGGCGACGAATTTCATCCTAGGAGGTTTTTCGTTTCACTCGTTATCTGTGTTTCTAAACACGGATGATCGACAGAGTTTTTCCCTCCAGCCTCACCCCAAAGCTATGAAGAAATTTATCGTTGAAGTATTAGGTCAATCCTAGTGTTTTAATAGAGTATTTTGTAAAAGTGATTTGAGAATAATTTAAGCTAATTGGCTAAATTATTTTATTACAAGTCACTTGGTCTACCAAATCATATTGTGTCGCAGAATTGGGTAAATTATTTGAGTGTCTATAACGAATAGGTATTCCCCCTTTGAGGGTTGAATTTTCTAAAATCTTATGTAAAAAATATTTTAGTGCATGGTCCCTCATACTTAGACACCATGGCTAAATTATTTGAGGGTGGAAAAATAATAAATCCCCTTAGTTGTCAATTAATTAATTTTTCTGGCAAAAACAAAATTAATCCTAAGCCAAAAAATTAATTAATTTGAGTTAAAAAATTAAAATGTTAAAAAAATTAAATTCTCTGAGTGGAAAAATCTGTGGGTCTTAAAGAAATTAATTTTGGAGGTCCCCCACCAAGGGAATATTGGAAATTTCGAGAAAAATTGAACCCTTGGGCCTTAGTGGTCTAGTCAAAGTCAAAATTTTGAGGAAATTGGCTCAAAATAATTATTTTTGAGCTAATAAAAAATGGTTTTAAAGAGAAATTTGAAAATTCCTCAAAAATAATTATTTCGATGGCATAGATTAAAAGATCATTAAAGGTTTATCAACAATCGAGATTATTTTGACGGGAATCAAGCCAACTAACCGTTAACTTGGAGGATTTATCTATAAATTAGAGGTCAATTGTCTCAAGCCATCTGATGTTTGGTTAATGTAACTTTATAAAAGTTGATGTAAAGCTACTGTCTCGCTAGAAACGTTTTGAATATATCATGATAAAATACTTTGAGGTGCAATTCATGGTGTCTTTGTTCCACTAATTTGTGGTATGTGTTGGGTACGGTCATTCCCATATTGTGCTTTAAATTTTCATTAAATCGTTATTTCATTGTAGATGATAGGAACATTCTATTGATAAGTTTTGGGCTTATCTTAGGTGATCTGATTCATTGTTGTTCTAACAGTTTATTCTTGAGAAATTATATAAAGTTTGCAAGTTCCCCAACCCTTGGGCTACATGTTCACAAACTATGAGCACACGCTGACTATGTTTGGATCCTGAATATTTTATATGGTTTTCTAACTTCACTAAGGTTGTGGTTTGGCATTAATTTTTTCAAAATGCATTTCGCCATTGTCAAAATCTGCAAAAATTAATTTCTCCCCAATCTCTCTAAGCATTGTACACTTGTATATTTTGTAAATATAATTTGTATAATATACTTGTAAATTATTTTATTTTCTAACCCTTGTTTGCAGTTGGGCTTTTCTAGGGTTTTGAGATTTTGAATTTTTTTTTGTATATATTGGGGTTTTGGATTATTGTAAATTCATTTGTGCATGTGAGATCAAAGGAAGATGGTTGGATTAGAGCTAGATCTAGGCCTTTGAGGATAAGATTTACCTCACAAAAAAATTGCAGCAACAGTTACTGAAGAATATTGTAGAAATTGAAGATCTGAAGCAAGATTAAATTTTTTGCGAGGATTTCAAGGCTTTTCAAAGCCCCCTAGGCCTAGTGTGGCCCCTTCTAGCCTCAACGTCAGCCTCTGAGCCCCAGCGTCAGCCTTTGAGCCCCAGCGTCAGCCTTTTCTTAGCCTCCAAGTCTAGCCGCAGGCCTCTACGAGCCTCGGCTTACCCTTTTTCCCTTGTCGTGGTTATTTTAGGCCCTTGTAGGGCTGGTCATAAGCCCTAAGGCTCTCGACCTCCCTCCTCCTCCCTCCGCTCAGCCTTCCCCTGCCTTTGTCCCTCTTCTGCTAGCCTCCCCTCCCTCTCAGCCCCCCTCTTCTTCCTCCTCTTCCCTTGGGACTCCCTCTTTTCTCCTAGTTGTAGCCCCTTTAGGGCTTGCAATTGGCCTTTAAGGCCTGATTCCCTTGGTCGTGGCCCTTGTGGGGCCCACGGAAACCCTTTAGGGCTCCTTCCACTGTGCTACAGGCCTCTAAGGCCTTTGTCCTCTTGGCCGCAGGCCTATTAGGCCTCTTCCCTTCTCCTTTAGCCCCCATCTTGACCCTCATTTGGCTTCCTCTCATCTCTATGGGTGCAATTGGATTTCTAAACTGAATACTAGTGGGTTTTGCAAGGATATTTTGGCTCAAGTTTGGTGCTTTCAGGTACTTGGTCATTGGACAACAACAAAAGAAAGAAAAAAGAAAAAAATTGGCAAATTGGGCAAGCAATCTTCAAGGGCTTAGGCCTAGGGTTTGATCTCTAAGCCCTTGTTTTTACTGTTTTGCTACAATTGTCATATCTATCTCATAACAGTGACAGTACATTCATAAGAGTTCCATAAAATCAACTCATAATTTGTCTAACACATTAAGGAGTTAATTGCTTGAGTTGGTCATTCATCATTAGGCTCGTTCTATGTTTATTTGTTGACTGTATATCTCATTAGTCTCGTTCTAAGTGAAATCAGATCCGATATATCTCTGATAAACACATTTAAGAGGCATAATATTGATTGGTAAGATACCTAGCACATTCTCACATCATCTAAGCAACTTGGGCATTAATTGTTTGGCATAAATTTGCAAATTTTCATGACTGATATCGCTACATAAAAGTGTGATCAGATCTGATATCATACTGAAAAAATCGTCATAAGAAGGTTGGTTAGCTTGTATTTTCACTTGGCAAGCCATTGGTTGTCTCATTGCTCACATTTGGTTCATTAATTGGTTGTCAGTTTTGATTAAAAGTGATTTTGTTTACCACTGAAGCGACAAAACTTGAGAGTTATTATGCTTTGAAATGTAAATAAACAAATGTATTGTAAATAATATTTTATTAATAATATTAAATATACAGTGATGATTGAATTTTACAATGAGGACCTACTTATATACCTAGGCAGGTGCCCTTTTCATGAATGGACATGTCCTTTAGAAATGCCTTTCCAGTTCACTAATGACTATTTAATTAATCATTATGATTATTTATATTTACATTTGTTTATATTTATTTTATTTTTATATAAATTATATTCATAACATTGCCTCTCTCTTAAAAAAGCTTTGTCCTCAAAGCTTTATTGCTGACAATTTCCTTCACTATGTGTTTTGTCATTTCTTTTGTCTTCACTTTGCACTTGTAAGCAATACTCCCTTGGAATTGGAGTTTATTCATTTTTTTTCTTTTTATTTATTTATTCTTTTATATATATATATATATATATATATATAATTATTTTTTTAAGAAAATAACTTTATAGAAATTTATTAAGTAACTTTATAATGTAAGAAAGTGACTTTATAATAATTTATAAAGTGCTTTCATTAATTAAGTTGTTAACCTTGTAATATTTATTTTTTATATCCAATAATCAATATACAAATCCGTATGGTAATGTTCATACACGCGTCTCCCATGTTGGCTGGTCCGTGGCTGATATCCCTTGCATTCTTTGACTTAATATATCCAGGGCACGCTCATTCCCAACAATAATTGTTTCAATAGGTGTCTGTGGCAGCGGTAATTCACGCAACATATCACCAGTATTTAAAACACCCATTATTTCCCTAATAGTAGATTTGCAGCAATAAATATCCTCCTTATGCTCCTTAAAATTGTTGCGCAGTATAATAATCTTATTCAAGTTGGCATGAGTCCAGTTTGCCTCCAATACATTGTCATGCAAAAAAAAGTGGCAGCGAGTCATGAAAAATAGAGTGGGTCTCTCCACTTATCGTCTTGCGTTTTCGTTAAAAGAGAGACAAGTACAATCCAACGCATTTATAGCCATTCACTCGACTTCAAAGAGGACAAGATCGTACACCTTGATATCATTGATCCATTGAAATCTCTCTCTCAATAGAATCAAAAAGGCTAAATGCATCGATGAATCCCCTTTGTAAGAATCAATTTTTGCAAGGCCATAGAGAACCAGTTGTAATTTTGAATAGCATGGGTCTCTCCATATTCCCTTTCTATTTGTGCAACCATTTCTAGGTCCTGCATTTGTTTTTGAAATTCCACATAAAACAAAGATTTCTCCATCTTTTCTTTTCTTTAGCACATTCTTTCATGTAGTGCCACTCTTAAAGATAGTAGCCAATAAAGAAGATCCCATGACGCTGGGATACAATATTAACACCCCCAGTTGAGATAAGGGGACAAGGGTACAGTCAAAACCCTTTCTTTCCTCCATG
The DNA here is from genome assembly GCA_031772625.1 of Pinus tabuliformis. NCBI lineage: Eukaryota > Viridiplantae > Streptophyta > Pinopsida > Pinales > Pinaceae > Pinus > Pinus tabuliformis. The sequence goes on along the minus strand of CM062817.1, from coordinate 2,025,666,898 downwards.
TCCCCCCAGTAATCCATGCCCAAGTGTGCCCAAGAAAAGCATGCATAAACACCTAATTGCATAACGAAAAATCATACCTTCAGGGTTGGATGGCCCACCTCCAAACATACGATCATGACAGATGAGCGAGGGTACACAACAACTAGTTCAAGTGGCAGAGCATCGTAGCACATCGAGCTATCAGATGGCTGAAAAGGGGTTTTTGGCTGTCAACTGAAGACAAATCTAGGAAAAAAATATTTTATAGGGGTCACCTACTAGTGGTGGCTAACATCTAGCTCCTAATAGGACATGAGCTCTCAGTAGAGTGCACGAATCATGTAGTCAAATGGGGATGTCATGAGAACACGAACAATCTCTTGAGACCGTAGACTTGTTACCTGTACATCATAGACAAAGAAAACGGGAGCAGCATGTGTCGAAGGAATCCTTTGATCACCCATGCTTTTGTTAGTCCAAAAAATCAAACAAGGAATAAATGTTGAGATTTGTAGCTTGGGAGGTACAAATCTCATTAGAACCCAAGATTGGGGTTTTGTAACCATCGATGTTGAGGTCAACATTGTGTCAAGATTTCTACATGTGATGGATGGAGATGATAGAGGATGCCAAGACAAACCGGACGCAATGAAAATCGTCAAAATCTGAGTTGTAGAAATGAAGTTATGATTTTTTGAAGGTTATGTGTGGGCATGGTAGCACAAAGTTTAGGTCAGCCTAGATGTTAGGAGGCCTAAAGACAATTGTCAAGCCCACACATGTGATTTTATGGAGCCCTTGTATTTAGTATAAACACAAGGTGAGTGTGAGGTTATTTTAATACATCCAAGGAGCATCACATCAAGCTTCATCTCTAAAATACAACACGAGTGCAGGCAGAAGCCCGAGTAAGGGAAGTGGCACAAGTACAAGCAAAAGCCCAAGTACGGGCAGTTGCACGAGTACAAGAAGAAACCCGAGTACTAGCAGCATCGCGAGTACAAGGAGAAGCCTGAGTACAGGCAGTCGCGCGAGTGCAGGCAACACGAGTGCAAGTTGAGCGTGTAGCAGACTGCACCAGTGTGACGCAGAAACTATGCAGGGCTAGATATGTATTGTATTGATGTGTTAAGGTTGAATTGATGCTAGTGGGTGGTGTCCTAGGAGAGGACAATCTGGACGTTTGTTAGCAACCAAGAGGAAGGGTTTCCAAGGTGGTTGGATGCCCTAACCAGGAGCAAATGCTACAGCAAGGATTGGTCACTCATGGTCTGTTGGAGAGTAGCGTGAGAGTGGACCAAGTGTGGACATTGGATTGTGCATTTATGGTCTGTTGGAGGGAAGCGTGATAGTGCCCAAGTTGGAGCCCAGTGTGTAGCACTTTGATGGACAAAAGTAGCTGCTAGAGTGGCAGTTGTTGAGCTCAAGGGTCTGATTAGCCAGGAGCATTTTTTAGTAGCCCTAGACATGTGGGTGGAGAAGGACATCTACAACAAAACATGGGCAGTCCTCCTAGCTTGTGTTCATTGTGAGAGATGGGCATCTTGCAGTGATAGGTAGCAGCCCTTCGTGCCCCATGTTAGTCTTCATTGGAGCAGCGCAGGAAGACTATAGTGGGTTGAAGTCCCTGAGAAGCTAAGGAGCAGTAGTGGGCAGTTGTGAGTTGTTCACAAACGGAATTGTGAACAACTCAACAAGAGTCTCAACGTGTTATGCCCTTGATGGACTAAGGCACAACTGGTGAGCAGATTGGGTAGTCAAGGTTCAATGGCCAAACGGACTTGGATCATTGATAGAGGCGATGCTGCAGATCGCGAGCCGAAGGACCTGGCAGCTACAGGGTACGACTAAGAAGAGCTGAGAGAACGCGCTACAACTAGATGGTCAAAGTATCTTGTTGAGGTTAGAGTGGTTGTCGATGGACTGACACCAAGCCCCAGTTTCATATCTTGTATCAGTGGATGTATGAGGGCCATTATCTATGGTAAGGGAGCCCTAGACTGTTGTATTATTTAATTGGATTAATATAACGAAGTTGGGTTATTGTACAAAATTGTGTAAAACGTTGTGTATATTTTGTGCACTAGTAGATTCACTGTTGTTTATATTCCGCTGTGAAAAATAGCTTTGTTGTGATTCTTGGTTTGGTAGCGTCAGTGATTTAAGACTCTATACTAGACACCAAGATCGTGGGAAAACATGGTATCGAAGCTACTTTGAAGGGCCAGTGAATCAAAGTGTGCACAACGAAGCAACTCAAAGAGAGTTGAGATTGTCTGGATCATGGAGCAGAGGGTTCAGCTGAAGACATGGAGATGTGGTCTTGACTGGCTTGCCGGCGAGATTGGTTGGGAATTCTAGTGGATTGGTTGGGAATTCAGGGTCAAGTTGACCAAAAATCTCAGTGTTAACATTCTGTAAAATTTCCAGAATTTGTGTTTTCAGCGATATTTATTTTTTCAGCTTGTTAAATGCATAGTTATGGGAAAGGGCATTTAACTACATGGGAGAAATAAGGTGAAACTGAAAACCGGGGTGGGAAAACAGAAATTTCTACATTATGTTGGGCACTGGAACTACAACGCAAGAATCTACAAGTTTTTGTAGACTCAATAAATGTTATAAATTGGTTCAATCTCTCTCAGAGATGTCAAAATCACACAGTGTCTCCTATTATTGAAGACATATTACAGGGAGAGGAATATTACCATAGATACTCTGTCCAAGGAGGGCCTTTGACAGAATCTAGGGTATTGGCAGGTTTCAGAGACAGACTGCAGTAGATAGACAGGAAAGACATTTCCTTCATCCATCCTTCCTCTCCACCTGACAGTCACAGCAGCAGGATATGGGCTTCAGCAAGCAGATCTGATCACATGTCTTTTTGTCAGCTACAGTTTGCATTTTGATCATATTTTTGTCATGCTTCCTGAACATTATGGTTTTATATATGTATTTTAGGCAGATAGACTGTTTAAAAAAGTATACAGGCTACATGGATATCTATTTTGACGATAGGCTGGCTTTCATAGCAGACGGTTTCTTTTTTGCAGCCTTTTTAAAAGGCAAATTTTGGAATATGCTTCAGCATATACACTTACATAATCTTTTATTTCATTTCTTGATAAAAGATTACGATATAAACAAGCTACTGAGAAGAGAACTTGGTTTCAATAATGTTTTTTAGATCTTAAACCCATCTGCCAAAATCTAACTGCAACCAAAACTAAAGATTCTAAATCATGCATTTGATCTCAACTCTTTGATTAGGCAGGTCATATTCTCTAATTGTAATGGCTATCACAAGGGAGCATAACTGTAATATTTGAATCAATATGCAAGCTTTGATTACCATAATTTTATCCCTAAATTACTCAATTGCATGATGGCGAAGGAAACAGTGAAATAAGAACCTTTACAATACTTCTTGAATACATAACCTTTAGCACCAACTACTGTAAAAGGAAAAAATTCCATAAAAAAACTGAAGAAGTGAATCCTCCTCGTACAAATAAATAAACAAGGTAACATAATAACAAATATTTTTAGACATTTACAATCCACAAAAGATTAAAAATGTACTTGTTCATATCATCTATAAGAAATTCAAAAATAAATATCAACCTATAGCAAATGGTAGTTCATAATGAACTAGCATCGACAAAGCACAATGCATATATTGTTCTTTCCTTTTCATCCATAAAAAACAATTTTGTTAATGCATTAAGGTTAAAAGGTAGTTCTGTCTAGAAATTGGAACAAAAAACACACCATGCACCATAATTTTCACACTCTTTTGCTTGCTGTAACAATCTATGGCAATTCTTCCCGCACCACCCCCAGCCCAACCAGTACCTCCAGAAGCACTAACACTTCCAATTCCTTTCCTACAAAAAGAAATTAGACCTATGTCACAACCTTTCTATAACAAAATACCATTTACAAACTAATATAATACAAAATATATGGAAAAGTAAATGAGCATTTCATCATGTTTTGATTAGTTTATATATTTCCCATGTACTTCACATACTTGTATTTTTCCATAATCCCAACAACCTTTAACTTCAACAACCTGTATCGATTGATGCTAACGATCCTTACTATTTACTATCGCTCATATGGGCAGAATAAAAACAATGCAAAGATATTCACCCATGAGATAACACAAGAGAGCATTAGAAGAAGATTTCCACGATGTATACATATGGTACACTCTTCTATGTATTATGTGTATATATATTGTTGGAGTGTGATTAAGTTTAGTCTCTACAGTTATCACTAAGTATACATATTTAGCTGGGATATAAAGAGTGACCAAGCCCCATATGAATTATGTACAACAGTTGGGAACAATAAAGTAAAAAGCACAAATTACAATAATAAAACATAGTCTAATCAAGGCCACTTGAAACTTGGGGACTAAGTTTCATCAAGTCTTCCTAACTGGAAGGAAATAGTCCCCGATTAACATTAATGGTGACCATAATATTGATATGGGAGTTTGTGCAAAACAATGCTATCAGAAATAAAACCAAAAGTGCAAAGTCCTACTGAACTAGATCTGGTAAAAAAAGGCAAAAAAATGAACATATAGAAAACATAAATATTCAAATTTCAAGAGAATATTATATATTCAAGTCAACAATGGCTTGTCAGGTCAATAAAAAGAAGGTGTTGTTAGTCCCCCCACAAGGGTTCAAGCCACCAATGACACACTAATTGGGTGTCCCACTCATGGCCCCTTGACCAAATTCCCATTAAAATTGTGCTGATGGCATTCACTCCCAAGTCTGAAGAGGCGTTAGACATACTGCATCGTGATCAGTGAAATCCAGTCCTATATATATATATATATATATATATATAGATATATTAGACACCAAATATGTAAATTTCGCTCATCTATATAGCATGTTAGTATGAATATAGCAAAATCACACCAAGTATGATACCTATCTGGACCAAAATACATGAACATTGAGGATCTAAATGGCTTCCAGAGTCCCAAGAAGTCATACCACTACAACCAAGTATAACATATCATCAAAATCATCCCCTAAAAAAGGGTTCTCATCACAATGCTCTACATCATCCACTTGCCTTAATACTCGAGGTACATCTCTAATGCTTGGAACCTCTAGTGTTGCAAATGGCTCCAACTCCATCTAACTCAAGTCATCATCTGCAAACATTGTCAACTTACTCTCCACCATCTGCTCTCAAGATGGATCAATATCCGCCTCAACAACTGGATATATATTATATTTCTTGTTCAGCAATGAGTTGCAGCTCAATAGAAGGTTGTACTACACAAATATTAAATCATTCAATAATTGTTTCAAATGGTTTCTCTTCTTATTGTATACCAATTGCCATCACACCCGAAAGCACTACAAGATTGACTCAATATCTAAACTACAAACTTTTGCAATTGAGGGCATTTAGTGAAAAACAGCTTCAACCAACTCCTTCCACTAAGTGTCATCTACAAAGTTAGAAAATTCAAGAAAAGAGTTTGAAATTTGGACCAGAACTTTGAAATTACTTACATAGTTGCTCTTCGATTCTTTGCCAAACAACCATGCTTTTACCAAAGGTGCAAAAGTGCTATAATCACTTACTTTCCTTTGTATAGTATCCTGTTCATTCATCCCAAGAGATTAGCTCAATTAGTTTCATGCTGGCAAGTGCCTTAGTTTGAATCCCCCTGGATGAGGCGCACTAGTCTACATTGACAGGTTTACTAAGGATGTTGTCCATGAATTTGGAGAATCACTCGAGCTTTCCCACAAGGTTTTCATTGTAAAAAACAAATAGAGTCCTAGTCACTCAAATCGAGAACCGTGACCTCCATGCATGATATGTAATGGTACCTACTACCCCTCTTTCAGCAAGGGTACTCATAAACTTTTGACCACACCATTTGTAAGCCAAAATGTGTGCAATTTATAGCCCTATAAGGCCATGTAGGATGAAGTGTAAAAGTGTATCCTAGATCCTCAATGGTGGATAGTCATGGCAAGTCTTCTTAGCTTCATTTTCATGATTTCTAGATTTGTGGTTCTAATGACTTCCCCCTGTTGGGCAGTAACTCCCTATCTTGATGGGCATTTTTATGTCTTGGGTTGGTATGCGAGCATCATGGAGGTGGACCTATTAAAACAAATGATTCAAAGTAACACTTATTGTTAAAATTCCTATAAAGGTAATCGCTTCTTGTAAGTTCCCCATTTTCCCTCTATCTTGGTGCACCTATTTGTTCCCCACATGGACCATCTTCTTATGTACACACACCTCTTTGACCATGGTCATCATTCTTCATGGTAGTCTCACAATTCATGATGCATCTATGGTCCCCAAGGCATCATCCCACATCCATCAAAGTAGAGATAAGGCCCATTGCAGCCTCAAAGTCAAGCCAAGTCATATCCAAGTTGAAACACTCAAAACACCGTCTTGGAAATACCTTTACAAGCGTGTGATCATCATTAAAAGGGGACCAGCTTCACTTTGTGGCAGCAAGGGGGGTTTAAAAGAGCAACATAGCACATATGTTAAGCAAGCAAGGTGTCAAAGCAACTTGAAGATACTCACATGGACTAACATGTTCATTTGGGGTAGCATCAGATGTGTTCTAGCCACGAAATTTGGTGGAGAGGTTGGGGCACATGAGATCTCCAATACCCAGAAAGGGTTTGGGCATATTCTAAACAGTTCAAGAGATATTAAAATAATTAATATTTTTACTGGAGTCTCTAAGTCTAAACTTAGGGAAAATAAAAATTAATGTGTATTAATATGAAACTGGTTAGAATGGTCCAAAATACATGGATCAAGCCAGATCTAATCTTAGCCGTTGATTAGGGACTTAATCTCGGCCGTTGATATGTCAACAGGAAAAGTATAAAAGGAGGCTTGAGGGTCACTTGGAGAATACACTAGAGTGATCAGTGATTCTATTCTCTAGAGCGAGGTTTGCTAAGAGAGATAGAATTAGTGATTGAGCGTTGTAGCTGAGGGGCATTGAGTACAGAGAAACAGAGAGGCAAAGATAGTGTGTTAGGCCCCTACACTAGTAGCCAAGGAAAGTGATGTAGTAGCCACCAGAGCTCATGCAGACGTAGCAGGGTGCTATGCAGAGCCTCGGAGAAGCTAGCGTTGCTGACGCAAAGGGCCAAAGGGCTAACGCAGGGCCTCCTAAGGCTGACGCAGACCCATCCGGGGCGACACAGGGCCAGCGCTGGGCAAAGAGGGGCTGATGCAATCCAGAAAAGGTTGACGCAGGGGTTTCTGAGACAAATTGGTGCTGAGGAGCTGCCGGAAGGATTATCCGGGGTTTCATCCAGGAGATTTGTCTCAAACTAAGAGGTATTATTGCCAAGGAAATTCTCTGTTGGGTAGGCCAGTTTCGGCACCCAGATAGTACTTTGATATTGCTTAATAAAAAAACCCTCAGATAGCTGCACCAGTTTTCCCACATTGGTTTTTCCGGGGACATTGGTCCAAAAATAATGGTGTCATATGGTGTGATTGTTTCTGTTTCCTTCAGTTGTTGATCTATAATATGTTAAGCCTGCACTAGTGTTTATTTTCAGTATTTAAATTGTAAATAACTTGTTAAGTAACGGAACAAATAGGTAGGAATAAACCAGATAAAGTGCATGGACGGTTTCTAACTAAGTAGACTTAGAAACTTCGACATGGTATCAGAGTGTGATTGCAAATCACAGGAGGACTGAGGACATCAGCCGAGCGGAGCAATAGCAACAGAAAATAGTTGTCCCGAGGTGACAGAAGTTGTTTCTAGCAAAGCAACAACTAGGGAAGGGTGACGAAGTGCCTGCATCATCAAGGGTGAGCTGAGAAGAGGTAGTGCAGAGGCTAAGGAAGGCAAAGGGTGCCTCACGCAAAGCCACGCAGAAGCTGGGAGGGCTAACGCAGTTGGCTAAGGAGGTCGGGTTGCTCGTGTCGGGATTGCGCAAAACCTAGTTGCTCTCACCTTCAGGTTGCTGGGGTTTAGAAGGTTGTGGGAATATTGCAGAGAGGAGCTGGTGAGGTACTGTAGTCAAAACAGTACCTGATAGAGCAAGGCCAAGAGGAGGGAGTTGCTACCGAGGGTTTCTAGCCGAGGAACCCGGATCAGTGGTGCGATTGCACAAGACGATTAGAGTAGGGGGCATCTCGACAGCGGCACAAGGATTTCTAGCAGGGAAATCAGGACTCAAAGGGAGTCCAGAAGAGAACTTCCAGACAAGAAGTAGAGACTTGGAGGAGTCGAACAGAGAACTTCCAGGAGGGAAGTAGAAGAGCATCATGGCACTACACGGAGTAAGAGACCAGGATAGACTGGACGGAGCGTCGAACTTCGCAGTCTGGAAGGCTAGAATCTTATCCGTACTTGACAGAAATCGTGTCAAGAACTTCACCCTTAAAGGTTATATCTATCCCAGACGACTCCAATGGTAACGACAAGTACGAGGAGGCAATGGCGAGGACCAAGAGCATCATCCTTGATGGGGTCAAGGACCATGTAGTACCACACATTGTCGAGAAGGAAACGGCATATGAGATGTGGGAGGCCCTCAAGAAATTGTACCAACATACTTCTGTGCAGAGAAGAATGCTACTTGAGAATCAATTGAGGTCGTATCAGATGAAGAAGGGAGAACTGATTGACACCTTCCTCGAAGGACTGAATGAGATCTGATATCAATTGACTGCTATAGAAGCCACGACGGATCAGGAGTTGATAGTGAGGACCGCCCTGAATGTTGTCTCAGAAGACTGGGAGGTATTTGTCCAGAGTATACTGGGTAGAGGGACTCTCCCACCTTGAGACGAGATGTGGGCGGCTCTTCGCCAGGAAGAAATCAGACGGCAGTGGAAGACGGGTAGCAGCAGCAAGGGGATCAAAGTCAAGCAGGACGAGGAAGATGTTGCCCTAGCATTTGAGGGAAAGTAGCAAAAGCGGAAGAAGAATGATCTCTCCAAGATCAAGTGCTTCCACTGTGGGGAGCTAGGTCATTATGCAACCCAGTGTCCAAGAAAGAAGAGTAAGGGAGAGTCTTCCGAGAGTAACGCAGCGCTAGCAAGGGCAGAGAAGGAAGTTTTGACAGACAATCGTTGTGCCATGAGTGCACATGCGCCACTTGAGCAGAAGTGGGGAGACATCGAGCTGTAGTCAGGCGGACTACAAGCAATGAGGGGCAGGATCCTCGAGGTACCTAGCCTCTTGGATTAGAACTTGCTACGGGAGCCCCGAAGAGGAGTAGCAGGATTCGTTGAGTCGGTAGAGACAGATGCGGATGGAGCGGCAGAGAGAGCTCCAGTGCAGGAGTCTCGAGACAGCGCGAGGCTAGCAAGTTGCAACAGTGCGAGAGGCACAGGAGTGTTGCACCAGTGCAGGATGGCACAGAGAGGTGTGCAACAGTGCAAGATGCAGGGAGTTGTTGCAACAGTGCAGAGGTCAGAGAGGGAGCACTTGTCAGCGGCGAGGGGAGCTTCAGCATCAGTAGGTGTCTCTAGCCCAACAGAGAGGTCAAAGTTGGGAGATTAGTTACTTCTCAATAACTGAGTTGCAGTGCAACAGTGGGCAACACGATGCAGCATGATGAGAGGAGGTGCAGTGTTGTGAGAAAGGACCAACAGCAGCACGAATGCAAAGGGAGTTGTCGTACAGATGCAGCAGTGGCAGTGGCAGAACCATGGGTAGCAGTACAGGATACAGCAGTGCAGAGGATGGTGGGCAGTAGGCCTAGCATCAACACAGGGACCAATGCCGGAAGGTCAGAGTAATACTCAGTGAGGAGTATTGCTAGAGCACAGTCCTCGCTAAGAGGGAGCGTTGATTTGTGGTAGCATCAGATGTGCTCTAGCCACGAAATTTGGTGGAGAGGTTGGGGCACATGAGATCTCCAATACCCAAAAAGGGTTTGGACAGATTCTAAACAGTTCAAGAGATATTAAAATAATTAATATTTTTAATGCAGTCCCCAAGTCTAAACTTAGGGAAAATAAAATATTAATGTGTATTAATATGAAATTGTGTTAGAATGGTCCAAAAGACATGGATCAAGCCATATCTAATCTTAGTCGTTGATTAGGGACTTAATCTCGGCCGTTGATATGTCAACAAGGAAAATATAAGAGGAGGCTTGAGGGTCACTTGGAAAATACACTAGAGTGATCAGTCATTTTATTCTCTAAAGCGGGGTTTGCTAAGAGAGATAGAGTTAGTGATCGGGGGTTGCAGCTGAGGGGCATTGAGTACAGAGAAACAGAGAGGCAGAGATAGTGTCGGTAGAACAACGCAGTAGCCAGGGAGAGTGATGCAGTCGCAGCCAGAGCTCACACAGACATAGCAGGGAGCTACGCAGAGCCTCAGAGAGGCCAGCGTTGCTGACGCGGAGGGCCAGAGGGCTAACGCAGGGCCGCCTAACGCTGACGCAAACCCATCTGGAGTGACGCAGGGCCAGCAATGGGCAGAGAGGGGCTAACGCAACCCAAAAAAGGTTGACACTAGGGTTTCTGGGGTAGATTGGTGTTAAGGAGCTGCCGAAAGGATTATCCGGGGTTTCAGCCAGTAGATTTGTCTCAAACTGAGAGGTATTATTGCCAAGGAAATTCTCTGTTGTGTAGGCCAGTTTCAGCACCCAGATTGTACTCTAATATTGCTTAATAAGAAAACCCTCAGATAGCTGCACCGATTTTCCCACATTGGTTTTTTCCGGAGACATTGGTCCAAAAAATAATGGTGTCATATGGTGTGATTGTTTCTATTTCGTTCAGTTGTTGATCTGTAATATGTTGAGCATGCATTAGTGTTTATTTTCAGTATTTACATTGCAAATAACTTGTTAAGTAACGGAATAAGTAGGTAAGAATAAATCAGATAAAGTGCATGCAGGGTTTCTAACTAAGTAGACTTAGAAACTTCAACATAAGATAGCTCAAAAGCAAGCAATTTTTGGACCTATTGCTGCATAAACTAGCCGGCCTAGTAAATAGACTAAAGCTAGAGGGCACAACACCTAGGGACAAAGGCCCATTGTCAACACAGCCTATGTCCCCTTCTCTTCTCGGATTTTCACCGACAGGAGGAGTCCTAGTATCCCTCACTTGAGATAGATGTTCCTAAGATAAGTCTTAAGTGAGGCAAGGTGGCTCATTCAATGGAAAGATTCAATGAAAGTGCAAGCTTTGGGAGAAGCTAGGAGGACTTTCCAAGAAAAACCCCTTGAAAGACTACCCGAGGCCTAGGGTTGAGATATTTGACACGATAGAAGTTCATCCAAGGTCCAGATAGATGAGAGAAAAGGTTGTGATTGATATACTTCAACAAGTTCTAAAGTTCAAGCCTTCAAGAATCCCAAGTTGAAGGACAACACCTAGGGTTCCCACTTGACATGATAGCTAGGGCATCAATTATATTGAGATTTGACTGTGAGAATTGCCTCAAATCAAGAGGAGAGATAGAGGAAACACCAACGCAGAAGACTGTCTAGATGATTTTGCAAGAGACATTCCCTAATGGAATTTGCACCAAGCCCAAGGGAGGCTACCTTATCCTCAAGGGGATTAGAAAAGAGGTGAAGGAGAGGTGAAAGAAGAATGATTTTTCAATTGTATCACCAAGGATCTAGGACCAGTGCCTAGCAATTGGGAGGATTGGAGTCAAAAATGATCTTGATTTGAGAACTTCGCTCTTCAACGAGACCTAAAGGCAGCTTTGCTAGCCCTAAAGGAGGTAGCTTCACATCTACTCTAGGAATTTACATTTCGTTGACAATAGTTAACAGAGTTTCAAGGATGCAATACGCAAAAATGACCTTTAGGAACATTCATTCATCATTATCTATGAATAATGCATGCAATACTTCCAATAGCTTCAATGTTTTGACAAATTCGCATTAAATTAGGGCACATTAAAGATCATGAAACATCATTCCATGCATTAGACATTCATTTAAACATGTTACCGCTCAAACTAGCAGGGGACCTAAGGGGAATCCCTAAAGGGGAAATGCTAGGCGAAGGGCAACAAATGGAGTCCTAGCCCACTGTCACCTCATCTAAGGCTCCCTTCTATTTACGAACTTTCATCAGTGGGAGGAGACCCGATATGTATGGAATCACTAATGTGTAACAAGTCAATGGATATGAGTGACCCAAACCCTTTCCAAGAAGGTTTTGAAAGATGTAGCTTGCTTGCTTTCTAAGCAAGGTACTATGCTCTTCTAGGCAAAGGAAGAGGATTTTATAGAAATTTCTCATTTCCCACCCCGGTTTTCAGTTTCACCTTATTTCTCCAAAATAGTTAAATGCCCTTTCCCATATCCATACATTCAACAACTAGAAAATAAATTTTGTTGAAAACACAAATGCTGGAAATATTACAGAATGCTAGAAAATGCAGAAAGAAATATCAGCACATACAAACAGTGATTCAACACATTTAAACACAGTGATTTTTAGTCAAGGTGACCTTGGAAAAACCCCTACAACTCTTGAAGAAAACCAGTCCGAAAGCTCTTTCTTATTTCTGGAAAATGCCTTTTATAGTGAGAGAAAATATTCAGCAAAAAAATCAACAAGAAAACTTTTACAACTTATCTCGTTTTCCGTGCCTCACAGCGAACTGGAAAAACTTGCAAACAGCAAAATAGGACAACAATAAATGTTGTACGGCCTCCTCGATTTTTGTGCCCAAATTTCAACCTTAAATGTTGTTGTACGGACTGCCTAGAAAAGCAGGCAAGCTGCCATAAATGCTGTTGTACAGTTTTCCTTGATTTCTGTGTAGAAAAAATAGCAGCACAACTGTACGAATTTCTGCCTAGAAAAGCATGCCAAGGTACAGCCACTTGCTGTACGGCCTCCCTTGAAAAACGTGCCAGCAAACTTCAAATTTTTTGCTCCTCAATTTTTGTGCTAACTTGTTGTACGGCCTCCTTGGAATCTGAACCAAAACTGTTGTATGGCCTTTCTAGAAAATCGTGCAAAAATCTGCCTTTCACTTTGTGCTAACTCAGCTGTACGAACTTGCTGAAACGCTGCCTTGGAATGTGTGCCAAGTTGCTGCCTCCTTCTCCTCACTGTCTAGAAATCTCCCTTGCTCTCCTTCTCTCAATCTGCTCATGAAAGAATTAATGACCTTTTCCTCCTTTCCCTCCTTTAATCTAACCCTAAGTGACTTTTGGGGAATCCCTAAATCCAATGGCTGAAATAGATTGAGATCTAGGGCTGAGATTAAATGCTCATTTAAATCTCACTTTCTATTTTTTAATTCACCCCACTTTAATAAAGACCCACTTAGTCATTTATTTCCAAAGTCACTTTTCCTTTCTAATTTTACATTGACTTTATTAAAGTCACTTTAAAATTAGACTTTAGTAACTTTATCACTTAAAGTCACTTTTAAATTAGATTTGACTTTATAAAAATTATAAAGTCACTTTAGGAGAAAAATTAAATTCTTTTGGACACTTTTCTCTAGGCCAAAGATCAAAGACTTAGGGAACCACCTGTCCTCCGGTACCAAATTTCAACACTCCCTCTTACCGAGGAAGGTGTTCCTCACCACACCCATCTTGTCTCTGAAGTAGACATGCTTGCCCCGTGGTAAGGCTTTGGTAAGAATATCTGCAACCTGCTCATCAGTGGGAATATACTCAAGCTTCACAGCTCCCTTCTGAACATAGTCTCTGATGAAATGATATTTGATCCCGATATGCTTTGACCTGTCATGAAATACTGGATTCTCCGTGAGTTTAATGCAACTCTGATTATCACAGTAAATCATTGAAGGTCTCAACAGCTGACCAAATAAGCCAAACAACATCTTGCGAAGCCAAATGGCCTCACAACTAGCTAGACTGGCTGCCATATACTCTGCTTCCGCTAAACTCAATGCTACTGACTGTTGCTTCCGGCTGAACCATGACACTACTGCTAAACCCAAGCCAAAATAGCACCCTGAAGTGCTCTTCCTATCAGAAGCACAACCTGCCCAATCAGAATCAGTATAACCTACCAATCTCACTCCATCCCCCTGCCTGTAGTCCAGACCATAATCCACTATCCCCTGCAAGTACCGCAAAATGTGTTTTGCAGCCACCCAGTGAACCTCCCTAGGCTCACACATAAACTGACTCATCGTGTTGACTGCAAAACAAATATCTGGTCTAGTGTTGACCAAATACATCAATGAACCAATTAGCTTCCTGTACAATGTGGGATCCACCAACTCGGAATCCGAAGCATGAAGCTTCTTCCAGTTGGTGATCATCAGTTTCGACATGGGTTTACAATCCTCCATGTGGAATCTGCCAAGGATGTCCACAATATAGTTCCCCTGCCCCAGGAAGAAATGCCCCTCTTCCTGCCACACCTCCAAACCCAAAATTAATGCATCAAGCCGATGTCTTTCATCTCAAACTCCGCCACAAGATCTCTCTTGCAGTGCTCTATGAGTCTCTATGCACCTGTAATGACCAAGTCATCCACATACAGCACCAAAATGAGAGGCTCCTCACCTATCACAATATAGTAAAGGTTAGGATCTGCCTCACTCTTTGTGAAACCCATCCCCTACAAGTATGTATCTATCCTGGAGTACCAAGCTCTGGGAGCTTGCTTCAGGCCATAAAGGGCCTTCGTCAGTCTGCACACATGGGACTCCTTCCCATGCACCTCAAAGCCCTGTGGCTGCTCAATGTACACCTCCTCCTGTATGAAGCCATTGAGAAATGCAGTCTTCACATCCATCTGGTGGATCTTCCAGCCCATCTCTGCTGCTATCGATATAATGGAGCGGATCGAAGTATATCGAGCCACGAGAGCGAAGGTCTCCTCATAATCAACTCCCTCTACCTGGCAGAACCCTCTAGCCACAAACCTCGCTTTGAATTTCTCAATGCTGCCATCTGCAGTATGCTTTACCTTGTAAAGCCATCTGGAAGTAACCACGGATTTGCCCTCAGGCCTCGCCACCACCTCCCAAACATCATTCTTCATGATAGAAGAATACTCCTCCTACATGGCCTCTCTCCAAACCTGCTGGCTAGCTGCCTCCTCATAACTAGAAGGCTCAGAGTCGAGGATGCTGGTAGCCATTGCCATATAGCTACAAAACCTCGCAGGTGGTCTACTCTCTTTGACCGACCTCTTAGGCTCAGCAACAAATGTGGCATCTCTCAAGGTGTCCTGAAGCCACTTGGGCTTCCTTTTCCCTGAGCATACTTCTCCCATTGGAGAATGAAACTCCTCCTCCTCATCATCATCAGGAACCTGAACTCCTGACTGTCTGTCTGTTGTCCTCCTGCATGCACCTGAACCTGTAGAAGTTGAGGTACCGTGTGAACTGTCCATCAGTGGACTCCCTAGTGAACTGCGCTGTGGACTGCTCTGCATGCTGCCCGGAGCACCACCCCTCTGGCTCGGTGAGCCACTGCTCACTGACGGACCTAACATCGTCATAGATGTACCTCCGAATCCTCCTGATCCCTGCCCACTGGATCCCTGCGACTGACTCAACTGCTGCTGAGGGTCTGGCTGATCCAGATACTCTAACTCCCGTGACCTTCTAAAGGCCCTGTCCTCCTCGAACTTCACATCCCGCCTGATAACAACTTTCCTCTCTACAGAAAAGTAAATCAGAAAGGCCTTTGAGGTCTCACTGTAGCCCACAAAGATACCCTTCTCTGCGGTGGGCTCTAGTTTGGTCCTCTTCTCCTTAGGTATGTAGGAGTATGTAATGCACCCAAAGATACAAAGATGACCAATATCAGGCTTCTTCCCAGAAAAAGCCTCCTCCGGAGTCATGTGCCCCAAGGCACGATGCAGACTCTTGTTCTGCAAATAAACAGTTGTGTTGCAAGCCTCTGCCCACAAGAACAATGGCAACCCCTGATCATGTAACATGGCTTTGGCAGCCCCTCCGATGGATCTGTTCTTCCTCTCCGCAACCCCGTTCTGCTGGGGGTTGTAAGGAACAGTGAACTCCTTCCTAATGCCTGCCTCCGCACAATAGTCAACAAACTCTCCAAAGGTGTACTCTCCTGAATTGTCCAACCTCAGGGACTTGATCTTCTGACCTGTCTGTGTCTCCACAAGAGCTCTAAACTCCTGAAACCGCTTGAAGACCTCACTCTTGGTCTTCAAGAAATAAATCCAAGTCCTCTTGGAGTGATCATCAATGAATAAGACATCCGACCGCTCACATCGGAATGAATCAAATCAAGTATCCCAGTCGCTCTGCTGTCACTGCTGGGAAAAGGGGATTTGGCAAACTTGCCCATCGCACATCCTCTGCAAGTATCAAAGTGATCAGTACTAAAATCTGGCACACTTGTAGTGATCTCCCGCGAGGTCCTCAAGGCTCCATGATACATATGCCCCATCCTGCGGTGCCAAATCTCACACAGCTCAAAACTGCTAGCTCTGCTGTCAGTACTACTGCTCAATGCCAAAAGGGGTTGGAATGCAAACTTCTACACCTTTGCATGGTGTACACCTATCACTCTAGCTGAATCAGCTGGAGTGCCCCTGGGATACATCAACACCTGTCCTCACCTGAACAGTACCTCACATCCTCTGTCCTCCAAAGTTGAGACGGATATGAGGTTCTTCCTCATACCTGGCACATAAAGAACATCTGACACCTTCAAGGGAGGTTTGGACTCCCTCTGAAATGTCAGTGTCCCCACACCGACTGCTCTAACAACTCTGTCATCACCGAGTACTACCTCTATATCAGTGCCACTCTCTGAAAGCTCTGAGAAGTACTCACGGACTCCTGTCATGTGACGTGAAGCCCCACTGTCCACATACCAGATACCCGAAGATGCTCCGCTAATCGAGGGAAAAGCATGCTCCCTCTGAACCTGTGTGGCAGGTGATCCTGCACTAGAGGACTCACACGCAATGAACCCAAACTCCCGGTCAAAACGATCTGCAAAGTCCTCAACCTCTGCTGAAGCTGCCAAGCTCTGGTTCTTCCCCTTCTTCTTCTTCTTCTCCGGACACACAACTGCATAGTGTCCCATCTTTTGACAATTCCAACATTTCACCTTGGAATAGTCCTTCTGTGTGTTACCCTGTTTACCTTTACCTTTGCCTTTGCCCCCACCATTGCTTGTGAAAGCCTGCTTCTTCCCTTTGCCTTTCTTGCCTCCTGCCAACAGTGCTACATCCTCATCCTGCTCAACTGGCTTGGCGGCCCCAAGCTGACCTTTCCTAATCTCTATCTGAATGCAATCATTCCAAAACCTCTCCCATGTGGGAAGGGTCTCACGTGCACAAACCCCATTAGCAAAGTTCATCCATGAACAGGGGAGGCCATTCACTGCAATCCGCACCAACTCAGTGGGAGGAATGACCTCTCCAACTGTTGCCAACTCATCTCTCACATTAATAATCTTTGTGAGATATCCAGTTGCACTATCATTACCCATCTTAATGGTCTTCAGCTTCTCCTTCAGGACCATTTTCCGGTTCTCATTGGTACTCTGGTAGAGATTGGACAATGCTGTCCACATCTCATGGGCATTTCTCTTTCCTCTCACATGAGGAATGCAATGGTCTTTGACTCCGTCTAGAATCAGTCTCTTACCCTTGTTGTTCTTTTTATTATAATCAGCCAACTGAGTAGCATTAGTAGGCACAACAACAGGGTTCTTTGTGGTATGCACCATAATGTCCCAGATTTCTGCCTCCTCAAAGATACTCTGCATTCTCTCCTTCCAAACGCTGTAATTGGTATGCCCATCCAACCTATCCTCCACCCTCAATCCCAATGACATCCTACTATCCTAAAACTGAAAAATAGTACTGTTGTAGTAAAGATAAAACTGTTGTTTGTGAAAAATCAGCTTGCTGGAATTTTCTGAGTGAAAAATCAGCAGGCTGTAATTTTCCTCCTTGCTGTCCCAAACTGCACTTCAGCACTCAAACTCTAATACCATATAGAAATTTCTCATTTCCCACCCCGGTTTTCAGTTTCACCTTAGTTTCAGCTTATTTCTCCAAAATAGTTAAATGCCCTTTCCCATATCCATACATTCAACAACTGGAAAATAAATTTTGCTGAAAACACAAATTCTGGAAATACTACAGAATGCTAGAAAATGCAGAAATAAATATCAACACATACAAACAGCCATTCAACACATTTAAACACAGTGATTTTTGGTCAAGGTGACCCTAGAAAAACCCCCTACAACTCTTGGGGAAAACCAGTTCGAAAGCTCTTTCTTATTTCTGGAAAATGCTTTTTACAGTGAGAGAAAATATTCAGCAAAAATATCAGCAAACAAACTTTTACAACTTATCTCGTTTTCCGTGCCTCAGCCAACTAGAAAAACTTGCAAACAGCAAAACAGGACACCAATAAATGTTGTACGGCCTCTTCGATTTTTGTGCCTAGATTTCAGCCTTAAATGTTGTTGTACGAACTGCCTAGAAAAGCGTGCAAGCTGCCATAAATGTTGTTGTACGGTTTTCCTTGATTTCTATGCAGAAAAAACAACAGTACAGCTATACGGATTTCTGCCTAGAAAAGCGTGCCAAGGTACAGCCACTTGCTGTATGGCCTCCCTTGAAAAATGTGCCAGCAAACTTCAGATTTTTTGCTCCTCGATTTCTGTGCCAACTTGTTGTACGGCCTCCTTGGAATCTGAACCAAAACTGCTATACGACCTTTGTAGAAAATCGTGCCAAAAATCTGCCTTTCACTTTGTGCTAACTCAGTTGTACGAACTTGCTGAAACACTGCTTTCGAATGTGTGCCAAGCTGTTGCCTCCTTCTCCTCACTGTCCAGAAATCTCCCTTGCTCTCTTGCTTTCCTTCTCTCAATCTGCTCATGAAAAAATTAATGACCTTTTCCTCCTTTCCCTCCTTTAATCTAACCCTAAGTGACTTTTGGGGAATCCCTAAATACAATGGTTGAAATAGATTGAAATCTAGGGCTAAGATTAAATGCTCATTTAAATCTCACTTTCTATTTTTTAATTCACCCCACTTTAATAAAGACCCACTTAGCCATTTATTTCCAAAGTCACTTTTCCTTTCTAATTTTACATTGACTTTATTAAAGTCACTTTAAAATTAGACTTTAGTAACTTTATCACTTAAAGTCACTTTTAAATTAGATTTGACTTTATAAAAATTATAAAGTCACTTTAGGAGAAAAATTAAATTCTTTTGGACACTTTTCCCTAGGCCAAAGATCAAAGCCTTAGGGAACCACCTGTCCTCCGGTACCAAATTTCAACAGATTTTGGGGGTTAGGTGTATGAGAATAGGCTTTGAAATGAGTTCCCCACACCCTAAATACTTGTTAAAGTTGGTATCCCGGATGGTTCTTGAAGAATGGTCCTTTGAAGGAGCAGGACCACACGGGGCCAAGTGGACCTGGTCTAAGGTATGAGGAAGGTATGAAATGATCAATGATTTTCTTACCCTAGACAAGGTGGGAAGGATCAACTGAAGAATTTCATTCAATGATGTTGTTTTGACCTTGGGAAGTACTAGCCTTGGGGATGGCAGGGCAAGATTTCATCTCGGAGCTGGGCTTGGCTTTTCTTCCAATTCCACAGTCGGAATGTCTTCCAATTTGGAGGAGGGCTAGAGGAACGGCCAACGCAAGATACCCTAGGAGATCGAATTTTTTTAGTGGCTAGCTTGTCAAGAAATTGATGCCCTAGTCACCCTAATGTGGCCAGACATGGGAGAAGGTGAAAGGATAGGAGTTTTGGTGACCACCCTTGGTAGATCAGTGCCTTAATGCTTGGGAGAATGGAGTCTATGTTGATTATGTGTAAGATTTCTTGGTTTCCAGTCAAGGAGGCCTCAAAATTGCTTCACAAAACCTTTAGGTCAAGTGAAAGAAATCTTGCAGCTTTTATACTTCAAATGCATAATAGGAATGGCTTGTCAAGGTCAAATTTTGCCTCTAGGAGATTTCACTCATATTACAAGGGCCAATGCACTAAGAGAACGTTATGATAGAGAACATCCCACAATATTAAGCAACAATTTGCATGCAGCAATTAGCCTTAAAACAACGAAAATCCCATCCAACATATATGACAAAGTAACAAGAATAGCATCAAAAATTTCATATTTACAATGCAGTAGATTATATCCAACCATTCACAAATGACAATAATGAAGCTCCAAGAGAAGACAAACCAATAACCATACATCAAAATTCATCCATAAATGCTCCAATTCATCCTCCAGCAAAAAGTGTGAAATTCTCTAAAGAAGAGAGATATCCAATCCAAAGTGATCATGATAAATGATCTCACCTCACTTGTATTTATACACATCTAAGGAGTTCAAATTACACTCCTTGGCCTACATAAGCCCCAAAAATAAAATAATGTGTTAATAATACAACTTTTGGTGAAAAGCCCACCAAACTAGCTCATGAATGAAAAGATAAGCCTCTCAAGAGGTCAAATAGTAATCTATGCATGTCGTACGGCCCTCTAAGAGGCCTAATGAGGTCCATGGGTGCCACAACGAAGAATGGGACCCTCAAAAGCAGTGGACAAGGTATTGGCCCCTTGTAATAACCTGTGGTGCTCCAAATGACATGTGGGGGCACACAAGTGTCCTCATGGGTCTCCAAACAAATTGAAGATGCCTGTAGGTCACCATCAAGGGCTAGGATTATGGTGTAGGTGATGCCACATCATCGTGGAAGTCCCGAATCATCTGCCAAGTGTATGGTGTAGATCAGGGGCCGGCTGGGCATGATGGATCAAGTGCATCATCGTCGTCCAATAGGTGAACCACGAGCAATCTCTGAATGGCTGTGGAGACCCACGGAGTGTACTCTGTTGTTGTGGAAGCCCATGGCTCTCAACGCGCACCCTACATGTGCCAATGTAGCCCTCTGGAGGATTAGGACCCTGTATAGGGAGACCAAACCCCAAATGCAAACCATCTGCAATCCTGCATAAGATCCAATGCATCCCCTAGGCTTCCAGTGCAACAAGTCATTAAAGAAATTGAGCAAATAAGCTTTCCTAATCATGGACCACAAGTGGGGACTTCATAATGGCCTGCCCTTCCATAAAGGGCTTCGTGATGTGCCAATGTCTCCTAAACTCCCAATGGGGTTAACCAAGTACCCTATTAGGTGGTTTTTGCTTCTAAAGGGGATAATGTAGTCAAGGTATATCCGTCAAAAGGTGGTGGCATGTGGCAAATAGGTGAATGAGGTAGGGAATGAGAGGGGGCAGCCCTGGGTCACATGCTGGGGCACAAGTGTAGCTAATAAGAGGGAAGCCCACACTTGGGTTTATAAGGTGTAGGAAGGAGCAATCGTGGTTCATGAGGTGCCTCGGCCTTGAATTTTCCACCCTTCTTTATATGCCTTTTGCCTTTTTATGATTTTCTTTGATTAACTACTCAGGGATCAAGGGGTTAGAGCATGATGTATAAGATATAGCAGTGAATTCCTCCTTTTATGGTAGGGCGGTTCATTGCTCATCAAGGGTTGGGACAATCATGGATTCCTATATGATGAGGAAGGTTCGTAGAACTTGTTGGAACCAGGGTGATGGGCATGATGACAGGGTAGAGCTTCATGTAATGGTTTTTGCTCGCGTTCTAAATGTTTGTCCCAACCATCTTTTGCATTTTGTGGTACTTTTCCTGTTGAACGTGGCCATAAATGCTTTTGACTTTCTTTTTAGCTGCATCAACCTTCGAGCTTCATTCCAAGCCATTACCCAAGGTGTGGGCAAGGGGAAGGGGTGAGCTAACCCTATGTGGACTCGATGGAGGAATGTGGACCCAAGGGGGGAGAGGTGATGGATGGGATAATAATGAATGGAAAACGAATAATATAAGCGGATAAGGGAGTGGGACCACGTAACCAAAATCAGGGTTTCCCATGAAATACCATCCCTGAAACCAAGTGGTCAATGAAAGAGATCCCACGGGACTAGAATCCAAGGTTAAGTCCTAAAAGGGGTCTAGGGGACAGAACCACAGGAGAGAATATTTCGTTTATTTGTTGTAAACAAAATAAACTGCATAATTAATTTTTTCAGTTAGGAGAAATATTTCCAGTGGTTGCATTTCAAGGAATTTTCACACGGCATCAGAGCATATTTGACAAACAGAAGGCTCAGAGTCGAAGGGAGAAAATTTCAATGTTCAAAGGGAGCAGATGGACGAAATTTTCAAGGGTTGCGCAATGCCTAGGCATGCAGTGCGAATTGCAGAGCAAAAATTCAATTTTTCAGTTGCAGATTGGGCAGGCAATTCAATGGACAAGAAAAGCACCTCTGGGTATTGCTTCACCGTTGGATCAAGAATGGTTTCTTGGTGTAGCAGGAAGTAGAAGTCAATAGCAGTGAGCTCTGCAGAAGCAAAGCATATGGCAGTAAGCACAGCTATGTGCGAAGCTATATGACTTCGAAAGCTGCTGGTAGACTTGTTCAAGCAAAGGATGGAGGCGACTAGTGTTTACTGTGATAATCAGAGTTGCATCAAGCTCTCTAAGAATCCAATGTTTCATGATAAGTCGAAACGCATAGATATTCAATTTCATTTCATTAGAGATTGTGTGCAGAGTGGAGCGGTCCAGCTATAGTATGTTCCCACAAATGAGCAGGTTGTAGATATACTCACGAAAACTCGGGGAAGAGCTAAGTTTGTTTATTTCAGAGAGAAGATAGGTATGTTATGGTGGAGAACTCGTTTCAATACCAGGGACAAATTATTTAGGATGCTTCTCAGTTGCAGTTGTTACAGTTGCAGCAGCAACAAATGAGAGGGAGTGGCAATGCAGATGCAGATTTGGCAGCGGTATAGCAGCACAGATGCAGAATCAAAGTTGCGTAGTGATTGGTGGGCAATGGCAGGCAGTCACAGTGGCCAAACATCAATAGCGTGACAAAGGGTGATACAGAGACAGGGTGTTGTAGTAGTGGTGCAGCACTAGAACACCTTCCTCGCTAAGAGGGAGTGTTAGTTTTTGTAGCATCAGAGGTGTTCTAGTCTCGAAACTTTGTGGAGAGGCTAAAACACAGGAGTTCTCCATAACCCATAAATCGTTTCTGGAAATTCCACCTAGAAGTGTCTCAATTAGATTATTAGCCTATTTTTAAATATTTCCTAAGTCTAAACTTAGGAAAAGGGGTTAATTAATCAAATTAATTGAGAAAAGTGTGAATCATTTAGAAATTCACACGGATCGATCCAGAAATGATCTCAGCCATCAATTATGTTTTAATCTTGGTCGTTGGAATCCCAACTGGAGATTATAAGAGGAGGTCAATGGGTAGATGGAGGATACACTAGTGTAGATACTTAGTTGCCCAAGCAGTTCGATTTTCTCAGTAGCAAAGACGCAGTGGAGAAGATTGAGCCAGAGGGTGAGTAGCAGGTGGCAGAGGAGGTCAGCAACATTTTCGGAGGAAGTCTTCCAATTCCGGAGGAGGCAGTGAGAGGAAGTGTGAAATTCCCAGAGGGTCTACGCAGGCATAGCAACAGGATATTTCAATCTAGCAGGAGGAGTTGGCCATTCGGTAGCTGGAGGTCGGGATTTTGGTCAGATAATCTAGTGAGCCAGTTCCAAATCCATAGAGAGACAGATTTATTGATTTCAAAGTTTTCCAGAGGCAGCTACAGCAAAGTTTGCACAAGCCCTATGCAGAGGTTGACGCAAATGGATCTGCGCGTGGCTGGGGAGTTAGTTTCGGGGACAGAAATCGGTTGTGGGGCGAGTAAAAATTCATAATAATTTTGCTATTATTTCTCTCAGATTAGATTGCCAATAAAGCATCCAAATTATTGTACTTAGAAATCTATTGTTGCATAATAAAATAAACGCTCATATTGTTGCACCGGTTTTCCCGAGTTGGGTTTTTCAGGGAACTTTTATCCAAAATAATGGTATCACAATCCAGGATGTAATCCCGAACATAAAGAATACTGAAAAAAGTCTCTAGGTTTATGGGTCTTTTCCATTCCGTAGATAGAATCAGGGTTATTCATTTTTAGGATCAATAGTGGACGAATGGAGAGAGTGATTCGAACCCTCGGTACGGATGATCCGTACTATGGATTAGTAATCCGTCGCTTTGGTCCGCTCAGCCATCTTTCCAAGATGGAAGAATTCATGTGTAACAAAATGAATGGTGGAGTAAAGGTGTATACAATATTTTTACTTCCATAGTATTTTATTTGGTGAAGAAATTGCACTGAGAATATTTCGTTATTTTGTCGTAAACAAAATAAATTGTATAATTAATTTTTATTTTTTTCAGTTAGGAAAAATATTTCCAGATGCTACATTTCAAGGAATTTTCACATGGGTCACCCATTGGTGGTGGGTAACAGGACCAAAGCAAGCATGTCATCCACCTTATACTAATCATTGAAGGGATCCAAGGCTTCAAGAGAGGAACATTGAGCAAGTTAAGCAAAGTGTTGGGCCTACCAAGCAAATACTTCAAGCAATTTCAAGCCAAAATTCAATGCAAAGGTTGCACGTTTATGCCATGTTGCCTCAAAATCTAGTAGGTCTTGTAGAGGGTGCTCACCAAGGCAAGCACTAAACTAAGTGACAACAATGAGGTGTGGCCCACTATCACTACAGCCACTACCTCCTACTCTTTATGAACTTTAACCAATGGGAGGCTTCCTAGTAGATAGGTCACCTTTGAGATATATTCTAGGTCAAAAGGTTAAGGTGACACAAGAAACTACTAGAGGATTGGTTTTCTTAAGTACAAGGTTCAACCAAGGGAAATAAGGCATTTGTATCCTCTAGAAAGGCCAAATTAGGGCACACTAAACCTAGGGTTTGAGAAATAGCAAGCAAAATGGAATATTGTAAGGTCAATATGCCAAGAAAAGATTTCCAATCAATGAATTTTAGCTAGCCAATGGCATATGAAACCTTCAAAAAGTCCTCAAGTTGAAGATCAACAAAACAATGGTTTACTTACGGCAAGCTAGCTAGGGCAAGAAAATTGAGACCTAAAATGGAAAGATTAACCACCAAAGGAGGATGATTTTGAGGCAAGCAATCCTTCTCTTGATGTTGAATCCTTCCAGAACCCAAAAGTCTTCCTCTAAGCCAATCGCACTAAGCCCTAGTTACGCTACTTATCCTTAGGAGGGTTGAAATTAAGACAAAGAAAGAGAGCGAAATTCAAGTTTATGGATAAAATGAGGTTTGATCACCAAATTGACAAGGCCAGTGCCTAGTCCTCGGGATGATGGAGTCTATGAGTGTGACAGATTGCCTAAATCTTGCAAAGGGATAAGGATATTTTGATGCCCTAGCACAAAATGCTAACTATTACCTTTGTGAGGGATCAAGGTCGCTTGGGAGAGCTATCACAAAAGTTTACCAAGGTGATTGCCATACATATTTCATTCATGAGTAATGCATACAATGATGATATCTAGATTATACACAATTGATCTTCAATAAGTAACAGAACAATAAAAAAACCCTAGATTATCAATTCATTCCATACATTAGGTAATAAGATCATTTTTTAATCAAATTAAAGGCTCACTTACAAGACAAAATGCATGAACAATCCTTTCATTGATCCAAGATAACTTCTCCAATGCCAAGAAAAATAGCTCTAATAGACAAAGTTCTCCATAGAATCACATCTCTCCAATAGACAAGAAGGTCGAAATTCTCGAGGCCAAAATAGTCATAACTGATGATGAATGAAAATGAATGAGCCTCTCCTCTATTTATATGAGGATTAGCCTAATGACACCCTTAAAACAAGTTTGATCACAAAACGTGCTTGTGTTACAAGCCAACCCACTTTCTTTAACAATAAATGCCCTCACTAACCCACATGTGTGAGCCGCTAACTTTCTAGGGTTGAGATCATGCAAAGAATGAGCTCCAAATGTTATGTCCACGTGATATGAGGTGTCCAAGATGATGTAAAAGCATGCAAAAATCAAGATTTGAGGGTTGGTCCTCAAATCAACCTCATTGCCTCCCATGTGGTCCCAAGATCCAAATGGGGCACCACAAAGTGGTCTCCATGGGTCTCCAACTACTCAAATTGGCCTTCTTTGCTCCAACCCTAAGGGCTTCTGTAGTGCAACTAGCCCTCTCTAGTCTCTAAAGGTGAGACCATCCTAATCTGGGCCTTGAAATAACTGCCATCCATCAATTGGTGCTAAGGCCAGCCTAGGGCATATTGGATCCATGCGTGTCACCCTAAAGAATCATCAAATCCAATGCAAATTGGTACAACATCTTGGGTGCAAGAGGTACCCTAGAACATGTGTCATATGTTGTTGCTAGGAGGCCCAAGAGTCTCAACGCTTCACTTATTTGTGCCAATATGCTTCTCTAATGGCCTGGGTACCTGTGGAAAGGTGCCCAAGACATGGGTTGTTGAACCACCTAACAATCACAACACAGATTCTAGTGAAAGCAACCAGTCATTAGGGACAAAAATCATTATTGCATCTAAGTGAACCAAGCTTGAGTGTCATGGGCTATTTAATACTTCATATAAGGATCCCCTTCCAAAATCAAGGCCTTGAACTCACAATGGTGTTTTCTCCCTAGGTAGGAGTGGCTAAAGGACAACCTTATTAGGTGTTTCCAACCCCTAAGGGGAAGTAACATTTCCTCAATCCACCCTTCAATTGATAGGTGTTAGTGAATAATAATGATGGTAACGGAGGGGATAAGACTTCATGGCCAAGTGCCATGGTCAAAGGGACCGGCTAATGGGGGTATCCACATCCCGAGTGTATAGATGTGAGGAGGGAGCATTCGTGGATGCATGAGTTACCAACTCAACCTTTGTTTTTCCACCCCTCTTATGCGCCTTTTACTTATTCTTGATCTTTCTTGATCTTTCTTTATATAACTACTCATAACTCAAGGGTTACAACTTGCTTTGAATGATGTGGCAGTGGTATTACTCCTTAATGATGAGTCAATTCATTGCTCATCGAGGTTGTGACACGCAAGGGTTCCTTCCTTTCATGTAAGGGAGGAACATATGCTCAAGAACCGGGTGATGGCCATATGAGTGAGGTACAGCTCATACTAGGCTTTTGCCCACATGCTAGTTTGTATGTCTCCGACCATATTTTGCATTTTGATATTCTTTCTTTTAATTTCATTGTGACCATGACATGCTCTTTCTATTATTTTAGTTGCATCAACCTCCTAGGGCAAAGTTTCCAAGCCCTACCCAGGTATGTGGACATATGGGTGCCAAATCCCAAAGAACCAATGGTCAGTTGAACCCAAAGAATGGAGGTGAGATATTGGCTTGTAATGTAAGATGGAAAGTGTTAAGTACAGTATAGGGGAAATTTAACTACATTATCTCACTGAAGGTTTCTCAAGTAGTGCCCCTCCTATACCCATTGGGCCATTAAGGGAGGTCCCATTGGACTAGGATCGAAGATTAACACCCCATTTAAGGTGAGAGAACAAGATCATGATCAAAGCCAATACTTCTTTTAGATAACCCCATAATCCATAGCAAATGCCCAAAAACAAACAAGCATAAGCACCCAGTTGCAAAATGACAAAGGTGCCTTTTAAGTGGAAACCCACCTTCATCCATGTGCTCATGCCAAATGGGCAAGAAGCATATGGTTGATGCAAGTGGTGGAGATATGATGGATATCATTAGCTAGTGGTGGTTGTCAAGGGCTACTGGCTACATGGCTGACCGATTGGCTATCAAATGGAGGAGAAAGTTTTCTCCAATAGGGTTACCATTTTGGTGGGTAACAGGCCAAAAAGCCCTCCTTTATTGTGCACTGAACCTCTCTTGTGGGATGTCACCTCTATTTTCAGGGTTTTAAGCAATGTAAAAGCAAATTTTTTGTAATTGACTTAAGTCTCCAAGCATTTTGTGATGACAAGTCACCTTTTCCTTTGGAGCAAATGGTGGAAATATTTTGATAGCCTCATCTATAAATAGAGAGCTCCTCATTCCCAAACCATTGTGAATTTTTGAAGATCATTATGCCATAATGTAACTATTTTCATGAAGCCTTGGTGTTGACAATGGAGTTTATCTTTCTTGGTTGTTCGTGATTTATTCAAGACCACTACAAACTTACAAAGGCTAGTAAGATTGATCCATTGAAGGGCAACTTTGTCACTTGGAGAGTAGGGTTTAATCTCTCACTTCTCTCTTGTTGGTGTGAGGTAAGTATTGAATCTCCTTGTTGGGTTATACCTAAGGTTCCTCCACGAGGATCTCATTTTATTTCATGTAATAGATAATATTATGGTTGAAGGTTTTCCTATCTAAAGGGATCCCTTCTAGTAGAGCTTGGTTTCATATATTATCTTGATTACACAAAGAGGTAATTTAACTTCTAGGGTTCTACCTCTTTGCCCCCATCCACAAGCATTGGGCAACCAACTTAAGAGGCGCATCTCTCTTGACCCCATAACCTTAGTGGAGATAAAGGCACTTAAGCCTTAAACCATCAACCAACCAAAAAAATAATAATAATAATTCTTGCAATTGTCTTTTATTTACTTATATTATTCAAAAAAGAAACTAAAAATAGAAAACTCTAACCATCAAAAATAAAATGAACCCATAGAAAATCTATCATTTAATGTTTACCAGAAAGTTGACAAATTACATTCTTGAATTAGAGATATTTTTTTCTTTAAAATCATGCCACATAAAGAATTTAAAGGCCCAAGTAAAACAGCCCTCTTATTTATTGCTCTAAAGGTTGATTTAACATCAATTTGATGGTTTTGAAGGTTTCTGCACAAATTAGAATTTTATTTGCAATGATATCTTCAAAAGATTGGCAAGGCTCCTTGCCTAGGGTTTTGTGAAGATTGTCTCCAACTTCTTAATAGCCCTAATTTCTGAAGTGTTTCCATTGCATATCTTTAACATTTGGAAGTATTTAAAAATGCCACAGGCGCTACAAAAAGTTTTATCTTGATTATGGAACTTCCTATTTTTAATTCCATGGGGATTGAAACCCCAATTCATGCAAGTTTTGATTAGATTGTCGTAATGTATTCTTTGTTTGCATATATTTCATTACTTGGCTGTATTTTCACTGCTATTTCAGCCCCCTAGCTCAAGCACCCAAGGATCCATCATGCTAAGTGTGTTTCCACACTCTTGGGTTGCTTCAAAGACACTCTAAATCTGTTTTTCTGCATTTTCCACGTTATTTTGCAGATCTAGAAGTATAGGACAGCAGCAATTTTGTCCCAATTAGGTCACAAGTCAAGTGGCAATCAAAGGTAAATTACCTCACTTGAATTTTGTGCATTTCACTTTCAAGCTTCCAGGAAAACCTCTGTAAGTATTTCAAGTGAGTTGTCCTTGCTGGTTTGTATTTTCGGTTGTAGAATATTAAATAATAGACTTGGCATTTGTTACATTTTTAACTCCTAACTTTCATCATGTTAAGTGTTTATAGGCAATGGTCTTCCAAGATCGTTAGTGAAGTGTGTACAGATTGGCATACCACCCATGGCATTCCAGGAGCTGGCCTAAAGTAAGAGGAGAGTGTATTGAGATAAGAATGGATGCATTTCCTATATGCTTACCAAGTAGCACTTTGACCAGACCTTGCTAAGGCTACTAATTAAAGCAGTAATAGTACCTTCAGATCCAGCAATACCCAACTACAATATAGTGGAGTTGCTTGTTCTATCTTTCATTAATGATCTACCGCAAAAGGAGATACTTCAATATCATTTTATGCTTCTATTATTTCTCTTCAGCCTAATCCATAGCCACATAAGTATAACCCATGGCCATTTTATCACTATCCACCAACTGCAAAACCTTATCAAAGACTAACCTTGTGCACAAAAATTATCAACTCTTGTTCCTTCATCCTCCTCTTTATAGACCTAATTCGAACATGCAAGGAGACCCAATTCTATTTTAAAAGTCGAGTTCTGACTGAGAGCAAACTGAGAGTTCTTCTGATCCTTTCTCCAATCAACTCTAGAGTTCTTAACTCGTTCTCTCTCCAATCAACATTGGAGACTAACTCGTTCTTCTTTCAATCAAGACTGAAGACTAACTCGCTCTAAATGAACTTGTAACTGCTACTTCGTTTCGTAGTCAAACTGATGAAGACTCCACTTAATTGAAGCTCCAACTCTACGCATGCTAACTTGATGATTATTCCAATAAACTGGAAATAACTCATCCTAACTAAAGTCTAACTCATGAGCTGGCACTCATACTAGGAGTAGGACAATTCGAGGTCTTCACTAGCTAAGGCACAAGCCAGAAGACCATGCTCACTAGATTTTCAACATTCCCTCTTAGCGAGGAAGGTACTTTTGGGAGAACCTCATCCACCTAGATTTGTATTCAACACCACCACGTTATCCGTTGTTGCAGTTGCTTCCTCTGAACTAGAAGACTTCCTTGCTTCCTGTTGCAGAATTTGATCTGAAGATCTATTCATTCCAACCACGCTCCTATGGTCTGAATCTATCACCTCAGTGATAAGTGCCCATGTTACTTGGGAGCGGGAGCGGGAGCGGGAAGCGGGAGCGGGGAGCGGGAGCGAAAACGGGAGCGGGAGCGACCATTTTCAGAATCTCCCGATTTGGGAGCAAATCCGGGAGCGATTTTTTAAAAATATATATATATTTTAATTTTTGATACATATATGTCAACAAAAACATGTAGAATGATGAATTAGACATAAAAAACATAAAAAAACATAGATTGATCATTGAACCATATCACATCAATCATCTAGAAATTATAATCGTCATCAACCATGTCCACAAGTTAGTAAAATACATATTACAACTGCAACATAAATCATGATTCATCAAATTCAATATTAAAGTTTCAACTTCAAGCTTTCAGAATTGAAAATTCAATAACATTTATCATCATTGATCACCAAAGTTGTACTTGTAAGCTAAGTTTAACCATTACAAGAAGTAATATCGAAGATATTTCTAAGTCCTAACTTCTAACTGTTAACATGATATGAAATGTTAAAAATTTATAAAATGAAACATGAATAATGAGATGAAATGAAACAACTTTAGTCTTTCACAAAGCATCATATTCATAATTCACAATCATTACCAATGAGTTATAATTGCCAAGGCCCAACTTCAAACTTCAAATTTTCATTGTCACAGTGATATAATGTTTACAAAAAATATCATTATGATATGAAAGAGTCAAGAGTCAAGAGTCAAGGACTCAAAACTCAACAGTTATGAAAACTAAAGTCTAATAGAAACTAAAAAAGACAAGTAAACTGTAAATCTACATGTGGCCCTTGCCACGAGAGTCTCCAGGAGTATAAGCAGGTCGTGGTGGTCTTCTAGGAGTCTCCCGCACAGACCGACGACCAGAACTAGAACCTCCACGCGAGGGTGTAGATGGAGGTGGCGACAGCAAAGGAACAAGACTCAGACCTCGAGCACTGCTACTGGATGGTGGAGGTGGAGGTGGAGGTGGCATGGTTGCTGCTTCATTTTCATCCCTTACAAGTTCCTCTTCTAGTTCTTCAATATGTACAATGCCATCCTCCAAATTGTCATCCTCTGGGTGATTGTCCCAAATTTTATATGTGGGATCCTCATTAGCCCGATCACAATAATGACTCAACAACCTCAAGTTGTAGTGCACATAAACCAAGCTTTCTGCTCGGTTTTCGTTGAGTCTGTTTCTTTTCACATTATGTATATAACTGAAGGTGCTCCAACACCTCTTTGCAGAAGAAGAATTTACAACCTGTGAAAGAACTTTTTTTGCCAATTTTGGCAAAAGTCCATGGCCGCCATATGTTTCCCACCATGTGAGAGAATCAAATTTATCTTTGTCGTCCATTGCATGGAAGTTACCATACAAACCAGTGCCACTGAAGTATCTGCCTATTTCAAGGCGCACAGCTGCACATTCCTCCCTGTCAAGTACCAACTTTTCTAATGCTTCCAAATATCCTTTAGTTACCTCTTGATCTAAATGGGGTTTGGTCCTAACCCCACCCCCTGCTGCAGGTTGGCCCAACCAAGATGTAGAGTAGTATTTTGGCGTAAGGATATACGCCAAGCAATGTAGTGGAAGGTTAAGCCTATTCCACCGTTCACACACACAATCATGAATCAGTTTGTACAAGTTGGGATCTCTATTATGAACAATGTCTTTTATTTCCCCCAACATGGTATCCATTTGCTCATACACCTCGCCAATCAATGGTTTGTCTGTATCTGCAAACCGAATCATGTGATAAATTGGCTTGGTGAAATCCAATACCTGCCTCACACTTGCCCAAAACTGCCCATCAAGAGCGGCCTCCTCCACCATTTCAAAACCTGCCATGTCAGCTACATTTGTAGCCCTTTCCTTTAACACCTGCCAATGTGGACTTGATACCATGCTAGCTAATGCCTCTCTTACCTTCAAAAGGCGCCTGAATGTGAGGTAATAGCTACCAAATCTAGTCCTCGCAATCTTCAGCAACTCCAATCTCGAGTGACTGCGGAAAAGGCCATGGGTATTGCTATGATTTGTAATAAATTTTATCATTTGTTTTCCTTTCTTGTACAAATTACCAATCCATTGGTATTGTTCATTTTTGTTTTTGACAATATCATGCAACAGAAGGTTCAATGTGTGAACCAAACATCCAGACCAAAATATGTTCGGGTATTTATCCTCAATAATTGCTCCCGCTACCTTACAATTAGGAGCATTATCAGTGATGACTTGGATGACATTGTATGGGCCAATACGCTCAATTGTTTCAAGTAATGCTTCTGCAATGTTGATGGCGGTCTTGAACTTGTCTGAGTAATCATGTGCAACTAGAAAGATGGGACCACTAACAGACACAGCAAGAACACTTATCAATGGCTTGCCTTTTACATTTGTCCATCCATCAGATACAATGGACACCCCATGGTCAGTCCAAGAACTTGTCATTTTATTCAAAGAATGTGATATTTTTGCTTTTTCATTATCAAGGCCAACAGTTCTTGCCTTGTCATACCCAGGGCTCTTGTATCCTTTAGGGGCATCATTTATGGCAGAAACCATTTCGTGCCAATAAGGTGAGCGTAGAACATTGAATGGTATCCCACATGCATAAAGAAACCTGTAAACTTTTGAATCCACATCATTCCTACACCCCTCATCAAGGAAATCTGATATGGTTCTACGCCTTAAAGATGATGACCCTGTGCCTCCATGTCCATATCCACTGCCTTGGGAGGATGCTGAAGGAGTTCTTTGTGATTGTGAGCTTGGTTCAAAGAAACCCCTTGATTTTTTTGTTCTGTATTGGGCGTCCTCCTCTTCCTTTATGTATTTGGCTCTATCTGCTGTTGACACCGCTGTACAAGTTTTGATTCCTATTTGTTTCTCTCCATCCCATGGCCTTTTCCCGCAGAGGTGTCTTCTAGCACGAGTGTATGAACTTGTGTAATCAGTGTTGCAATGGGGGCAATGAAATTTAGTGGCTCCACCCCCTCTCCCTGTTTCAGCCCTGTGAACATATTTCCACAATGGAGTTTGGTCTTGTTTAGTTTTTTGAGGGTCATGTTCACCCTCCTCCAGCTCCTCCTCACTGGGGTTTTCACCCATTTGACTTTCTCCGGCTTCTTCATCCCCCTCTTCAGTTTGGGGCCCCCTCCGTTTCCTACTCTCCAGCACCATAATAACCATAAAAGGGACCAGGAAGAGGAAAATGCCAATAAACATAGCCAGGTCCATGGTGTTTGATGTTTGTAGGGTTTTGATTCTTGAATCTGCAAATTAATTTAATTTATTGGGATTAATTAATTTAATTTAAATACATGATCTTTAAACTCAAACAACTAAATTAAATTAACTAAATTAACTACCTAACCAGCTAAACAGCCTAAACTAACTAAATTACTAAGTTACTTACCTCTGCAGGCTTGCTCCTCGCTCCTCAGCACTTGCTCTTCGCTCCTTTGCTCTTGCTCCAGCTCCAAACTCAATCTCAATGAAGTTGTAAAGAATTTTTTTTGGCCCATTGGGCTTATAAAACTAAAAAAAAAATTCTAATTTTTTTTTTTAATTTTCGGGTCCGGCGGATTTTTTTCCGCCGAACCGCTCCTGGCCCGGCTCGAATCGCTCCCGGAGCGATTTTTAATGTCCGGGAGCGATCAGGGAGCGATCGCTCCCGGGCATTAAAAATCGCTCCAGGAGCGCCGGAGCGATCGCTCCCTACGTCGCTCCCTAACAGACCAGGGAGCGCAAATTTTTTTAAGGGAGCGCGATTCGGGAGCGGGTTCGGGGGGGAGCGCTCCCCCGCAACACTGATAAGTGCCATGTACCCCGTGTATCTCTATGGTTGCTTACTCTGCCTGAACGTGGTACTGGGAGGTCCAATTCTCTCATGATCTCCCCTAAACAACTTGTTTGGCCACTTGGCTCGAATTCTCCTTATACTGGGAGTCTCTAACTGGGTGGCTGCCTCCACTCGCCCTAGTCTCTTCTCCTCATCATCCTACTGGCCGGCCCACTTGCCAACTAGCAGAGACTCAAACTGTGATTACGGCTTAGGCTCTTTCTTGGGAGCTCTAACCTGCTCTCGCTCTAAGGACTCCCCCAGAGCTTTGTTGTCCTCAACCCTCATGTATCTACTCTGCGCACTTCCTGCCTTGCTGCTCAAGGCTGCACCTCTCTTAACCTATAGCAGGTACAGATTCTTCTTCCTCACACGTATCTGCTTCTTACATCCAGAAGCTAACTGCTTGAGGTAAGCCTTACCTCTACTGAAGATGACATCATAACCCTTGTCATCAAGGGTAGCTACTGAAACAAGGTTTCGCTTCAGACCTGGAACATAGAATTCATCTTTGAGATGGAGAGAGCTACCTGACTCCCTCTTAAAACTGACAGTACCAACTCCCCCAGTTGAGTACTTGCCATAATCTCCTAGCTCAATCTGAAACTGCATGTCCTTCTCCTTCAACTAGTTGAAATACTCCTTTTTACCGGTCATGTGGAAGGATGCTCCTGAATCAATATACCATACATTGTTGTCTGTTGAGCTCGCCATGCAAGCTATCAATGAGAAATCTTTCTCAAACTGAGTAAAAAATGCATGTACCTCAATTGATGCAGCTACATGACCCTTACTAGACACCTTCCAATTAAGACACTTAGTGGCATAGTGTCTAAACTTGTGGTAATGGAAGCACTTGATCTTGCTCAGATCCTTCTTCTTCTTGTCGCCCTTCTGACTAGACTCGGCCTCACCTTAGCCCCTCTTGCCCTTGGCTTTGCTACCTTTGCCTGCCAAGGCAAAGTTTTCCTCGTACTCTTCTGGAGTTTATCTCCTATAGCTCTCATCCCTCTCTGGATCTCTTCTTGAACACAGTCACTCCATAGTCTTTCCCAACTAGAAATATTCTCTCTGCCACTTATTGTATCGTAGAAATTTTCCCAAGACTTATGAAGTCCCAAAAGCGCAAGACTCACAAGGTCATTATTTGTTACAATAACGCCCACACCACCTAGCTCATCTGAACCTAAGTGAAATTAGAAAGATACATGATGATGGGCTCTCCTTTGGTCATCTAAATACTCAGCTTCTCCTTGAGAGCAAGCTTCCTAGCATCATTGGAATCCTGATACAAATCTAAATTGCTTTAAACATCCGATATGTTGTCTTCTTCTCATGGAGATGAGGGATAATATGGTCTTTGATCCCTTCAAGAATGATCCTCTTTGCCTTGGTGTCATCCTTGTTATGTTGTGCTCGACCATCTGTAGGTGGCACTATTTGCTGCTTCACAAACTCTAGCACCCCATTATCTTCCAACTCCACTGATATCCGCTCCTTCCATGCACAAAAATTCGAGGCTCACTCTAAACTGTGATCTGACTTTAGTCCTAGGAATGCCATACTGTTATCCAAAGAACTGCTCTGCTCTTATACCATGTTAAATTTCCAAGAAACTCTACAACTACTTGGATGAATAACTGAAAATTAAAAACTAGTTTACTTTCACCAAGATACAGAGTTTCTTAACAAGTCAACAGGCAGCAGAATAAAAGCACAGAGATAAAAACACATCACACAAATTAACACGTTTATTTTATCAGGAAACCCAACAGGGAAAACCTACTTACTTGATGTGGCTATTTTATTGATTGTTCTTGAGCACTTGGATCTATTACAAAGCAATTTGTCTCTTTGAGAAAGCATTTTGCTTTTTCTCACAAATCTCCTCTGATAAAATTGTTCTTGGCTTGCCTTGATTACCGCTTGATTTCGGCCCTCTAGTTCTTAATTCATAAATCATCTATAGTCTATCACCATTGTATTTCTCATTATATTTAGAAAATTGAAAAATTAGAAGATAGGACCACCTCTCCAAGTATAGAGGCAAGATTATATTTTCCCCCATAAATTTTAGCTAAAATCATAACAAAAGAGTTCAACAATCAACAAGAGGGCTTGATGCTCTTGATTAAACATCAATCCCATACCCTTATACATGATAGAATCCACTGGAAATGTTGCGATCTAGCTAATCTTGAAATCTTGACAACTATTAAATCTATTGAATGTTGAATGGATATGATATTCTAATTTCTCCGTATGAAATGTGATGAGATTGGAACCACTCTCAAACATCTGAAACAATAAATGGTAATGTCACAAATTTAAGGAAAAGGAAGGATAAAGGGAGCAAAGGAGCATCTCTTTTTTTGAGGGCGACATTCCCCTAGTGTGTTTCCTTGTGTCTCTTTGAAAAGGGGACATGGGGGGACATCCCCCTTGGAGTACCCAAATCTTAGAAGCATGGGGAGCAAATCTCCTACCCTCATGAATGTATCCCCATGTAATACTAGTTTAATGTAATTCTATTTTTTAAATGTTCAAAGAATTTACATATTTATGTCAATGAGATGGTGAATTCTTGTTATCTAATTTAACTCTATTTTCTATGCTCAAAAACTTTACATCTTAATGTCTATGAGCTTTTGGTTCTATATGTATGATATATGGTGTATTCTTGTTGTTTAGTGTAATTATATTTTCTATTGTTCAATATCTTTTCATCTTTATGTTTATTTTTTATGTTTGTAATCTTAATATATATACATGCCCCCTGTTGAAATAAGTAACTAGGTTCGGTTTTCATAATGACATATGTAATCATGATTTTATATGTTTAATGGAAAGAGAAAAATAAATTTATTATTGTTATTCTTCAGGCATTGGTTTCATGTTCAAGGAAATTTATAGGTCAAGCACTCATTGAATGCTTTTAGGTTTGTCATAAAGTCAATTGAGTCATTGTCATGCATTGAAGACACATCTGGGCATGTTACATATTGTAAAGAAAAAATTATTGAGTCAAAATAAAGTCAAAAGACCCCCTCCAAGACCTCGTCATGGCACAAAGATCAAGTCGGCCTACATGAAGGGACAAGTTGGCCTAAACATAGCAATTTGCACCCCTCAAAAGCCTATATGTAAGAAGGAACTCGACCTCATTTGGGCACACTCTCAAGCAAGTTCGATCTCCTCAAGATAGAAGTTGGAAAAGGACGAAGAAGGAGAAGAAAAAGTTCGAAGTTTTTGGGCCTCTCTCTCTCTCTTTTGTTAGGGTTTCTACAGTCACTGGGCAAGACAAAATTCTTAAGCTGCATCGAAGTTGTGAAGCTGCATTGAAGTTGTGACATTGCAAGGTCGAAGTTGTGACGCTGCAAGGTCGAAGTTGTGACGTTGCTTCTAGGTCGAAGTTGTGAAGCTACATCAAGGTCGAAGTTGTGAACGCTGCTAGGTCGAAGTTGCTGAAATTGTTGTTGGGGTCAAAGTTTTGGAGAAGTTGCTAGAAGGTCGAAGTTTGTAGCTGGAAGTTGTTCAAGAAGGAAAGTTGACTTGGTCTTGGAGGGTGTTGGTCAAGGGTCATAGGTCTTGTAATTAGTTAATTGAAGTCCTATAAGAAGAGAAGAATTCTGGTGGGTTTTCCTCTCAGTTAGAGAGGTTTTGGCCCTAGTTGATCACCTACATCTTGTGTCCTATTGTCTCATTGTTCTTTATGATTTGGTAATTGTTTGATGATAAAGAACACTAATAATAATAAAGCAAAGAAGAATTTAATCAAGTAAATTAAAAATATATCACAAGCAGTTATCAAAGAGAAATCACCTGCACTTGCTTCACCCTAGATTTCTCAACATGGTATCGGAGATAAGGTGACAAGGCAGAGAAAGGCAGCGTAAAGGGCACTGGAGGGCCAAAGCACTAGAAGATCATCTAGAGTATCAATCATCAAGAAGGACCATTCATATCAAGGGTCATCACATCTCAAAGATAGAAGATCTCAAAACCCTAGCTCATCCAAAGAAGGTTTATACACTTGAAGGATTGTTGGGAAGCTCGCACATCATCATCAAAGAAGATAAAAGGATCAAAGTAATTTTGGGTCTGTTTTGGGCTATTCTTGTTCACAAGTGCGAGGAGAATATGGCTAATTTGTTGTAGCAAAAGCCGAATTATTCCAGACACCTAAGGAGGCCGAAAATAAGTGAAAGACAAGCCATCTTGCAATTCGAGTTGCAAAAGAAGAAGCCTTTATCCAAGCGAAGAAGAGAGAAGGGTAAAATCTATGTCTTTCTCCCACACATGCAAAAAGTAGGGTTTTTGCATTGACTGAAAATCACAATCAAATTACAGGGGTCGAATAAGAAGTTACAATAACTAGAAGGCAAATTTGACTGCAATTGATTTTGAAAAAGGGAAGCTCATCAAGGAGAAGGGGTTGCCATCATCATCAAGGAACCAAGGTGATCTCCCTCTCTTTGAAGGATCACTTTTGTAGGAAGACATCTTCGACTAACAACATCATCATCAAAATCAAGAAGGCATCAAGTTGAAGATATTGTCAACAAGAAGTATCTTCACAAGTAAGTATATTTATGTCCACATCTAAATCTATCAAAATGACTTCATTTTGCAAGGAAAGCAACAAATTGGTTGGGTCATCAAACTTTCTTGCATGGAAAAAGAGGACAAATTTGATCCTCTTAGAAAACGAAGTCATTGTTCATGTTAAGGGTTCAAGCACTAAACCTCCAAAGGAAGAAGCTCAAGCTCAAGCTCAAGCTCTAGCGAAGTACATGAAAGGAGAAGTAAGGGCTCAAGGGATCCTTATAGAATCCATCAAAGATCCCCTCACACCATATGTATCAAAGTTGGAGACATCAAAAGAAATATACGAGAAGCTAGTAGAATTGTTTTCCGTAAGTATTGTTGGAAAGGTGATATCATTAAGACAAGAAATCTACAAGATGAAGATATCAAAGGAAGATGGAATAGCCTAATACTTTATGAGGGTATCAGTGATAAGAGACCGTCTACAAGAGTTGGGAGAAATAATGTCCGATAAAGAAATGACCACCATAGTGCTCAATGCACTACCAAAGGAATGGGGCAACTTTACATCAAACATCTATGGAAAGAAGGAAGCTACCCCATTCAATGAACTTTGGTCATTATGTAAGATTGAAGAAACCAAATTGAAGACAAAAAGTGGCGTGGGATCAAATGAAGAAGTTCAAGCATTTTCTGCCATGGCTAAGAGAAAAGGAAAGTTTGGGAAGTTTGGTCCTCAGAAAAAGAAGAAGAATATGGCAAAGAACCAATATTATCGTTGTCAAGAATATGGGCACTACAAGAAAGATTGTCCAAAGTTAAAAAAGGGCAACAAGAGGAAAGAAAGAATGAGGCTCATATCACAGAAGAAGTGGAAGAACCTGATGAGAAGAAATCCAAAGGGATAGATCTTCACTATTAAGGTTTCTCCAATACATAGCAAGGAGAAGTGGAAGGTGAAAAGAATTCAACCATGGCAGTCAAGATGAAAAGCATTAATGACGAGATGCATCTTAGTAGAAGATGGCATCATATTAGAAGCATACGATTAAAGCAAGAGCTCGAGACATCCTTATAAAAGCTTGAAAGATAGTTGAAGTAGAAGTCTACATGGTTGTAGCAATCACCATAGAAGGAACTGGCTCTTGGTAACCTCGTTGAAAAACATAAGTAGTACTTATGGTTAGAAGAAAGTCATCTTGTGTAGAGCTCATCATACATAATTAGAAAGAAGCATTTGCAACATGAGGATAATCAAGATCATCTATTGGCATCTTCATTCGAAGGTTCACCTCTTGGAAGAAGCAAGTGCCTCGTTGAGAATTCCACCTTGTATGGGATTCATTGTTTGGAAAAATGATGGTATGATGACAAAGGAATGCAGCTTGTCAAGATGGTTGAAGTACTTTCAATCAAAGAAAGGAAGTTGTTGAAGGAAGCCTAAATGACCAAAAGAAGGAAAGAGGTATGTATGCATGTATTTAATTGAGTCATGTCATCATATGGTTGCTTGGGTAAACATTCTATCTCATGAGCATGATCAAAGAAAAGGGATCTCCTCCTTTGGATAGATGCATGAGGGCATGCTTCACATATTGACTAGATGAAATCAACATAATATGTCCTCATATGGAATATGAGGTGGTTGACAAATATGAAGGAACTATGGATGAAAGTTCCTGAGGAGCAATATGTGAAGAAAGAAAGAAGAGATCGTGAAAGATGCAACTATGAGCACGTAAAAAGAAAAAATTAAAGGAAATCAACATCCGACGACTAGGAGAATTGACCATGACATCTCCCTGAAAAAGGTCCGAAGACTCTGATGAAGTCTGGAAAGAAAAGAGACCCTTGACATTGAATATCTTGGAGATGTGTCAATATGAGTGCAGGATGTTGATGTCGCCACAAACAAGATGTCATGATGAAAGGCCATCACAAAAGGTAACTTCGATTTGATGTTCATTTCTAATTTTGAAAAACATTTGGATGGGTTGATATAGGGCTACCAGAAGAGAAAGCACTCATGTGATTAGATGGAATGTCCTGAAGGAAACATGACGTGGAAGAGGTAGTTGTATGAAGGAAAGCCAGATGTGGACTAGAAGATCACTTTCCGATAAGGGGAAGGACGACATGACTGACTTGAGGAAAGTGATGGATGGTCGATGCCCTACAAAATGAAGGCTCCATAATAATGAAGATGAAATTCATGACATCGAAAGGAGGAGCTCAACAAGCAACTAAAGACCCCATGTTCTCCACTAAAGAAGAAATTTGTTGCTGGAAACGAGTCCTTGGTTAAGAGGGAGCTTGGACAAGTCCCTGGATAAGAGGGAACTTGGGTACATTCCTTTTTGTAGGAATGGGTATATCCTCCCTAGTTCAGAGGGAGAGATAGATACATCATTCTTGTCTTCACTTTGGCAAGAAAGAATGGAGGATGGGGT
Source organism: Pinus tabuliformis (assembly GCA_031772625.1). Classification (NCBI taxonomy): domain Eukaryota; kingdom Viridiplantae; phylum Streptophyta; class Pinopsida; order Pinales; family Pinaceae; genus Pinus; species Pinus tabuliformis. The sequence goes on along the minus strand of CM062817.1, from coordinate 2,025,625,576 downwards.
AAGCATCTAGCATCCAATACTCTTTGAGGATGTGGTAGGGCATCCAAGATAAGAGTAGTCGTAGAGGACCGATATTCTTTGAGAACTGGGAATCCAAGATAAGAATAGTCCTAAAAGGACATGGCCTGTGAACACCTGTGTGGGGTATGTTCCTTGAGAGACAATGATGATGGTGTCTATAAATCATTGGTCTCGTCGACATTGTGCTCTTATCTTGTGGAGAGATAGAGTTGTTAGTCAAGGCCTTGTTATGTGACAATGTTGGATGATATGATGCTAAACAAATGGGTTACCAATCCGACTCTTCTTATGAGAATTCTTCATATTGAGAATGTCCAAGTACCTTGTATGGATTATGAATACCTCCCTAGTTAAGAGGGAGTGTTGAAATATGTAACTAGGTTCAATCCTCATAAAAACATATGTCATCATGATTTTATGTGTTTAATGAAAAGAGAAAAATAATTTTATTATTGTTATTCTTGAGGCATGGGTTTCATGCTCAAGGAAATTTATTTTATAGGTCAAGCACCCACTGAGTGCTTCTAGGTTTGTCATAAAGCCAATTGAGTCATTGTCATGTATTGAAGACACATTTAGGCATGTTACATATTGTAAAGAAAAATTTATTGAGTCAAAATAAAGTCAAAAGACCCTCCAAGACCTCGTCATGGCACAAAGATCTAGTCAGCCTACATGAAGGGACAAGTTGGCCTAAAGATAACATTTCGTACCCCTCAAAAGCCTATATGTAAGAAAATTCTCGACCTCATTTGGACACACTCTCAAGAAAGTTCGATCTCCTCGAGATAGAAGCCGAAAAAGGATGAAGAAGGAGAAGAAGAACAAGTTCGAAGTTTTTGGGTTGCTCTCTCTCTCTCTCTTTTGTTAGGGTTTCTATAGTCACTGGGCAAGAAAAATTATGAAGTTGCATTGAAGCTGTGAAGTTGCTTTTAGGTCAAAGCTATGAAGCTGCATCAAGGTTGAAGTGGTCGAAGTTGAAGAAATTTTTGATGGGGTCGAAGTTGTTGGAAGGTCGAAGTTTGTTGCTGGAAGTTGTTCAAGAAGGAAAGTTGACTTGGCCTTGGAGAGTCTTGGTCAAGGGTCATAGGTCTTGGAATTCATCAATTGAAGTTCTATTAGAAGAGAAAAATTCGGGTGGGTTTTCCTCTCAATTGGAGAGGTTTTGGCCCTGGTTGATCGCCTACATCTTGTGTCCTATTGTCTCATTGTTCTTTATGATTTAGTAACCGTTTGATGATAGAAAACACTAATAATAATAAAGCAAAAAAGAAGTTAATCAAGTAAAGTAAAGATACGTTACAATGAGTTATCAAAGTAAGAGAAATCACCTACACTTGTTGCCGACTAGATTTCTCAACACCCCACATGTCTTGTTTTGGGGGTTCTACACATATAGGTCCTTTTTAGGGGTGACACTTGAATCCCTATGTCCTTGTGTCCTAGTGTTAGGTAACTTGGATATATGTAATATGCCTCTCTCATGTAAGAATATATTTTAGATCATATCATGAAGACATTGTTTCCTTTGAAATATGACTGGAAGTGGATTATTAGTTTGTTTAAGACTAAGACAACCATATCAAATGTGCTTCATATGCACCTATAACCATATATGAAGCACCAAGCATCCATACAAATTTCCTTCAGTCCTGTTTTTTGAGAAAAAGTTACCAATGAAATGGAAGAAGTAAGGCACAGCCAAAGAAATGCATGATTAGCTTATAAACGCCCAATTTTAATCTAATGAACAATTTGTTCTACTATCCAAATAACAATGAAAACAATTTGCATCCATTCATGCATTCATGCATTTGATGCCCTTAAAAAAAGAAAAATCACATCAAAATGGAGAATTAAATAAACCTATTCGCGTAAAGAGTAGTACTTCCTTGTAACAACTTATCCATTTCGATTAAATATTCCTATGCAAAAATCTCTTAAAATATTTTTAAACAGTAACAGATCAACTTAAACGATACGGAAAGAAAGAAAGAAAATCCTTAAAGATCAAGAAATCTCCACTTAAATGAGAGAATAAATATCCAAAGCATTCCACTTAAAATCAAGGCAGTAAATATTCAAATCACTCAACTCCGAAAAAGAGTATACAGACATGTAAATAATAGCAGAAAAGGATATCAATGGCCAATTTCAACAACCTTTGCACATAAAGTACACTATTGGCAACAGTGTGCTTGATGATGTAGATGGTAAAACCAAAATTATATAATATGGAGTGAAAGATAACAACAATGTGGTTCCTACATGGAAAAAATAAGCCACAAACTCTATTCCAAACACCTGAAGGAATAGCCAAACACGCGTGTAATAAAAATACGGCCAATTTCATGAATGATCCATACTTAACATAAGAAGAGGAAAATTTTAAATTTTGGGAGAATATTTCAAGCTAAAGATCCTAGACAAAATATTCAAAATAACTTCAAACTGATGTCAATACATATCCATATCCTGGGCTAAACTTTTCAGTTTGTATCAAACTTGAAAGCTGAACAAAATAACATATGTTGCCATGAAAGTTAAAACTAAACTATAAAAGACAACAAACAAGAGAACAGTGAAGTGAAACAACACAAAGAAATTGTTAACTTTGGCATTTGTGTTTTAACTACATCATGGTGCAGATGTTAAATAAAATTTATAAAATAAGTGGAGCAAAATAAATCATATGATTGAGAACTTACAGCTTTGGGGAGTGGATAATAATGCTGCCTCCTGAACCTCCTCCACCTTCAATCCCTACATGACCTCCCTCTGCACTTATAGTTCCATTGACATCTAAAATACTGCTTGCTATGATCATGATGCGCCCTCCTCCACCACCCCCAAGGTTTTTTTCAATAGAAGTGGTCCCACCCCTGCTTCCATATTCCCAAGGTTTAGAAAGAGTAGACCAAGCATATACATCTCCACCCCAGTTATCTCCCTCATTCTTACCTTTGCCTTTAGTACAAGAAGCACCCCTGCCACCATGCCCTCCACCAGCACCATCAATACCATGTGGGGTTCCACTTGTCTGAGCAGGAGGTGGCCCCCCCAAAGAAGTCGTATTTAAAGATGAACTATTCTCCAAACTTACATTTTGGGCATCTATAACTATAGTTCCACCTACAATAGAAGCATATTGACCCAATTTGAAATCACCAGAAATATTGATATGAATGAGACAGCCTGCAATCGGACAGATTACACTGACATTTGATAAGATCTCTAGATTACCTCGTCCTGAAATAAAGAGGTCTTTCTCCAAGTGCAGACTTGTATTAAGCTGACAAGTAGTATTTAATGAACCAATGCCTTTCAGATCTCCTTCACAGGAGGGAGACTTGTATCCGGATGGAAAAATACTAAGTGAATTTTCAATACTTAGAGAATACCTCTTTCCATTTGGACTCACTGCATGGGAGTAACCATCCAGGGCAGCAAAATTCTCTGAAACTACTTCTTCCAATTTAAAGGTCTTGTTGAAATGGCTCCCTGATGTAAGAACAAGCAGGCCAAGAAAGAGAAGCCCCCAGTGAAACTTCCCAATGAAGATGGCCATACTGCCACACTGGATGCATCACAATTCATGAGGATAAAGAAGAGAAATTTTAGTTTGATATGTCTAACACAGTAGTTCAACTTTGTCAGGTGCCTTGAAATTACAAAACCCCTGACACAATCCAATAACTCTCACCGTGGCCTCTCCCGCTCTAAATCCATCCCATTTGCAGTCATTCTTATATGCATAGTTTCTGTGGAAATTTCAGAGACAGTGATCTGATACATATTGAAAGGAGATAATAGCATTCCTCATGTATGTTCCGTATCAAGTAGATATAGTATACCACATCAAAGGCATCAACAATGAAATAGATTACAGGAATTGAAATCTGGAGATCATTCAACCTTGTGCAACACCAGGTCAAATTGTTTTTGATGTATTGCTAAAGCCTTTCCGCTTTCAGGTGTCAAATGGTGAAATTCCCACAGGAACCAAACTACTGTAAATGAACTGCCCATGTCCTCCTTGGTGAGCTTCTCATTTACGGATTGCAGTTAGCTTCACCCAAACACTGATATCAGTAATCTACTACACCAACGTAAAACTCCTGCATAGCATAAACAAACAAAACGTATAATGTGGCAGTCAAACTAAGTTAAAACCCACCAGATTAAACATATTTTTTGGCTTTCGATACAATATAATAATTATGAAGAAAAAAAGGCCGTCAAAATTGATTTAATGCGATGAAGCAAACATTAGAGAGGAGAATGCCACGGTAAAGTCCAAGTAGTATATAAAAACTTCTGTGGAAGGAGATAACATGAAACTGATTCCCAATTAGAGGTATGCACTTAAATTGACATTGATACTGCAAATACTATAATGCCATGGATAAAAAAATTGCAAAAATATGTATCCATTTGAAACCCAAAAAAAAGATCCTAAAGGACATTGCGAAACAAGTACAACTCCAGTTTCTTGAAGCTAATTACACAGCTATAGAACTGTTGCTTGCCAAGGTTAAAGAAAAAAGAAGAATGTAAGGATTAACCATTTGGGGAAACATTGCTGTCTTAGGCAAATTTACTAATCACTTGTTTGGTCCACAGAATGAAACTATCCTTAACCTTCACAAGGAACTTCGTATAGGCCATGATAACAAGGCTGAAAGAAAGGTACTATATTCCCCCAAATACCCCACAGAAACACTGAATTTGCCACATACAGTAGAGGAGCCGAACTCCAAAGTAAGTATGATTGAATTGTATAACAACTGCTAAGAAATATAAGAAAATAACTCCAAGGAACCCCAATTGGTAGCAACATCGAGTAGTCACTATCATCTTTGTCATATGTATTGTGTCCCAAATAAGTATATACATATGTGCAAAATGAGTTATACAGTAATTCTCAATCATTATCCAGGAAGTACCATTTACATATTAGCTTAAGTATTTGAAGTATACTTTGGAATTCCCACAACACGCAACACTCTAACTCAAATACTAAGTAGACGCCGAGGGAACAAAATCAAAAATACCCAACAATTCTATTAGAGCGATATGTTTGATTTCCTACTCACGCTGCACAGACATCGCTACAGAGACATGTATCTATGCGGTCTTGTGATGGGAGAAGATCTAGGGTTTCCGGGATTGAAAAACTGATTGCTAGCTAAGCAATTCACAGTAAAGATTGAGATCCAGTAAAGAATTATATCAAAAACAGGTCACCGAGTTAAATTGGAGATCTAAAACTGACGGAGGAGATTTCTTCTCCCCGGAATTTTCATCGATCAAGAATGGAGCTCTGAAACTGGCGCATTTTGCATAATAACCAACGATGATCATACCTCATCGAACGCTGTCAGTATAGACGAGCTCCAATTCAAATGCAGCACCAAGTGAACAATGGAATTGAAGCTTGGAATTGTTGGGTTGGTTGTACATTGAGTAAAAAACTGTCGATGATGATGACGATGCGAAGAACTCGAAGCGCCGAGGAATGAGATCATATAGCAACTTTCCACTTTAATGGCGTCGACATATTGCTTTATCTGCCGCAGTTGTTTTATTTTATTTTATTTTTTTAAATTAAACATATTGTTTTGTTTATCCTTCTTCCATTCTTTGTGTGCTCTAGGGTTTGTCGTTTTCGCTATAGGTTAAGGTTTGGCATATTTATCTCTGATTTCAAACCACGGCTAGCGTAACCGCGGTCAACACTCAGAGACGTGTCTGGCTGAACGCACTTTTCCAGGACCGCTGGACATGGGATACCCTCCTTTTAAATAAATTTCATGCTGTTTTTTCTACTTTGGGAATGTAGTATGATCAGAGTTTATGTCGTGTGGGTTATATTTCGCTCATTCATCACTTTGCCGTGTGGGTAATGTTAGCGTGTAATGGATATTTACAAAATATTCTATTAAGTATTAATATATTTTATTTATTAATTATGATTGACATGGTTATTGGGATCATGTGTGTATGGGAAGTTGATTAGATGTTATTACTAATAAAAGTAGGAAGGGATAATGTTTTTTAATCTAAATATTATTATTAAATTGTTTTTTTTGAAGTAGTATCTATATTTGTTTTTCATTAATTAAAGGTTTTTCATTTTTAATAAAATGAATGAAGATTTTTAATGACGTTCAACGGATCAAAATGGTCTAACGGACTCAGAGATCTAATCAACAAAACATTATATAATCAAGTTTCTCTTTATAACATCCTTCTTGGTATGAATTATGATCAAAAGTTCGTAGTTTTGTGAAGATTTCCTTCCACAAAAGGAAATAAGTTGATACTATAAGACCTAGAAACGTTTGGAAAAAGTGACATCTTTATGGATTATCAACTTGTCATTTTAGGTGGCTATGTTCTCTTATCGGCGATGATGTTGTTGTACATCGATGTGAAAATGTGTCAACATAGGCTAAGCCAGTAGCCCTAAGATTTGTATGTTCTTTCTATTTTCGGCAAAAATGAAAGTATGTTTACATTATTATTGTTTAGAGTTATAAGTTTTGTGTTTTTGGTAAATAAAATCTCATCCATGCAGTGCTCTCAAGGCCTTTTTGAAAGTACAAAGTGAACAAAGCCAATTTCAAATATTACTTTATGGATATGGGGTTATCAAAATTCCTCTTCCTTCGGCCACCTTAAAACTTTTTTTTTGAAATCAACGTTGCCTTCAACTCATCAAGAGCTTTTTGATTATTTAAATTTCATCCAATTCTAAGTTTTGGACACAATGTTATGACCCCAAGGGGGGCCAATATTGGGTGAAATGTATATGGTATGACCCAAGGGGGGCATATGTGGGTTTAAATGTACATGTAGTATGTTAATGTATATGTAATTGTTAAATATTGTAGCTCGAACAGGCATTCTAGCCTTGAAGGGTGTGACATTGAGGCTAGAAACACAGAAGATTTAATTATCTCCAAGCCCAAGTTGTAACATACCCCCTACCATCCCTAGCCCCTACTAAGGAAGAAAGAGGGCAATTAGTACGTTGACTCGAGATCCAAGGTAAAGTTATGGAAATGGGATCTAAAGATTTCATACTTTTTCAGCTTCCTTAAAACTTCAAATGGATGACATCATTGTGTTCATCTCATCGAGACAATTTTGGTGATATAAATTTTGTCTCGATCCGACCTCTAAATTGAAAGATGTGCCCATTTAAAGTTTAGCAAGTAAGTAACACCATGTCATCAACCCGCCTTGTTGTGCCCATGTGGCTATCTCAGTCAACCTCCTCAACGCTCTTGGAAAAACAGTATTAACTCATTCATACTAGCCACGTATAACTCATTGTAGGCATATGTATGTGTGTGTGTGTGTGAATACACACGCACACACACACAAACATATATATTAGCAAGTCAGTAGCACCATGTCATCCATTTGCCACATGAAACCCACGTGGTTCCCTCATGGCTATCTCAATCAACCTCCTCAACGCCACTTAGCAAAATGGTATTAACCTGTTCATACTAGGCACGCATAACCGTCATGGATCTCGATAGAAAACTCTATCTCGGCGAGAACTCCTTCTCGATAGAAACTCACCTCGAAGAAAACCTTTCTCGGATGAAAACTCTATCTCGACAATAACTCCTCCTCAGTGGAAACTATAGAAATCCCTTGTGGATTCAAACTACTAATTGTAATTTACTAAAACAATAGACTTGAATCTACTCTACTCATCAGCGGAAACAATTAAGCGATTGTGAAATCACGAAGCATACAAGAGAAAGAATTCAATCAACACATTACACAATGATTTCCTAGGGAAAGACACAGCTAAAAACCCCTGCTATTTGTATATTGTATTAGTTAGAAAATATGAGAAGATTACAATGCTTTGCTCAAGCCCGAGCAACCTCTGCACTATCTCTATCTGTCTCATTGCTTCCTAGACAAGCCCAGGCCAATACTTAACCAATTTTCTACTTGCCCAGTCCCTATTTCCTTGTGTTTTTCCCTTGGGAATTAGCCCCCTATTAATTAGGGAAATTCCTCAAACGAATTGTGCAATCCATCATAAGCCTTCCTCTAACTACATATACCACATGTAAAATTCGGATGATTATACAACTGATAGTACACTGTCCCTGAACTCCAATCTCAACTGGGTAACTCTCAAATCTGACATGCATGAGTTATTTATGAGTGAATCATCAGTTTACTGGTTGATCACTGCAGGTAGCACCACACTACTAGACCTCCCACTAGTTCCTCCAACAATTGGAACTAGTTTAACTGACTTTAACTCAGTTAAACTAAATTAATTAATTACAACTCAAAATAAACTCAACCAGGGCTCCTATAATGTAGGAGACACTCTACATGACTCAAGTTAGACCCTCAACTCGAATTAACTGAGCCAACTAAGTCAAATTAACTTAGTTAACTAATACAAGTTGTCATGTGATGTGGAATTACAATTTTATTCCTAATTTAATTCAAGGACAAAATTAAATTAGGATTTTCTTGTTGCATTTTCAACAGAAAATCACCTTGGAGAAACCTTTCTTGGCAGAAACTCTATCTCAACGAGAACTCACCTCAGTAGAAATTCCCTTGAAGAAAACTCCTTCTCAGTGAAAACTCTATCTCAGCGAGAACTCCTTCTCGGCAGAAACTCACCTTGGAGAAAACATTTCTCAGTGGAAACTTTATCTTGGTGAGAACTCGCCTCAACATAAATTCCCTTGGAAAAAACTCCTCCTCAGCAAAAACTCCACCTTGGAGAGAACTCATTCTCGGTGGAAACTCCCTCGAAGAAAACCTTTCTTCACGAAAACTCTGAGAGACTATTGTAATAATGTTGGTCAAAATTCCATGTAATAAAGTTAAAAAGGCAAAAATAATAATCAAGGTCATGGGACACATATTCCAAGTTGAATGTTGGGCAAAACATCCTAGTGTGGGTGTTCATTTGGTTTATTATGGCTAAGGAAATTGGCAAAGGCAGTGGCAAAGGCTTTGGGAAGGCATGAGGCATTAATTGGCATGTTATTTATGAAAATAATCGAAATTAGGAGAAAATGAAGGTGAAAGGTCACAGGTTGCATGTGAGAAGGAAAATAATGGAAAATGAAGAAAATAGAGGCCTCATTAATAAAAAGGCTTATGAGGATCAGTGGGTACCTTTTGTCAGTTTAGTTTTGGAGTTCTCTCTATTCTCTCTCTCACTCTTGGACACTTAGAGCATTCTTGGAGCACTCTATCATTGGATCAAGGAAAGCAAGGGAAGGACCAAGAAGGAAAAGGAAAGCAAAGATCAAGCAAGGAAGAGAAACATCTAGCAGCGACAGCAGGATTATTTGCAGGTATCGATTTGCATGTGTGATTTCTTTGCTAGATTTGGCATGCATGTGTGTATCTAGTTCTCTTGTTGTCATTGGCATGGGTGACAGTGTTCTTCGTCCTTGCCTTGCCATTTTTGGATAGCCATGGTGTGATGGGTTCTCTTGTATATGATTGATTGGATTACCAAATGGTTTCAAAACTGAGTGAGGTGGTCTTTGAAAGAAAGAACACAAGGCTTAGGAATCGTTGGACTAGAGAAGGTGAGATTGCGATAAAGCCGGACTTTGCTTGCCTCGGTAGGCCTAAGAATCCTTGACTGGTGAATGGAGGGATATATGGTAATCCTAGGGGTGTGTGCCCTCGATCAGGCCTAGGAATCTTCGACCAATGAATGGTGGGATATATAGTAAATCCTGGAGGGTGGAGTCTTGATTAGGCCTAGGAATCCTTAATCGTTGTATGGCGGGATATATGGTAAATCCTAGAGACTAGGAGACAGACAAATTCCTCACGGTGTAGGTGGATAAATCCGGTGGAATCCATGCTTGTTTAGGGCCCAGTGATCTGGTGGGGATTGCAGTAAAGCCTGCGGAAACCTAGTTTAGTTTGGTTTTGAGTCCCACATTCAGGCTTGGAATATGGCCCGGGGGTGATTGGATGAAAGAAATATTTGGTTTAGCCAATCTATGGTCGGGTGGTTCATGGAAGTCCCAAACCTAGTTGTCTTTTGCATTCATCAATAAGAGCTCCTTCTCCTTGGTATTTCATATGTAAATGTATTGGCTTATATGTGGATTTTACGATTGTTATATCCTTGTTATTTCTATTGGTTATATGTTGGTCATGAGTATGTTTTATGATAGACTTGGTGTATGGCTCTTATCATGTTTTGATTTGCAAATCAATGTACAATGAATATATGACCTAATAGATGATAATGCAGCTACTGTGATATGGCAACAATGTTTCCTTACAAATCTCAAATAAGTATGAGACTCCTATGCTCAGATCTGTCGTAATGAACTATAGATTGCATATTTGTGACATGTTTGATGAAACGATTGCCATGGCTAGTGGGGGTCTAGTCAAGTCCTTATTCAAGTGTTTGCATTGGTACCTTTGTTTCAATGCCATTTATTATTCCTGAAAGTTTCATGAAGTTTTGGGCAATGGCCTGAGTCCTTACCCTAAAAAAGTGGCACAGAATTCAGGGTCGTTGACTCGGAACTACTTGGAAAAGTCCACAGTCGCTAGCATGCCTTGCTATGGGAGCGAATGAAAGGTATTGGTGGCATGCATGCCTTGTCCTGGGAGCGACAGAGGCTCTAGGATAGTAAAAAGATAATTTTTCTCTGGGGTTAAGCACCTGGAAGGGCTGGTTACCTCCTGAAGGGTATGTAGCTCATGGGGAAGGTCAGTTTGGTTGTGTTTTGTCAGTTCCACTTACTTAAATATACTTGGGGAGTTGAATCACATCATAGTAGCCTCTCGTCACATGTTTACCCCAGTGGACTGATTAGCTTTGGTAAATGTGAGAGGAGGGCATTACATCTATGCTCCAAAACGTCGAAATTTTGATATCTTGGTCACCATAAAAAAAAGGTCATATGAACTAGAGCTTATAAGCGTCGAGGGCTAACAATAGTGTGGCCACTCTTATTATTAGGTATATGTTGAGATCATCTAAAGACAGGGTAAAATCATATGAGATTCATCCAATGACCCCAATTACTCCTGGGCTTAGGTTTTTTCTTTCTTGCAATTTTGAAAGTTTTCAAGACTTTTATATGTGTTTATTTATAACGGCTTGAGCCCGCCTCCCATGGCCATAACATTATGAAGGCAT